>CM067066.1:10641053-11376053 GCA_033980235.1 Diadema setosum
TGAATGAATGAATGAATAAATGAATGAATGAATGAATGAATGAAATATGACAAGTTTGATATCTACGGAAAGCTAAGAAGCTAGTTAACAGAACTGGATATCTTTTAGACGATGTAACTTTACCCCCAAACTGTTTTTGAGATTGAAAAAACACCCAAATTCCATGACCACGTAGCTCTGTTCGCTACAAGGAACATCGGATTTGAGCGACGTCACCTAATGTGTATGAGCTGATTTGCCGTACGGCTATATAAGACCCGCTCTGGCAAAACCCGAAACTTCTCGGCAAATGTGATTTCTCGCTACAGCCCGAAAAAGGTCAAAAAATGACCTACCTCAGGGACCAAATTGACATTTTGGTATCACGTTGTAGGGGAAATTTTCTAGTTTCTGATTGATATCAACAACATTTCGAAATACAACCTACACAATGTGGAATTTTGAAGAGAAAAGTGGGATGTCAATTTCAAATGTTGGCCAAAATCTTACGTCTAAAGACCAAATCGCCTTCGCTTACGGCGAAAATGACTGTTCTTTTGGCGATCGTGTCTTAGATATTCTGCGTTGAACCCTGACACATTTGGTACCTACAGAAAGCTCTACCTCTGCTTATTCCAAATATGGTCATGGCATGATATCATACTCACTTTCATTCATAAATTCGTCTGAAACATGCGTAAGTTTATGCAAATCGTCTCCCAGACGCTTAAACAGCCTTGTTGCTTACCAAGACACGTGATCGAAATACGTGTTCACGATTGGTCAACTGCGCCGAGGACCCCCTTGTTTAAAAGCAACCTACGTGTTATACTATGGGGATCGCTGCAGCAGCGGTGCATGCTTGCATGCAACACGTGAATCGTAAGTGCTGCTCAGCACGAAAATGTTGCAGTTTCTCGCTTTGTTAGACTGTTGTTTTTTTTTAGCAAGTTGAGGTAGAAATAAGAATTTAAACCAACACACAAGAGAAAAAGAAGGTCACATTTATCTAACAAACCTTCATCATGCCATTTCGAAGAAGAATCAAGCTGAAATCACGGCATCAAGGAATACCTCTTCACTGCCGATTCTGCCGGTACTGTTGTGCGTACGTACACTTGTCCTAATCACGGCAATCGCGAATCTTGAGCTGATTACGGTAGGTTTTGTGCTTTTCAAACGTCGTATTTCCGTAAATTTATGGGTGTAAAAATGAATTCAATCAATTACAGCTCTTTGACTTAGTTATCATCCTTCATGAGTATGTAAGATTACCTCAGCTATACGCAATTCCCCCACAATGATCGATTTGTTGTGTCAATAATAACAGCAAATTGTGGCTTTACGAAGGAACAGCTGATCACGGCAATCGTGAATCTTGAGCTGACGATAGGTTTTGTGCTTTTAAAACTTTGTTTTTTCGTACATTTATGGGTGTAAAATATGATTCCAATGAACACAAACAAACAATTTCACGACGTGAATATATAGATTTGGCGGATTTATTCTAGATTGACAACAAATTGCACACCAATTTCCTGAAAGGTGCACACAGTTTGCCTATAGATACGTAAATCCCACTGGGTTGCATACACACGTGGTGACGTCACAGATTTGGCACTTTTCGTAGCCGCATCGAACTTTATCCAGTGCTCAAATTTGGTAAAAATAAAGATTCTTATATTCAAAGCAGAGGCAACTTTATTGCATGATTTATGTCAGAAATTAATCAAAATAACATTAAATGATGGAAAAACAGTCAATTTATATGATATTATTTCCTATAAATTTCTTCTTTAAAAAATATAGTAAAGGATCACTAAATACGCATAAACAAAACAGGCACACAAACAACCACATTCATTGTAAATTGCACTGTATAACTCTTTACGCATATCTCTCCCTCTCTTTCCGCATATCTCTCCATCTCTTTCTTCTATTGTTCATATTTCATCTGAAATCAGCCTCTCCTTTTAGTCGAATCCAAAGGGACTGGAGAATATTCGGCCACTTACTTGAAATGTTCATGATTTTCCCTTTTGCATTCTTTTTTTTTCCGGGATGCCATTAGTCCTGATGAAGAAATTCCTTCGATCCCCATTTTCTTGTTAGGCAGACAGTAATTTCGTATGTTGGTAAAAGTTCGACATTGCGCTGAACAAACCTATTTTATGCTCTGTGTTTTTGCTATGCCGTAGAACGAATATCAGAGAGTGCCAGCTTTTGACACTCGGGTTATTCGTGTCAACTTTTTCTTATGGCTTTAACCGTTTCTACCGGGTGATAGATGTTGTCATTCTTACTATATCATTTTCTCATGCTTATGATTATTATTTCTGCTGTCACCAGTTATTATTACTATCATTGCCATGAGATTACATTTCCATTTGATATAATCATCATTCAAAATCACTCATGATTCCAGATTGCTTCACTGTTTACAGTAAGTGCTTCAGAACTGGAAGAAAAAAAAAAATCATGCAGCGTTTCATACTCGTCGGATGCGTAAAGCTCCTGTAAAGTACAGAAAAAGAATAACATAATAAATACGAGTTGATAAGCAACCAGATAACATAAAAAAAACGACAACAACACCCTACACAAATGCATCAACGCCATGCGGGTAGCACTAGCATGTCAAAGACTGCTTTGGGTAGGTTTATTAGGTTCCCAAATTACAGATGAACATACATTACTGACCAAAATCCATTTTTATATTGTGCTACGAGTGTTGTGCTGTCTTTGATAGCAGGAAATCCTGATACACGCACTGTCCCATGCATTTTTTCACGTCAATATTTTCTGTTCCTCTAAATATAAATATGTGGAGAGTATTTGTGTACTATTTTGAATGGGCTAATTAAGATTATTAATTTTTTTTTTCATGTGCAAACTAAGTAGTTGCTGTCTCATTTCATTTTAGAATTACGCTCTTAATTTCGTTTTGATTTATACTTGAATATTCTGTTATATTCGACCATGCACTTTAGTTTGTATCGATTTCAAATTAGTCGACGCAGCGATGAAAACTTAGACAAGTTATGAAAACCTAAAAGATGATAAAAACATTAGTTTAAAGACATACTATCACCTATGATGATGATGATGATCCACAGCATTTGTATGGCGCCATATTATCTGTTATAAAAACATTCAAAGGCGCAGACTCCTCCAAGACAGTTAGCAATTGAATGCCTGGTGAAAATGTGAACCTTGAGTGAGGCTTTGAAGTGATCCAGTTATTTTGAAGTGATAAGGTATCAAGAGAAGGCGAGGAAACTAACCATGTTAAGTGCCAATAACTATATCTTATTTTACAAATTTATCAAGAGACATCGAGCATAACAATAAAAAAAAAATGAAAGAATAGCTGCGATCTGTAAACTCTGATATGGTCACGGCAGCTCTCACTGAAATGCTAAGGAAAGTTATTACCCACTGAGCCGCGTGTTCGTTCTTCCCTCTTCTATTATAGATGAGAAAAAAAAATACGTGAAAACAATGTTTACATGTTTATAATTTATGGAAGCCCGATCGGGCCACCATAACAATTTCTTAAAAGATATTGGCCGGACATCTTATTTCAGGTGCTTTTCAGAAATATGCAGGTACAAATCGAGCACCGGTATATTGATGATGTCTAAAGTTGTGGACAGATAGCCGTATGGAGCAGTGCACAATGCGTCGGTATAAGCATTACATCGATGTGGGAATGTGTTATTTATAGGAACGTTAAGGCTATAAATAAGGAAGTATCGTATGATTAAATATGACATGTATACTTTATGTATCGCGAGTACAAGCCATCTCAAAAGTTGTTATGGTCTGTACATCACACACGTCGTGTACCCTCGATTATTCTCTGTTTCCCGCAACTTCTACTTCAACTGCTACTCGGTACCATGTAACCAAGATGTGGGTTTTTTTCCCTCACATTTCCATCCTTTACACAAGTCACAATGCTCATCGTGTCCAGTGTACATACAGTACAGGAACGATACTGTTAATCGAGTCTGAGAAGACGCAATAAATGTTATACCCATTAATTCACGGTTGCCAAATAAAGTGACAAACTCTTACTCTCAGAAACGTAAAGAAATGGGTAATGTGGCAATTTACTTCAAAGACAATTAGCACAAGACAAGCACAGAGGCAAGAAAAAATATGATTGTTAAACAAATGACAATGTGACCTCGTCAGGCTTTCGAGGCGAAGGGTGAGGCCGCCTTTAACCAAATTGTCTTGAAAGGGAATCTGAAGGCTATTACACAGAAAGAATAACTTCTTGTTCTGAACCTGTGTTTTCGTTTAAGAAGTATTTTTTCCGTGACGTTTTCAGTCACGTGTACAATTGAATGCTCACAATTGCTGGATTCGCATAATCTAATGTGAGATATTTATATAAATATAGTAAAATGTACATGTACGGATGATTATCAACAATTCTCTTTAACTATCAACACTACACAAACAATTCTATGTAGTTTGTGTACATGTGAAAACTAAAAAAGGACATTCGTAAATTTTCCCGACCATTCAACTTTTCACAAACATATAACTATTTTCTTGTCATGCAGTTTTCAATGGTTGCTATGTGCTCATATCCGAATTCATTTTGGTGTTGGTTGTGGTGGAGGTCAATGGCTGCAGAGGCGGTGGTGGTTACATGCAATAAAAATGTATGTATGTATATATATATATATTTATATATATATATATATATATATATATATATATATATATATATATAACCGTCCTGACAGTACTGTTAGTTTCTTGAGTACTTTCTATTTAGGTCAGACCGTCGATAAACCTCATCCATTTTCCCCCATCACTCCTAGTCGACAATACACCGCCGACACTGGTTTGCCCAGACAACATCCTATTGACAGTAGGACCATCCGCTGGCACTATGGTACCTGTTACATGGGAACCAGCCACAGCAACTGATGCATCTGGTATTGCCTCTCTGGTTTCCTCACCACCCAGTGGATCCAACTTTGTTGCAGGAGGCCAGCCAACAACTGTGACTTACAATGCAGCAGACAACAACGGAAATCAGAACACTTGCGACTTCACAGTTCAAATCTTAGGTGTGTGGTGGTTTTATGTCATTGTTTTTGATGAATAAGTCTTTGGCATATTATATAGGAAGAGGTACTTACGATCTTGTGAAAGGAGTAGACTTATTGCCACAATTATTATTATTATTATTATTATTACTATTATTCATAGTGCGCTTTTTCCACAAGGCCCAAAGCGCTTACAATCAATTCAAAGCATGTACGACAGTAAGTGTAATTGGATAAATGTTACAGCTACGAACTAGTTGCTACTAAAAAGATGTGTTTTCAAGGCTTTTTTGAAAACACTGACTGATGGAGACTGTCTAACGGTAAGTGGTTTTGGACCCCTACCCTCAACCACTCTCCATTAGTTTTGCTTTTTTGTGTGTGTTTGTTTTGTGTTGTTTTGCTTGTTTGTTTGTGTTTTGTTTCCTTTTTTTCTTAGTATACTTTTTCAGTTGGCTCAACACCAGTGACATACATTTTTGAAAATCTAAGTGGAAACCAAGCTACTTGTGTTTTTGACGTTATTGTTTTCACTGGTAAGTGTTTTGAATACCAAATCGTGAATAAAGCCAAAACATAGTTCTGGTAAGCCTGCAAAAATTGTCAAATTTCGCTCTCAAACGTACACGTAGGGCCTATGCCCAACAAATGTATGGAATAACGCTGTAATAACAACTCGGCCTCGCCTTGACAGCGGGGCCAAGTTGTCCCTCTGGATTGTGCAGTGTTGTACTATGGGAGCGCTTCGCGTTCTGGTTAGTCGAAGTTATGGGCCGATTTGATACAACGTGCACATCAAAGAACCTCTTTGGCGCGAATGCAAAATTAATGTGCGCCTATGTATAGAATATTAATGGTGATGACGAACTGCGTGTAAATTGTCTGAAATAGGGCCGAGTTTTCCATGAGACCGAGTTAGTCTGGATCCTTCTGGTATAAAAGTCGGTATTCATTTTTTATCTCAAAATACTCCAAAACAACTCATCATCCAGGCAAATCGCGTCCGCCAGGTAAGTTTCTTGGTAGACTCTTTCGATGCATTACATGCAAATTTGAGATGGTACCAGACGGGTTCTCAAACCTTTACCAAACTATGTTTTCACTTTAATTCTAATATCGTGTTACCACCAGCCGCAATTAAGCTTGCTATAAACAGGGTCCATCGGTTTTCTTCTTTCTTTTTTTTAAACCTGGTGGCTTTTATAAGTAGTTTGACATCAGAAACATTAAGGTTCACGAAATATTATGTGAATCTTGAATTTAAAGCAAAGCTTTATGTTTAAATGCCATTATGTCCCATCTAATGGATATTTTACTCCATCGTAGCATAAAAATCGAGTTCTAATTCATTTTCATGCATTGAACTGCATGTAGTCAGGCTTTCCTATCTGGGTTTTTTTTTTTCCCCAATTCATTTGGTCAAAGAAATCGCATTTAAGGGGTTTGAGGTTGTCTTTTTTATTACATTTGCATTTTGTCTTAATCAGTGTTGAAATATGTTTCGTAAGGTGCGTAGAATAAAATTCATTTTTTGCTTGAGCCTCTATCTGATCTATAAAAGGCAACACAATAAAGAAAGTACTGTTTTTATTTGCTTTTCTTTTCAAATGGCATTTTTTTTTTGTACCTGGTGTACTATTTTATTTTCTTCTTTTTTTATGAGTGCAGATATTACGATGAATCCAGCCCGAAGGTTCTGTCCTATCTAGTCTTTCTTCATTCTATAAATTCTATTTTAGGATATACTCCAGAACGATGGTATATCGTATCTCTTCTCGCAAAGTTTCTTATCTGAAGTTGATGTCTAAATCCAGTATTTCATGATAAAGACTGTTATATTATGGGAGATTTCAATATAGATTTATCTAAGTTTCAAACAATGAATACTGCTCAATCTTTTCTTGATACTATGATGTCCACATCTTTTTTACCCCTTATAACCAAACCAACTCGAGTAACCAATCACTCGGCAACTCTTATTGATAATATATTTTGTAATATTAACTCCTTACCGGTCGGAAGGTGACACCTGGAAATATAGAGAGGTTGCAAAATGACCTCGGTAATGTGGATTGGTCTTTTTGTCCCTGCCGAACGAGTTCGAGCAGGGGACTATGAAACGGGCTCCATACGTGTGTGTGTCCGTGTGTCCGTCCGTCCGTCCGTCTGTGTGTGCGTCCGTGTGTGATCAAAATGTTCAATTTGCTACTTCTCTGTCATTTATGAGCCGATTTTGATTCTGTTTGCTTTATATGATAGCACTACATGGGAGCTTTGAAACTTCTACACAGACTTTCAGTTGTGACCTTTGACCTTGACCTTTGACCTATATTGTACATTTTGCTTCAAAATGCTACTCCTTCGCCATTTCTAACCCGATTTCGATTCCGTTTGCTTTATGTGATGGCACTAGGTGAGGGCTTCTAAACTTCTACACAGAATTTTGACCTTTGACTTCTTTGACCTTTGACCTTGATTTTTGACCTATATTGTACATCGGCTACAAAATGCTACTCCTTCGCCATTTCTAACTCGATTTCGATTCTGTTTGCTTTATGTGATGGCACTAGGTGAGGGCTTCAAAACTTCTACACAGAATTTTGACCTTTGACTTCTTTGACCTTTGACCTTGATTTTTGACCTGTATTGTACATTTTGCTACAAAATGCTACTCCGCCATTTCTAACCCGATTTCAATTCCGTTTGCTTTATGTGATGGCACTAGGTGAGGGCTTCAAAACTTCTACACAGAATTTTCACCTTTGACTTCTTTGACCTTTGACCTTGATTTTTTACCTATATTGTACATTTTGCTACAAACTGCTACTCCTTCGCCATTTCTAACCCGATTTCGATTCCGTTTGCTTTATGTGATGGCACTGGGTGAGGACTTCAAAACTTCTACACAGAATTTTGACCTTTGACTTCTTTGACCTTTGACCTTGATTTTTGACCTGTATTGTACATTTTGCTACAAAATGCTACTCCTTCGCCATTTCTAACCCAATTTCGATTCCGTTTGCTTTATGTGATGTCATTAGTTGAGGGCGTCAAAACTTCTACACAGAATTTTGACCTTTGACTTCTTTGACCTTTGACCTTGATTTTTGACCTGTATTGTACATTTGCTACAAAATGCTACTTCCGGCGGGGACATATATTACGCACCGCGTAATTTCTACTTTTCCTTGTGTATATATGTAACACCAAAAATACAAATGAGGCTTATGATTTGTTTATGAGTACTTTAATTTCGGTTATGGATAAGCATGTTCCTGTTGTTAAAAAGAAATCTAGAAATCATAAAAGATCTCCTAGACTTCCTTGGGTATCTAAGTCTTTACTGCGATCAATCAATCAAAAGAATGATTTGTATTATGCTGACAAAATTAAACGTACCCAGCAATCTCATGATAAATACACTTCATTTAAAAAGTCCTCACACAAATTTTACATTATGAGAAACGGAAATATTTTACTAATCAGATAAGTTTGTTTAAACGTGATATTCAAAATACCTGGAAAGTTATTAATGTGGCTATCAACAAAAACAAGGACAAACCCCGTATTACATCAATCAAACATGGTGATTTATTTGTTGATGATGATTCCTCAATAGTTGATATTCTTAATCAATATTTTTTCACAAATAGGAAGTAATCTTGCCAAAAAATATTTCACATATTCATCTGAATTTTCAAGATTATTTAGAAGTCAACAATCCTAGCTCATTGTTTTTCATGCCTTTGCATAGAAATGAATTATTAGATATAGTTCAAAATTTAAAAAATAAAAAAAGCTCTGGATATGACGGCATTGATAATGTCCTCTGAAAAATAGTATTGATCATATCGTTGTTCCACTTGTATATTTATTTAATTTGTCTATAAGTAATGGTGTTGTCCCTGAGGCTATGAAAGTCTCCAAAGTAATTCCTGTCCATAAAAAAGGGGAAAGGGAAGATGTCTCCAATTATAGACCAATATCCCTGCTAACCTCTGTTTCGAATATTACAAAGGGTTGTTTACACCAGGCTTTTGAAGTTCTTAGACACGTATAAAATCATTTCTAATCATCAATTCGGATTTCGGCAAAAGCATTGCACATCTCATGCAATCCTTACCTTCCTTGACAGGGTTTCAAAAGCAATAGATGTATTTCATCATACTATTGGAGTCTTCCTGGACCTCTCCAATGCCTTTGATACCATAGACCACAGCATACTACAAATTATCACATTATGGTATCAGAGGAAAGGCCTTGGAGTGGTTCAGGAGTTACCTTACTAATCGAAAACACACTCTGTACTTATCAACGGTCATGCATCGACTACGCAAAATGTTAACTCTGGTGTTCCTCAAGGAAGCCTATTAGATCCCCTTTTATTTATTCTCTATGTCAATGATATGTCAAATTCTTCAAACATCCTCTCTTTCTTATCATTTGCGGATGATACTAATGTGTTTTTATCTGATTCTGATCGATTAATTGATAAGAGCGAACAAATTATCAATAAATTTGCACAAAAAAAAAAAACTAAATGCATGCTGTTTAGTAATTCGGTGGAAAATTTACCGAGAAATATTTTCCTGGAAGACACGGTCATAGAAGAAGTCTCTTCCATCAAATTTCTAGGTTTGACTCTGGACAATAAACTAACCTGGGGTTTGCATATCGATTCTGCATGTCGTGTTATTTCAAGGAATATAGGTATATAAACAAAGTTAAATTTTATCTTCCAAAAAATGTCCTTTTTATTCTATATTCTACTTTGATACTACTTTACTTTAACTATGGGGTACTCGCATGGGGAAACACTTTTTCTCCTTATACAGAAAGAATATTATTACAGAAAAAAGCTCTTCGTATCATTTGTCACGAATCGTGGAGAAGTCATACTAATATTTTATTTCATGAAAATAATATTTTGAAAATATATGACCTCTATCGTTTGCAATTAGGACAATTCATGTATAAACTCACCAATCATTCTCTCCCCCTTGTGTTTGACTCCATGTTTTTAAAGAATGAAACTGTTCATGCATATACAACCCGTCAATCTCATGAATATCATTTGCCTTTGACTAGGACGGTTTTTGCAAAATCTTTATTCTCCTTTTCTGGACCAAAATTCTGGAATTCTCTTGATAATACATTGTAATATAAAAGAAGCTTTACGTTTTGATACATTTTCTTTAAAGTTAAATAAACTTTGTATGCAGCACAATATTCATTCTTCTTTTTTGTTTACTTCTGATTTTTAAATTGTTGTTGCTTCGTTAATTTCATTACTCTTTGTTCATCAGCGAGCCCGTGCTTCTGTGCCTCCAGTGCCCTGGTTATGACCCACCATTTCCCTCCCCTCCCCCCCCCCCCCCCCCCTTGTCCACCTCGGACTTACTACCTTCTTCACTACTGTATCTTTCTATCCTCTCATCAATCTTTCCTTACAAGAGGGCCGCCTTGTGTTTGTTAATGTGCGTCCGTATGTGTGCATGTATGTGTGTATTACTCTGTCTTTTTTTTTTTTTTACTACCGCTTAGGGAAATTTGTTGTTGTTGTTGTTGTTGTTTTGCAATTATATTTTTTTTCTCTATGAGGGAACTGCATTCTACAAGCTCTGCTTTTTAGCAGTCCCCTCCATTTCCAGCAATATTGTTTATGCATTTACCACAGTGACGTAACAGTTATTTGTATCTCTGTTGAAAATTTACCTGTATCTCTTTTACAATGTTATTCTGTTCATCGCATTGTGGTACTGATTTCCTGACGTCTGTGTATACGAGCGTTTCATTGCATTTCTAATTATTTGTTTGTTGGAAGTGAAATAAATCAACTTGAACTTGAACATGTAACATGGCCATCCCCCAAGTAGAGACCGATCTTCTGGTGTCAGTTTGCTATGCAATAATCATATTTACTAATTGGCGCTGATCAGTAACTTGCAAAGCAAAGTGATACGCGAAGATCTGTCTCTATTTGGGGCCTGACCATGTTACATGTACCAACGTTATATAAGAAGCCCAACATGACGAGACAGATACCATCGGTCTAGATTATGGATTAAAATTTAGTGTTGTCAAATAAGGGCAAGAGATTCTTTCCCCTGCAAACTTAAATCCCAGAACTAAACAGGTTAACATTGTGAGGCAAATACTATATTATAGAGTGTATATTATACGAGTTTCACCTGTATCAGGCATCTGAGCTGTGATTCTACAAAATTATATTCCCCTCGTATTACGCGTTGGATTACACACCAGCAGGAAGAAGAGGAGCAAAGTTTCTCATAGTCTCCTCATTGGCAACTGCCTGTGGGATTTGCGTATAGCATCTGGGCCCTTGAGCTCCAGGTGATGAGAGTTTCTCGCGGAGAGGTTTCGCGACGAAGGGCAAATTCCCATACACTAACACGTAAAATTTGAGGACGATTGCTGCACCACGTGTTTATTGGCCAGGGGCCCAGAATATTAATTCAGCCGAAAAGGGTCAAGGTTTGATGGTATCATGCCCCAGTCACACAGTGCTTTACTATGGGTTACGTTCGCCGTGGATAGATACGGATGAGTGGACGCAGGGGGACGCAGCGTGGACGCAGGCATCCGCAAGGACGTCCTGTATGTAGTACGTAACTGTCCGTAACTCATCCGTAAAAAAAAAAAAAACCGCAAAATGACGGCGCCAAGTCTGCGAAATTTTGAAATGTTCAAAATTTCGCAGAGGGACTTCACGGATGCAAACTTACGCAAGTAACCGTAACCAAACGTAACTATCCGTAACTAAACGTAACTACCCGTAGCTTGGACGCAGTCATGCAGACCATCCGCAAAAAAAAAAAAAAAAAAAAAATTACCTCCCGTCCGTTTGCGTTCGTTTACGTCCACCGTGAGTATCCGAAATTAACCGTAAGTTAACGTATCACAACACTTTCATCCGCTTACGGATATTTGCGGACAGTTACGGATGCTGCGGACGATTACGTCCTTCCACGTTATCCGTTTTCCACTCGCACGAGAACACAGAGACTCGTGGGAAGCCACACAACTCGTGTTGCCAAGCTGCAGCGCATTTACCCGAAGGAATGCTATACAGCACAGTCGGAGCGGTGGAGAGGCAGAACCACATGGTCAAATTATGAAATTTCTCCAATTAGAGAATTACTCATGACATCGGTTAACCCTTGGTGCTGAATTTTTTTTCTCGTACTATTTGAATGTTTTGTTTTGTTTGGTTTTTTCAAAAAAGGCAATATTTTGGGTAGGGGATGGGGTGACATGCAGCATTTTATTAACTTTTCTGGCCGGGGAAGGTGTGGGACAGCGATAACTACATAAAATGAGAACGAATTTAGTATTTCTCTATAGTCTTACCCACTTTGCGCTCGATGGAATGTGTAATACATTTTATATGTATGTACATATATATATATATATATATATATATATATATATATATATATATATATTGTACTTTGCATTGCTTTATCATAAAAATCTCCTTAACATAACCCAATAATGCTGCACAATGACAGTGTAATCACAACTTGTCTATTCCATGACTGTATGTAATATTTTCTTACTCTATTGTTTAACTTATCGATCTATATTGTATTTTATTTGTGTTATAATTATGTTATGTATTCTTTACATTACGTTCAATCATATTTGAGTTGCAAAAATAAAGTTTAAACTTCATGACTTGGAATTTGGTAATGAAGACCCCGAATGGGGTCACCCTGACCCAATTCATGACTCTGAATGGGTCATATCTGACCCCATTCCTTGTCATTTCTGACCCGGAACGGCGTGTGACCCCAACGGACCCAGTTCCGGGTCAGTTCTGACTCGGATTTTTTTTTTTTTTTTTCGAGATTCCAAACCAATCTATTGTTAGTCATTCATTCCACCAATTTACAGATGATCCAGGTAAGTGCATTCAACATTTGGGAATATGGGGATATAATGGAGTGCTTCCACTGTTTTGGGAGATATGCTGCTTCCTGCCAGGAGCCATGTAGAATATTCAACAGGAACCATTTTGCACAATCCTCTGCGTACGCTATGCGTTCGCTTTTAACATCGTGGGGCATTCTCTCGCTGCATTCGACCATTTGCGGTCCACGAATTTCCTCGATACTCATGCAATACACTGGGCTTGCGTGGTGTTGCATCGTATTGCGTACCGGCTACGCCTATTAATTATTATGATACTCTACGCGTTATACACTGTGGCTATTAAGCCGACCTACGCAAGAATATACGCTAAGCTACGCAAAGGGGTAGACGGGGCACGCGAAAACAGAACAGAACAGAACAGAACAGAACAAAACAAAACAAAACAAAACAAAACAAAACAAAACAAAACAAAACAAAACAAAACAAAAACAAGACAAAACAAACAAACAATACAACATGTTGATTTTGCTCCCCACATTTTTTTTTCGCAAAGCACAAGGAGCAAACATACGCGACATTACGTTTTTATACGCAAGTATACAGTACGCGTACTGTATACCATGTCTACGCGGTAGTATGCAACAGTACGCTACTGTTTCAAGTTTGTTCAGCAGCATCAGGGGTGCCCCCCCCCCCCACCCCTTGGGACCCAGGGGAGTGGGATGGGATGGGTCCAAATTGGGACTTAAATTGTTCATGTTCACATTCTTCTTGAAAACCCCTTGATGAATATTTACCAAACTTGGCAAGTAGCATGCCAGGGGTTAAAGATCTCAATTTGTTCATCAGGGCAACATGCTCCCCTTTGGGGCCCCTAGGGGCCCAATCCCCCCCCCCCCCCCCCCAACATTAAGGAATATTTACAATTCTTCTTCTCCATAAAGCACCTTTTCAGTTCAATTCGATTCAGTTCAATTCAATTCAATTCAATTCAATTCAATTCAATTCATGCAATACGTGTTGAGCTGCCTGTGCTATTATACGAGAAACCCTGATAGATACACACTGTCTCTTTCGTTTTCTTTTCACGTCAGCATTTGCAGTAGGGGGCCTACCCCTGAATGTAGGTACTATGTGGAGGGTATACATGGGAAAGATTGAAAGATCTCTGTTATTTATGTGCAAACTAGTTGCTATCTCATTTCATTTACATTCTTTATTTTATTTGCACTAATTTGAACGTGTATTCTGTTAACATTGGCCATGCACTTGATTATTTTGTATCGATTCTGAATTAATCGAGGCAGCGATGAAAGCGTAGACAACTTGACCTAATATAATAATGATAAAAAAAAGGGCCAAAGAGGCCAGACATACTATTACCTATTTCAGGGCTCGACACATTTTTTTTTTTTTTTTGTCTAGTGGCCCGTTCGGGCCACTAAAATCATTACATCTGAAGTTTTAGTGACCGGAAATAAAAGCAAAAGTATACCAATCCATTTTGAATCTTGGCTGCCAGATTAGGCCACCATATCAAAGGTAAATTTGGTGGGCTCACACCAATCTTAGTGTCTGGCCCACCTCAATGACGAGCCCTGCCTATCTTATGAAAAGATATCGAGAGAAGGTGAGGAGCTCAACCTATGTTAAGTGCCCATAACTGCCTCCTTTCTTACAGATGCATCACGTTAAGAGACGTCTAGCAAAGTATAACCTTTAGAGAGTAAACTGAAAGATTGATTGATTGATTGACTGAATGTATTGCCAACCCTAATGGTCACGGCAGCTCGCTGAAATCCTAATGAAAGTTATTAAGCACTGAGCCGCGAGTTATTCTTTCCTCTTGTGGATGAGAAAAATGTATGAAAGTAACAATGTTGTTAACAATAATTGGTTCACCAAAACTAAATCGTTACTTAAAGGGTGGTTGCCCGACATCTTATTCTGGTGGGCCTGGACCATCGAATCACCATTAATGTCAAGCCTTGATATAATTTCATGTTATATGGAAATATTCAGTTTCAATCCCGTTATCCTATTTTATGTACCTTTAGGCAGTATATATACAACGACAGTAATTCTTTATTTTCGGAAGCAGGTAAAGATCAGGTAACGATATATTGATGATGTCTATTGTAGTAACGATAAAGGGGAGAAAGCCTAATGAAGCAGTGTAAACAATGCTACAATGCATCCGTATTGATAAAGCAGATGCAGGTTTTTACTAGAAATTTTTATTTTTTTTTTTCAAATGCACAATCAGTGTGTGAATATGTACTTTAAGGGAAGTCAAGAAATTAAAGGAAGTCCCATTGTATCGTGATTAACCCTTTTGTGCCAATTAGTCAAATGTGCACGAATTTCACGCACATAATTATCTACAGACAAGAAAGTAATATACGGCACGCAGAGGATTAAATATGACATGTGCTGTATAATAGATTGTAAGTACACCTATCACTTTCGACGCAAAACTTTGACATTGTATAATGTGTCTTTCTGACAGAAAGTTAAAGTGAAGAAGCTACGTCAGATTAATCAATCAAGCCATCTTATCAGTTTTTATATTCTGTACATAAACACACATAACGTGGCTTATTTTCTATTTTTCACAACTTGTTCTAAAACACCAGACCAAATATAACTGTAGACTACCATGTAACCAAGATCATTTTTTTCCTCACATATCCCTCCTTCAAACAAGACACAAAGTTCATCATGTCCAGTGCACTTATACAATGTAGCAACGATACTCATTGAGTCTGAGAAGATGCGATAAACGCTACATATTATTATCACTGTTACCTGATTAAAAAAAAAAGACAAACTCTTCAGCTCAAAAATGTAAAAAAAAAAATGGTTTCTGTGGCTATTTACTGCAAAGACAATTAACACAAGACATAAGGCAACAACAACAAACAACAGAACAATGCAAACAAAGAGAATTTGTAAAATATGTTTTGCTCAAGCTAAGAGGCTGGGGGAAAAATGATAGTAAAACAAAATAAATAACAATAGGAGAACTTCATCATACTTTAAAGGTGATGATTAGGTCGCCTTTTAACAAGATTGTCGTAAAAAGAAAGGGGAAATTTACAGGCTATTACACAAAACAAAGAACTTCTTGTATTGAAGCTATGCCTCATTTTTTATTTTAAAAAATCTCTTCTTTTTCCGTGGTTTTAGTCGCTTGTACCATTATAAATTGCGCGGACTCCCACAATCCCATTTGAGAAATTATAGTTCGTACGATTATCAACAATTCTCTTTGACTATGAACACAGCACAAACGATTATATGTAATTGTGCAGATCTGAAGACTGCGAATGGATATTTGTAAATTTTCATGCTCATTTGGTGAAATTTCGACCAAGAACATAATATATTCTCCTTTCTTGTCATGTTTGTTGCAATGATGATGACCTTTAGTTGCCATGTGGTTGTGTCCGAATTCATTATTTGGTGTTTGTTGTGCTGATAGTGAGGCTGGAGGTCGTCATGATGGTGCTGGTAGTGTGGGGATGTTTACATGGAAAAACATTTCAACACAGCGCAGCAATTTTCTTTGAGTGCTTTCTATAAATTCAGGGCAGGCAGTTGATATAAACCTCATCTATCTATTTTCCCCACTCCTAGTCGACAGTACACCACCGACTCTGGTGTGCCCGAACAACATCCTACAGACCGTTGGACCATCCGCTGGCTCTTTTGTATCTGTTACATGGGCAACAGCCACAGCAACTGATGTATCTGGTATTGCCTCTCTGGTTTCCTCACCACCCAGTGGATCCAACTTTGTTGCAGGAGGCCAGCCAACAACTGTGACTTACACTGCAACAGACAACAACGGAAATCAGAACACGTGCAGCTTTACAGTTCAAGTCTTAGGTGTGTGGTGGTTTCATGCCATAGTGTGTATGGGGGTATATAGGAATCACTCTGAGGTTGGGTGGCCGGTCGGTCGGTCGGTCGGTCTGTCTGTCGGGCGGTCGGGCGGTCGGTCCGTTGCAAAATCTTGTGGATCGAACTCCTGTCTCATTTTTGGAGCAATTGACCCCAAATTTGGCATATGTGACCGCTATCAAAGGTAGATGTGCAAGACACCTTTTTCGTTATTATCACATGTGTTGCCATAGCAACGGCATATTTTCATAAAAACTTGTGGATTGAATTACTCTCTCATTTTTTTGAGCAATTAACCCCAAATTGGGCATTGGAACCGCTATCAAAGGAAGATGTGCAAGACACCTTTTTTGTTAATATTGCATAATGAGTTGCCATGGCCGGCAACGGCAAATTAAAAAAAAAAAATCATACAAAATGTTTCGGATCGAACTACTTTCTATTTTTTTTGAGTAAACCGCTATCAAAGGTAGATGTGCAAGACACCTTTTTTTGTTAGTGTCTCAAAATGCGTTGCCATGGCAACGGCATATTTTCATTAAAAACTTAAGGATTGAACTACTCTCTTTTTTTGAGCAATTAACCCCAAATTTGGCATGTATGACTGTTATCAAAGGAAGATGTGCAAGACTCCTTTTTCATCAGCATTGCGTAATGCGTTGTCATGGTATCGGCAAATTTTTGAGAAAAATCGTATAAAATGTGGATCGATCTACCCTCTCAGGTTTATAGCAATTCAATTGAAATTTGGATTACAAATGTAATGTAATAGTTGTGCAGAATGCCATTTTGCTTGTGAATAAATCTGTTGCCATGGCAATAGCAGTCTTTTATACAAATCATACAAAAATATGTGGATTGATCTAACTCCCTGAGTTTTTGAGTGTTTGACTTGAATTTTGGCACATGTGACCACTACAGTACCTATATGTGCAAACACATCTTCTGTCATTGTTAAACAATGCGTTTCCATGGTAACAGCATTTTTTTACTAAAAAGAATACATGAAATAATGTCGATTCAGCTAACTCCCTCAGTCTTTGAGCAAATGGCTTGAACTTTGGCACATGTGATCGCTATGGTACGCAGATGTGAAAACTAAATATTTCGTCATTGTTAAACAATGCGTTGAATTGCCATGGTGACAGCATATTCTGCACGAAATCATACAAATATACAGTGGACTTAGTTATCTCCCTTAGTGTGTAAGAATGCTTGGAATTTGACACATGTGACCGGTATAGCACATAGATGTGCAAACTTAATCTTTCGTCATTATTAAACACTGCGTTGCCATGGTAACAGCGTATTTTGAATGAAAATCATATAAAAATACTGTGAATTCAGCTAACTCCCTCAGTCTTTTAGCATCTGACTTGAAATTTGGTACATGTGACTACTGTAGTACATAGATGTGCAAACTTATTCTTTTATCATTGTTGAACAATGTATTGCCATGGTAACAGCATATTTTGATTGAAAATTCTACAAAAATACTGTGGATTCAGTTAACTCCCTAAGTCTCTGAGCATTTGGCTTTAAATTCAGCACATGTGACCGCTGTAGTGCAGAGATGTGCAAATTTTATCTTTTGTCATTGTTGAAAAATGTGTTGCCATGGTAACAGCATATTTTGAATGAAAAGCAAACAAATACATGTACACTGAATTCAGTTTACTCCCTCAGTCTTTGAGCATTTCGCTTAAAATTTGGCACACATACATTGTAAATATGCAAATGTATTCTTTCGTCGTTGATGAATAATGCATTGCCATGGTAACAGCATATTCTGCTTGAGTTGACTGAATGCCACTTCCGGGTGTTATCGGCTGACAAGCCAAAAAACTTAACAAAACAAAGCAAAAGTCCGTGGCGAAAATGAGACCGGAGCAACTGTCACACCTAGAAGCAATTGTGTTACCGTTAAAATTCTCCGCTGTAACAGGGTGAATTTATACTTTAGCTTATCGCATTTTTACAGCGACTGGGCTGTGTATAGTTACTTTCATGATTGAGATCAGTATTAGAGCATGACAAGTGGTAATTATCATCAAAATTTACAACAGGGAAAGACAACATATTTTTAGTATAAAAACACAACAAACCTCAGACTAAATAATAACTACAAGTGGAAAGAGCAACCCAACAATTCTATTCAGTTTGTAAAGAACACATTGATATTTACGGTGCAAAGTTATTCATATCATCTATCAGCCACTGCCACTCAATAGAAATACTTTGCATTAGGTTGCATGTAATTTCTGATCTTTTACAATTCGTCACCCGTTCTCTTTCTTCTTTTTTTTTTTATCTCCCAGTGGACAGCGTAGCTCCAGTGTTTACTTTCTGTCCAACCAATATACAAATAAATGTTGGTCCTTTAGTAGGGGGACAAGCAGTAACCTGGCAGCAACCAACCGCGACCGATAATTCTGGCTTTGCTCCCACAATCTCTGTGCCAAACTTTCCCAGTGGCACCTTCTTTACAACGGGCTCTTCAAATACCATCGTGTACACTGCAACTGATGTGTATGGCAATCAGCAGCAGTGTACATTCACAGTGACAGTGACCATGGGTAAGGATTTTTCCCCTGGTTTTTTTTTTTTTTTTTTTTGGGGGGGGGGGGGGGGGCTTGTTGTTCTTAACGATGCTGGTGCTTCTATGATTTTGATTTGTTTTGTTTTGTTTTCAATTCCTGGTCTACTGTGTTACTTACAGTGTGACTACAGGCCTGTCTCATTCCTTCGAATTAAACCAATTCCCTGCGAAATATGTTAGTCACCATATTAAAGGCTGCGGTTTCCAGGGGGCAATGGATTGAGTGCCACTCTCCTTATGTTTGCAACTTAAAGATGAATTCAAGTCCAGTGACAAGTTGCAAATGATTGACAAATTGCCCTACATCGACGTAAATAAGCACTGAATTGATCAATGTTTTAGTAGTATTCATGATTTAAAAAGAAAAGAAAAAATCTCGACGCAAGAATTTCATGAATTTGAACAGTTATAAGTTATTCTGGTAAAAAGAATAAAATCTTACAACTACAATAGTAAACATTTGATCAAAAGTGAATGAAAATTTAGGGAAGTTATAAAATTATGGAGTTTTGCTGATTTCTGCAGTACATTTCTAGTACAGTTAATATGAATATGCAAATGAGGGACCTCATGATGTCATTACCTTGCAATTTTTCATCAATCACGTGGAAAAAAAAAAATGATGAAAGTTCATTGTTCATTCATTTAAAGAGGAATTCCAGTCCTCCAGTTGACAGTCTGTCAAGAAGGAGGAAATTTCTTTTGGCTCAACAATGAAAATTTGATCAAAATCAGAGAAAAAATAAGGAGGTTATGATGTTTTAAAGTTCTGCTAAATTTTCAGGAATCAGTTCTTGAACAGTCAATAGGAATATGCAACTTTTGAAGTGATGATGTCATCCTCTCACAACTTGCCACGTCGTGTGTACAGTAAATCTTGAAATTTCCAGATTTTCATTCGAGCGCAATATATATGCTCCAGTCTCAAATCCTAATAAACCTGAAGTTATTTGACCGGGTATAACATCATGTTTTACACTTTCATAACAAAGACATTGAATTTCATTTCTTTTTTATTTTGTGTGCACGATCAATGGACAATTACGAGATGATGACATCATCAGCTCACTCATTTGCATATTTATTTCCACTGTATGAAAACTATTCTGTAGAAATTAGCAAAACATCACAATTTTAAAATTTCCCTAATTTGTGTCACAGAACACATTATTCTCTTTCATGCATTTATATCAACTGTATCATGATTTTGAAAATTAAATTTAAAAAACATATCACTGGAATGACAAGACCTTGTATCTGACATTTTGGGGAAAATGAATTTCTTTTTTTATTAATGGTCAAATAATGGGTTAAGTGATGTCTTGTCCAGATCCTAACTGTCTTACCCCCAAAATGAAGCCACCACGGCATGTTAGAGGAAAGGCTATCCCATTTGCTATAGTGCTTTGGCTGCCATGTTTCTTTGGCTCTCCTGAACATTAGACAGTTTGCAAATACGAGGTCTTGTCACCCCAGCGACGATATGCAGGCCCATATCATGATTATGATTATGATTTCAGATATGAAGATGTGAAGATATTTAATGTATTGCTACTGCTGTACTTCATGATATTGTTGTTTGTGGGTTTTTGCTAAATGAAAGGGAGACTTTGGTTCTCACACCACTTTTGCAATAATCAATGTCATATTGATTAAAGGGAATCTCTCCCCTAAAATCTAAATTGGAGAGGTATGAGAGCATGTCCTAAGAACTCTAGAGAAAATTCTATCCCATCACAAAAATGCCCAAAACTGACCCAGTACAATAACCTACAATGTCAGTAAACTAAATTTCTGTGTACAGATACACTTGTCACAAATGTACACACAAGTAGTTATGTACATGTTTAATGTATCAAGGCTGTATGCATGGCTGTTTTAATGTGTACATTGTATGTACACAGGGTGACCAGATTAATGGAGAACATTCTATATGATATAGATATAGTACATACAGGCTGACCAGATCAGTGGAGAATTTTCTATGTGGTATACAATGTAGCTACAGTACATGTATGCATGTGACAGGAAATACATCATAGCTCACTCAATCTAGAATGATTTAACCCATTCCAGAATATTCTGGGAAGTGCTTACATATTTGGCTGACTGAGGCACTGCCCTTGTAACCCAATGTGATTGGTAGTTAATTTTGGCAATGATGTTATGCACATAGTTAGGCAGTGAGTCATTCAGGATTCCTGGAACTTGGACTTGCTAGTATGTTCAGGTATGTGGCCCCAGGTTGGAGAAAATTACAGAATGTACTAGAAAGGGGTGAATGGATAGTATATAAGCCGGAGAAATTCTGAGGTAGGCAGAGTACCCAACACCTCTGCTCTGAGAGTTACGTCACTTCTGGCTCTGAAGCGACTTGTTATAGTCAGTCCTGTGTTACCTGCTGACCTGCTATACAAACTGTGTTTGTGGAGATAAGACCTGGGAGACATTTTGCCTGCAGAGAATTAATTTGCCTACATTGGAGATAGACTCCACATTTTAGTGTCAACGGACATTGTTACGGCAAAGCTGTGACGGGCTGGATTCCTCGCTGGACATTATAAAGTGAATCATCATTCAACACATCAACTGAACGTGGTCGTCATAACGTTTGGATTCTGCACGTTTTGCTGTGGACACATAACTTGGATTTTACCCCGGATCTATACCTTGGACTATCGTAACCTGTGCCTTTGGAGTTACATCGGAAGAATCATTCATCGGTGCATCGAACATCGTATCTGAACATTTTCAAAGGATTACTTGATAACAAAATATGTAAGTGATTCCATTACCTATTTGTAATTGTTTCTATTGATCATTATTGTACTGACGTGAAAACCGATTACGAGTCTGTACCCACAATATCACTGTTAATAAACCGCCTGAACATTAGTTGATTGTTTCTTTTGTGCGATCATTCTCAGAGTGATTGTGGTCGTAACACACTTTAAATTCAATGTTTGCACATAAACCATTAGTTAAAAAAAAAACTGAAATTCTCCTCAGCATTCTCCATGGCACTCTATTTTTCTCTCTCTCTAAAAATTTTTCTGAATGTCAGTATTTGATACTGTGATCAGTGTTGATTTGGTAATCAGCTTTTGTCTCAAACAAAATATAACTTACAATGTAATGCAGGGACCGAGGTGGAAGGTGGGGGGAGAGACATGGGGCTGCACCCCCTCCCAAAGTTATTGTTATTATTATCATTATTATCACTCGTTAAAATAAAAGGAAATATCTATAAAAAGGGGAAAAATCACAACACGCATGTATTTCCTCTTCTTCTTGTATAAAGGGGGGACATTGACCTCAATTTCCATCGGCCCTTCTACCCTCAAAAATGTCCCGCGGCCCATGCAGTGGGTTAGAATGGGAAATGTGTGAATGGTCAAGTGGACACCACTTAGGGATCATATAGATTTCGTGGGCACCTAATTTCCAGGTTTCTAACTTTCTTGATAAGATAATGAAAATTTTCTTATGAAATATGAAAAATCATGCAATTCCAAGAGGGATTAACTTTTTGCCAGATACCGAGAAACCATTTATGAAATAGGACAGAGCATACCATTCTAAGAGGAATTCGAAGTTTATTTGATGAAAATCAATATTGGAATCGCAGAGATATAAAAAAACAAAGTAAAACATTACAATTGTAATAAAAGTTGGGTCCCACCTTTTATTAGGATTACTCTTTTTTTTTTAAATATCTCAGCTATTTCACTACTAATTTTCATGAAATAAACATTGAATTACTCTTGGAATTACATGCTTTTTCATATTCCATAAGAGGTTTCTCATTATCTCACCAAAAAATGTTAGAAACCTGAAATTTTGGTCTCAACCAAAACTATATAATCCCTTTAATAGCAACTTTGTACTGTGTATTGTTCTTTCTAACAGTGGGTTCCACTGTACAGTGTGTCAATGAAATATGTGACTTCTCAATGAGTTGAGTCTGTTGTTTATCATTCTTGTCTACAGTGGATACTACTATACCTACTGTAGACTGTCCCGATGATACAGCAGTTGGCATTGAGTTAGGTCTCACATCCACTGCGGTATTGTTCACAGCTCCAACAGCAACAGATGACTCAAATGTAGTCAGCATAGCCTTTCAGAGTCACGGACCAGGGGATATTTTTTCAGTTGGCTCAACACAAGTGACATACATTTTTCAAGATCCAAGTGGAAACCAAGCTAATTGTGTATTTGAAGTTACCGTTTTCACAGGTAAGTGTTATGAATAAAAAATGTTTCATTGTACCAAATCGTTATTAATTCTTTTATCGTGATACCACCAGCTGCCATTAAGCTTGCTATATATAAACAGGTTCCGACTGGTTTGCTTGTTTTTAAGAAACCTGATGGCTTTTATAAGTAGTAGTTTGACATCAGAAACATTTCATGTTTACAAAATTATGTGAATCCTGAATTTTAAAATAAAGCTTTATGTTAGAATGCCATTATGTGCCATCTCATGTATATTTTACTCCATCTTTAATAATCTATAGCATAAAAGTTGAATTCACATTGAATTCCATGCATTGAACTGCATGTAGTCAGGCTTTCATATCTTTTTTTTTCAATTCATTTGGTCAAAGAAATCAGATTTAAGGGGTTTGAGGTTTGCTTTTTTTATCACATTTGCATTTTTAGCTCTCAAGTGAGCTATTGCGATCGCCCTTCGTCCGGCGTCCGTCGTGCGTCGTGCGTCGTGCGTAAACTTTTTACATTTTCATCGTCTTCTTGAAACCCCAGAACCGATTTTCGTCAAACTTGGCAGGTAGCATCCCTAGGGGGTTGGAAACTCAATTTGTTAAAATGGGCACCATGCCCCACCCAGGGGGCCCCCAGGGGGCCCTCAAACCCCCCAAAATTAAGGAATCTGTAAAAATCTCCTTCTCTAGAACCAGAAGTGATAGAGCTAAGTTAATACTATGAGTTAGTACATTGATGACTGTAGTTTCAAGTTTGTTCATGGCAGGATCAGGGGTGCCCCTCTTGGGACCCAGGGGAGGGGGTGGGGAGGGGTTCTAATGGGGCCTAAATTGTACATTTTCATCTTCTTCTTGAGAACCCCATGACTCATTTTCACCAAACTTGGCAGGCAGCATCCCTAAGGGGTTAGGATCTCAATTAATTGTTAAAATGGGCATCATGTCCCACCCAGGGGGCCCAAACCCCCAAAATGAAGGAATCTTTAAAAATCTTCTCTAGAAT
This sequence comes from Diadema setosum, assembly GCA_033980235.1. Lineage (NCBI taxonomy): Eukaryota > Metazoa > Echinodermata > Echinoidea > Diadematoida > Diadematidae > Diadema > Diadema setosum. The sequence goes on from CM067066.1 coordinate 10,665,735, forward strand.
CAGAAGTTATAGAGCTAAGGTAATACTATGTGTGAGTACATTAATGACTGTAGTTTTGAGTTTGTTCATAGGAGATCCAGGGGTGCCCCTCTTGGTGGCAGGGGTGGGGGGCAGGGGTGGTTGGGAAGGTCCAAATGGGGGCCTGAATTGTACATTTTCATCTTCTTCCTGAAAACCTCATGATGGATTTTCGTCAAACTTGGCAGGTAGCATCCCTAGGGGGTCAGGATCTAAATTCATCAAAATGGGCACCATGCCCCACCCAGAGGGCCCCAGGGGGCCCCAATTCCCAATAATTAAGGAATCTGAAAAAAATCTGGGCCCTTATTGTACATTTTCATCTTCTACTTGAGAATGCCTGGTCAAATTTTGGTAGAGCTGTGAATAATTTAGATTAGTGACTGCGTGAAAGGTGAACTTGCGATACTCAGGTGAGCGCTAGACCCGCGGGTCTCTTGTTTATTGATCAGTGTTATAATATGTTTCATAGGGTGCGTAGAATGAAATCTATTTTTCAATTGAGCCTCAATCTGATCTATAAGTTTGCATTTTTTTTTTATTAATCAGTGTTATGATGTGTTTTTTTAGGATGCGTAGAATAAAATTCATTTTTCAATTGATCCTCAATGAGCAAACAATAAAAAAAGATTTTTTTATTTGTGTGAAAAGTTCAAAGTCAGCTATTTTATCCTGTATGGGGCCCTATACAGTAGTCCACGAGTGCCCCCAACATGCTTTTGTGGTGAATAAGCTAATAGGAGTCATGACTATAAAATTGCTTTTCCGAAGGAAGTAGTACACAGCAGAGATGCCCAGAGCACCAATGCCAGTTATTTCGGCTTATTTCGTTCCCTTTTGTGAAGAGAGCATTTTAACAGAAGTCATGGATTCATACAGACAAATCATTGTTAGAACGTATTTTACTTTCATTTAACGTTAGGTGTATATCAACACAAGCAGATGTGGCAGTACCGTTCCCTGCTTGTCTTTTTTGGGTTTTTTTTTCAAAGATTGTGTCATTAAAATCATACCATGAAGAGTAATAATAACGTCACAATAGAGGAATGCATTAAATGCCAATTGCCTTGATTTTAATTCATATCCCTGACAGAGGCGGAGGCCCCCGAAAATTTGGATTTTGAATTAAAATCAAGGCAACTGGCATTTATTGCATTCCTCTACTGTGACATTATCATTGCTATTTCTAGTACTGCCAATATGCGCAGCAATTACAATGTTTTATCCCATGAAGAGTGTTATACATAGTGGAAAAAGGCAAGGAAAAATCAATCATTTCAAGCTGGAGACACAGAGCCAGGGCAGAAGAAATTAAATCTCAAGCGGGAGAACAGGAGATTTTCCAAAATGGGCTTTTGGCGGGAGATCTCTTGTCGAAAGCGGGAGAGTTGGAGTCTCTGGATATCAGTAACAAAAGGATCTTCATATCAATAATTATTATGTTCTCACTGGTGCAACACTATCTTCAAAACGAGTTGTAGTAGACCTTCAATACAAAATTAGTTGTTGCATGCTTAGAATCCCAATTTGTGAAGCAAATATTGTGTTAGCTTCAATAATAAGCAATGCTCTGGTGCTGAATTTCACCCACTCTTTGGCATAAACTTTAAAGGATGTATCTCAGTGAGCGATGATTGTATGCAAACGAATGCAAAATTTGAGCAAATTCAAGTTTTCATCAGATGGAACTGTTGAGATTACAAACCATGATGAAATTGTATATTTCTAGAAATTCACTACATTCACAAATATTTGCCACTTCAGTGAGATATGTGTGTACCCCTATAACTTATTTGATATGAGTAGGGATTTCACATGTGTTGGCATTCAGATCACATGATATGAATGAGAAAATTTTCTATATTTCTGATGCTGTGATTAAAATATGGTTGGAAATGTTACATCTTTACTTCAAGTCTATAAATCTCACAAAAACTGCTTACTTTCAGTGCAGGATATTGTCACATACAAGTATACTCAACATAATAATTAGAACCTGCAATTGTATGTATATAGTGCATTCAGATGGAAAAATATGTAGGGCAATGAGTTCTAGTCAGAAGTAACTGATGCTTACGATGATAGAAATGAAAATTTCATATTGCATTATAGACTTGTAACAAAATGTAAGTTAACGTGGAAGAAACTGTACATGTGCATAATTCATTTGATATATCACATCCTCAATGATTTTCATGTAGATATTTGAAGAGATAGTGACACATTTAAAATGGGTAAAATGAGCATTGTTTTCTGAATTTCTTTCAGTGGACACAACAGCGCCAGTTCCAACTTGTCCAGCAAATATAATCAGAACTATTGAGCTGGGTCAAACATCCATCGTAGTGACATGGATTGAGCCAACTGCAACTGATATTTCTGGTGTGGCCAATATCGTGTCACGTACCAGTTATTCTGGTGATAGTTTTTCTCCAGGAACAACTGAAGTGACCTACACCTTCGCTGACGGCAGCGGAAACACTGCCACCTGCATGTTCACAAGTACAGTACAGACACGTATGTATTCATTAATTTTCCTGAACTTCCCATCACATTTGGAAACACTTTCTGTTCATGTTATAGCTGATCCTGACGATACTGATGCCAGAATGAACCCAGGCTTTATATACTTTATTACTGTGCCATACTTGTCTTAGAATGAACGAAGTTGTATTGACAATTCTGATTGTACAGTGTACCCTCATCCACACGTGTCTACTGGGGTATTGTTGTCCCCGCCGAACGAGTTCGAGCAGGGGACTATGAAACGGGCTCCGTACGTGTGTGTGTCCGTCCGTGTGTCCGTCCGTGTGTGCGTCCATGTGTGATCAAAATGTTCAAAATGCTACCCCTTCGCCATTTCTAACCCGATTTTGATTCTGTTTGCTTTATATGATAGCACTACATGGGAGCTTTGAAACTTCTATACAGAATTTCAATTGTGACCTTTGACCTTGACCTTTGACCTATATTGTACATTTTGCTTCAAAATGCTACTCCTTCGCCATTTCTAACCCGATTTTGATTCCGTTTGCTTTATATGATGGCACTAGGTGAGGGCTTCAAAACTTCTACACAGAATTTTGACCTTTGACTTCTTTGACCTTTGACCTTGATTTTTGACCTATATTGCAAAATTCTGCTGCCCGATTGTTAACTTTTACTAATAAGTTTGATTCCATGTCACCAGTTCTCCGTTCCTTACATTGGTTACCTGTAGAAAAAAGGATTATTTTCAAGATTCTGTTATTAGTACATCATTCAGTTCATTCTTTTTCCCCAATATACATAAGTAATTCTGTTCAAAAATACAATCCGACACGAAGGCTACGTTCATCATCAGATGCATTCTTACTCCAAACACCCAGAGTAAAACATGGGTATGGTGATCGTGCTTTTTCCGTTATGGGACCAAAATTGTGGAATCAGTTACCTCTTCAGTTAAGGGAACTGTCATCTACAGAGTCATTCAAATCCAAACTTAAAACTTATCTGTTCCTTTCATACTGAGGACTGTAATTGCTGTATGTCATTAATATTGGATTAATATTGTATTTTTAATTGATATATGTTGTATTCTTTATTTGGTATATATTTGCTTTTGTTTACCTTTATTTTTTTCTTTGTTGAAATGTTTGAATATGTATATGCATGTAAATATATGATATTTTTTCATTTTTGAAGCGCCATGAGCACTAAAAAGTGGACCTGTGCGCTATACAAGTAGCCACTATTATTATTATTATTATTATTATTATTATATTGTACATTTTGCTACAAAATGCTACTCCTTCGCCATTTGTGACCCGATTTCAATTCCGTTTGCTTTAAGTGATGGCACTAGGTGAGGGCTTCAAAACTTCTACACAGAATTTTGACCTTTGACTTCTTTGACCTTTGACCTTGATTTTTGACCTATATTGTACATTGCCTACAAAATGCTACTCCTTCGCCATTTCTAACCCGATTTTGATTCCGTTTGCTTTATGTGATGGCACTAGGTGAGGGCTTCAAAACTTCTACACAGAATTTTGACCTTTGACTTCTTTGACCTTTGACCTTGATTTTTGACCTATATTGTACATTTTGCTACAAAATGCTACCCCTTTGCCATTTGTAACCCGATTTCAATTCCGTTTGCTTTAAGTGATGACACTAGGTGAGGGCTTCAAAACTTCTACACAGAATTTTGACCTTTGACTTCTTTGACCTTTGACCTTGATTTTTTTACCTATATTGTACATTGGCTACAAAATGCTACTCCTTCGCCATTTCTAACCCGATTTCGATTCCGTTTGCTTTATGTGATGGCACTAGGTGAGGGCTTCAAAACTTCTACATAGAATTTTGACCTTTGACTTCTTTGACCTTTGACCTTCATCTTTTTACCTATATTGTACATTTTGCTACTAAATGCTACTTCCGGCGGGGACATATATTACGCACCGCGTAATTTCTACTTTTCCTTGTTTATGTGAGGGATCACTCTCAGGTCAGGTGGCCAGCTGAGCATTTGGCTGTTCGGTTGGGCCTCCAAGATGAGGTGGGGCAGACCGTTTGTTGAGTTTTCTGTTGCAAAATTTTGTGGGTCAAACTACTCCCTCAATGTTTTGTATCTCTGGATTGTATGACATACTGTAAAAGTGGATATTTTCGCACGACTAATTTTTTTTTGCGCTCGGCCTGGCAAGAAGAGTTTCGCGTGTGTTTAATTCCGCGGATTCAAGACAGCCACAACTGGGACATGAGGCAGGTAAAAATATTCGTGTGCTTTTATTTTTGCGCTCAGTTCTGGTTGCATGAAATGCGTGAAAATTTCAACACCGCGAAAATCTCCACTTTTACAGTAAGTTTTGGCATGTTTCACTGTATCATAGGTAGATGTGCCAGAAACTTAATTTCATCACTATTGAGTATCTGCATTACCAACCTGGTAACTGCAACTTTTCCTGAAAATCAAACATAATGTTGTAGAGCGAACTTCTCTAACCCTCAGTTTTAAAGCAATTCAATTGAAATTTAGTCCATGTGGTGAATGAAATGTGTAGTTGTGCAAGACAGTAGACACATATGATTTTATTACTTACATATTTTGTATACTCATATCTGATTATTATAAGCTATTTCCATTTACTTAAACATTGATCATAGAAATTTTAGAATGGTGCCATATTTTCCAGTTCAAACTGTGTTTCCTTAAAATGAAAAAATATTATGTATATTATATATAGCTGTCAAGTTGGTGGACAGAATTGTAACTTGTGTTGTATGTTTTAATACTGAAAATTAGAAATCTCCAGCGAGTAAGTTCTCCCAACTAGTCATGTATCTCAACTGAAACGAGAACCAGTGAGTTTAGCTCTTTCTTACTATACCACCTGACATTTCTTTATATTTGACAAAACATACAAGGATATAGAGGGAGATTCTACAATGTATATTATATGGAATTCACATAAACATTGGAATGTGCATTATTGTCACATGTCATCTTTGATTTGTACATGTACATGCAAAATGTATCACGTATCAGGAAGGGATGTATAAAAAAGACTATCAACCATGATCTCTGTAGTCATCATTATCTGATAACAATCTGATATAACACACACAATTATCAACTAAATAACATGCAGTTATTAATGTACATTCTCATTTCAAAGTCTCTTCATTTCACATTGAATCATTTGCTACACCTTGGAAGTAGATCTACAAACTAGGCCACTTGTCAGAATGTGATGTACTGTTTAACAAAAAAGACAGGCTCAGTCTTATTTTGTATTCTTTCAGTTGATTCAACATCGCCTGTGGGAGAATGTCCATGAATTATATTCACCTCATGGTGATAATGTAAATAATTTCACATGGTGGTAGATTATTGTGAGCCCTTATGAGTTCTGTATTTTGAGGTTGAATCAGTCTCAGCTGAAAAGAGACCACTGTGTTCAGCTCCATCTTAATACACAAAGTGACATTATTACCCAATATCCCCCGATCTACTGGATATCCCGTACTTTGCACAAATGCTGTGAACGCCGATCTACGGGATAATCAGTAGCAGAAATGGCTTGGACGGTGATGTCATAGAGCTCATTATAGCCTGTAAACTCTGCCCTGATATCCCACATTCCTTTGCATCACTTCCTGTTATTGATTTCATTTGGATTTGCATTCATTGCACTGCGAAGGTTTAGAGTAGGCTGCTAACAGAATACATTGTAGGTGTACATCTATGTGAGATCATTAAACACTTGCTGTACGTGTACGTATAGGCCTACTTTACTCTATGTATAACTTGTAGCCCCACTATGAGTCTATGAGTTAATATACCATGCCCACTAGTCTGCATAGTGCAGATATTTGAGGTATTATTTGCTATTTCTTCATATTCGTAAGCATTAAACTATATGAGTCATATACCATCAGAAAACTTACATTATGAAAATTTCAAAATTGATAGTTGTTTTCCTTCATAAAGGCTATTGATATTTTTCATTAGTGGTTTAGAACTTTTAAATGAGCAATGTGATTATTCATGTGTAAATCTGTAAATCATATGAAAACACTAAAATCATATGATGTCACATAACTCATGACATATGACACTGATTTACATCTTATGTGAAAGACCGTTTCTTTCTCTTTCAATTAATATATAGTTTTCCACAGTTTTCTTTTTGTAAGTGTCGGTGACACCACCTCGAATTTGACACGGCACAGTTTAGTGAACATACCTGAAATAGCCTCTAGCAGCAGGCTATTAACAGTTTTAAACTGCATTTTGATACACAACCAGCAAATATGGGTTAAGCTGACCTTCTCATTAGGGAAATCATGAAAGCATAAAGAGGGATTTTACATTATCCTGTCCTCCCCCCCCCCCCCACACACACACCGAAAAAAAAAATGGAATGCCCATAATATCGCTGGGGTGACATGCCTCATATCACAAGTTTTGGTGAAAATTAATATTCATTGATATTATTAAAGAAAATTGATAAGATGATGTCCTGTCCAAATCCTGTAGCTCTGTAATCCCTCAAAATGATGTCATCAAGGCATGTCAAAGAAAAGGCCATCCCCTCTAATAAAGTGCTTTGACTGCCATATATTTTTTTTATTATTTTGCTCTCCTGAACATTTAACATTTTGTGGATACGAGGTCTTATCGCCCATACGACGAAAGTGTCAAATGTCATCTTTGCTGTGTAAATGTGAAATGTGTCAGGTGTGATTGAATATGAAATTGGTACATGCCTGATCAATAGTTGCCGATATGCATTAGTTGTAAGTACTGATGACATGGCCCCCATGTACAAATGGTACCTTGCATATGCATATATATTTGATTGTAATATAAAGCAGGAAAGATAACTGGTTTCATATATTGTATCCTTTCAGAGGATACAACAGGACCTGTGGTGACTTGTCCACCTAATATAGTCAGCACTGTTGAGCTGGGTGTAACATCCACTGCAGTGACATGGAACCTGCCAACTGCTACTGATGTCTCTGGTGTGACCGTTTTTCAGTCATCCACCCATTCCCCTGGAAGTACTTTCAACATTGGAGTAACTGATGTGACATATGTCTATGCTGATGGTCTCGGAAACACTGGCAGCTGCACCTTCAGAGTTACAGTACAGACACGTATGATTTCTTTACTTACATATTTTGTATACTCATCTTTGATTATTATAAGCTATTTCCATTTACTTAAATATTGATCGTAGAAATTTTGAAATGGTGCCATTTTTTCCAGTTCAAAATGTGTTTCCTTAAAATGAAAAAATATTATGTACGTTAGATATATAGCGGTCAAGTTGGTGGACAGAATTTTAACTTGTGTTGTATGTTTTAATAGTGAAAATTAGAAATCTCCAGCGAGTAAGTTTTTCCAACTAGTCATGTATCTTAGCTGATCCGAGAACCAGTGAGTTTAGCTCTTTCGTACTACACCACCTGACATTGCTTTATATTTGAGAAAACATAGAAGGATAAAGAGTTAAATTTGGAATTCAAATAAACAAAAGGAATGTGCATTATTGTCACATATTGTCTTTGATTTGTACATGTACATGCAAAATGTATCAGGTATCAGGAAAGGAGGTATAAAAAATGACTATCAACCATGATCTCTATAATAATTACCATTATCAGATAACAATCTGATCAATTATCAACTGAATAATATGCAGTTATTAATGCACATTCTCATTTCAAAGTCTCTTTTTTCACATTGAAACATATGCTACACCTTGGAAATAGATCTACAAACTATAAAGGCACTTGTCAGAATGTGATGCACTGTTTAACAAGAAAGACAGGCTATTAAAGTCTTATTCAACATCACCAGTGGGAGATTGTCCAAGAATTATATTCACCTCATGGTGATAATGCAAATAAATTTTACATGATGGTAGATGAATTGTAAGCCCTTATGAGTTCTGTATTTTGAGGTTGAATCAGTCTCAGCTGAAAAGAGACCCATTGTGTTCAGCTCTATCTTGACCCTAACTAGGCCGGGGGGGGGGGGGGGGCTCTGAGGCCCCCCCTCGACGTTCCGCGCGATGTATCGCAAGCGCAAAAAGCTATTGCCGCAACATTTCATGACTTTTTTCTTTCGAGTCTCTCGCATCTTTTGACACCAAATTTGCGACGCCCAGGCGCGCGTTTCCGAAGTTACGCATAAATATGTACATGCATGTCAGACCAAATATTGCTCAAAAACGTCAATTTCAATGCAAACTGTGCTTACAGGCAAATTTCATAAAAGCATTATTATTTTGGTGTTTTATCGATTAAAATCAATTAATAACATAGTTTCTTGTTCGGAGCGATGTTGCGGACAAATTTCGTCGAAAAAACAATGAAAAACATAAAGTCGAAAAAACAAGGAAATACGTAAGAAATAAAAAAACAATAAAATACTTAAGAATTTTTTCATTTACATTTGCTAAGGACACTAAAAAGAATATTTACACAAAAAATGTGCCTGTTTTGAGCTTTATTTTGTGATTTATACCAAATAGTCTGATTTCATGCATCATTATGCATAAATTAGCATAATTTAGCATTAATGATAATTTTTTGAAAAATTAACTTCAAGGTATTTTAGACTACATCATAGGCAATGTGTGTGCCAATTTTCGTCACGATCGCGCGGTCAACGGCCGAGATCTGGGGGGGGGGGGGGGGGGCCTGGGAGGCCCCCCATATCAGAAAATGCTTGAAAGATGATGTCATAGAGCTCATTGTAGCCTGTAAACTCTGGCCTGATGTCCCACATTCCTTTCCATCACTTCCTCTTATTGATTTCATTTGGATTTGTATTCACTTCGGAGGTTTACAGCACTAGGCTGCTGACAGAATGTAGTCATGTATATAGATGTCTCCATCTATGTGAGAGCGAACATCACTGCTGTAGGCCTACGTTTATGTATTGGCCTACTTTACTCAAGCCCCACCCATCCATTATTCATATGTAAATCTGTAAATCATATGAAGATACTAAAATCATATGATCTCACATAACTCATGACATATGACACTGATTTACATCTTATATGAAAGACCATTTCTTTCTCTTTCAATTAATATATAGTTTTCCACAGTTTTCTTTTTGTAAGTGTCGGTGACACCACCTCGAATTTGACATGGCACAGTTTAGTGAACATACCTGAAATAGCCTCTAGCAGCAGGCTATTAACAGTCTTTAAACTGCATTATAAAATGGGTTCAAGAATGTAGCCAATTGGAAGCGCTGAAATGAGTCACATGTGCGCTCATGATTTTCTTACTAACATGCACGGCCGTGCAAAAAGTGTGCAACGAAAAGTCATAACAGCACGGCGTGCATAATTGCAGAGAAAGCGTATAGTAACTGCTCAGTCACTGACGTCACAATGTTTACACTAGCAGTGCACACTCAATCAGTAACCAGTGCGTCGCGTGCTACTATACGCGGTGTCAATCCTGTAAACAACTTCTAGTTCGGGCTGCCAGCCGGCCTTTCTTGTGCATAACATGTGGCGTACATATACTCTTATACGTACTTATATGTGCGGGATTTCCGAGTGCGACGTGTGTAAATGTTTGGGATGAACATCTTCGGACATCTTGGCTTTTGAGCGAGTGCTACATGTAGCTGACTGGTATTGACCCACAAAGGTACATGAAAAATGCTGTTAGTTTTCGACCCATTTTATAAATCAAATAATACACAGGTTTAAGTTCGTGACGTTTAAGTTCGGGTATTTACAATGTAGTGCATGTTTCACAATTGTAAATACCCTCTAGTGCGCTGCATCTCCACTAACTGAACTTGATGTGAAACCATGTGTTTCGTCGCACATCGGCACATCCACACACAGCACGGCATTTAGCGATCGTCGCTATGGCAGACTTTCCGATTCCAGTCAGGGGAAAAGAAAATTAGAATACTTACAGGAAAACGATGATGTTTAAAATCCACTAAAATGAAATTGCCTGAAAACAACATATGACCATGTTTTATTGTAAACAATAATTGTAAACACCCTACAAAGTTTTGCATTCGCTCACACATAAGCTCTCTTGAGAAGATGACAGTATTCCCCTTCCCCTGCTAGGTAGTGGAAGTGTCCATAACCAGCGCATCAAGTTTTTGGAGGTACACATCAAAGAGGTTCTCGAACCTCTTTGGTACACATGCACCAAGGAGGTCTAGGCGAGCCTAATACCTCCTTGCATGCACTAACTACACATTCATTGCGAGAAAGCAATCAATCAACGCTGAACATTGCGTAGTTTTGGAATCTTTATCGTGCTGGTGACCAGCTTCGCATGATTGTGTCGTAATGTTATGTTTAGAGCCTCTAGGTCTCATACGTCAGCGAGTTTATTTCAAAATAGCTAAAAGAGGGAGATTGAAAAAATATGAATTATGATGGAAAATCACAAATTTTGGAGCTGCCAATGGTTGGGTGATTTTGAGGAAAGTGTCATTAGTAATGACAGTTTCCTCCTTTGTATTTCTTTGTTTTTATTTTTGCTTTATAACTTCGCTAAATAACATGCTATGGTGCAAATTCAGACTGCTTTCTAGTTTAATACTATTGATGACCAAATCAGGGTACGTACAACTCATTTTAGATGCTTGTCTTTTTTGTAAATAGCATTGTGCACAACCAGGGGCGGATCCAGGAATTCTGTAAGGGGGGGGGGGGGGGGGGGGCACAACTAATATTTTTGGTGCTACTTGCGGGTTTCATTTCTTTGTTTCTTTTTATTTCTTTTGTTTCTACTGAAAAATAAAGGGGGGCATGCACCGGCTGCGCCCCCTCTAGATCCGCCACTGACAACATTACTGTTTTTTACTTCAAATTACTGCTTTTTAGCTTTAGCATTACTGATTTGAGGTCTGAGAGGTTCGCATCTCCGGTATAGGCCTATTTTACTGTAGCCCCACCCATAGAGTCTCTGAGTTAATATGCCATGCATACTAGTCAGCAGGGTGCAGATCTTTGAGTTATTATTCGCTATTTCTTCATATTTGTAAGCATTATACCATATGAGTTATATTCCATTGAAAAGCTATTATGAAGATTTCAAAATCGACAGTTTTCCTGCACAAAGGCTGTGGTATTTTTTTGATGTAGTGGTTCCTTTTAAATGAGCAATGTGATTATTCATATGTAAATCTGTAAATCATTTGAAAATACTAAAATCATGTGATGTCACATAACTCATGACATATGACACTAATCTACATCTTATTTGAAAGACCATTTCTTTCTTTCTTGATTGATATATAGTTTTCTGTAGTTTTCAGTAGTTATGTAGTTGGTGACATCTGACATCTGACATTTGACATGGCACAGTTTAGTGAACATACGTGAAATAGCCTCCAGCAGCAGGCTATTGACAGTCTTTAAACTGCATTACACAACCAGCGGATATGGCTTAAGCTGACCTTTTCATTTGGGAAATCATGAATGCATATAATAGAGGGATTTTACATCCTATCCTTCCTTCCCCCCCCCCCCAAAAAAAAAAAGAAGAAAAATGAAATGAAATAAAAACTGGAATGCACATAATATCACTGTGGTGACATAACTTGTATCACAAGTTTTGGTAAAAATTTTGTTATTTATTGATATTCAGAAAATCAGTAAAATCATGTCCTGTCCAAATCCTCTACCTGTGTAATCCCACAAAATGAAGTCATCAAGGCATGTCAAAGGAAAGGCCATCCCATCAAATAAAGTGCGTTGACTGCCATATTTTTAGTTTTTGCTTATCGCCCATACGACGAAAGTGTCACATGTCATCTTTGCTGTGTATACATGTGAAATGTGTCAGGTGTGATTCAATGAAGTTAGTACATGCCTGATCGATACCGTAGTTGCAGATATGCCTTAGTTGTAAGAGCTGATGACATGGTCCTTACTGTATACGCTGTTATTTTCGCGTACAGATATTTTCGCGAATGAGGAGGTCATAGACATTTTCGCCAGATGTTGTTTTCACGAACTAATGCCGACGCTAACGTAAATGCGCTATTGCCATAGGACATGGAGACATTTTCGTGTGTTGTTAAATTCATGACCCAACTGAGATTCGCGAAATTTGCGAAAATTGAACCCTTGCGAAAATAACAGCTTATACAGCATGTAAACGGTTCTTTGCATGTGCATAAATATGAATGTTAGATTTTATTGTTATATAAAGCAGGAAAGATAATGTGTCAGATGTGATTCAATGAAATTGGTACATGCCTGATCAATAATTGCAGATATGCCTTAGTCGTAAGTGCTGATGATACGGCCCCTATGTAAATGGGACTTTCAGATGTGCAAATAATATATGAATGTTTAATTATGATTATAATATAAAACAGGAAAGATAACTGGTTTCATATATTGTATCCTTTCAGAGGATACAATAGGACCTGTGGTGATTTGTCCACCGAATATAGTCAGCACTGTTGAGGTGAGTGTACACTCTTATTTCTGCCGAGTCAAAATTTCAACTCTGAATCCGAGTCAAAAATTGTTCACTCCGATCCGTGTGAATTTAACACCAACCGTGTACTTCTGACTCAAATCCGAGTTATCATTTTGGTTATCGGACTTTTTACACCTGCGCAGAGTCACATCAGAAATACCCAGCGCGGTGTACATGAATAACGCGCGCTACAATTGGACAAAACATGTCATGTGTCTTAAATGTGACGTAGTATTCCCGCGAAAAAAAAGCGTCATTTCTCGACGATCCGCCGCGGCCGCGAGATGTCTTGCAACTTTTTGTCTTCAAGATGGACAATTTTGTGTGCACTTTTGTAGAGGAATGGGGAATGGAGGAATACATAAGAGTTTTCATCGGTGAGTACCCACCTCATTCACAACACTCATATAAATAATTGCCTGAAACATGGTTTAAACAGTCAGTTTTAGTTAGGGCAAAATGAACTTTCGACACGGACACATTGACTGTAATGGCGTAGCCGTACAGGCGGCCGTACGGTAGCTCGTACCTTTTGTACGTAGCCCTGGGCTATATGCTATACGTTAGAACCAATCTACAATAGATGTGAACCTACCTAGCTACACCTCCACTGTACATCATGCATAAAATAAACATACGATCTTGATTGCTAATTCGAGCTACCGTACGGCCGCCTGCGGCTACGCCATTACCAGTCAATGTGTCCATGTCGAAAGTTCATTTTGCCCTAAATAAAACTGACTGTTTAGACCATGTTTCAGGCAATTATTTACACGAGTGTTGTGAATGAGGTGGGTACTCACTCGGAAGGAGTTGACTCCCAGCTGGCGCCATTTCCGAGTCACATTTCACACTTTCCGAGTTATTTTTGACGCCGCAGAAATAAGAGTGTAGCATCCACTGCAGTGACATGGAACCTGCCAACTGCTACTGATGCATCTGGTGTGGCAGTTATTCAATCATCCACCCATAACCCTGGAAGTACTTTCAACGTTGGAGTAAAGCCCCTGTTCCACTATGCCGTTCTCGCTACGATTTGGCAATTTTCTCAGATCGGGAAGGATCGGGTAAAACCTGAGCCGATCTGAACACAGTACGATGTTAGAACGCTCTAAGTACGCTGCAGTTACGACTACCACGTGCTTGCTACGCTCTTACTACGATGAACGGGAATGAGGCATTACGATCTCTGCCGCTGCAGCTACGCTTTAGAACGATGTAGCTACGCTGTCAGTGTGATGTTGCTGAAGTTATCCGATCGATGCACGCTGTATCTACGCTCTGAACGATCTATACGATCTTATCACGTTGTCACCCCGTTCAGAGAGCTGAAAAGTGCCCAATGTGCCCCGATGTACCCCGATTCGACTGTCGATCTGCAGTCAGTCAACTTATTAGCATGCAGAATCGACGAAGAAATATACTGTGGACCTCGAAGAGGCTCCTAAACTCACGGTTCTTTTGCAACAATGCATTGTTATAAACAAAGACGTGCTGATTTTTTCAAGGCTTTTTCTTGATGTCCTTGCTTTTATAGTCCGTCTTCCTCCAGTTGTTGATGATTTCATATTCTTCAAAATTCTGCTATGTCCTCTTACTCCTCTTTAAGCATCACGTGCAGTCTCTCTTTCCTCGCCTTTTGGGTAGCTGCTTTGCTGCTTCTTTTTCTTCATCTCTTCTCCTTCTTCGAAAATTTGAGCTCCTTCTTCTTCATGTTCTGCCCTGACAGGTGTAGCAACAATCGATGCTCTCCTCCTAAACATTTCTGCCTCTCGATCTCCTTGGTCTTCTTCTGGTAGACATTTTTGTCTAAGTGTTCTTCCTGTTCTTGTGCCGATGTTACTACGCTCAGAAAGACCTTGTTACGCTCATCCCGCTGCGTTTACGCTGTCACTACGCTCTCCCCGCTGCGTTTACGCTATCACTACGCTCTCCCCGCTTGCCGTACGATTAAAGATAGGTCAGTTTTGGTCGGGGAGATCGGGAAGAAATTTTGAACAGGTTCAAAATTTCTTCCCGATCTGAAAAAATGCCCGCTCCAACCCCGACCTCCACACGCTGCTGGCACGATGCTTCCGATCCCCGTACGCTTTTGTCGCTCTCTCCCGATCTGCTTGATCGGGACAGATCGGGGTCCAGATCGTGATAGTGGAACGGGGGCTTAACTGATGTGACATATGTCTATGCTGATAGTAGCTGAAACACTGGCAGCTGCACCTTCACAGTTACAGTACTGGAACGTACGATTTCATTACTAACATATTTTGTATACTCATCTTTGATTATTGTAAGCTATTTCCATTTACTTACAAAAACATAGATCATTGAATTCTTAGAAGGGTGCCAATTTTTTTCAGTTCAAAATGTGTTTCCCTAAAATGAAAAAAAAAATGTTTTATGTATATCATTTATAGCTATCTAGTTGGTGGAAAGAATTGTAACTTGTGTTGTATGTTTTAATACTGAAAATTAGAAATCTCCAACAAGTAAGTTTTCCCAACTTGTCAACGTATCTTTGAAATGGGAACCAGTGAATTTAGCTCTTTCTTACTACACTACCTGACATTGCTTTAGATTTGAGAAAACATGAAAAGATATAGAGGGAGATTTGGAATTGATAATATAAACAAAAGGAATGTTAATTATTGTCACAAGTCTTTGATTTGTGCATGTACATGCAAAATGTATCAGGTATCAGGAAGGGAGGTATAAAAAAGGACTTTCAACCATGATCTCTAGAGTTATCAATATCCGATAACAATCTGATATAACACACACAATTATTGACCAAATAACATGGGTTATTAACGTACATTCTCATTTCAAAGTCTCTTTTTCGACAGTGAAACATATGCTACACCTTGGAAATAGATCTACAAACTAAGGCACTTGTCAGAATGTGATGTACTGTTTTAACAAGAAAGACATACCATATATAAACATACCATTGAAAAGCTATTATGAAGATTTAAAATTATTGATAGTTTTCCTGCATAAATGGTATGGATATTTTTATGTAGTGTTTTCTTTTAAATGAGCAATGTGATTATTCATATGTAAATCTGTAAATCATATGAAAATACTAAAATTATATGATGTCACATAACTCATGACATATGACACTGATTTACATCTTATCTGAAAGACCATTTCTTTCTCTTTCAATTGATATATAGTTTTCCACAATTTTCCTTTCGTAAGTGTTGATGACATCACATTGAATTTGACATGGGGCAGTTTAGTGAACATATGTGAAATAGCCTCCAGCAGCAGGCTATTAAAAGTCTTTAAGCTGCATTGCACAACCAGCGGATATGGCTTAAGCTGACTTTTTCATTTGGGAACCGATGAAAGCATAAAGAGGGATTTTACATTATTCTATCCCCCTCCCCCCCCCCCCCCCCCCGACAACAGCAACAAAAGAAAAATGGAATGCCCATAATATCACTGCGGTAACATGCCTCGTATTACAAGTTTTGGTGAAAATTATGTTATTTATTTATGTTCAGAAAACCAATAAAATCATGTCCTGTCCAAATCCTCTAGCTGTGTAATCCGCCAAAATGAAGACATCAAGGCATGTAAAACGAAAGGCCATCCCTTCTAATAAAGTGCTTTGACTGCCATATTTTTAATTTTTGCTCTCCTGAACATTTGACATTTTGTAGATACGAGGTCTCATCGCCCCAGCGACGAAAGTGTTACATGTCATCTGTACTGTGTACATGTGAAATGTGTCAGGTGTGATTCAAGTAAATGGGTACATGCCTGATCAATTATAGTTGCAGATATGCCGTAGTCTTAAAGGACAAGTTCACCTTCATAGACATGTGGGTTTAGTGAA
This sequence comes from Diadema setosum, assembly GCA_033980235.1. Taxonomy (NCBI): domain Eukaryota; kingdom Metazoa; phylum Echinodermata; class Echinoidea; order Diadematoida; family Diadematidae; genus Diadema; species Diadema setosum. The sequence goes on from CM067066.1 coordinate 10,682,584, forward strand.
TGCAGCAATATTAGTAGAACACATCGGTGAGAGTTTGAGGAAAATCGGACAATCCGTTCAAAAGTTATGAATTTTTGAAGTTTCTGCTCAGTCACGACTGGATAAGAAGACTACTATGGCTTGTGATGTCACATGAGTACAACGATATAAAGAAAGAATAAAGAAAATTCAACATATTTCCATTTTTCTCGCATAACGAAAGAACACTCAACTTCTCTCTTTCAGAAGGCAGGGGGAATAATATTACCCTTAATATACGTCAGTAACAAGTCGAAGAAAATGTGCACTTTATTAAGAAAGTAAAGTTTTGTGAACTTCTCTTTTTGTTTCCCTTATATCGTTGTACGCATGTGACATCATACACTGTAGTAGTCTTCTCATCCAGCAGTGACTGCGCAGATATTTCAAAAATTCATAACTTTTGAACGGATTGTCTGATTTTCCTCAAACTTCACTGATATGTTCTACTAATATTGCTGCATTCTCTCAATCCTTATTATATTATGAAGGTGGGCTTGTCCTTTAAGTGCTGATGATACGGCCCCTATGTAAATGGTACTCTGTGCATATACAATGTATATGAATTTTAGATCATATTGTAATACAAAGCAGGAAAGATAACTGGTTTCATGTATTGTCTCCTTTCAGAGGATACAACAGGACCTGTGGTTACTTGTCCACCAAATATAGTCAACACTGTTGAGCTGGGTGTAACATCTACTGCAGTGACATGGAACCTGCCAATTGCTACTGATGCATCTGGTGTGGTAGTTATTCAATCATCCACCCATAACCCTGGAAGTACTTTCAACATCGGAGTAACTGATGTGACATATGTCTATGCTGATGGTAGCGGAAACACTGGCAGCTGCACCTTCACAGTTACAATACAGACACGTATGTCATTATTTATACTCATTTTCAAATCCTTTTAAGCTCTTTCTGTTCAATTTGATATTCAACGTCATGGAAATTTTAGATTGGTGATTTTTTTTTTTTTATTTAACCACCGTGATTGGTCTAAACGCGTCACATAATAAGCATTTAATGTATACAAGTGCAAGAAGTGAGAAACGAAAAGTGATATTGCGTGTTCAAGCTTCAGCAGGGATGTTACGGCACATTTTGGTAAATTGGACATTTTGGTAAATTACCAAAATGTGCAGAGTTACCAAAATGTGCCATAACATGTTACGGCACATTTTGGTTACTGCACATTTTGGTAAATTTACCAAAATGTGCAGGACATTGACGGCATATTTTGGTAACTTTCTGCTCCTCGACAATCATCACAAAAACAAATTGTAAGTGCAGTTGGTTTTGTCCCCCACCAAATGAGTTCGGTAGCCTAAAGGCCGTGTCACACCTTTCCGGGCAAGCTACGCGGGCTTGTTGCGATAATTTTTTTTTCCAGCACGTAGGAAAATTATCTTGCCCGTAGTTGCCCGGAACTGCGCACGCAAGTCCGATTTACCCGCAGCACCTCGCAGGCAACTCCCACGCAGGTACTTCGCAGTCCCCGTATGCGGCCAGCGCGGCCAAGACAATGACATTCTGTCATTTTTGTTGGAATTCTGCCATTCCTTCAGATGAATTTCTGAATTGTCACCCCCACGCGCCTGGCACGCAGGTCACACAGAATGCCTGCAAGAAGAACATAAGTAGAATGCAGCCAGCAAGTAAGACACATGCACAGCTCGCCCAAATCCTTGTCTGCCCTCAGAAATTGTCAGGTATACTGGAAAATCCCCACACGCAACAAGCCCGCGTAGCTTACCCGGAAAGGTGTGACAAGGCCTAAACATGGTTGAGGGTAAAAAGGATTTGCGTGCGCACCTCCGCGCGACTACGGGTGAGATACGTGCTAGATACTGTAATGTGCAGGTCATCTGCAGGGACCTTAGCTCCGGGTAGTAAAAATTGTCCTTTGCAAGTCGCACCCAAGGCTTGCCCTGAAAGATGTGACACGGCCTGTAAGGCCGTGTCACACCTTTCCGGGCAAGCTACGCGGGCTTGTTGCGAGTAGGGATTTTCCAGCGCGCAGGAAAATTTTCTGCCGGCGGAAAAGAATGTTTGCGAGTTTCGTGCTTGTGTCTTACCTGCTAGACGCGTGCCACTTACCCTCTACTTGCGTGTATTCCGTGTGACTTGCGTGAGAGCTTTGAAACCGATCCGTTTTCTGTTACGAGCGACTTACGGGTACTGCGAAGTACCTGCGTTGGAGTTGCCTGCAAGGTGCTGCCGGTAAGGGTCTCCTACTGGTGTTCTGCATGTACCCTCGCGACTCACTCGGAACATATTTTGAGCATGCTCAAGGCCTTGTCATACCGTATCTGGGGTAGTTTTGCGGGTTGACTTGAGGGGAAGCATATTTGCTACCCGGAGCTGTCCACAGTTGGTTCGCACCTGACAGTACCTAGCGCGTATCTCGCCCGTATTTGCCCGGAGGTGCGCATGCAAGTCATATTCACCCCCAGCCAAGGTTAGGGCATGACCAAAACCTTTTTCCGGGTGAGTCGCGGGGATTGCCCGCAGAGGTACACGCAGAACGCAAGTAGGAGGCCCTTAGCGGCAGCACCTCGCAGGCAGCACCCACGCAGGTACTTTGCCAAATAAATGACATTCTGTGGGTTTTATAGTTCCGTTACCAAAATGTGCAGATTGTCCAAAATGTGCAGGCAGATCCCTGCACATTTTGGTAACAGTTGATCCCGTCAGGTATAGGTGCACTAACGGCACATTTTGGTAACATTTTTTTTTTATTTTTTTTTTTTAGCCTAAATGTGCAGTTACCGAAATGTGCCGTAACAAGGGACCCTGTTGTGCGTAATGTAAATGCTGTACATGCAAAGAGGATGTAATATGCGACCTCCTTACAGCGAATGGAGGCAAATCCAGCTCAAAGCACCTAATCTTACCAAGTAGAATTATAGAATTTGGCAGAGTCTGTGGCCCATATTCACGAAGGTATTTTGAATTTAGCCCATTATTTTTATGCAAATTTCTTCTGCGTGAATGTAAGTAACTGATTGCGTTCATGCTTAGCTAGCAGATATGCAATGATAACCGTGCTACGTTGATACTCGCGTATGAAAGGTACACCTATATCATGCTGGATTTAGTCCATGGAATAAATCAAATCAAGGTTTTTATTTTAATCAGCCTTCTTTAGACGGGCAAATGAGTCTGATTCAAAATCTAACTTGAACTTTCATTGGTAAACAAACCTTGTGTGTAGGGCCTATATGCACTGAAGTTACCCTAGCGCGCGCCGGGCCGTCCATTAGGATTAACACCTTTGTATTATTCAAAGAGGTTAAATGTTTGGTGTTATTTTACCCTGCATGCGTGCGCGTACCGAGCTTGGCTGGAGTACCAGTTTGAAGTCGGACAGTTATTCAACTTGAGATGTTCGTAACGAAATGACAAATGTCAAACTGGTTTGATATTAGAATGATCGATATTTGTGGAAACGTTATGTAAACAGAGTCTTTTACATTTCCAGTGCAGAGGGTGGAGAGAGTTGAAACAAATGTGTAGCTTAATAAACATAATGTAAACAGCGGAGAAGAGCAATAAATATTTATTTATGCATACTGAATGATGATAATAGAGATATTTCAAATATGTCACAAATGGGCCATTTTGGTCCCTATCTCCTATTAGACATGTTTAAACGTTGGCAATTAAGAGAAATTGGTAATATAATGACTATTATATCTGTTTCAAACTGATCCTTTGGGGAAAATCAATCAATATTCACATACACCTATACGTAATAAGGAAAAAATATTGATATTTCTAAATAATTCACAAAATTGATCCTTTCGGGTAACTATCTTCTATAGGCCAGACCAAGGGTTGGTGATTTATGGGAAATGAAATGTCAAATGTATCAATTTCACACTGGTCAATAGGGATATCAACAACATCTAATCACAAGCTTACTATTATTACAAAGAAAAACACAAAAATTTCCAAATATTTCAAAAATGGTCAATTTCTGGCACCTTTCTCCTATTGGCCGGTACCAAAATTTGGTAATTTCATGATATTTGTAAAAATGTTTATCATATCTATTTTAAACTGGCTCATGACCGATAAAATTTAAACTTACCCATACCTAATAACAATATAATTTCTTCACATAGAAACCTTAGAGACCATGTTATTAAAAATTCAGATATTTTTTAGAGACTTCACGAAGTGGTCCCTATTCCCAATCGACCAGGGCCAATCGTTGGTCCTCAATAGATATGGATTATGCAATGCCTAGTGACATTGCCTTTATGCACTGGCCAATAGGGGATATCAATGTTATCAGTTTTCCACAGTTATACACCCCTATTATATGAAAATGTAGATACATGTATTTCCAAATATTTTACAGTGTCCTATGGAGTATATTCTTTCCCCATAATCAGGTGGCCTTGAACAAACTTCGGTAACTTATAGATATATGACTATGTAATGTCGATTGTATCGATTTTAAACTTGCACATACAGTTAGCAATGTTTAACCACATTATACCTTTGTAATGAAACATACAGATATTACCAATTATTTTGCAAAGTGGGCACTTTCGGCAATCTATTCCTATAAAGCCGTAATCAATAGATATGAAAAATACAATTTCACTTACATTATCTTTTCACTGGCTAATAGGGGATATCAACATTATTTAGTCACGTATATAATTATCTCTATTATGATAATTATACAGATACTTTGTAATGTTTCACAAAATGCTCCTTTCGGATAACTCTCCCCTATTTGCCCGGACCAAAGGTTGGTATTGTTATAGATATGGGTTATATGATGTCAATTATATCAATTTTAAACTGGTCAGTAGGTCCTTTCAGGTACCAAGGCAAGACCAAACATTAGTGATAAATATGGGTACTTAACTGCCAGTTATATCAATTTCACACAGGCTCAAAAGGCACATTTTGTGACGTAAACAAAAAACATGAATTTCTGTGTAAATAAATATTACATGTATATCCCCCTATCAGCCAGCTTAGAATTGATATGACTGACAGAATATATCCTATGTTTACTTTTTTTTTTTTATTGCCGGGTTTACTTGGTATCGAACACTAGGGGATTTGTTCTTGAAAGATCCCATTTTGTGAAATATTTAGAAATATTTGTATTTTACATGTTAGCGGTATTATGTTCGGAAAAAAAAAAACTGTTGCTGATACGCCCCATTGGCCGGTGTAAAGATGAATAATAATTGGCATTGTTTTACCTATATCTATTAGTGACCAATATTTGGTCCATTAGAGGATAGGTACCTGAAACGGCCAATTTAGTGATTTGTGTGTGTGTGTGTGTGTGTGTGTGTGTGTGTGTGTGGAAATATTAGCATTTATGCATGATTATGTCCCACATTGGCCGGATTGAAAGAAAAAAGGATATTAATAATTTATTGTAATTACTAACCTTTGATCCCGGGCAACAGGAGATAATGTAGGTATCCAAGGGACCTGGTCATTTTATGTTATATTTGTAATATGTAAATTGCTATCATAGAGTCAATCTATGATGATATTATTCTTATTTAAGGCAAAAATAGAAGTATAGGCCTAAGTGAATAGTTATTCCCTTCTTCATGGCACGAAGTTTTTAGATTCCACATTTTCGAGCCCCGCTCGTTCTTAATCAAAAGATTCTGTACAAACACAAAATGTTTCCGCAAATATTGAACAAGTTTGATGTTCGATATTTCCGTATGTGAATATATCGAACATCGAATATCTAACTTCATATTGGTAGCTGGAGCTATGTATAGCTACCTCTAGCTTCTTAGCCATTTAAAGCTATACCGAGTATGCCAAATCTGCTGCAGCTTCGTTGTGACTTAATCTCGTGACAGCTAGCAATGCCTACACGAATAGGGACCATCGGCCGATTGGGAACATCATGACCTGAGTTCGTCTCTCATTACTGGCGAGTAATAATATTATTTTATTATGTGTAGAGCACAATTCAAAACATCCGTTAGACTCCATTTCTAGGCTGATGGAGGAGGGATATCTTACCCAATTCATCTGTGGGCCACTCCCATTCAGCGATTAACGGTTTTGATTGCCATTGACATCACCAGGGAGGTGGGATATCCTGCTAACATTAATAGTGCGTGTATCCAGACTGTACTATGAATGTCTGGTTTCATCTTTGGCCCTGACTGTATATTTCTTATCCTTACTAAAGGGTAACCCTCTGAAAATTTTTGCCATGAGATAAATTTCAAAGACTACAGTGATGGTTTTAGATCTACTACAAAGTAACAGGAGTACTACACTTCCTGTAATCTTACTCTTACTCTTTCTTAGGTCTACTTCTTTCGTCCTATAAAACTGTAATAGACCTGACTGTGGATGTTGCCATTGACAAAGCCTTTGCAGCACAAGTCCCTGAACTGACGGGCCTTAATAGATCTACATCTCTTAGTCAGCAATATTTTGCTGGCAGAATCCGAAGGATTTGAAATGGCTTCTATCTGTTGGTGTTTTAGAACCTGGCACTTTTTTTCCTTTTAGCAGAACATGTCGAGTTCGAAGAACAGGCATTCAAATATAATGATTTACATTTCCCTAAAGGAAGCATGCAGGCAGCATGTTGATAAACAGAGCGAAATACTCTTGAAAAGTTGGAAGTTGCGCAAAGCTTGCCATTGCTATAGTCTCCCAGAACTTACTTGTCCAAGATTCATTTTTTTCCTCCACAATATTGAAGTAAAAGTGTGTGTAGACTACAATAAAGTAATGTTTGAATTGTGGTGCGGTATAAGAATACAGTAAAATATACTAAAAACATAATCGGGATCTTTGTCATCTCCGTATGTACATTATCATGTAGGTTGTGTAAGAACTGAAACTGCTACACTCGGCAGCCTGAGATCTGTGCTGAAGAATTCCACATCATGTCAGAGTCCATCATCAACATGGCTTCTCTTACAAAAACCTGACACAGCCTACGTACTTGAAGAATTCCAATCAGACATGGAGGATATCTGGTGACCAGAGACAAGGGTAATATCAAGCAATTTTACATTATTTTTTTTTCTGCAGGCTGCAATAAGAAAGCAGACAGAAAAGAAAGAATCATTACAGAAGAAGGAAGAAAGCAGGATTAAGAATTGATGAAAAGTTTTGTTCTGATGAATAACAAAAGTTAGGAAGAATATATTAACAATCAATGCATGAAAATAATCAAATTTTTTCTGTGTGTGGGTTGGTTTCAGAGAAATAATTTTTGCATTACTTTAGTCAGTGAGAAAATTAATTCAATTTTTGTTATACATAGCAACAATAATATGCAGGAAAAGTGTTGCCTTAACCATCTACTGTATATAGATTGCGAAATACAGTCAAAGACAAATGCACACTGAAAAATAATGTGCATGAACTGAAGTTCATTGCTATTTTTTGACCGTTTGCAAGTTTAAAGCATTAACATGAGTACTAGTATAATTCATTTTCAGGCATCTGTATAATTATGAAAAAATGAGGACATATCTCTGAGAAAAGATATTTACTTCATGAAAGAATGTGAATTTGACTGTCGAAGAGATATTTCACATAAATTTATGTAAATATAAACTCAGTTCCCTACCTATCCGTATATTTGACTTTCCATGCTGTGATAATTTTTCCATATTTGGCTTTCCACATAACCAAATTCCTCTCTTCTCCCACGAATATCAACTTGCATGAATACATGTTTTGAAATTGCATACAAAATTCATCAGTTAACTGTATTGTGGTAATATTCAAGTATTAATGCCCTTCAAGACCGTTCTACATAGCAGAAGCTCCAAGACATTACAATTAAATCTGATTCATTGAGCTTGCCAGATATATGAAGAATTCTACTTGAAAAGTCTTCATTACTAGAAGAATATTCGTAAAACTGCATGCACAAGTGGTATGCATTCTCTTCTAGAATTTCTCTCTTCAATATAATCTTAATACTAGTGGTTGCTTATGATAGTGCTTTATCAACAGAAGTGCTAAAATTGCTTAAAGATAGACCTTTTTCAAACAAGATAAGACAGCAGTTAACATGGTTGAGAAACCTAGTAACAATTATATGCCAAAGCACATAACATACGTTTATTTACCTATCATGAGTTATCGTTAAAACTAAAAGTTGTAAAATAAAAATCTCTATATTTCTATAGGTTTGTGATCGCTAGAGTCATTTCCCTTTTCTACCCCTACCCACACATAGTATGTATGGGGTTATATAGGAATCACTCTGCATGCAGGTTGGATGACCCTGCGATTGGACGGTTGAGCTCATTTTTAGTCTGAGCAAAGCATATCTTTCAGTAATGTTAAACAATGTGTTGCCATGGTTACAACATTTTTCAATAAAAATACAAAAACATTGGGGATGCAGTTAACTCCTTGGGTTTTCGCGCATTTGTCTTGAAATTTGGCACATGTATATGCTATAGAACGTAGATGTGGAAGCTCCTCTTTTCTTTCTTTTTTTGTCATTATTGAACAATGCGTTGCTAAGGTTATTATTTTGTCAATAAATAGAATACATCAAAATTGCAGATTAAGCTAACTCGCGCATTTTGTCAGCATTTGAACTTAGATTTGACACATGTGACTGCTGTACTATGTAGATGTGCAAATTTTATCTGTTGACAATGTCAATCAATGTTTCCATGGTAATAACATCTTTAATGAAAATCATACAAATAACAGGTGGATTCTTTATGTAACTCACTCAGTTTTTGAACATTTGACACGAGAATTGGCACATGTGATCAACCTTTTTTTTACAGGAGCAAAACACATATAATCAATATTGAACAATTCATTGCCATAGTAACATTTATTTATAAATAGCGTGCAAAAATATTATGCATTGAGCTAACTCCCCCAGTTTAAGGTGTGGGTAGTACATTCAGTGAGAGTCCTTGTTGTCATTTTTTTCTGTGTCATTTTCCTCCTGCATTTACGCTGAATAAAAAAAATGAAAATCCTGTGTTCTAAAACCAGGTTGTTGTTGTTTTTTTTATCCTATAGCTGACTTCATCCCTCCAACTGTTTTAAACTGCCCTGATGACGTTACCGTCAACGATCCCGTTCAGTCAGAAACAGGCCCTGGCGACCTGGATAGAACCGACCTCTCCTGATGGTGTCCTTACCTTAGAGTCTCATGTTCTGAACACACTCTTCAACGTGGGCACGAAACTGGTGATATAAGTCTTCAGTATTGCTCAGAAGTTGGCCATATACCTTAAAACACAAGATGCAGGGATTTAAAACCCTCGTTCAATCTTGCCTTCACTCTGAACCAGAAGTTGCTGGGTTTTTTTATGCCTCCGCAACGAAGTGGCCGGAGGCATTATGTTTTCGGGTCGTCCGTCCGTCCGTCCGTCCGTCCGTCCGTCCGTCCGTTCGTACGTCCGTACGTCCGTCCGTACGTCCGTCCGTCCCGTTTTGTTTTTGTCGATATCTCAAGAACCGTGTGGTGGTTTTACATCAAACTTGGTATGAGGGTATATCCTTGGGGGATAATACTTTGTGTGGATTTTAGGGTCACTGGGTCAAAGGTCAAAGGTCACAGGTTATTTTGTGAAAAAAAAATTGAAATTTCATGTTTTTCTCCATATCTCGCAAATGGTTCAAGGTATCTTCATGGAACTTAGTATATATGCTTGTACCGATGGGCAATGATTATCTAGGGAAGTTGGGGGTCATGGGTCAAAGGTCAGGGGGGGTCAAAGGTCAAGGTCAACTCCTCAAAATATCAGTACTTTCCTTAAAATGCAATATGCCTGAAGGTTTTTTTTTTTTTTAACTTGATGTATGGCATGTATTACCCAATATATATTTTTGGGGAAGTTTCTTGCCGAAAGGTCAAAGGTCAAAAGGTAAAAGGTCAAGTGAAAGTGCTAAATTGCACTTTTTCCTCCATATCTCGAAAGTAACTCAAGGTATCATCATGAAACTTACATATTTATGCATGTTCAACCTAACAGTGATTCTCTTTGGAACTGTGAGGTCAAAGGTCAAAGGCCAGGTTTAGATAATGCTATTTTCCCATTTGATACTGAAAGTATGCTTTTTCTCAATACCTTGAAAATTACTCAATGCATAAACTTATAAAAGGGTCAAAAGTCAAGTAAAAATCATCAGTTCCCCAAATACCTGCACTCTGACATTTTTATCATTCATCCAATTGAACCTAGTTCTAGGAAAGTGAACATTCAGCACATTTGTGTCAAACCTGTCATTTTAATATTTTGCCACTTGTGTGAAACTGTCATCACACATTGTCAAGACATTGTACTATAGACCTATTAGGAGAACCATGCATTATGGCGGATGCATATCAGTAGCCGTAGCGATATATCTAGTTTATACATTGGTCCTTTTGTCCTTAGACCTTGTTCATATTTTGTTGCTTTAGGAGTGAAAGTCTGACGATAACATTTATTTCTTTTCTTTCCATTTGCAAAGTTAAATCAATGCAATTCGGTGGATAATGGATTACATAAAGTCGGTATGCTTGATTAGCATGAAACACTGCGTTACAAATGGTACATACCACGCAGGCATCAACCATAGCATATAATATCAACAACATTCTGTGCATGCCGAATTAGGTCACGATTCTTTAGCTAGACCATAACTTTATTGAAATAGGTTGCATATTCCAGAGGCAGACAAAAAAAAAAAAAAAAACGAACAAACCAAAGCTATTAATCGCCAAGGTGAGACCTCGTGAGCAGTATACATGGTATATCTTGTCTTCTTGCCTCCTTATTGTCTCCCAGGTGCAGAAGTCCGCGACACGCTCCCACCGACACTGGCTGCTAGGCAGACATCACTCTGAGCCTTCCGACTGGTTCCACCTCCCTGCCCATCACTTGGACTAGCTCCACCACAGGCATTTGACGCATGCAGATCATATGCTGGAGGCACAGTAACCCTAGAGAACAACCTGGCACCTGGCGATCTGTTCACCACCGGAACGACCTCCATTACCTATGTGACCACTTATGCTGCCAGCCTGACAGCTACATGAACATTCCATGTCACTGTGACGTCAATTACATAGTGTTCTTGAGGAGACTTGGTGCATTTTTAGGTGATTCATATGAAAAAAAAAATACTGTGCCTCAAAACTTTAAAATGCCCCAGTTGAGCTAGAAATCATTTTGCATATATTTCAGACCATTATGAGCATTTTCACCAATATGCAAGTCCATTAGTCTGAAGAATGTCTCAAAAAATGCGTGGCCAGTTTCCCCCAATCACGAATTAAACAGATAGCCTAGTTTGTCAATCTTGACAATTCTTCTTTTGTTGTTGCTATGTTGCTTCACATAATAATTTTCAATAGTTAATCTTTTAGTTGAGAATTTGGATTGTTGCATATTTTTGTGATACAACCATCACTACAAGCTTAATCAAAACTTGTGCTCGAATTGTGTCTTATTTTTGCCAGTGGTGTATTTACATGTCTTTCATCTGTTTTAAGCTGAATAAAAGACCCTTTTAATACTCCTCATAGATATCAGTAATATCTTTTGTTAAAACAGCCCAGCTGCTGATTTATGTAATGTTTAAAGTAACCCTAATAAATGGCATTAATATCTTGTGAGATTCTAACATTTTTGAAGTCAGTGCAGAGGTACTCGAATGTTTCCAGTCGCAAGTGCTATTCTAAAGAGTGTCACAAATGTGTCAGTGACAGTGATTATTTTATGAGTTTTCTCTTTACATGGCAGTACCACACAATCTCTGTTGTGTGCTTTTACTGTATGTTTGCAGATGACACAGTGCTGCCACCTGTGATTGATAGTTACCCTTACGACAATTCGAAACTTCGCAAATCGACTCCTCATCACTCAGTGTCACTTGGGCCCCTTCAGTTGCTTCAGACAACAGTGGTGTCGTAAACTTGGAGCATAACTTCAATCCTCAAACAATGGGCAAGTGTCACTTGTGTTTGCCGTCACTGATCCTTTGGCACTCGAGACCACTTGCACGTTCAGTGGTTTTTGGCGCGACATCAAGTGAAGATGTTAACTCTACGTCCACGCTCATGTTCTTGTGTAGGTCTTTTGTGTACATCTTTGCAACAAATCTATGATCTATCTCTGGTTAGATTTTTTTTAAGCATTACGTGTAGACCATAAGGTACAATGTAATACATGAGAAGGGCTGTTGGGGAGGAGAAAGATGAACCCGTTGAAGACAATTATTTTATTTTGTATAAAGAAGACTATTCTGCATCAGCCCCACCGTGAATGTACCAAGTGTTTTATGATTATAAGGGAAATGGTACGAGACTGATTATATGTGTAATAATAAATCTTATCAGTGAAAGTGTAGATTTACATTGATTATTTGGATTGATTGATTTAAAGGTGAATTTTAGAAGTTTCTGTAGCAGAGGCACTGCAGATGGCTAGGTAATACAAATACATATTGTCTCAAATATTGCTGCCGTTCTACAGGTGATGCCATCCACCAGTGATCACTGGATGGCCTGGTACAGAGACTGACTCCCTGCCAACTGGATCCCCTGGGGCTGCAGTCAACTAGAGTCCGCCGTAAGTCATTGATGCCAGGTTCTCCGACAGTCAACCGGGACCCGGGATATTTCTTCAACACAGGGACAACCATGGTCACACACACGGCAGCACATGGGGTGGGGGTGCAGTCAGTGTACTCCTTATCCCGTTGACGACAGGCTGATTTTGCCACAACACCCATTTCCCATAGGCACCTGCCCCAGTATACTCTGGATCATCCTCAACGGGATAACTATCATCGTGGGTACTGATGAAGGAACAGTTCTCCTCGTGTTTCTGCGGTTTTGTAGCCTTAGAAGAGCAGAAGGTGTCACTGCATGCCCACTGGCAGTACAAGAGTGGCTCTTGTAGTCAAAGTAGTATCGGACCAGTTGAAGATCAGTGTCAAAACCAGTGCGGCTCTGTGATGCATTTTTGTGGCATGTAACGGAAATACATCAGAAACGTGAATTGACATATCACGAACAGAACTTGCCCCCTATCCGTAAAAATGTAAATGAAACCCAAAAGTATTTTTGAATTGAACAAATGCGGAAATATTGGTGAAACGAAACACATCAGTGAAGTTCAAGGGAATTTTGAAGATGTCTTCGGTAGATACGAATTTTTTAAAGTTTCGCACCACTACTTCAGCAAGCTTGTAGCATACTTTGTTTGCCTTCAAAAATGAAGATTATTCATTTACCTGAATAACAATAAAAGTCAAGAGTAACTTAAAAAGCCTTGACAAGGTGACACTAATAGAAGGTTGAATTTAACCATTGTGACCCTTTTTTATCCAATTACACTTAAACATTAAAAGGAGCTCACAGTTTATGATATCTTATTGGAAAAGGACGAATTTATAGCTATTTATGAATACTGAGAGTCTATAAAACAGCTTTGTTAATTTGATATTTCATTCCATAAAAGTGCATGGTTCCATTTTATCAAAATGTACACAGAATGAAACATTCATTCTAAGCGGAAGAAATGAGTAAGCATAGCCAGCATTATAAATCATTTGAACGAAATAATTGCGTCGTTTTATTGGAAAAGAGAAAATGTGAATCACTTTCAGTGTTTTTGAAGTGGTAGTTTGGTGTCTAGGTATCATTAAATCGCATTAATTAATGCAATTTATTCTTACGTTGTGTATTGGGATCGGCTGAATTCAGAGGTACTTTCAATGAAGTACCGTGGCACGCAGTACATGCGTTTCCAAGTGTTAGTTATTGGAAAGGTGTCTTGTGTCACGCCCTCCCTCTTCGAGCTTCAGATTGCGAGTCTCTTTGAATTGTACAGTTATTCTCTCCCTCACATTCTTACATCCATGATACACATTGGTTATGTACTATGAAGGGGTGAATGGGGGTAGAGTCTTGATGTAATCCTATGTGACGGGTTTTCAATTGAACATCAACTTTTGTTGCTTTTGTTGAATCTTCAGTTAGACCCGAACCAATATGGTGCCAGAGCAGGTCGCTCCACAGCGCAATGTCTTGTTGACATCTACAACTTCCTGTGTGAAAACGCTGATCGCCCTAAATCCATCACTTCCATCGTCTCTACTGACTTCACTCGCGCTTTCGACCGGGTAGACCACTCAGTCGTGATGCAGAAACTGTTCGCTTCCGGCGTGGCTCCATGGTTGATTGAATGGACGGGCAGTTTCCTGACGGACAGACAAAATCAAGTTCGTTACCGAGGCGTCCTCTCACCTCCAAGAGCGATGTCGGCTGGTGTCCCTCAAGGCACCCGTCTTGGTCCCCTCCTGTTTTTAGTTCTCATTGATGATGCACTGCGTGATTCCTCAATTCGTCGGTGGAAATATGTAGACGATATGTCCCTTGGCGCTGTTGAAATCAGTGGTGCTACGCCCAGTGTGTCCCTGCAACCTGTTTTGTGTGACCTGGAAGTTTGGTGTGGTCACAATAATGTCATGCTAAATCCACACAAGTTTCCGCAAAACGCCACCACCTGATCTTGATCTCATTCTGTGCAACGATGTTCTGAAGGAAGTGTCAGTCATGAAATTGCTCGGTGTGGCTATCCAAAGCGACCTTAAATGGAATCACCATGTGTCCTCCATTACGTCACGCGCAGCCTCTCGCCTGTACATGCTCCGCAGACTGAAGCAATTCCGACTTCCTCCTGCTGACCTTGTGACAGTATACACTGGATACATCAGACCCCTCCTGGAATATGCCTCCCCTGTCTGGCACTCCGGGCTTACTGTCGCTCAGTCATCCGCCATCGAACGTATCCAGAAACGAGCACTGAGATTTATCTTCCCTGGAAATTCCTATTGCACTTCACTCGAGCTAGCGGGGATTCAGGACTTGGCCTCAAGGCGTGTCAAACTCTGCCTCTCCTTTGCCAAGTCTTCCACTAAACTAGAGATTGGAAAAACCTGGTTCATGCTTAAGGGTGGGATTTCACGGAGCACGCGAACGATTTGCGAATGACGCGAATGGCAAAATCCAGCATTCGCATTTTAGTCTGCAAAAGATCGCCAAACAAACATGAGGGTTCGAAAGCGTCGTCAATTGTTCGCGAATGTCGTTTTTACTTCGGCGAGAATTTCAAGAAAGTTTGAAATTTTTTGCGAACTTTTTCCGCACACTTAGTCGGTATTTGCTCGTGAATTGTTCTCGAAAGTGTCTTTAAAGCTTCGTCATATGCGCAAGACCTTCGCAAGACACGCGCAATGTTCGCAAAATGTTCGTGAAACCCCAAACAGACTCCGAAACTTTGGAGAATGTCTCGCGTATGTTACGCGCACGTTTGGGGGATGTATGCCCTGTACGTTTTCTACAAATAAAAATCTTAGCATACATCTAAACATCAAACAATATTAACAACTATAGTAACAAAAGAAATCAAAGACTAGCAAAGAGAAAGAATATTTGATATACAAAAAAAAATTGCAGAATACACTTAAAATCAATCTTAAGTATGTAAATTTCATTTGAACTATAGAGATTATGGGTTGGAGGAACTGCAAAAAAAAAAAGATCAAATGCTTTACTAGTGGAGATACGTCCTAGGGGGAAAAATGTAGGCAAACACACGATAGAGAAATGAGAGAAAAAGAAAGGAGAAATACAGGAAAGAAAAAAAAATTCAACTCAAGAAAGCTGTTTTGAGTTGAATTTTTTTTTCTTGCTTCCACCTCTCCTTGCTACATTTTCTCCCATGATTGTTGAAAATGTTTCGTTGTTCGCATTTCCGTCGCGTGTTCTTCGTGTACGTAACATGCTGTACTTTAGCAATGATACACACGACAATCGCACATACGTCGTGGGAATTTCGCACAAATTGCGCAAGAATAGTTTTCGGCTTCATTGTCGGAACACATTCGGAGAAAAACTATTCCGAATGTTGGATTTTGTCATTCGCGTCCTTCGCAAATCGTTCGCGTGCTCCGTGAAATCCCACCCTAACGATTGCGCAAGATCTTCAAGACATACAAAGTTGTACAAAGAACCTAGGTGCCGCACTAACCGTTACAAAAATAGCCCGGTACCATTCATGACTAAAACTACTGAATTCCAAATGATGTTATACAGGTCTTCGTTTGTTTTGCATCATGTTCATCGGCAAATATTACTTCCTTGTAATGTTTCCTTGTATTGTGAGCAAAAGTCGTCTCTTAGGCTCGGAAATTGTTATCATAATTGTACCTTTACTCATGATGGTATTTTATGCAGCCCCTTGTGCTTTACCGTATCATTGCTTTCTTTGTACGATACTATATACAGCATTTTCATGTCACGAGAAGTACGTGTATAATAATCTCACGCAAAACAATCTTTGGTGCACGTGTATTTGGATGACGAACCAACGATATTTTGATCAAGTTTTATGACCATTGACTGGTTGTCCCCCTTTTATCCACACGTCTATACTGCATCGATGATTTGTTTATACAATGATGCAGGGTTTATATGACATTTCATTTTGTAGCTTTTGATTTGCAATGGGTAGGTTTTTATTTCCCGTTGTGTGTATGTTACGATGTATACTCCTATTTCCCGTTTTCTCTTGGCCTTTCCGGCTTCTCTCATATTCGGCTTTAAGCAATGCTTTTTGTACTGTATGATTGTAATATGTTTTTTTTTTTTTTTTAATGCAATGATAATCACATTTAACTGTATACACTTATTTTACGAGAAGAAGAACTAGTTTACCCAACATTATGTCGCATGTCGTATTCGGATAATGAGTTTCGTGTCACTTTGATCAATTTTATGCTCATTGATGTGATCCCTCTTATTTCTTCCTATTTACACCACAAAGATGATATTTTTTGTGTAAAGAGGTATAATGTACGTGTGTAGAGTCTGTGGCTTACACTTATGAAAGCGTTAATTTTGCGTGTTATTTCAATTTATTGGATAATCTGTTTGTTATGATACACAATGTACAGGTGTCACGTGCCTCGCAGAACTGTGTAATACTTGCTGCAGCCGACACTCAGATTCCTATTTCTCTCTTAACCTCCCTTGGTTCTCGCAGGCATGTATATCCCACCCAATATTGTATAGGCGCTCTGTTGGTGTACACCTTCTTATTTCCTTCTTTTTTATCCTCTCTGTTTCTTCCGCCCTATCTCTCCTTCCCACCCATGCCCCTCTTTCCTCATTCTTCTATTTATCTCTGCTCAACTACACCAATTCATTGTCTGGAACATGTTTTGCTGTTTTTCACCCTATTTGTTTGGGAGTGGAATTATATATACTTTGCACATTTTAGAATCCCCCGTAATTAATTCAGTGCAATATATTTCAATAGGCATTCATTGTGCATATCTCCCGAGAAGAATCTCATTGATCAGTATAGGCTTTGATGATCAGGTGCACGAGAGTGATCACTGGGGTGTAACGAGAATAGGAAATCAGCAGGTCTGATAATGTACTAATTCATCGTGTGAGCGTAGTGGTGCGTATGCAAAACATGAGAGAAAGAGCCAGTGAAAGTGACAAAGAGCGAAAGGGCGTGTGATAGTGTGTGAGGCAGGTGACGAAAGAGAGTGTGTGAATACCGAACCCTGATCATCTGTGTTTTGTTGTGAGGTTATGTTTACGGCTTGCCCAGTCTGTAGGTTTACATGTCCTGTCGTATGACCTCGTTTCTTGATGTCAGTATTTTACGTGTTTCATTTGTATGAATACCTTTTTTGTAATATCTGTTGTCTCTTTTACGATGTAATTCTATGTGCAATTCAGTCGTATGACTGCGAGACATGAATACTTCAATAAAATACCATTTATCTATCTATCTATCTATCTATCTATCTATCTATCTATCTATAGAAACAAAGGCGAGACTAGTTTGAGAAAGGAGGTAGTATTCTCCGATTTGGATTCAACAACAATTCTAAGTAATCAATGGGAGAAGGGTAGGATGTTTGGGTGCACATCACGAGACCGACACCCACGAGTCATACAGCTCACAAGTCATACAGCTCGTGAGTTACACAACTCACCAGTCATACAGCCCATGAATTCGACGCTAAGCTAACAAGGCCCACGAGACCGACACATTAAGCTGTACATTGTTGTATCTCTCGAACTCGTGAGCTGTTTTACCCAGTGTCAAACTCATGGGCTTTATTTGCCTAGTGTCGAACTCGTGGGCTGTATGACTCGTGGGTGTCGGTCTAGTGGGATGACCCCGGATGTTTGGGTTTTACTCAACCTGGTCGTAAAAAAAAAGATGGGGCTAGGTGTTGTTTGATACAGTGAGGGAACAATGGGATGAAGATCGGTGACTCGCTAGAGGTGGAGAGTATCGGTAGAGGTCATTGGCCAGCCGGAGGTGAAGTGACATACACATGTATCCGGTCATCATGGTGGAGGAGAAGAGGGTTTATCATTACACAACACTTAATTGCATGGTGTATTATGGATAGCTATCAAATATTACTTCTGTTTGAGTGTTGCGTATTGCTGTATTTTATATATATATATATATATATATATATATATATATATATATATATATATATATAAAATGAATAACAGCAATTAGTTTCTAACGGAAACTGATTAGTTAGTTTCCTCCGTTAGTTTCTATGTAGTTTTTATATTGACCTACTGTTGTAGATATATAGTACAGCGTCAAAATGGCAGGCATGGAACCCGGGTTCCATGCCTGCCATTTTGATTGTTGGTAAATCAGCTATATGGGTTAATGACCACGAGAATGTTCATTGTATCGTAATTGTTAACAATCCTTGTCTGCACTGACACGACTGACACACTTGTAACACTGAACCTAATTCTTTATACTACCCCACTCCTGCCCGACATGCACCACCGCACACAAACCTTCCCCCAACATCACATGATCACTCACATCCCGCCACTAGACAGCCACAAGACATCCAGGCAACTCAAACATCTGCTTAGCAGGTAATTATTTTATTTAGTTTATTTACGATATATGTTTGATAATTTTTATTGTATGATATGTTTGTATGCTACATATACTCACTATATACTTATTTACAGTTACACATTGTTGAATGTGTTGCAAAGTGCCAAAAAATATTGCCAAGTATGCCATGTAACTATTAACTCATGCTCAACTTATATTTGATATATTGTGTTTATGACTCCAGAATTGCTATTCTCAAAAACATATAATTCGTTTCACAAACAGATATTAAAGCTGAGGAAGACCACGGTCGAAAGCTTCACAACTCTGCCGGTTTCATGCGACATCTTCTGTTATCTACATTGTCTCAACTATAATTTCATTTAAGATGACAGAGGCGTACGGTAGGAATATCAGCATCATCACACTATATATATATATATATATATATATAAATATATATATATGTGTGTGTGTGTGTGTGTGTGTGTATAAACATACAATATACACACAAAAGTATCCACTTCACATTACAAAGATTCCACTCGATACGATTCACAATCTCACCCAAAAAGTCGTGAAACATTAAATGTTTAAAAAAAAAAATTAAAATTTTTAGGTTTGATATGGAACGTTCTCGTATTCATAGTCCTGATTACTGAGTATTCCTGTGTCTAGGGACGTCTGGCGATTTACCAGATGTCTCTCGTATTACAGGAGACGTCTACCAGGAATATGCATGTTCCCGAACTCGTCGTAAATAGCTGGGGATCGTATTTTCACTGTAGCAGCATGAAAAAAAACGGATAATCCTCACTTTCATCAAATTTGCAAGTTCAGTGTATATTATTCTCCCTCACTTGTAATAATTTGATATATTTGGTTTTTTTTTTTTTACATGTATCTTGTAAACGCTATGAACTATTGTAGCGCATCTTGGTCGTTGGTAATAACAATTATAAACACATTTATTCATTGGTTCATTGATGTATTATTTGTTTCCACAAATTTTATTCATGACATACATCCACAGATTCAAGAACAGTTAAAAAATACAATCAAAACAAATATTTCACAAATGTATTCTATTTAGACTGACTCAAGTGCAGTCTAAATCATGTTTGTTAAAATTCAGTATTTGCAGTACTTACGTTTGACGAACACGTGGTTACAAGTTTATACTATTATCGTATACAGGTATGTTTATTCATGGGGAATAAATTGTAAATCAAAAAGACCATGAAGTACTGTTATATTGACAAACGCAAAGTCGTGTAGTGCGCACTGTGAACTCGGGAGAGAGTCTCTGCACTGGACGGTAACTAATGTAAACATTGGAAATGTAACAATTGATACAAAGTTTCATTAGGATCATGATAAACATCTAAACCAGCGCATAACAAAACGAAGAAACACTGATAATTAAAACATCTTAAATTAAGCTGCGGATATCAATCCAAGCTCATAAATCAGTGAAAAAGAGGATGATTTCGTAAGACCAAGTGAAGAATGGAAACTTCATATACACGTTGGGATAGCATCTCGGTGCTTGTTACACTGGTCATGTCCCCTGGTGTGGAAGCTCTTGTGGTTATGGCAACATCCCATAAGCTGTAATGTCAGGTAAAGTAGGTTAACAACATACAGAAAATGAGATCATTCAAGTGAAGATCACTATTAACGAAAGTTACTTCATTGGTTAAAAAACAAATGCCAAGACATATTCAGATGTAGACAAGAAAAAAACATGTGTATTTAAAGGGATAGTACAGTATTGGTGAAAATGAGAATTGGGCTCTTAACTTTTTGCGAGATACCAAGAAAGCACTTATGAAATATTACAGAGCATACAATTTTAAGAGGAATTCAAAGTTTATTTGATGAAAATCGGGTGTTGCATGACTGAAACATTCAAAACCAAAGTAAAACAAAGCGGTCGAATCGCTCTGTTTTGGATATCTCAGCAATTTCAAAACCAATTTTCATCAAATAAACGTTGAATTCCTCATGGAATTACATGTTCTTTCATATTTTCATAATAGGTTTCTCATTATCTCACCAAAAAAATGTTTGAAACCTGAAATCAGATCTCAACCAAAACTATGCGATCCCTTTAAGGCTTCTTCTCTCTTTTTTTTTTTTTTTTTTTTTGGTCAGATTGAGCTCTCAACACAGTTGTTGCAAATCATAATTATTTACACTATTATTATTATTATTGATTAATAATTAATATTATTATTTACACTATTTACACAATTGGCTTGATTGATGAGTGAATGGTATATGGCGTATATGGCGTAGGGAATTTTCACAGATATGCATGCCATTATGTGAAAAACAGACATATCAACAATACCAAGTACATGTACTGCACTTTCTTTATAACTTTCATAGAAAATTATATCTTTTGTCTATTGACAATGATAGTGACGCTCGTGTCGGCTCCGGTAATGAACAGGGGCCGCCACATAAACACAAATTTACTGATTTTTCAGGAATTGCAACTGACTCTAATTCTAATTAGAATGATCGTATATTAATTATATTCACACATCTTTTTAAGCTATGGGAAATTGATAAACATCATTTTATTAAAATTAAAAATATATAAAATTATTTCACATAATGCTCTGATTTTACCACGATGCTGCAAAAATGCACCGGGAACTTTGGCATAAGTAGACTAGATTCTACTTTTATTCTTCAGAAACGCATTGTGCGAGTAGTCACTAATTCCCCTTATTTAATTTTCCCCTATTTTATTTCTTCAACTGAAAATAATGCGAGTTTATGATATTCATAATATTTCAGACTTCAATTTTTACGCAAAAATACACAGTCATGTAATCGTCTTCCAAAAATTGTTGATGTTTTTTTTTCAATGCAAACTGCATGCAGTTCATATCTTACCCAACATGTCAATCATCCGATTTTCATCTCAAAAAACCTAGAATCATTATAGCCCCCCAAATTATTCAAACATCATGGGCCATGCAGATGTCTGTAATTCTATGCCTTTAAATTCAAAACAGTTTATATGATTTTCCAATAACCGGATGAAACTCATTCCTCTGTCATAAGTTTATTATAACCATTATAACATGTATACTCCTCAAATCAAAAGATATAGCAAACCTTGTGTAACATGAATATCAAAGTAGCACGTCGTCTTGTCGCCGTTGTTGCTGTTGTAGGACTGACATGTTACCCTGGTAACTCCCAAAGAAAACGCCCCTCCCTGAAGAACTGAGGGCTCGCAAACGACACCTGATGGAGGCTCCCAGTTCGTATTCCAGATCGCGATCCCGGTTTGGCCTTCATCAACCAAATACACATCTTCACGGCATTGCAAATCTGCATTTTTTTTTTTGACACGGGATCACCAGAAAGAGACATAACGATAAATCAAGATGCCGCTACTCTAACGCATCTTATGATTATCTCTGGTCAAACTAATATTCGAGTTACAGACTTCAGCAATTCTGTGAAACGAATCAAAATAACTTCACATGATTCAAATATAGGCTGTCGACAGAAGCCTTTGTCCTCTGTGGATTGTGACGCCTTCCTAGTTACGTTTACAATAATTTTTCTTCATTTTTTACTGTTTGGAATATCTAAAGCAAGGCATCTATTTCAGTCCTCTATAGTAGCCCACTCCGAGTATTTAATTTTCAATCTGCATTGAGTGGTAATTATGTGGGTATTGTTCTTATTCTCTATCAGGAAAAAAAATAATGATACCATGATATGCTGAGAGACTTAATAACCACTATCCAATTAACAATAGACAACTAAAGCTAATTAGTTTTTTTTTTTTTTTTTTTTTTTTTTGGTTTGGTTTGTTGGTGTGGTTGTCAGTGCCTTCAAACAAATTACACAGCGGTTATGTGATATAAACCGTTCAATAAACTTCAAGCGGTTTCATTACTATAGAGTGGAAAAAAAGAAGAAATTATAAGAATTGCAGTGGAAAAGAAATCACAATTTTTTGTTACTGCTATTTAGTACGCCACGACACTTGTATATTGAACCAAAATCAATTAAGCCCGGATTCTTAATTTTTCCTGAGAATGTTATTTCTGATGCAGGGATAAAATAACGTTCGGGTTGCGCTCTTTTTTCTTTCTTTCTTTCTTTTCTTTTCTTTAATTCTTCGAGACACTTGAATTAAAAATCAGTTCTTTGGGTTAAACATGTAGTTTTCCTCACGCTGAGGGTTTTATTTTGGATTAATTGAAATAGAAGGTTATGCCTTCTTGAATACATTTAAGTGGATGGATGCCTGGAGTCTTCGCATATATAATATTTGATGACATGCGGAGTTTAAACTTAGAATATACAAATCTTGAAGTCCTTAAAAAATATCAGAATAACAATATTCTTTAAAAGTGATCGATCGATCGATCGATCGATCCATCCATCGTATTGATACAAGGTATGAGTCGAGACGACAATGTTTCATTTCTTCCTCAAAATAAACGAATACAAATCACAATACACATGAATGTTCAATCGAACATTGTTTCATTTACCACCGAACATAGCTGACCGAAAAATGTAGGCCCTACATGTTATAATATGAATTGTTTACATAAACCAATTACTATTCCTTCCGTTTACCGATGAATTGCCGGGAAATCTGGGAATCGATAAATGCAATGTATCACACTGTCGTTAATATAAACATTGAGATGCCATGCATAGTTTGACCTCCTTGGTTTGACATAACACCTACAGAGCTAACTCTTCATAGCGCCTCAAAATGTTTCCAGGTACACATGTGCATGTGCAATTATTACATGGTAATCTTGCTGGAAGAATAGCGTTTACACCGAGCACGGTACAGGCAACGGGCCGGGTTCTTGCTATGTGCGTCAAAAGGAACCATGTCTGGTTCTGTTAAAAGAAAACCAGTAGTTCGGAACAAAATCACCCAAAATCTTATTCTTATACCTAAACCAAGAGCAACAAAATCAACAGTAGCAGATTAATTTTGTAACAAAATTATTGGCGGGAAATGATTATTGTAGCAGAACCCGAAATGGTTCCTTTTGGCGCACCATATAGTTCCATAGCAAAACCCGGTCCGTCGCGCTGCCCGTTATCGTACTCTGTAAAACGGGCCTTTACTATTATTTGACCTCATCATTTTATCATTTAGGAGTGCTCTATATAGTTAGGTGCAAACGATTTCTTACCCTTTTTTGCAGTCGCTGTTTGCCGTAACGTCAGAGCCACCAGACCACATAGAAGAAGCAATGCGCATCGAGCCATTTAATGAAGTATTCGAGCAGCAATTAATTTGTGTTCAGAAAATTTCTCTCCGGAGGAGATAGATAGCGTTGAAGGACAGTTTTATCTCAGGGAAAAGGAATGAAAGTTATGTGTTTTGCACAAACTTCTCCAGAAGCGCTCAAAATTTTAACTTTGAATGTCGTGAACCAAAGGCATCGGCGAATATTTTGGTTGCAAGCGCGATATCTGAACTAAGCATCTCAGACGAGAAAATCGTTGTATATAATGCAAGGATAAATGACACGCCCACAAAATCTGTTCGCAAGCGCACCAATCAGAGAGAAGTAAACACCCATTTTACACTATTGTCTTGTCAGCATGTTTGGTCCTGCCTCGGACGAAAGAAACAATATTTCAGACAGCCGACATGCCCTGTATTCGCAACCTGTTTGTCTCTTTTGATGACAGACAACCAATCAAAGGAAAGCTATCACAAACTTTTCACTCCCAGCATGCCCAGGAACAACTACCTAGCTACCCTAATACTCTCTGCATATATTCGCATGTTATGCTCAGAATTACAAACACCTCTTTGTTATTACATGTGATATTCTGACTGCGCTCCTCCAAACAATACATACTATTATGCCTATTCCTTGTTTAAGATATATCTTTCAGAGAAATATACATAAATGTCAGAAGACTTCGTGATGGTTAAGGCTTGAGATGCCACCTAATAAACGGATTATGAATAGACGTAACTTGAAAAGCAAAATTCGTCTAATATTATATTGCCCCCCCCCCCTCCAGCTAAAAGGTTGGACACCTTTTTTCTGCGGAGATGAACTTGAGAACTTGAATTCTTTTGAATTCACAGTGTAATTCATGGTTCATAGAGCAAAGATTTAAACAAATACCACAATATTTTCGGTCCTCCCGCCCCTCTTCAGAGATGTTACCAAACTAATGAACCCTGGGTCGTACAGAATTGGGTCATTGCCATTGTCAAAGAAAGAAACAATTACACGAACAGAAGGGCACATTTTTGCGCCTACGTAAGTTCTCAAATCCAGGGCAAGGATTATTTGCACTATGATTTATTTTCTTTTATCTGCAAAGGGCTTTTTTTAAACCCTTGATGTGATCCCACCTTATAACATCCAACTGGACCCCGTTGAAAACCAGCTATTGCAGCTGGATATGGGTATGGGCTATCCAGCCACCTTCTCAGATGGAAATGAAACGAACAAACAAAGAAAGAAAGAAGAAGTTTTTTTTTCTATTCTGTCTCATTCGAAAACAAGGCCTACATAATTATACGAAAAAAGTATATAACACGAATAATAATAATAATGATAATAACGATAATAATGCAATGTCATATAGTGTGTTTTCAATAATCATACCTGTTCAAATGTGCTTTACCAGCAACCAGTGGGCTATTATCATTAATGAAACAAGTAAGTTTTTATAAGTTTTTTTCTCTTTTTTTTTTCTTCTTTTTTTTTTTTGGAAGATGATGAAAGATTGCTGGTTGTGGAGTTTGGGGTAATTAATTCCACAATTTGGGAGCAGCAGATGAAAATGCTTTATCACCAAGTGTGGCCAGCATCTTGGAAGTTGGGTGATTCAGTGTGATACCTTGTGAGGAGCGGAGGGTGTACCGGGATGGGTGACGGATGGTTATGAGTTCAGATAAGTAAAGGAGGAGCGAGCCCGTAGATACATTTGAAGGTGAGCAGAAGAATATGCAATGCCAGTTCTGAAGTGGCATAAACCACGAGTTAAATGAAAGAATACCAACACTTGGACTGAAACGAAACAACACCACACAAAAAGGGACAGACACAGTAAGGATTAATTCGTTTGTTTCGTTTGTTTGCGCATTACCTTATTTTAACCTGTCTCTCAAGTCAAAATAAGATGAAATTACACTGTTCAAAGACTCAAACGAAACATAATAACTACATGACAAAATAGCAAAGTACTTCGTTACATTAAATAATTTCCACTGTAATCTCTAACAAAATCATATAAACATGTATATATATATATATATATATATATATATATATATATATATATGTATGTGTGTGTGTGTGTGTGTGTGTGTGATTGTGTGTGTGTTAGTTATGGTGTGCTTGGAAGTTCATGGAAGGAAAGATGATCCGACTGTTTGCCGTTTTTGAAGTCACAAAAAAGTGGGTTGAGATGCTTTTCAGCGGATATGAACAACTTGAATATACAACACAAACCTCCATACATTGTATTCTCTTCTTGTCTCCTTTTTTTTTCAACGCTTTTAATCAAAGTGAATGTCTCACTATAGGTTACACATATAGACCGCTCTGAATATGGCGTGTGTTTGTCATACTGTGCATCCAAGGTTAGCATTAGTTGTCGCATGATTGATTGTTTTCACTGCGAAAAACTGTTTAAAAAAATGTTTGAACTATCCGTGCTTGTCCATGCTCCAGATCTTCACATTAAAAAAAAAAAAAAAAATGGTTTTTAAACGGCCCTGAAAAATAATTTCCCATGAGCGTGTATGTCAGAGTTTCCTATTCTGGGCCTATACCCATTTTGCTTTAGTCTGCAAATACCACGTGTGTATATTTCACGTGGCATGTAATGGTAGAGATATATATTGTCATCTTTATACCAAAAAAAAAATGGCTTTGACTATGTGTAATTCGTATAGATAAGACGCATGAGTCATCACAAGAAATGATAAACGGCAAAGCTTTGCGGATTCTGATTTCTTCTCACATTATACGAAAGCTTGTATAAATATTGTTTTCTGTCTTACCACTCTTAGAAAAGATTTTGCACGTCACGTCTAAAACACTTTTCACGAATGATGTTCGTTATTCCAAAGATTCGTTTAAATGAAATTAGGTTTGTTACTCAGAGAAAAACATCAAATAGTTTAATCAAGTTCATGTAATTACAAGTGATACGAAAGTTCATGATCATGGCTAGCAGAACTGTGAAGAAGGGAAGAGTTATAGGGGGCTAACCACAATACCCCCCCCCCCTCTTCGCTTGAGCATACTTGCTGAAAGAGAATACACATAAAATCGGGAAAGAGAAAATATTCGATTATTTTACATTACACAACTGCATAGGAGGCTGGCAAGATCTGTAGATTCAGAGCCAATTGATTTGCCATATTGCAACTTTATTTGATTTATACCTGTTTTTACAACTATTTGTT
Organism: Diadema setosum; assembly: GCA_033980235.1. Lineage (NCBI taxonomy): Eukaryota > Metazoa > Echinodermata > Echinoidea > Diadematoida > Diadematidae > Diadema > Diadema setosum. The sequence continues at coordinate 10,709,980 of CM067066.1, forward strand.
TTGTGTTAGCTTTTGTCGAGGCATCGTGGCTGAGGAATAAGACCAATTATCATTTTAAGAAACGGGTGAGTGGATAGAGAGAGAGAGTAGAAAAGATATATATTCATTCAATATATCACAAATTAAACGCTTTTTTAGTGATTTTTCTATACTGTGTGTTGTGTAATTGTAAATGATTTTCTTTTATCAATGCTTGAGCCTATAGTGTGAACGTTCCAAAACGCAATTTGAAGGTCAAGCATCCCTTCCGGTCCCAACCCCTTAATGCAGACGCACCTGTGTCTTTTGCATTAAGAAAATGAATAGATTATGAACTGTTTCAAGGGTTGTCACGTTTTCAAGCTTTGCTTTGTTTCATTCCCCGAAAACCCATCAAGCATTCTGTAATTAGTTAGAAAATATATATTGCACGCTGATCAGCTTTTGTTTAGTATAATAAAGAATTATGATTTGTATCACAAAGTAAAATAGTACGTTTTCTTCCATTATATTTTTGCACACTTTTTTTCAAAACTTTCATCACGGAAAAGTTGCAGAAACTTATAACTGAAATTAAATGAAAAGTAATATTGAATAGCGTCCTAAAGACTGAAAAATAATATCATTATTTTTTGGAGACGAACAGCTTATAACTTTGCAGTAGATGTTTACAAGCAAACGCTAGACCTCACCACATTTCCCACCTCTCTCCCCTCAGGGGAGTGTATTGATAGGGCGCTGGGTCATATGAAATTGGGTCATATCCAAGAAAAGAAAAGACGGAAAAAAGGCGCATGCGCATGGCAGAAGCAAACTATTTAGGTCTTCTGATCCAGCGATGGCAGCAACAAAATTGTAAAAATTCAAAGCTTTTGAAAAGATTGTCCAATTTGTCTCAACTTCACTGATATGTTCCACTAACATTGGCAGGCATATTATATCAATCCACATTTAAAGACTATACACTTGTGTTTGGGTTTCATTCATCTTTAAATGTTTCGTAATTTTCTCATTCACTGATGAAGATAAAAATCTATCCAAGAGCAGCAATCGAGCTGGGGATGGGGAGGGTGTGGGAGGGGGGATATCCTCCTCCCACACATGCATACTTTGTGTGCATACTTTGTGCTCATACTTTACAGAGGATATAAAGTATCAAGGGTAAAATTAAGACGATACCTTTTTCATCTTATTCGAATTTGGGGAAAATGAACAGAGAAAAAATAGTTCTTTAAATGTTTTATTCGATTCCCTCATTTATTGATGAAATAACTTGAAAAGGAGGGTGTGATAGACGGTTATAATGACCCTACCTTAACTTACCAGCCGAGATGTCAATAATGAATAAAATAATGTGTTCCTTTGTTGGTCAGTGAATTCCAGGTAAAGCTGTTTATAGAGAATCGATTAATTTCTCACTTGAATGCCAGAAAATTATCTGTTTGTGAACATTTCTGGGTGGGCCGTGCCCCAAATCTAACACAACGCAATAAGTCATGAAGAAAATTTAAAAGCGAATTCATAAAAAAGCAGTTTACAGAAAGTGGGTTAAGACACTTTTCAGCAGATATGGACACCCTGAATATGCACTTCGGAGTAGGAACATCCATCCCTTAGTCACTTTATCATGGACCTTTCTCTGTCTCGTCTTGCCTTTTTTTTTTTCTCGACGGTGTTGATCAAAATGCACGACTTATTAGCTTACAGAGATGTAGGTCACTGTATATTATAAGCTTTTGACATACTGCGCATCCAAGGCTGTCTTAGTTGTCTCATGGCTGATTCTTTTCATCGCAAGGAGCTGAAGGGAATGTTTGAACAATCCGTTGGTGTTCATGCTCTAATTAAAAACTCCTTAAACGACCCTGATGAGGAATGATTTCAAGCAGGTCGGCCTTTCCTGCTCTGTTACCCTGTTTGTTTGTTTGTTTGTTTCGGTTTTTTTTTATAAGCAACTCATCATGTGCACATTATTGACGTGACGTCGAAATAATGGTATTGCCATCATTATACTCATTTTTCATTGTTTTTTGTAATGTGTAAACAACGATTCGTTTGATAAATCCATAATGTTAAGTAAATGGCAAAGCTTCGCCGGTCATAATTCATGAAGAGCCAATGAGTGTTATTATGTCGTCAGACTTTCTGAAGTGATATTTCACGTCATGTTCACAAACTTTGCACTGGCTAAACATAAACAGATTAATGCAGAAAGTCGGGTTATATCTTATGCACATTCAGAGAAATGCATATAGTCTTAAATTATACTAATAGATTATAAATGATACGAAAGGAAGCTTTAGACGTGATCTTGGTAAGCGGAGCTATAAAAGGAGATGAAGGCAGGGGTGCGCCCTATTCTACCCCCACCCGCGTTTGCACACACACAATTTACTTGAAAGAAATACCGACAGAGATGTATCGAGGACAACGCTTTCCCGAAATAGGATGCCCTTGATTAAAAAGAAAAAAAGGAAAAGAGAACAAAAAAACCGTTCATTATCCAACTGCGCCATGTTTAATCAGACGACGGAAGGAACAGGGTGTAAAACAATTCTTTGTGATTATCCCCCTGGAAAGAAGTCTCTTTCGAAATCCCCTATCTTAAGGATCTTTAGATTTACGACGCGGACGTTTCGACGACTGCGGGGGCCGTTCTCCCCTCTCTTGCATGCGTCGTGTTGCAAAGCTTTAGATTACGCGACGACGCAGCCCGTAGAAGGTATAAAATGGCGCCCCCATACGCTGCAGTAAAGACAATGCTTAAAATATCTAGGTAATGACATCCATCTAAGAATCTAACCAACCTCAAAAGCAGAATTTCTTTCGGAGTGGTAAGAAAAAAAAAAGAAAAAAAAAGCTGTCCGCAAAAAATATCCCCCTCTACCATGATATGTACAAGGCAAACCGGTGAAACGAGCGAACAGATGCCTTCGCAACACTATCAGCAATATAGATGGACGAACTTACTTGCAAGAGGGCAAAAATCCCGAACACTTGGCTTTCACAAGTGGTTGTATCCACATCTTGCATTAAATCATTAAATCAATCATTTGAATACTTTTAGGTATATATGTATACAATCACCTTGAGTATAAAACAGTACAGAAATCATATTATCATATTCATATAATCATATTATATTTCAAATTGGCTATTTAATTTTGTATGTTTTGGATTTTGTACTATCTGGCTATCTTTTTAATCTTTAGACTTTAGGGGCACGATTTAGATACACAATCGATGGCAGTGATATATGTGCTGTTGAAGTATACCGTATTATTATTGCTATTATTATTATCATTATTGTTAGTATTATTATTATTATTATTATTATTATTATTATTATTATCTTAATCATTATCATCATCATAATTATCATTATTAATACATGCATAAAGCCCTCATTAACACCCCACATATTATTAAACTCATGAACGAATTCCAAATTATGGTGAAAAGCGTCTTTTAACTATAGGCTATAGTGTTTGATGAAATGAAATGAAATGAAATGAAATGGAATTATTATGTACACATCGCATCCCAAACACCAAAGAAGATTAGAATTATTTTCAGCAGAGGCACACAACTTGACCTTGCAGTTCCTGGTTGCATTAAGTAAATACTATTACAGACCGCAATTTCCCACCTCTCTCCCCTCAGAGGTGTGTATAGAATTGATAGGGCGCTGGGTCACAAGAAATCGGGTCATTTTCCAAAGGAAAAAAAAAAAAGGAACAGAAGAAGAAGCGCATGCGCATGACAGCGTTACTTCTTAAACCCAAATCCATGACTTGCCGTGTGTTATATGAAATATTATTTTTGTTCCAACCTTTTAGAAAACAAGGTAGTTCAAGGGCTTGCTTAAAAAGAGCCCTGTTTTATCGTTCAAAACGAATAAATAAAGCTGACACTGCAGTAAAGGAAAAAACATAAATAAAAAAGACAAAAAATCAGATAGGCGGCCTACAATGTATACATCGACTAACAAGAAATAAAGAAGAAGCAAGGAGTAGCTGAACAAGATGATCATGAGTCATAATCATAATTATAACAAAACTTGAATTATGCTCTCATAATATTATATAACTTTTTGCTAGTACACAATGACATCTAGAAGTGAGGTCTATGAAGATTATACGCTTGTTTCAACATTTCGCAATAGACAATAATGGAGGAGTAATAATGTTTATTGGTTGATAAAATACGATCCCGGGGTCTATTTAGAGGTCAATTTATTATATTGTAAGAAGTTTTACAACATTTCTGTGGAGATAGATACCATCTATGAATTTACACCAAGGCCTATACGGTGAAGGTTATTTCAAATACCGCCATGCAGGAATGTTTCTCGATTGATCGATCGATGGATCGATGGTAATTTTCGAATCGTTGTAGCATAATTGGGTCCAGGATGGGGTCACATCGAATGAGGTCACTGTCGGAAAAGAAAAAGAAAGAAAGGGGAATGAAAAAAAAACAAGCAAACAATCATGAAGAAACGAAAATGTGCTCCATTGTTGGTCCATGGATCCAGGTTAGCGCTATATAGAGAGCGACAGAGGGTTTTTGATTGCAAGAAGTTCGTCAATGTTTGAACACTCCTGGGTGGGCCGTTCCCCAAATTTAACACAATGCGGTAAATCATAGGGAGAATTGAAAAGCGAATTCATCGCAGACTAATAAGATTAAAGAAGCTTTCAACATGAAAATGCAATGCAGGGTGGGAACATGACAGGTACCAGGGAGGTGCATATCCAGACGCTTTACCACTGACATTTCTGTTTTTCTCAGCGGTGTTGATCAAAATGAATGTCTCATTAGTTCACACAGGATGTAGAAACTAAATCATGGTAAACGTTATCTGCTTTTATCATAATGTGCATCCAAGGTCTGTAGCGTTACTCTTATGTTGTTGTTTTTTTCATTGCAAGAAACTGAACCGAATGTTTGAACAATTTGTGTTTGACCATGCCCCAGATTTTAACAGAAACTTAATTCTTAAACGACCCTGAAGAATGTAATATAAAGTAGGTTACAGAGTTTCCTGCTCATTTTTACCCATTTTCATTGTTTTTGACTATCTTTTTGCTCTCTGCAAACATTTCGTGGATGGAGATAGTAGAGATTTTGTATACTGCAGGAATAGCTTGCTTTTTTTGTTGGTATTGTGACATAGATATAACATGTGTATTCATGCATGTTCTATCATAATATTATTGAGGACAGGAAACAGGAAAACTTCTTGTTCTCTTAGGGCAAAAGTCGACATGTGTTATCGTAGACTTTCTCACATGACTCCCACGTCAAGTAAAACAGAAGTTTTATGGTCAATTACAACATAAAGCCCCGGTCACACAGCACTCCACGTCCAAATCACTTACAAAAAGTTATGAAAATCTGGTGGCCGTGGTCGTAAGTGGTAATTTTTTGGTCAATTTTGGTTTGGCCGTGCTTTGTGCGGGGTATGGCCGCTGGCGGCTGTTCCACTGCTGAAGCACTGACTATACAAGCAGATGACCGTGCTCTGCCCGTGACAGACCGCTAAACTTTCGCGTCTTTACCGCGTCTCCCCAAGTTTTAATCACTGCCGGAACACGGATTATCACGTGTGTTTCACGTGTGTTGCACGTCTTTACCACGTGTGCCGCCCGTGATTGTCCGCGGAATGAAATTAATTTTTGAGCAGTTCAAAACTTTTTACCGCGTCCGACGCCGTTCAGATTTTTCCCCGCGTCCTGCCACGTCTATAAATCGACCGTAGCTCGTCTTAAACTCGACATCAACGCGAACAACATCGTCTGCTTCACGGGAGACCACTTTTTGACGTGTTTTGGCCGTGATTAAGCCGTAAAGCGCTGTGTGACCGGGGTTTAATAGTTTGGGAATACCGCATACATCCATGCATTGGTACCTGAAAGGAACATCTTAAGAGATACCAATACGTGATACTGAAAGAAACGGAGTCATCCCAAGAGAACGACACAAACAAGTCGTACTGCCACAGAGTTCGACATGGGATAAAGGTACATGAATCATGCAGCCCACGAGTCATAAAGATTGTTAACTCGACACTATAAGCAAAACAAACAAAAGAAAAACAAAAGGCCCATGAGTCCGTCACTACAGGCAACTAGACCAACGTGTTAGGCAAGAAAGGCATAACGGGGCTCAATGTGCATTGTAGGTCCTTTTTTTTTTTGGGGGGGGGGGGTTAGTGTCGAACTCGTGAGCATTGTTTGCCTATAGTGTTGGACTTGTGGGCCTTGTTTGTTTAGTGTCAGACTCATGGGCCGTATTAAAGCGATTTGCCCAGTGTCGAGCTCATGGGCTGTATTGAGTCGTGGGCCGCAGTGACTCGTAGTTGTCAAACTCGTGACGTTCATCAGAAAGATTGTCTTGGTCATGGCCATGCACAACATTGTTACTGTGAGGAGGGGTGAGGAGATTTATAAGGGGACTGCAGCCCCCCCCCCCCCCCCCACCCACCCCCTTGCAGCCTTCCTCCACCGCCCTCACTCCATATGTGCGCACCTACACTTAGGCTGAAAATCAATACATTTAACATCGGGAAAATAAGATACTTGGTTATTCATACTATTAAGCTGGTAAGATTGATGGATTCTGCGTACTAAAGGGGCCCTGAAATCCAAATGCATGTCGATTTGTGTTCATTTATGATACCCTCAACATCACTTTTGCGGTGAAATGAATATCTAAAAACATTCCACATATTTTTTACGATTTTTCTACTGTTTTTCTTCAGAATACTTGGGAACGCCAACAAAAAATCCTTCCAAACCAATATTCCTCGGATGACCTCATCTGTCAATCATTGCTAAAGTACTGAAATGTTTAACAAAAGACATTGGAATGCACCTTCCCCTCGACTCAGCATAACTTGCATGTTTCTGTGATATTAATGGCGAGGGAACATGCAGTTTCTGTGATATTAGCTGTGTTCAGACGGAGGCAGTTTTGGTCGGAGTAACTTCGGAGGATAGGTCGGAGTAGTGCCCGTCTGAACAAGGTCGTGGTAACTTCCTCCGATCGGAGGAACTTACCACGACCTCTTCCTCCGACCAAGAAACTCCTGAGTTTTCTCGGGAGCATCTCGCTACCACGACTAGCCGGTGGGAGTAAATTGCCCGTGCGGACAAGCCCTCGGAGGATCTATGAACTTACATATCTTACGACCTAGGTAAAACTTCTTAGGTCAAATCGCAATGTTGACATTTTGCGAGGACACGTGCGCGTGTAGTGCAATTCTAACCTCGTCGATCGCGACGAGGAAGCAAGCGCTCATGCAGAAATTTCCATCAACAAGAATGGTAGCCTATCCGATACGCGTCGGGCTGTATCGATACTAGACTGATCGCTATATATGGAGACGGACATGCGAGGGCATCATCACTCGTTTTCGAATCATTATTCATGATATGCTTATCGTATGCACGACGCGTATTTTTATACATGATTCAGTCATCGACCTCATTGATTAAACCAATCAAATATCATCTCCCCGCTGCATATTTTTTTTTTTGACGAATCCATGTTTGTTTGGGTAGGTTTATAAGAACTACTACATGATTTCATGATTACTTTGCCATTTTGATTCTCATTAGTCTCAGTGTCTTGTAAATTTTTCGTTTTAATTTGTACTTTTACTTGACAATTTCACTTTATTGGGAATTTGAAAGAATAATTATTTTGGCTATCAACAATCTTCTACCTATACGCTGTTGGAGTTGCCTAATACAGCCTTTACGCGTTATGCATATTCAACATACATATACGTACCAGTTTTTCGTAGAATATCTACGAAAACTTATGATTTGAAAACGAGTGATGATAGGCGCTCGGGCTGAAGCCCTCGCATGTCCGTCTCCATATAGCGATCAGTCTAGTATCGATACAGCCCGATGCATATCGGATAGGCTACAGGACTCACACCCATAAATATTTCCCCATATGGATGTGTGTTAAAAATCAAATTTCAAAAAATTCTGTAAAATAGCTGGGAGAAATGAGGTATTTCAGCTTCACTAACCTGGATAAGTGAGATATACCCTTTCATCCATCAAATTTTCAGGGTGGATTCTTCAGTCCAAATTCTGTCCAGGGGTCCGCAAAGCCAGACTACGAGTTCTTGTCACTCAAAAAAATCACCTATTTTCCGGACACGTACCCAATGAAATATAGTCCCCTCAAATTCCATCAGAAAAGCTTTCATCTTCCAACCAAACTGCAGTTTGTAGAGGAATTCATACTCAACATCTACAGCTATTCAGTTTTTTGCCAAACTACTAGTACATCATTGATTTTTAATCAATTTTTCCTTCATTTATTTTGGTATCTTTGGTACGAATTTGTGACGGGGTCTGGGACATTCCATTGTATTTACGGGTGTGAGCCCTACAAGAATGGTGGAGAATACAAATGCCGCTGGTAATTATGGTCGACGTGCGCGGCGCTACCACTTCCGGAAGTTACACCGACCCTCAGCCTCCACGGTGATCTCCGCGAAGGCCGAAGTGAATATTCGTCGAAGTTTCTTCCCACGACCGTCGTGTGGACACAGGGTCGTGGTAAGATAAGTATAAATTTTAATTTTAATTGCTGCGCCATATAATTTTACTCCGACGAGAAGTACGTCTGAACATGGCTATATTAATGTGACTAACAAAAGACATGGCAAGGGGACATGCAAGTTATGCTGAATCGAGGGGAAGGAGCATTCCAATGTCTTTTGTTAAACATTTCAGTACTTTAGCAATGATTGACAGATGAGGTCATCGGAGGAATATCGGTTTGGAAGGATTTTTTTTTTTTTTGTGGGCGTTCCTAAGTTATCTGAAGAAAAATAGCAGAAAAATCGTTAAAAACATATGGAATGTTTCTAGATAATATTCTATTATTCGTTTCACCGCAAAACTGATGTTGAGGGTATCATAAATCAACACAAATCAACATGCATTTGGATTTCAGGGCCCCTTTTAAGTGGTGCCATCGCGAACACTATATCAATTAGATACTACTGCAGTTCGAAACAGATGACCTCCACGCATACAAAACTAATGTACAAATATCATTTCAATAGATATGTAAATTCGGTATGCAGTAAGGAGGGATGCTCATGAGAACAATATTTAAGATAAAACTTTTCATTAAAGGGATAATACAGTATTGGTGGAGATGAGAGTTATAGGCTTTTACGTTTTTGCGAGGTACCAAGAAAACACTTATGAAATAGTACAGAGCATAGCATCTTAAGAGGAATTCAAAGCTCATATGATGAAAATCGAGTTTAGAATGACTGAAACATCCAAAAACAAAGTAGAACAAAACGATCGTAATAAAAGTTGGGTCCCACACTATGTCTTTATTAGAATCGATCTGATTTGGATATCTCAGCCATTTCAAAACCACTTTTCATCAAATACAATGTAAACGTTGAATTCCTCAAGGAATTACATGCTCTTCCATATTTCATAAGAGGTTTCTCATTATCTCACACACACACACAAAAAGTTGAAAACCTGAAAATAGGTCTCAACCAAAACTTTAAGATCCCTTTAAAATATGAAAAAAGTCAAGAACACTATAGAAACTGAAGCCCAATAAATATGTGGATTGAGTGAAAGTAACAATACTTCTTAAGAACGTGTAAGAAAATTAAAATTTATTAATTGTCATGCTCTAGACCCATTTCCGAAGAGTCATCATAACTCTTGTTTTTCTGATATTACTCCATTTATCAAACCAAACTTGATAATGCATGGAATTACACATTCCTTGATTATTTTTGTCATTTAGTGTTTAGCGGCAACGACTAGTACCTTGCATGTTTTCTAGTGCCATGTCAACGCCTATATACATCTTTCAAGCTTGCAGGACTCTACAAGCTTGAAGAAAGAGACTTGAAGAATAGATTAAGAGAAAGAAAAAGGAAACACATGGAAGAGGAGATAGATAGATAGATCCACGCAAATTCCTCTACAGACTTATATACTATCTCAACGTAAGTGGCGCTAGTGCCAAAAGATTGGTCGTGGGAACGAACCTCTTTGGTGGGAACTCGATTCGTGGCGCAGACATTGCGTAATGCACGTACCCGTACACTCGGCAAGCTCGTTAATGAGCTGACTTTATGGGGCTGCATTGGTAGTGCCAGGCCGGTAGACTGGGCAAGGCTGGCATTGAGTTTACGCTGATGCTTGTGAAGCCGTCGAATTCACGTGGGAATGAGATTTCACAGATTAATGCCTGAAAGAAATATCGTTCGATGCCTCAGATGACCGTGCATTGTGGGAATCCGGTAAGTAAGCGCGGAAAATATCTCATATGGTATAGACTAGTGTCCATAGCGAATGTGTTTCCAGGTATTCACATGACTGTCATGAGTATGACAGCGATAAATTGGGTGGAGATGCCCGCATGACCCGAACCTCGTTGTTGGTTGTAGTATGGTTGCTGCCGTTCGAACGTTCGTGAGCATATTAACAACGTGTATGTTGCGGGAAATAATTGGTTTCCAAATCATTCAAATGGTCCATCCATGGCATGCTGAATGGTAATTACTAAAGTTGTATGTGCACCCGTTCCGACAGGGTTCATAGGACTTGTACTAGCAGACTGTTTACACCCACGGCCACATATTGATATTCAAGATATAGTCTATCTGATTTGTGTTAGACATTAAAAGGATGCCGCCAGTTCTTTTGGAAGGTAAGTCAGTCTGGTGAAACACATCGTGGTGTAGCGGTATTTTAATTTTCTAAGGGGCATTTTCTAAGCTGACACTAGGTGCACATTTAGTGCATAATGATCATGATGATAGATCCTATAGCACGACAGTGCAGTGGCATACAGCGTCAGCGGGTCTGGAAGCATGGCGGTCATGCTCATCTCCGTCTCCGACATAAAAATAGGATATATGCAGTAGCCTAGGTGTATTCTGTGTTACAAGTTACAGAGCAACCCTCTTCGTGGCATTGGTAAACTAAATTTACATGTACTTCTAACATGTCTAGAGGGATAGCTTGAAGAAATTGCATGTAACCTACATCGTTTAGTCATACTGTAGACATGTGTAAATTAGTGGCACTCAATCACACAGTGGCAGTGTCTACATTTTTAGTGGCTCAGTTGGCAGGTTGGTACGGTAGTGTGTCTGCCTTTAATTGCAATTGGAATGACTCGGGTACGATTCGATTCTCATTGAGTGTGGGTGAGTGAGTGTCACAGAATTGGTCCAATTTCCACCTCTTAAATATGGAAATGAAATGGCACAGCCAAAATAACCTCTAAAACAAAGTATTGACAGGTGTTGATTCACTCAAGAAGAAAAAGGAAAAAGCTTTATAATATGAACTCTAAATACTTTAGACTTATTGTCTATCAATATCATTCTATCCCTTTCATTCTTACAGCAAACTATAAAAGAAAAGATGGTAAACATGGGTTGTCGTTTGCTCAGAGTCTTCAGGCTTTAATGTCTTTATTTGATTGGGATGTGTTTACCTCGTGGTGCTGTGCTGCCCCTACAGCATTGTAACAATGATGGGTCTCCTGTACGCTAGTGCTGGTGCAATCACATTTGTATCTGTAATAGCGAGTCGAGTCCTATTCACGTATGAACGAGTCAATGTCTCGACAGACATCACGGCAATGTCCCCTCGACATCCAGGAACATGGCACAGGTCGACAGTTTCCTTTTTCTCAGAGCTTGTCATGGAATGCCCTCCTGTCTTTACTTCAACCAGTGAGTCATCATCTGTGGGAAAACCCTACAAATATTAAAATACCAAGTTAATCAATAGCCAGAGCACTGTCAGAGCAATGTTTTTTTTTGTCCAGCGGAGAGTTCCGACTCTTCAAGTTATTCAAAATAAAATTCAAATTGCCTTGGAATAGGCCCTACAAATGTATTTCATCTCTTGCAATTTGCAAGCAAATAGCAATACCGGTACCGGTAATCATTTATTCTGAGCAATAACCTATACATTTCTTAGTGACTAATACTATCACTGTAGAAAGCATCAACAAACAGAACGCCACAATTACTTGTAAAGAGATTTCACTAACTACTATCTAACAGTGGTATCTATTGATTATAAAACTAGCTGGGGTGACAGCCCCGATCACCATAGTTACAAAGGGGCAATGTTATGTTATGTCTCCTACATGGACTGAGATCCAACTGTCGCTTCTCTGCACACTTATCCCCGACATTGGCTTCACTGGGTGCATCCCAAGATTCCTACAACTGTAGTATTTATCATAAATGTACGATGTATGTTAACCTGTTGGGGTCGGACAAATTTTGCTACAACACGCATAATTTTCCGTAGTCACCTGTGGCTGCCCAAGTATACTTGGGCCCGAGTACACTCGGGACTTGTCCTCCATGGGTTAAACATATGAATTGATATGATAAAAAAACTTCATGCAAATAACCTCATTAGAGAAGAGCATCAGTTAGTCCACTTGTGACACGTAGTACTAAGGACTTTTCGATTGCGTGGACGTGGCCGCCAGTCTCGTATGAAAGCGGATCGAAATGACGGCAGTCCACATTTCGATTTCAGTGCACTCCATTCGTGACGTAGTGCTATGACGTCATGGCCCCCGTCTCCTCTAGCGGGCTGGCGATTGGTTGCGCCATGTGATGACGTCATCACGTCATAAATCTCGGGTGGACGTGAAATCCCTCGAACACGCATTAGTGATTCTGGCGTTGGACATGCTGGAGAACCTTGAGCATGCGCAGTTCCTTAAAATGACGTCATTTCCTCGACGGCCACGTCCACAGGGTGAAATCGAAAAGTCCCTAGTAATATTGTATGTAATACAGCCCCCTCCAGTAGCAGGAGGCAAAAACACATTTCTCTGCCCTAGCCCTGCAAAGTCATGTATGCTACATGGTATAAATGCTTTGAGATCATCTATGGTTGTGTTTTCATGAAATGGGAATTATTGTCCATTCTCCATCAACTTACAATGTATGTCGCACAAGCTCATTCTTGTGGATATGGCATTCAGCATGTTTCAGTCAACATCAACCCGCTCGCTAGGTCTGGGGTATCATACATGGACTCTAGTCCAGTCAGGAGTAGACCTACCCTGCTGTAAGCAGGGGTGGATCCATGAATTCCATAAAGGGGAGGTGCCTTGACAAAATTAAAGGGTGGCGCATGTCCCCCTATTTTTACCTCCGCCAAGGGAGGAGGTTATGTTTTCGTTACTGTTGGTTTGTGTGTTTGTCCTTGTGCAAAATAACTCAAAAAGTGTTTGTACAAAAAAAAATAAAAAATATGGGGGCGTGCGCTCGATGCGCCTCCCTTTGGATCCGTCACTGGTAAGGGCTCATCCTGAATAGTATGCATTCATATCTCCTTCCATTGAATGCACAGAAAGCTCTTCATTCACATCCATTATATATCTTTGTTATCAATATTACTTGAGTCATGAATGCTGTCAATCTGATTTTTTTTTTTCATTTTGTTTTTGCATACAGTGTAACTGTTTTTGGGAGGTTCCATTTCAAACCCTTAAACAGACTTCATGTATATGATGAATAAAGAGTTTATTGTCTCCTCTGTATTTCAGTTGAGACATCATTGACATACAGATAATAGTTGTGTGATGGCAGTCATAGTAATATTGCAAGGAAAGTGTAGTAAAAAAACAATTAGCAGCCAGCATCTTTGTTGTTGCTGTAGCAGATGCAACAAATATACAAATAATACACAGTTGAGAGTGTGTTTGTGGAAGTGTGGAGTACTTACAATGGTGTAACACGCACAAAGTGCAGCCAAGTGCATTTTGCATAACATTGTGAATACCCAGGAGTGTGCTGCATGTCAACTAACAGCACGCCTTGTCACAACTAGCTTGCATTGGACTTGTTGGTGATGCTGCAAAAAAAGGCCGCCAGGGAATTATTGAACTTGAAGGTATGTTGATTCTCAAAGTGATGTGACCAATCCATGCAGTTGTACATCTATTCAGTAACCTGAGATATCTTTGAATGTGCACAATATTGTGACCTCAGGGTGTGAAATTCTAGTATTAGATCATTAGGTGATCCGAGTATCCTCTCGGATCACCTTCTGTATCTGTACGGATTCTTTGTTCTTCTTCTTCTTCTTCTTCTTCTTCTTTCTTTATTTCTGGACAAAAGTTGTGTATCTACTTACTCAGAAAGTTTTCAGAGTATCAATTTCAAACTCATACCATATATGTATCATGTCCCAAAGACGACAAATCTAATGTATCATAGTGATCAGTCGACCGTGACGTCACTATGACGTCATTATATGAAAACACATTCTCAATCATATCTCATTAATGGAATAGAATTTTTCAATGAAATTTACGTCACATGTATTTCAAGTTATGCGCATTCTACTCATATTCTCAAAATTCATATTTTCTCTTAAAACGTGCGCGTACGCGCGCGTTGAAATATTTGTATGCTCAAATCGCGCTCAATTTTTTTTTGCATACGTTTCAGACCATTTGGAGCATTTTTTGAAAAATTGAAAAAATCGGACGGACGCGTACGCGCGCGCACATATACGCACGCACAGCTCATATACAATAGAAATTTCCCGTTTTTTCACTCTGATCGGATGTCTGAAATATCAAGGAATATTTCTGCCAATTTTTAAGTCAATCCGACTCAATATGACGTCATACAGGCCCGTCAAAGTTGAAATTCCGCGCGCGCGTCAATGGCGATATACAGTGCAACTATGCCAAAAAACCGCCAATTTTAAATCCGATTTTACTCGTCAGGATGGACGGTGACCCCCCATTTTCTTTACATATTCTGAAAGCTGATGAGTTGAACATGTCATTTCATGGGTTGGCAATGCTGAAAAAAAGACGAAAAGGTATCAAATTTCTTAATAAATCAAAAAGAGTAAAATTTCAAAATGACGTCATCAAATTTCAAGTTTACTCGAGCGTATCTCACTTATCCTTGGCCAATTTTCACCCAGATTTCAGTATGCTGTAGCTTATTTAATACTCTATCAGTTTTGATCAATGAAAAATTTCGCTGGATGAAGTCTTCACCTCGTAAAAATAGATTGAAGGTAACCTCGTCAAATTTGATCCATTTGCGAGTTATCTCTATAGGAGTGCAGTTTTTCTTGAAATGAAAATTAACATGACTGTCTTTTTCGAGCTTTATCTAACTTATCCTACGGTGAATTTCTCCCAGATTTTAATGTGTTTGCTTAGACTTTGCGCTGTCGGTAATGTGTCCTCCGTTTTTTTTTTTTCATACGACGTCGAAATCACGTCGAAAAACTTCGCTTAAATTAAAGCTTAGCTTCGATGTATTTTCATATTTCTTTCTTTTTGCAAATTTCTTTGGAATAACACATGAAAGACATTCCCTAGTACCCCCAAATTTTGAACATGTTTAGTTCATGTGACGTAGGCCCTACATTATTTTATAAGATCACAACTACTTGATCGAACACCATCTTGGGTAGATAAATTAGGGTCAAAGGTCATAAATGTATCATCCTGTATCTTGGGGAATACATGTCCTATCTTTCCAATATTTCGCACACACAAAGACCACGCTACCAAGATCATTTCACAAAATAACCATTTTTTTCTCAGATGCCATTTTGGCTGTACAGAGTGGGGTCAATGGTCAAATATACTTCATTATGTATCTTCGTTATAGTATATACCGACTTTGGTATCAAAGATGGCAGACCTGACTCTCTTTTCTTAATGAGAATCCAAATATGACATGGCCAATGTCCATAACCACAGATGAAACCTTTACGGTCATGCCTATTGGGATCAGGACTCAAATCATTGATTTTCGAAAGTGCACTAGCTCACATACCCTTCTGTGGATTTCTCCCAGATTTTAATATGTTGTAGCTGAGACTTTGAGCTATCGTACGTGTCCCCTTTGTTTTTCATACAATGTTGGGATCACGTCGAAAAACGTGGTTAAAATTAAGGTTATCTTCGATGTATTTTTCATATTTTTTTCTTTCTCCAACTTTCTTTGCAATAACTCAAGAAGAATAGCCCCTATCACCCCCATATTTTGCACATGTTTAGTTCATGGTACGTACATTATTTCATAAAATAACAACTACTTGATCAGACACCGTCTTGATTTGTAAATAAGGGTCAAAGATCATAAATGTTTCATCCTGTATTTTAGTAAATACATGTCCTATCTCTCCCATATTTTGCACACGCACAGACCATGTCACATCGATCATTTCACAAAGTAATCACTTTTTGTTCAGATGCCATCTTGGTTGTGCAAAGTGGGCTCAATGCTCAAATATACTTCATTCTGTATCTTCGTTATAGTGTGAACGGCATATGGTACCATAGATGGCAGACCTGACTCCCTTTTCAAAATCAGTATCCAAACATCACACAGCCAATATCCCTAAACACAGATGAAACCTGTATAGTCATGCCCATATTGGGATCAAAACTCAAACCATTGATTTTCAAAAGATCGGATCACCTAATTTGTCAGTCTTGACAAATTCCGGGTCTAGTTGGTTTTAGGTCCTTTGAAAACTAGTCATGAATATATTCGGGCAGGTGTCTATGGGAAATATGTGTATCGTATATACCAAAATCAATTCGTCCTCAATGGGTTAATAATATTTCAATTCTTATGATAGAACATTCTTTATGTTCCCTTCCATTAGACTTGGGCCTCGTTTCATAAAACTTGTTATCAGTGACAAGTTGTCATAGTTGTTATCAGCTACTGAAATCCTTGCATCTGATTGGCTAAGAGCAAATTTGTCACAGAAATGTGGCAGTTGTCACTGATAACAAGTTTTATGAAACGGGACTCTGGGGGTGTTTCATAAAGCTGCTCTTAAAGTTACGAACGTTACGAACTGGTGATCAGTTCTGATGTGCTAGTATACTTAAACAGAATTTCAATAATTCAGCACAGGAACTGATCACCAGTCGTTCTTAAGTCATTCGTAACTTATAAGAACAGCTTTATGAAACACCCCCAGGTAGTCATAATGTAATGATGCTAAATAAATGAAAGTACTGCAAGATTGATATTTCTGTTGCCTGTCTTCAACAATCTGCCACTTGATAAGTCTGTGCTACTCAATTGAATTAGTTTAAATACATACTCTCAAATGTTTTGGAGTTTATTCTAGACAAGCAGTACATAAGGATTAACATTTGATTTATATCATCTGCAACAGGAAAGACATGACAAAAATATACTCATGTGTAAAAGACAAAACCATCAAATAAAAGTAATGTAAACATGGCAAAAGATGTGCAATACTTCAAGCTATGTCAGATCATTATAGTCTACACTCAATGTTTCTCCAAACTGTTTACATACACTGTATCTACTCATTAACAAAGAGCCATCTTGCCATATAGGCCTACTGTACGAGCTGAAATTTTCGCGGTGGTTTTATTTTCGTGAATTTCGCGAATTGCCCTTGAACTGCAAAAATAACAACACACGAAAATAACAATGCACGAATAACTAAGTTCAGTTAGACCGTCGCAACCGCGAAAATATCTGTACGCGAAAATTTCAGCTCATACAGTACTTTATGCATGACAGCAGGCAGGGGGAGAGAGGAGTGTACTCATGAATATGCATGAGTTGTCAGCCGAGGGAGAATTCCCTAGAGCTGTATCATTCACCCCCCCCCCCCCCCCCCCTCTGAGTGTGGCCTCATATGATTATGCATGGAGCCACAGGTTGTCCACAGCACTGCCAGCATCATAGGGGGTCGCTCTCCTTGATGAATATGCATGATGTGTTAGCTACAACACCAACCCCCCCCCCCCCCCCCGCTCACACACACACACACACACACACAAACACACTTATACAGTTTTGCTGCATTTGATCATGCATGAGGATCCACTGTACATATGAGGTAGATGAGGAAGGGAAAGAGGGGGAGAGAGCCAGAAAGAGAGAGAATGAGGGATCGAGCGTGTGATGCGAGGATGTTGTACAGCGTCAGACGTCCTGCACCTCAATTGGTGATGCAGGCACCACATGACACGCTCTCACTGCACTCGACTTCAGATGCAGCAGAGGAGAGTTTTGTTTTCCCACTATCGCTGGAGGGTAGCAACAAGTAACTTCCAGTACAATCAGTGAAAGAGAGGGAAAATCTCAGTGGAGCCCGTTTATGTGTGGTTTTACATTTCCAATCAAGAGAAGGATATTTTCTGTGTTTTGTTTGAGGATTTTTGTCTGTCTCCAAAGTTGTAAGTATAAATCTCTGCTTTCACATTAGATATTCCATATTTTGTGTCACACAATTTGAAACTTTTGTTGTGACTAGATTTAAAAGTTCTAAACCCAATCTCTTGAATTTTTGCTTGTTTTGTTTGTTTTTTGTTCTCTCAACTGAAATGATATTGCAAGACTAAATCTAATAATGATGTACATTGCACAGCTAGATGTTACTTCAAAATGTGTAACAGGAAATGTTACTCATTTTTTTCATTAAAGCCCTTTGTGAATGCCATTGCAATTTCCATTGGTAACTCCACGGTTATGTTGAATTACTTAAAAATAATTCACTATATATACTTATCTTTGTTATGCTGTTTTTGCAACTTCACCTATCTGTAAGATTATTCATTGAAATTCCAGCACAGCTACTGTGATAGAAATAACTCAAATACTTTGTGATAGTAGTACCTCTAGTGAATAGGGCATTTGTCTGATAGGCAAGCCTTTGTGCCATATTGTATTTGAAGGTGTGAATAGGACCCCGTTTACAGTGCGAGGCCGGGCTCGGCCACGGCTCGGCCGTGGCCGAGACCGGCCTCAATTGCGCGGCCGAGCCTCGCAATTTTGTCCGTTTACACTGCTGGGCTCGGCCGCGCTTTTGATTCAAACCTTTCAATATTTTGTCGTAGTGGCGCTCTGCTTGTAAACAAATGCAATTTGGTATTGTCTGGTTTTCAGACCCTTTGCCAAATGAATTCCGTGGCGACGAAGTCGCCGTTCGGGCAAAGGCCTTTGCCGAAGGAAAGAATCCTTTGCAGGACAAAACCTCCTTAAACTATACTAGTTTTCGACGTTGAGGGGGTTAATATCCTGACAGCGAAAGATACAGGCAGAGGGTTTCGAAGCCAGACTAAAACTGGCCGCGTAATTGGCCGCGCATTTGGCCCAGTTTGCGTTTACACCAAGAAAAGGCCGGGCTCGGCCGCGGCCGAGACCACCTCCAGAGCGAGGCCAAATGCGAGGCCAATTTTGGCCTCGCATTTGGCCTTTTGAGCGTTTACACTGAAGCGGGGCTGGACTCGGCCGCGGCCGAGCCTCGCACTGTAAACGGGGTCTAACTTTCACCATCTAACAGCCTAGCATCTTAGGCTAACTTGCAAATGCACAATGCAGTCAGCTTCAGATCAGAGAAAAAATAAGATATCAGAATTATAAGTAAGGACCTCCTGCAGCATGTTTCCCTGAAAACCTTGACAAGAAACTACTTTATTTCCTAACTTGACCTTATGGCTTAGTCATCATCATAGTCTGGCGATGAGTATCATATTCATGAATCAACCTCTGTGCCATTCAAAAAACAAACAAACAAAAGGAAGGTACTCCTCATACCTGTGACATTTGTGGTTTTTCATTCATAAGAAGGACAAATGTTTGTAATGCCACCCATCAGATTACTTTTTGTAGAAGATGAGCTGTATACTGGGTAGAGAGAATACTGTAAAAGGCAATAGTGTCAACAATTAGCATGTATGATATTATTACTTTAAATCCTGATTTAATCACTGTTCTTGACATCACCATTTTATTCACATTTACAATTGATGAACTGTTGAACAGAATGGTGTAGATTTTCTGTCCTAATGCTGTAATTTTTTAAACAATACCCTATCTACTACTGACCCAATCAGTGTGACTTCTCATCTTTTTGCACTGCAGATAATTGGTTTAGCACATTCTGCAGCAACATATTTTTTTTTTGTCATTTGCTATGCATTGTGTTTTTCAGCCACTTCATTAATTCTACCCCTGGAAAAATACTTTTTTTTTATTAAGATAAATCAATTATCGCATATTTGTAGAAAATATGCATTATGTACTGAACTTTTGTGATTGTTCTTAAAAGAAGTGTTTCATATTGTTGTACCACCAATATTGTTACCCATCAGAAGTTGTGTTTTTTTTTTCACTTTGATAGTTGTCATATCAGTACATACACTGCAGTTTGTTCTTTAGCAACATATCTTCATAATGGAAGACTGAGAATCCCCTTCCATTTTGCATTATAAGAATGTTTAAAGTTTCTAGGAAAACCACTACTGAGTTGCGTGTGTGTTTATTTTAACCTACTGTATACACCATATTAGTCTAAATTTTCGCAAATCGAGACTTCCAGACGATTTCATGAGTTTTTAATTTCGTGATTGTGGAGTACTGTACTGAACGGAGAAATGTATACGTGTGTATCACATTCATATCGGGATCAGAATCATTTTCGCGTGTCTTTAGTTTCATGAATGGCAGCTGACATGCAAAATTCACAAAAATGAAAAACTCGCAAAATATTTGGCGTATCATACAGTATTTCTTATGCAGTGTGGTGATTTTTCTCACTGGGTTTGACACTGGACACATCACTCCCTGTATAACAAACCAGTGACTAAAAAAGAACTACCTGTAGGGTTAAAAGTAAACTTGTAATCAGCAAACAAGTAACTAATCGGATGGTGCAATATGAAGTAAACCTGTTGAAGATGCTTTGATTTTGCTACAACACGCATTTTCCATAGAAGCTTGCCCGAGCATACTCGGGACTCGTTCTCAACAGGTTAATTGTGGTAATAAGCAGACAGTTTTGAAAAATTATGGGGAAAAAAAAAGAGAAGCTCTTAAAATTGCTAGCTATATTAAAGCTGATCCATATGCAACCGATGCTAATGATAACTTTTTATGCTTGTGACAGGTAGCAGATCCATATTGGCTTGAAGGGCAGGAGGAGCAATGTCGCTTTTTACTCCACTTACAAATCTGAAGCTCGGGAGGAGCACGTCAGTTTCCCCCGACAATCATCAGACTTACATCACTGAGTTGGATGCACAGAAAAGGTAATTATTATTATTTATCCTTCTTCTTCTTCTTCTACTACTTCTACTTCTTCTTCTTCTTCTTCTTCTTCTTCTACTACTTCTACTTCTACTTCTTCTACTTCTACTTCTACTTCTACTTCTACTTCTACTTCTACTTCTACTTCTACTTCTACTTCTACTTCTACTTCTACTTCTACTTCTACTTCTACTTCTACTTCTACTTCTTCTACTTCTACTTCTACTTCGCTCTGGATCTTTTTTCATATGGCACATTATGCCTGCATGGTTGATACTTTTTGCTGACTATTGCTTGTGACCAAGGATTGACCCACGAGGGGTCAGCATCTCTTGCCCATTTTCCAGTGTGTATCTTGGGGCACACTCACCACATTTGCACCCATATCTTTGTTTAGGAGTACAGCGGGCTTTTTTATTATTATTATTATTATTTTTTTTTTTTTTTTAACATGTGGGTTGCGATTCTCTGACATAAGGCCTCCAATTACATCCTATCGGGGGGGGGGGGGGGGGGGTTGTTTTACAAAGAATTTAAAAGTCATCATATTAATTAAGATTGACTTAAAACCATGGTGTGCCACTGGTTTCCCTGTTCAATTTATGTAATGTTTTCAGAATCCACTTCAAATTGTTATCAAAATTTATAGACAAATTCTTTTGTCTCTGATCTTATTTTGTATGTCAACCCAGTGAAAACGAGTCCCAAGAATACTTTGGCAGGTGTCTAGGAAATGCTTGTTATAGCAAAATCAGTCCGTCCTTAACAGGTTGGTGGCTGCATGAAATAGTCTCCAAAATGTTTGTTTTCATAAAGAAGTTGCACACACACAGAGGATTCCACGATTTTAAGTTGATCATAACATTTACAGATCGATTTACATTTTGTGTGAAAGCTCCAACCCCCTGGGGACAGAGTGTTTTGATTTTTACAAGAGGGGACAGCATGATAATACACAGCATGATTTTCAAGAGACCCAGAAAAGCAGGGAATAGAAGAGAATGTGATGTGAGACAACCAATGACAGCGTGGGTTTGCAGAGACAGGTCTGTGAAACACGGTATACCATGCATCATGGCATCACTTATTTCATGAGATGGGTCTGGCTTGGGCTGGTAATTTCATAGGAGATACCACGGACCAATTATGAAAATTGATTTTTGTTTCCTGGGCCATTCATTATGGTGTGACACAGAGGAGAGTGAGATGGAGAGTGTGTATAGATGCACATCGGTTAAAAGCCACTCGATATAGGCCACATATTTCAGCACTTTTTTACAATGTGCACCTAAGTTGAAACCACCAGACAAGATTTTATGTGTTTTTTTTTTAATGCATAATTGAACAGGGCAATCTACAAAAGGTGTCAAGGCGTCAAAATGACATGCTAAAAATATTTGCAAGACATACTTCAAAATAAGTGGAATGTTCTGAGCATCGTGCCAAAGACTGATGACAAGCTGAAAGTAAGATTCTTGCAAGCAAATTATTTGTGTCTACAAACCAACAAATAATCTCAGCTCTGGCTGAAAATTGTACACCTTGGAAAATGGCTCATTCACTGTGTTCAAATTGTTGACAAATCAGAAACAACGCTTGGGCTCTGATTACCAGAGAGCATCTAGAACCTTTGAGCTT
Source organism: Diadema setosum (assembly GCA_033980235.1). Lineage (NCBI taxonomy): Eukaryota > Metazoa > Echinodermata > Echinoidea > Diadematoida > Diadematidae > Diadema > Diadema setosum. Next base: position 10,732,727 of record CM067066.1, read on the forward strand.
ACATGTACCTTACCTAAACCCCAGACCCTGGCTGCAAAAAGAGTTCTTAATATTTCAAGTTTACTTTAGCAGTGGTAGTCCTCTGTAACAGAACAACAATTAGGACCGGAAGATCAATATACACTCATGAAGCACATCATTTGTATCATGGAGTTGGTCAAACTTTTTTTCATTTTTTAAAAAATTTTCTTTTACAATGGAAGATGCCCTGAATAACTTTCAAGAAACGAGGATGAATGCCTGAAATTCCCTCAGTTCTCAGTACTGAATCATCATCTATAGGTTAAGCTTGCACTGGACAAATTCCATCCAAAATTATGAATGTGTGCCATCTTGAAAGAAAAAGGTTTGGTGGGTGGTTTTGGAGGCTTGCAAAATTTGAAGTGGAAAAAGATGTAAAGAAATTGGCACTCCTTGTAAGATCTTTGAGCCATCTCTCAACATGCTATTGTTTATAGACATAGCAGGAATGTGCAATGTATAAATAGTAGTGTGAATTTATGAATTATGAGACAGAAGTGAACAAGCAAAACAAGCAAAGAATAATTAGTGTACAAGGTGTATCAGTGGTGGCTGAGAGAGCCATTTCTTGATTGCCTTCCTGTCATATTAATAGACAACGTGTCAACATCCTGCTGGCCAGAGCATTGTGCATCGACAAGACAGGAGTATAATTAGACAGGAATCTGATTTTGCACTTTCATTGGGTTGATCAAGCCACTCTGCTCTCGCATATGATCCTGTAGCGGAAGTGGGGGGGGGGGGGGGGGGTGGTGGAAGCACTTCTATCAACCGATTGCAGAGTCCTGATCGTGCTTTCACGAACCCGCTAATGAATGAATTGGAGGTATTGTATAAATACACAGCCCGTGAAGGGACGGCCTGCCGAACGAGCTGGCGTAAAGTGAAGCCAATCAGTGATAATGTATAACCTGACGCTCACGCGACGGCACTCGGTGCAGACGTTGAATCAATAAACAGTTTTCGGTGTTGCTGCTGCAAGAAAAATTTCAAATTTGAAAGATCAGCAGCCATGCGTGTAGGTTGTGATGAGATGGTGGTGTCATACATACAGTACATCGTGAAAATGTGGAAATAACCTGTCTCTTGCAGCACCCTGCAAAATGATGACAAAATTGTAAACATTGCCTTTTTATTTGACGAGGTTTATTATTTCAAGCTTAATCTCTTGGCATTGCATAGTGTTAACCATTTACTGTCATAGAGTAATTCAAAAGATCCCACGCAATTTTGTTTTTCTCTCCATAATTTGTAATCAGCTGTCTTGAGGTTGAAATGAGAATATGCCCATGGATGGAGATTTCTTTATCATCATGTGAGAAACTTCACATAAGCCCAATCTAAAGAAAATCAGGCAGAAAGCTGAAATACTAATAACAGTTGAGGGAAAGTATGTGATCTAATATTATCAAATGGGCAATTCATATACATGCCATGGTTTAATCCATTTTACTATGAATTACCTGTACCGTATGTGCAGTCGTCTTCAAATCTATGATATGGGTAAGAATGAAATTTAGTGAAATTGCAGTTATCTTATATTTTACTTAAAGGTGCTGCCTTTTTCTAAATATTTGGAAAATAAGCTATCAACTCTGCACAGTTACTAAACTTTGTAAAGAAAAAGAGAAAAATAAATGAGTTAGTTACAATTTATGCATGCAGCAATCTAATTGGGTACCGGTACATTACTACAAGGAACCTGATTGATTGCTGCCACGGTGGAACATTTGTACATTTGGGTGGGACACATTACATTATTCTTATTGGTAACAGCTAAGTAGCCATTAAAATTTTAGTGTCTATGAATTTGGTGGAATTCTCATAAATATGATCTTCTCTTCCTTTCTGTGGTAGTACAGTGTGCTGGTTCATCAGAGTCAACCCATCTAATTCTGCTGTCTTTATTGAGGTTTTTGGTGTTTTTTTTTTTGTCACCTTGTCTGCTATATATAGTAGCATATGTATGTGACTTCATTAAAATGGCAAGCAAAATGTCCTAAGGCATTCATGTGCTTCAGTCATGTTCCTCCATATAATACAGTAAGCTCTCAAAAGTATTTTCACTATTTTCAACTAACCAGTACTTAGCCAGAGCCTTGATTCAAATATAACTTTTTTTGGACTGTTGTCATTTTTTACATCATTGTTAGTGTGATAAGGCTGCAAGTTTTGTTTTCAAAGATAAATCATCTTGAATTATATATATTTTATTTCTTAATAAGGTGTACCAGAAATAAATTACCTCATGTAAGAACATATTTGTAAAGTGAAGGCTGCATATTCATGTTGTCATGGGCAGTTACAAGAAACGTCAAGTAGAGAAGTGAAGTTACATTCTATGTCCATAGTACTTGGGATTACTCACCAGGCTTGGTTTTCATCATGCAAGAGATGTGTGCTGCCGTTTCTTATTTATGAATCTCCTGTGGATTATTCACCGTGACGGTGGTGGCATCACATCGGGTGGCCGCAGCGTGATTGTCGTTCGCGGGGCCAAATTGATGCAAAGTGAAACGGACTGGAAACAAATTAGCTAGTCTCGGGCAGACTTTCCAATGCCCCGCACAGCTTATATCAATAAATGGCAGAAAAAGTGAGAGATTTCGAGACGCCGCACAAAAGCAAATGTGATCAAATTGAAGAGCGCCGCTGAGCATTGATGAAGCCACGGTTGTGTGGGTAGAGGCCCAAGTCGGTTGTGAGGGAGAGTTTTGAGACCTCAGAGTTTAAATGTGAATCCAATTTTGAAACGCTGCGCCCTGTGTTTTTGACTCTGTCTACTCTGCCATGGCTTCATTATCTCTATATCAAATTAACTCTTGACACTGCCAAACAATTTAATACGTATTTGTCCCTCTGTACTTTTCACATTTACTTACCTCAGGTGCAAAGATGCATCATTAAGAATGTGTCTTGCAGCTGGAGTAAATAACTTTTCAATACTTTAAAACTATGTATTAAATGTATATACATGTTTCCTTCTTTTTTTTCTTTTTCTTTTTTTTTGATCAGGGTGCTTGTCGATGTTTGCATTCAACATCATTGGCAGAGTTGCAAAACTGTTTGAATACTGTATTATGTATGCCCAATCTATCACATATGGATGGTTTAATTTTTGCAGACTTTGCAAGTTGACTTTTATTTGTGTGTCATGGTCAGTATGTTTCTCCAAGGTGGGAAAATTGTTGGCATGTCTTCTTCAAAAGAGGTAATTTTCTTTATCTCTCCTTCATTTGCTGTGATTCTTGAGCATTAGTGTCATAAAAGTCACAATTTCTGAAATACAGTGCATATTAAAAAAAAAAAGGTAATCCAAATTTAGAGGGCTACTATTTTATAATTGTCAGCCATGGAAAGCACAATGTTGCTTGTGAGGAAACGGGAACTCTTCCTCTTTCCATTTATACCTCATTATGTTGGCAAATGTCGTGCATGACTGAGCACATGAACTTTAAAGACAACAATGACAAATTGCACTTTTTCTAAGTTTGCGTGTTATTGTGAAGGAACAATGCATTCCCTGCATAGATGAGATTTGTCAATGAAAGTGGCCAGACCATCAGGCTAGCCCGCAGGACTGCAAGTTCATGTTACAGGGGTTTTTCTAATGTTTTATGGTTCATAACCTTCAACATTGCCACGCTGTCGATAACTTGGTCCTTCCCAATAAGGCGAAACCATTATCCCATTTACTCTCGTCATGTTCAAGACATGATGGTTGTCACTGGGAGCTATGTGTTAAATAGACAGAACTTGGAGGGAAGAGATTCCTGACATGCTCTGCAAAATTCCTCATTTCTCTTTGACCACTGAAGCAAATCGAATGGGGTTTTCTGTAAGATGTAGGCAATGAGTTGTAGTTTCGTACCCTGAAATTGTATTTGAATTGATTTATTTTTAAAGTTATCATTGCGGAGGGTCCCGTTGTAATTTTTTTTTTTTTTTTTTTTGGGGGGGGGGACATACGGTATACAAAGATGCAATGGATATTTTGAGCTATAGTAGGTACATTGTAAGCACCAACCAGCTGGCTGATCATTGGCACTTTGGTTTGATACCTTTAAAATCAAGCTGCATTTTTAACAACTTTGAGGATCAATTGCGAATCAGCTTATTTTTGTGGAGTGCAAGTGTACACTGTAGGCCTGACAGATCAAATAACACAGTACAGTCCAGTTTTTAGCTCTCAGGGCATTATTTAGCCATGAAACTTTAAATGAGTAAGCCCATGAAGTGTTACATTGAATGATAAAAGATTGATATTACAGAGAGAATGAATTAACGGAAGGCAGTAGAAGATGAAGAGAAAGTGTATAGATGGGATAGGAAATCAGAACAGGAGTTTGTGTGTGTGTGTGTGTGTGTGTGTGTGTGTGTGTATGTGTGAGTGTTTGTGTGTGAGAGAGAGAGAGTATGCTGAAAAGAGAATTTGAGACAGAAAAAGAAAAAAGAAAGTGAAGAGAAAGGGAGAGAGAAAGTGAAAGGGAGATCAGGGGAGAGATGAGAGAGGGGTATAGAATCTGGATCATAGTGCTTGCTCTAGTTTCATAGATGATGGAAATTCTTGTGTTGTTTTTTGTTTTGTTTTTTATTACTGGGATATAGAATGACAGATGCACCTACTCAATATTCTAATGGTAGGTGTGAGACAAGAAAAGGAATTTTGGGGGCTGAGACCCAGAAGGGCGGTATCAAAATTTTGGGGATATTGAGTCATTGGTATCACATTGTAAAGCTTGATCTCCTGTACATTATGTTGTCAATTGAAATTATTTTCATTTTCAGTAATATCTTAAAAGTCAAAATTGCAAGAGTCTACCTTACCTGATCTATGTGGAACAGTGCTCATAAATCTGCCCACTTTTGATTAAGTATACTCTTTATTTCATGAAAATTGATTGTTTCCTTTTTATTCATGCTCAAATCTTAGAATGCAATGTATAATACCCTTTTTGTTCTCAACTAGCGATATAGTGTGTTACACCTTACACAAGTCTTCAATAGCTGCAGTGACATGGTCAGAAGTAGCTGGATGACGATCGCGTTCCAAATCTCTAGATTTTTTTGCAAGAGTTCACACCGACAGAAATGCCTGCTTTATTGCCGACCGATAAACCAATAAATATACAAAATGTATTGTTCTTGCACATCACAGTGGTGTGATGTGTATACAGTGATTTAGGGTTTGCAAGCTGTTGTGATGTGCACTTTGCAAGATGGGATGTAATATCTTGAGATTATTTTGTTTAGAATTCACGCATGGTTACCACGGGGCGAAATAGTGTGCTAATTCAGAAAAAAGTGTGAGATTTGTTTGGATTAGCGTCACGATGCTGATCGCGCTTATTGGTGTGATTTTTGTGTCCACACATGCAAAAATCTTGTTCATGTACATGTAAATCCCATTAATATTACCATATCTTGACCCTGATGATAGTTTTCCAAGATAGAGTACATTTCCAATCTTTTCATACAGAGTAGTTTCTAAAGACATTATTCTTGGAAGCATTTGTTTTTTGTTTTTGTTTGTCCTGATGGCTAGGTATGCTTCGAGGGAGAATGAAATCAGAAGAAGCATGTTTTTAAAAATCTGCAATTCCATTACCGGTATCTATGTATCGTGGTAGAATTATATCAAAAGCTGGACTAGCTGATAGACTAAACTGTAGATTTTAATATCATGCAGTCAATAATGTTTGAGTCAGTGTATTGCCTGCCATGTGATATCTGTAGCACAATTGAAGAATCCTAGCAAGAAAGTGTGGACAGCTTTTTCATCCGTGCCTCCAAATCAGATTTAATGTTACCTAAAGTGAATGCTTCATGATATGCAGGGTTTTGTTTGTTGTTTTCTGTTCGTGGATACAAAGAGAGAGCCTCTCTATATGCTTCTCTATTCAAGGTTGGAACTTCACATCATTTTTCTTTACAAATTTTGTACCATTTTTTTTTTGGTGCCATTAAAAGTTCAGTGTGAACTGGGTACTCTAGTTACAAGCTGTAACAGAGCAGTGCAAGATTTCACCCCCATGGCACTTCTCACCATGTCAGTGCACTGAATTCCTGTTATCCTATGCGTTGGTGCCTGCTGGATAAGTGTGAGCCCCTCCAAGATATAGCATAATTCTTAGTGGGTCATGCTCCCCGAATGAAGAGCCGGCGTCACTGCACCCTGTGTATGCCGGTTCTTACAAGCATTGTGCACGCGTCACTACTGCATTAAAGATTGACTTGTCACCATAGATAAACTTAACATCACACGCAGTCTTTGGGAAGAGGAGAAACCTGTTTTTTGATGATGCTCTGAGCTTCATTTTTCTTTTAGAGTAGAATTAATCCAATTCTGAAGCCCAGTGTATACAGTGTACTATGATTTTGATCTTCAATGCTAGCAAATCAAGGAGGGAGTGGGGATTGTTGTGATGTGACAATGCAGCTTTGTTCTCATCCTGCGAATTGAAGGATAATATAGCAACAGCAAGTTTTTCACATTCTAACTGTTCTCCTTCAATTTTGTCACACGTTGCAATTGACACACATCAGTAGCTTTGCGAGTACATGGTGTTGGGTGTGTTATAGTAAGACGATCCATGGTAGCATGGTAAAGCAGATGTATATACAATGTATAGTAGCAAAGACAACAACAAAAGTTACTGAATCTGTTCTTTTGTCTATTGTTGGAAGGGAAGATGAGGTGAGATGTGTAGAATCTTAGTGATATATCGACATCTGCATGCATCGTCTCATTTTGAAGTGCTGTTGTAATTGCAGTTTGAAGTTTCAGGTCTCATTGCTCATGTATGCCCTATAGATGCATCCACAGATATATTTGTTTTGTTTTTTTTTTTTTTTACTGGTACATGTATGTTTGAATTCAAAAACACTGCCAACTTGCTTGGTACTTGATTGTGCCATAAACCAAAACGACAGTCAGAATTGTGCCAGCAGCAACGGCTTACAGGTACTATTTTTGACGATGATTACGCTGCCCTCCGGTGGCGGGGCTTTTGATGTCCACCCGTAAACGCTCCTAATGTCTCCATTGCCAGCTCTCATTAAATATTTCAGGGAATTGCCCACGCTAATGGGTGGAATGCACAGTAAGAAGATATTGCTTCCTTAATAGTGTTTTGCAATGGATTGTGCGTGCGCACTCATATAATGCAGTTGTACACACACACACACACATTATAGAGGAAAAAATGTCCTTTAATCCACTGATCATTGGCACAGTTACCTTGACTTGCATTCTTGTTTTTAAATCGCAGCACTGTTGTAAAACCATAAAGGTTAGCACACGTCCTGTGTATGGTGAAGAGAAACTAATTGTTAACGTTTAGAACCTTCAAATTTTATGGAAAAGTTCCCAAATGATATGGCAACATTTTTTTAAAGTTTATTGTTGCTATCTACATTAGATATGAAAGAACTGAATCCTAGAGGGGCAGTCTTAACACTGTTACAGTGGAAAACTTTGTGTGTGTTTGTATCAAAGCAATGGAGACTATGTTTGTACTCTTTCTAAAGGATTGCTAAAATATTTGTTCTTTTTCCATCTGAGAGGATGGCTGGATAGCCCATATTCTACGTTAAGCTGGTCTTCCATGGGGTCCAGTTGGATGTGAGGATGTGCGTGAACATTTACAGAAATCTCCACACCACAAAATATTTAATGTTTCCAGTCTCTCTAATAATTCTAGACAACCAAATGAACCAGGACACTTAAATTTGTCTAATGCATACTCAACTTGTTATGCAAATGTTTCATGAATAGAATACTATTAGTATGATAATGCAGTATTGTGAAATACATGCAGCCTTTCTAGAGCCTCCCAGCTTACTCAATGATCATTATGCTGCCATATTTGTTGATCTGCACATCGACTGGAACTTGGAATTGGCTGTGTGAGCTAAAACAAAACCCAGCCCCACAGGCAGCAGGAGAGCTTGACACAAACATTAATGGCTGCTGAAAGTTTTATGATCATGTTCTTGATTACATGTCATCATAGATTAGCCAATGGAAGACGTTCTGGTCATGTTTATCAGCTTTTTGTTGCTTTAGGAAGTGTGCACACTGTAAATACATTGAGTATTAGATGAAGGAATTTAAACTGTGACTGGTTTAATTTGTCACATGTGCTTACAGCTTTTAGCTTCATTTCAGTTTGAGCTGTGAGATTACTACAAGTGTCTTTGTTTTGTTCACTGCACAGGAAAAGACAATTGACAATTTTGTTTTTTTCTTATTACCCTATGTACACATGTACATATTTTTAGCCAGGTTTGTGATAAAAAAGAAATTGGAAGAGGAACATTTTACCACACTCCCTCATGATGTTTTTGTTTTTATAAGACATTGATAACAAATGAAATAGATCAAACCAAATTCCACTATTGCCCAAATTGAAAGGTGTTTGGGATTTGATACTCCACATAGATTACTCACAAACCCCATCAGTTTGGATATTCATAAAAAAATCACAGGAAACTTTCAAGCCTTGTGAACTTATTCACGATTAAAATATGGACACTGCCAAATTCGCACTTGACCTGGACATTCCAGTGGTGGATCCAGAGAGATGCGCACTGGGCGTGCGCCCCTCTTTATTTTTTGTTAAAACAAAAGAAATAAAATGGGGGGGGGGGGTGCGTGCACCCCCTTTAATGCTATAAAGGCACCTCCCCTTTATGGAATTCCTGGGTCTGCCCCTGCATTCTATTGATTTTTCTTTGAATCCAACATCTACAATATCATTAGATATTTGGCGAGGACTTGGCACATTGCAGGGTCTTCTCATTTGTAGCCATCAAGTAATTTTGGTCTTTTTTTCCTTTTTCTTTCATCTGCATTATCCTATCAATTGATTTTAAAATTCATCTGTATACGCTATATATTTAGCAAGTTAAATTTTTCGTGAATTGGGACTTCCTGACAATTTTGTGAGTGGTTACAGTTTTGGAGTATAGTACTGAAGGGAGAAATGTATGCATGCATGTCACATTCATGTCAGAGGATTAGATTAGAGTTAATATTTTTATGTGCTTTTAAATTTGTGAATAGCACCAGACTCCTGAAATTCCCCAAAATAAAAACATTGCAAAATATTTGGCATATACAGTATGTTTCGATATATCCACGTACATGTATCTGTCCATGCATTAACCCGTTGAGGACGGTTTGATTTTGCAACAACACGCATTTCCCATAGACACCTGCCCGAGTATACTCGGGACTCGTCCTCAACGGGTTAATTGTACTCATTCATGATGTCATTTGCTCACTCATTCCTATAAATTAGGTTCAAGTGGGAGGTATGGGGCCATTTGCTCTGAGTAGATGTAATGTAGTGTCTGTGGTAATGGAATCAGGCATACAAGTAGAAGATGAGAGAGCTCAATGGTAATTAGATGCAATCCTGGAGGTTCACTGGGAAAGAACTACAGTGATGCAAAGAAGACTCCACTGACGTAACTCACTGTGTTTTGTGAGGCTGGCATGCTAGATTGCTTTTCTCTGCTGATTGGCGCATATGTAGGGGAATTAATTGTCACTACCCACAGATTACTTAATCCCCTAATCCCTATGGCATTGCCATGACCTTCCTGTAGTGCTGAGGTGTAAATGTGGCTATATCTGAGTGGGCTTGCTAATCTACGAGCAGGTCACATTTGGATGGATTAGTAAATGCTGATATAAAAGCTTGGCAAGTTTTGTTGGGTGCTGAGGCACATAAAGAGTTAAATATGTTAGAAATGAAGATTCTTTATGTTGAAACGGTGTTCCAGGTAGTGCGGAAGATTAAATCTTGTTAGCTTTATAGTGTTTCAGTACAAAGCTAATAACTAGTATGTTTATATCAAATAACATACACCATCAATGCAATTTTACAATTTTCAGACTAATTCGTTTTTTGTGTGCCTTTTTTATGAAGAGTTTAGCATCCCTGTGTATGATGTATGGATCCTCCAAATAGCACAGACACAATGTGAATACACTTGTACAGACTCTAAGTGTTGTTGGCAAGAGGACATGGATGCAGTTTTTTATTTAAATAAAAAAGAGGCTTTGTGGTTTCCTGTATAAAAAGGGAAATGAAAGCTGCATAGATTTTAAAGTAAAATTTAGAAGATCACAGAGGACAAAGTCTCGGCTATCAGAGCCAGATTCACATTTATTTTGTCCACAATTTGGAAATCCATTTGCACCTGTGATATGAATTAACATTCACTACATGAGAACTGATAAATTGCATTTCATGTGTGTGTGTGGGTGGGTGGGTGTTATACGTGTACATATGAGTTTATGCAGTTCTTTTCTGGATGTTTACGTAATATGTGGCTTGTTGCACACAGTGGGGAGCTTAGTGTAGTGAATGAAGGGAAATGAATACAATTAGCATTGATTGGATCTATTCTGAGCTGATACGGATTAGGGGCGGAGGGAAATACGGAGAGCAGGAGAGAAATTATGAGAGGTGGATAAACGAGAGAAAATCCCCAAACACATTCATCCTGATAAGATGATACCACTGGATTCATTAGGTACTAGTTTGATTTAACCAGTTCCCATTTTGAAGGTCCCTAGATAAGTGTGAATGAATTGATTTATTTACCAACTTAAAAATACCAATCATGTATGAATATAGAAAAAAAAAAAAACCATACATGAAACAATTTGAGCGTTGCATACAGACGTGACGTGTTAAAAAAAACGGAATAGGAAGTAACAATTCACACAATAAGGCTAGTAACTGTAAGAACTATTTGTAATAACTAAAACACACACACAATAAGACATGCACACACACAAACTGATTTACATCAATTATGACACCCATCATGTTCCCATAGACAAAACAGTGAAGAGGAAATGGTACTGTTTCAATCTTCTATTAGCATCTCAATCATAATACTGTATACACCATATATTTCGTGAGTCTAAATTTTCGTGAATTGAGGAATTCCAGACGATTTCACGAATGGTTATATTGGCGATTGTGAAGTCCTGTACTGGATGGAGAAGTGTACACGGGTATGTCACATCCACATCGGGATCAGAGTCAATATTTTTGCCTGTCTTTAATTTCGGGAATAGCACTTGATTCGCGAAACTTGCGAAAATAAAAACCTCGCGAAATATTTGGCGTATACAGTAGTTTGTTTAATTCAGCTTTACTTCAGTAAAAGCAATTCTTTATTTTTCTTGATGGTTAGATAAAGATAGATTTAAAACTCAACACATTGCATGTCTTATTTTTGCAGCATTGCCTGTCATATACGCCGTATAGGCTGTCATTGTGCAATCAGCCAGTATAAATTCACATAAGTGTTGCATCCTATTAGTCTCTGTAAAGCCACATATCCCACAAATGTATTATGGGTTTATACCACTTCACACCCACAGAGTAAGATATTCCACAGGAAATGTGCTCAGCGTTTCAAATTTTGGGAAGAAGTAGACAGATGCCTTCGATTTGGCTGTTTTTTTTTCCTGGGCCATTCTTTTGACGTTTCTCCTGCCAACAACCTGAAGTGAACTTTCAGCATCAGACGTTGAATAATCTTTGTAAATCTTGATGTTGTCTTAGCATTGGGCCTGATGTTGCTACAAGATGAAAGCAAAGTGTACTTATCTCTGGAAATGGAGTGAATCAATCTCTCCTGCCCGAGGAGAATTGCAACATTATAGCTTCTTTCTTTTTTTTTCAGTGTGGAAAAAGCTGTGCAGTATTGACTTTGATGTCATTCCCTGCTTGAGTATATACGCACTTGAGGGTGCAATTCTGATGCTGCTTTTCTTTAATGTTTAGATTCTCTCGATTATTTTTCATGAGGAACTGCCCTTTATCTGTAACATAACATCATGGTATAGTTTGGCAAGTTTGCCCTTTACACAGTTTACCATAAATTCTTTTTGAACAAGAAATGAAAACAAAACAAGCATAACTAAGTTGCACAAGATTTTTAATGAGAGATAGAAACAAAACAAGTATGCTGAGGAAGTATGTTCCACATCCAGCAGTATACATGTGAAAACGACATGTAACTCACAAAATTAGGAAATGTTTCAGCGTAAAAGCAAAAGTCATTGAGTTACATACTCATGTATACTTAATTATCAAATACAAACACATAAACACATAAATGCACACACACACGCACAAACACATTTCTGGAATAGGCATGCAAGTAGAATATGTGTCAACATTGTTAAAAAACAAGATCAGACACATGCACACACACATACAAACTCTCATTCAATTGAAAATACTACACACACACTCATGCAACCAAAAAAAAAAAAAATGCTATTTACAGAAATGTATGCAACCATGCCAAAAATTTATTCACATATATGGTACAAATGTAAGCACTAATTTCTCCTTTCTGAGCACTCTAAAAACAAATCCACACCTGCACCCTTCTTCCTCACCTCCCCACCCCCTCCCCACACATACACACACAATCACACAGTCCCACACATATTCTCAATGCACATTACCAAAGCCTACTCTTTGTAAGCTGTTGTATGCCACAGGCAAGAGGCCCATAATCATAAGGCCAGAAGCCCACATATTGCCAGTTGAGAACCAGAAGGGTGTTATTGCATTTAACCTCTGGAGTATTGAATTATTGGTATCACTTTGTAGAGCTTGATCTCCTCTTCATTATGGTGTCATTTTAAGTTATTTTCCTTTTTCAGTAAAGTGTTTACAATCAAAACCACAGGGGTGCTCTTTTACTTGATATTTGGAACAGTGCTTATAAAAGTTATATTAAAATCTAGTACCAACTTTTACTTATGAAATAAACTATGTGTTTATGATTGTTTCATTTTTATTCATGCTCAAATCTTAGAATGCAATAGTGCCCTTCTGGTTCTCAGTTGACGATATGATACCTATATCCACCACAAGAGCATGATTAAAATGTCACCTGCTGGTAGACCATACCTGCCCCAACACCTGTCAGGGTCAACAGAACTAATTTCATGCTGATAAAAGTCTCCCACTGAGAACTAACCCAGTTTGTGATGAATTCTATGTACATGTATCAAACATAGTGCATATTTGTGTGTTTCTGTCTATGTCTGTATGTGTTTGTTTTAGTTTCAATTTATGGATATTTTCCAATTTCTTTGTTCTACCTGTTCTGATGGAAATATCTCAATATGCAGAATTTAGTGGAGCAAATCTTAGATGTTGCTGTGTTTGGCAGGTATTGGCAAATTTTCTGGTTGTTATGAAATGATTTGCTGCAAAGTGAAGTTTTTGTCAGTGATAGAAAGAGACATACATTGCAAATTTCATTACCGCATTTTTTTCCATTCATAACAAAAATTGTAGAGTTTGATCATATTTACAATTGATAACTTCTACTATGAAGTATTCTAAATGGATATGTGGCTGATTTAACCATTAATTTGTTTTTGATATATAATGTCTTGTTACTGCCTCAACATCAGCTTACTTTAAGTCCCGGTTCCACATAACTTTGTTGGTGAATTTGTGTTGTTGTTTTTTTTCCAAATATTCTCGTTTCATTTGTCTTTCGATCTGGTATGCAAGTATACAAGTAGTATGATTATGAGACATGGCTGTGTGTGTGTGTGTGTGTGTGTGTGTGTGTGCGTGCATGTGCTATTTTTTTTTTCTTCCCATGTGTATATCATTTTCATGTGCAGTCTTTTTTCTGCATAGAGGTTTAATCTGAGATCCCTGGGAGGCCCATCTTACCAGAAGATACAGATTTGAGTATGTTTCTCAACGTGATAGTAAGAATTATTGTCAAGAAAGTTTTTCTGCTACAAAGAGGAAAAGCAACAAAGTACAGAAAGCTTGAAAAGACGTCAGCTTAGATATCCTGGTGCCTTGAGTCGAGAGGAACTAAAACACAACGAAAATGAAGAAAAGAAATAGAGACGGGAAAACCCGGAAAAAAGCACCCCAGCCTGTGATATTTTAAGACTTTCTAGAACAGAAATCTCCCAGAAATATTTGCTTTACAAACAGGAAAAGGGGAGAAAAAAGAACTCACATTATTTTGCTTTCCTTTGGTCTGGCTTCAGAAATCACCCCCCCCCCCCCCATCTGAAAAAAGGAGGACAAAAATTGAGAGAGAGTTACCTAGAGAAAATAGTCATCCTCTTCACCCAGTTCTCATGGCAGCTTGTCTCATGTAATATTCATGACTGCCTTCTGAGATGTTTGGCAAAATTTCAGGATGAAAAAAGCAGAATGACGACACTGCATCTGTCATCTTAAACTGTTGCATCAACTTTTTACCTTCTCTTTAAAAATGCCCACAATGATTCAGAATGCAAAAAGACCCCTTTTTTCTTGATTGATTGAATCAGTTTAGTAGTATTTACTTCATGTGTTTGCAGAAAACGAAGATAAAATTTCAAGTGAAAATCAGCAGGATTAGACCTAGCATCAGTTGTGCATGAGAGGTATTTCATGTGTTTGAGGTCACAAGCTTCGGTAGAGAAGCATGTCCCTCATCAAGTGAAATCATAGAACGTGACATGGCAAAAGTATATTGGGCACAATGATCTTTGTGATATATAACAAAAAAAACAGTGGAGTATCATCCAAATGGAAGCATGAAGTTCATACAGCACTTTATATATTAGTACACTTTTACCTCATATTTTCAAAGCAACTTTCAAACAATGCATATCTCATTATACTTGTCCATCACAGTCCACTATTATGGAGGTTGTTTTATGTGTGTGGGATAATGTGACCCATCAACACAAAATTCTGATTAAGGTGATGACAATTGATTTTCCATGTTTGATGTTTCAAAAGTCTCCAGATTCTAATCTTTCAAAGGATTTTTTTTTTTGGTTCCTATTGCTTCCAAAACCTTCTACAAATGCAGTGAGAAGAGAGGGATCTAGATGAACGGATTTTAGGGAGACTTGACTGTTGAATTTTGTATACAGTTTATATGCAGCAGCTTGGGTATTCAAACGCAGTATTGGTATAGTAGTGTATATTTGTCCATCTATCTTTCTATCCATCTATTTGTGTAGTATACAGTTTGTGTGGATATGAAGTACTTTTTGTCTGTATTCCTGCTGAAAAAAGGTTTTTGGGTTATTTTTGGAGTTACTTACTTCTTGATGCATCTCCTTAAAAGCAAGGAGGATAACATTCTCACATTTACCAAGCTGGAGTGTCCATACTAGGTGTCCTTGCAGAAAATATGTAAAAAGAAATATGCAAACACAATATGCAAAAACATATTTTTGATATGGGTAATTGACATGTATGTCTCCATTGGGAAATAAACACTCTTTTTTATGGGGGGGGGGATAAAATGAACAAAATCTTTGGAGACTGCTAGACAGGGTTTTGTTTTAAAAATCAAACATAGTAGGATATGATAGGTATGTAAACTTACAAATAAAGGCATGTTAGAAACTTGCTTTTCCTATGGAAATAGTGCAGCATCTTTGTAAAATGATTTGCTTATAGGATATTTATAATTTTTCTTGCATTGTCTGGTATTTTGACATAAATTAAAGGCTTCTTAGAAGGGCACTGCATGTGATGAGTGGTCTTCCAGAGAGTTCCCGTAATGACGTGTCGTGCCGGCATCGCCATGGTGAAGCTCCATCAGCCATGATGCATGATTGCATCCTCTTGAGGTGTCCATGATGTGGAGTGAAGCTTGAAGTTTGTTCACACAACATGGCATGCTGGTTCCGTTTTACCTCGCAGCCTTCCTGTCTGTCCGTTACATTGTGGCAAGATTGCCCATTCAGGTGCAAAGTCTCCCCCTGAAAACAACCAACACTGGAATGCTTTGCTGTTTAAAAAGGTCCACAGATATTGGCTCATGGAAAGATCTCTCAACTGGCAAATAGTCATGGTACATAAAACTGTCTTCAAAACTCTTTAACCCATTGACGATGGGCTGATTTTGCTACAACACGCATTTCCCATAGACACTTGCCCGAGTATACTCGGGACTCGTCCTCAATGGGTTAAGAAGCTCAGCCTAGAATGTAATAGCTCGTGTATATTGTTCACCTGCTTGTTGCTGTGATGGTTTTATGAAGTAGTCCTGAAGCAACATGCTGCTTTACCACTTGCTTATACATTGTATGTCTTACATCTTCAGTTTCCTTAAACCATAAAAGACAAGATGCCATCCTTTCTTTAACCCTTCGGATAGAGACTGATTTTGCTACATCATGCATTTTCCATAGACACCTTCCTGAGTCTACTCAGGACTTGTCTTCAACGGGTTAATGGAGTGTTAATGCATCAGAAGAATTATACCTATTTGTTTGTTAGATATACATATTGTAAGTGAGAGTGTGTGTAATAGTTGAATGAGAGTTAGAAGAGAGAGAGAGAGAAGGGAGAAAGAGAGGGGGGAGAAAGAGGGGGAGAGATGTGCAATTATCATATGCTATTTTTGTATATATTACAATGCACATACCGAGTAATGCGAATATATTATTCATTGATTGACTGATTTGATGTAATGCGCTGTGTATAGATTGAATGTATTCTGATATGGGAGTTTATGTATATTACGAAGAGCAGATTGTGAGGATTTTTTTTTTTTTTTAAATCAAACTGATTATCTTTGTTGTGTAAAATGTGTTGATTTGATCCGTATGATTATCTGATTATCTTGTTTATCTGACTATCTTTGATTATTTTTGATGAACTGATTATTTTTGTTGCGTAAAATGCGTTGACTTGAGCCGTATGACAACACAACATCTGTATTAATTAATAAGTATAAATGATCGGCATACATAATTAACAAACTCATTTTTTTTTTAATTATTGAGAACAGTAATATATTGTATCTGTGATATCTGATTTTGTTTTGTATTATAGGTTAGTCTAACTGTGCAATGGTTCTGATGAATAAGATTGACCCTTTGTTATTTTTATGTATTTTTTTTTTCATCGCTACATTGTATTATGTGAGTATTTTTAATGTATACATGGCCATTAGTTAACAGTGTCTGTAATTCAGCCTCCGGGTTGCAAAAGATATTGATTAATAAAACACAATTTCAATTCAAGTTCAATTCAATTCAATTCAATTTGAGTGAAGTTGAAAAGATGATAATCTTTTTTTTTTTTAGCTGTTTTCTTGCTATGCAGATAAAGTGGCGAATTTGAGAGTATTATGTACCCGTTGTCCACAAGATTCTTTGATAAATTCCTGTAGATTATGTTAACTAAAAGGTGCTTGTATGCAGTGGATTTGGGCTTCATGGAAAAGTTTTCAGATATGTGACATATCCTTTCTATGATTGTTTGTGGTTACGATATTGCTTTTTGCTACCATGCTTTCTACATTTTCTGCTGAAGTACATAGCTTGTATGTATGTATATCTTTCCTCAAGTAGAAAATATAGAATCTTTCATGTTCCAAGACCTTGTGAGAAGTATTTTTCTTGGTTTGCCCTGATTAATAACAATTAGGCAAGCATCAGAAACGTTTACCTTGTGGTGAAATGTCTTTCATACTCAATATTACCCATCTGAGGAGTTTAAGACTTGGAGAAAAACTAATTTTTGATTGTGTTTAGAAACATGTTTCATTCAAATTCAGTTATTTTTGTTAGTTTAAAAGCAAGCTGGAGTCATATTTCTTAATACACATCTCACAAACATTTTTTGATCACGTGCGGTCCATATGCAGGATCTCTAGGGAGTTTGATATGAGACAGAGGAGTTTGTGATCTATCATCTGTGTGGAAAGTCATTTGCGTGAGTTATTGATAAGGAAACTTATTTCAATCTTCAAAGACTCTGTTACTGTATATGAGTGTTAAAAATTGGATAAAAACAGTTATTTTGGTCTAAAACCTCTCACTGAGGTTGGGTTGCCTCAGGCAAGCAGGGATCTAGATTTCTAGTCCCAGATCTTCAAGTTGCAAAATTGTCATAGTAAACTCTGCCAGACTCTCTGTTAGTATCCCCACAGGTATATCTGACATTTTACAACTCGTTCTCATTTCCTCCTTCACTTTTCCCTCGACCAGGACTCTCTGAAGTAAAATGGCTACTTTTTTTTTTGCTGTCTTCTTATCAGATTTGCAGGATGCGGGGAGCCACTAGCAGCCCTGGCCTGCTCCAACCACTCCATCAAGCTAGTCGGCAAGGAGACCATGACATCAGCTGGAGAACTCAAAGGTTAGTTGACCTATGTTCCTCTGACTAGAGAGAGAAAAATGAGAGAAGGGAAGAAGAAGAAGATGAAGAAGAACAGATAGAGGGAGAGAGAAAAGAAAACGAGAAAAAGAAAACCTGCTATGATATGTAGCAATGTTTTTTGTCTGTGTGACATTGTTGTCTTTGAATTTAAAAAAAATGAATATGATATAAATTTAGTAACAAAATTTCTTTTTTTTTTTTACACAGTCAGGCCTGAATTCAGATAAGTAGTTTGAATTTGTGATATAGATCATGCAAATTTTTTTCTGCATAAATGTTTGTTAGAGACCACACATGCCAACAGACATCCAATAAAGAATATGTACTGGCATGCGCATGTGTAAGGTATGTGATCATTGTGTCTAAAATCCATCCATAATAGTGTAAATCTGTTGATGGCATCACAAGAAAGCTCTATGTGCTACAAGGGGATGAATACATCACTTGGATAGGTCATGCCATCTGTGTCGGCATGTAGGGATTAATTCATTATCATTGTAGGCTTTGCAATTTGAACGGTGGTGTGGACATGTGCGCCATCATTGTAAGATCGGTGAGATCACATTTTAATCTATTCATTGTGACCTGATTCAAACCTTGCAGATACATGCATACACCTGTACTTTCACATCCCTTGTAATGGGAGAATGTGTGTGTTCTCACTTTGATGACTGTGAGCAACACTCAATAAATTCAGTGATTGTCCGATACGCTGGTACCATCTTCAGAGCGTTGGAGTCTTAAACCTGTGTGGCCAGACCCTCCCCATCCCCTATTACTTCCCACCACGAAACACTCTCCTTGTGTGCTGCTTGGTGGCCTCGGCCCGCCTGAAAATGTGATTACACGATTCCCTCGGAGAAGCAATTACACGACAGCCGCACACTTTCAAGATTGATGACTCAAAAATGGGGAGCATTACTTAGCGATTGTTGAATTAGTTCAGCTAGCTTCAGCGTGCGTGAGGAGGATGATGTTGTTGAGTTGCTTTGAAAGATTAAGCCTTCAGATGCTGGAAATAAGACACTTGCAGTGTGAGATATACACTGTATAGCACCAGACGATTATTTTGTTTTTAAGATGGCAATTTCAAGAGGAGGACAATGAAGGCCAACCTGTGTGGCTTTTTTCATAATGAATCATTAAACCCTTTTAATACTTAATGCTTGAGATCTCTATTAACATCTTGTGGAGGTTCACAGCCTTTGGTGATGACTGAGTTAATGTAAGAATGTCTACTAAGATGAATCTCACGTTGACACCATTGGGAATCATGTTTGTAAAATGGATTTATTTGCTCTTTTGCAAACCCTCACCGATTATGCAAAATCCTTGCATACTGTAAAACAAGGAATGTTAGTGTGCATTTTAATTTTGCGAATTTTGCGAGAGCCAAGATTCACGAAATTAAAATGCACATGAAAGTTCTTGTCTACACTATTTGCATTAAATGTTAGAGGCAACTCGCAAAAAATTTGATTCCGCGAATAAGGCCATTGGCTCCAATTCATGAAAATTTCATGCCACAAAAATATCATGTTTTGCAGTAGTTAAACATTTGCCATTCAGAAACGACAAAATGCTTCAGTCAAATTGTCTCTACTATGTCAGAGAGAACTTTAAACTAAAAAAAAAAAAAAAGATTACTCCTTAGCCAAGTTGATTGTCATAGGTAGAGTAAAATCCAACTTAAATGATATAAGTACATGAGATAAGGCAATGGTGCAAGTGCCAGTCTTTCAAAATAACATACTAGTAATATCTTGCAGTGGCATCAAAAAGAACAAAGTACACGTACATGGTATCTTATCTGCATCAAACTTGTACATGACTGTTGATTTTAAGGGAAAGACATTGCAGTTTCTAAGGTATCAGCCAAACTATAATCATATTTTGTGTACAAACCAATAGGAGAGAAAGGCAGTGATATCACTTATCTAATTTGCATATGTCATTGAGATGTACAGTATATGGAAATCCTTCAAAAAAGTGTGAAAATAAGAAATTCCATAATTTTCTTGCTTCATATGACTATTTTTATGATACATCTGTTCATTTTTTGTGATTTTGCTCTTATAAATACTCACTTTTACATGGGGTGGATTTTCCCTTTAAAGTGCACCACCTTAAATGTCACCTGGTCTACACAGTCTATGAGTGTAAGACTTCTGTTCATCTCCGTCGCTCGTAAGGTCTGTATTTGTACATTTTAGATTGTCCATGATACCATGGAACGAACATAATAGCAATATCTCGAAGACGAGTCCTCATTTCGGGTTGCAGAATCTCATTTAGGAGCAATTCACTTGCCAACCGACCGTACCCAGCATTTCAAGAGATGAGGGCTGCTATACCCAGAGAGGGTATGTTATTCAAGAATTTGATATGAAAATATCAACCCAGTAATGCAAATCTAAGAAACACTGGGTCAATCTCTAGCGCTGCAGTATGAAATTCAAATCTTTTATAGAAGAGTAGATTGGTCTGGCTGTATGATGGAAACTGACAATATTTTCTTTGAGTTTTAGGGGGATGGAAGTATGGTTAACAGTCTTTGACTGAAAATGTAATGTATTCTTGATTATCAAGGTTGGCCTTACTGCACCTTATACTGAATACGGCATTTTCAAACAATCTGCTATCTTACTGATGATCTAACACCAAGATAGACCAATATGAGAAATTAATAGGTTGAATTACATTGCTTTTAGGGTGAGGGGGATGATGTAAAGGTCTGGATATTATTTCAAATGGAACTATTTTTCTATATTTCATTTGACATAGAGACATACATAAGTTTCAATGTAGAGGGATTATTTGTTGAAATGCTGTATTGATAATAGTATCAGAATTGATGATTCCACATAATTTCTTGGTGACTTTTACTTGACAGCATCTCTTTTTGATAAGATTCTTATTTTTATCATCTATACCAGTATGTTCAGTTTAGAACACTTTAGCAACAAATCTGTTTGTAGAGTTATACACTCACCTTATGAAATGGAATGAGTTTAAAGGTGTATAGGTCCATGAATATGAGAAATTATCAGACATATTGGTATCATGAAATGTTATTTTTGATTGTTCGAAAATTGCTATGTTTTAGTGATTGGGATATTGTTTGAGGTAGTAGATGGAGTGTGCTAATACTTTTATTTCTATGTAGATGAACCCTTCTTACATATGAATTTGTGATACAAATGTTGCAAGTTTTGCTGTTGTTTTACGTATTTTAGCAGCAAAATCAGAGGATAATTCAAAAGAATTTAGTACGTCTGTATGGCTGTCAGAATTTGATATATTTTCATTCTTTCTATCAAACCTGCCCATGTACTGTAAAACATGATGTATTCGCATCATGAAAATTTCACGAATTGGAGCCGACAGCCTTTCTCACAGCAAGAATTTTTTGTGGATTGCCACTGGCATCCAATGCATATTGTGTAGGTAAGAACTTTCGCGTCCATTTTAATTTCGCGAATGTCGGCGCTCACGAAATTTGCGAAATTAAAATGCACGAGAACATTCTTCGTTTTATGGTATTTTTCCGGATGCTGTACACCCCATATATTCAGCAAGTCTATTGTTTATGTACTGTTTATTTTATTATTATTATTATTTTTTTGCAAATCAGGACTTCCCGATGATTTCGCTAGTGGTTTAATTCGGGATTGTGGAGTACAGTACTGAACAGAGAAATGTATGCGTGCAGGTCTTTAGATTTGTGAATAGCACCCGACTCATGAAATTCGCGAAAAATAAAATCTTGCGAAATATTCGGCATTACAGTATTCATTTAGGAGACAAACATTTTAAGGCAGGATTGTAGTTTGAGTTTAAATCAGTTACTGCACAAAGCTGCCCTACAAATCTGTATAACAGTGATTTGTAATAGGGGATTAATTTTGTCCCTGATGGCATAGTCAAGGCGCTAATTCCTGTACGGGCCTTACTTAAGGAGTTCGTTCAACCCACCCCGCAGAAAAGGTTTGACCACACAGAGTGGTAGATGGGACCTCCAGGAACACCCCTAGGTAGTATGTGATTCGAAATTGTGGTATCAATAAAATGTTACAGGCCATTTTAGTTGCGACAAGACCTTATTGTTCGAAAAAAAGTCTGCGCACGCCAAGACTACTACACGCACCACTAGCACTGCTACAGGCTCCAGTGCCAGTGGTGCGTGTAGTAGTCTTAGCGCACGCAGACTCTTTCCTCGGCAAACAAGGGTTTTTGCCAGCAAACTCACTAGCTGAGGTCAGTGTAGTTTAGTTTCTAGCCGTTTTTATTTCGTGTATATTTTTTCCGAGTTGCAGCAAGCCGAGTGAGGTTACATACCCAGTGATTGTGACCCCAAACCGTTCGGGCGTCGCAATCACTTGGTATGCGCCTTCGCTCGGCTTAGCACAATAAAGTGGGCTTCTACACAATGCGCAAGCTGCAACTCGGAGAGATGAAAACGAAATAAAAACGACTAGAAACTAGACTGGGGTCGGTTACGGCTGGCACTGAAAATCACAACATAATCACAGTTTTTTGCAGTTATTTCATGAATAATTCCTAAAAACACCGTAAAACCATGGATATATATGTTGCTAGAGATGTCAGCAAAACAATGGGATACATTGTAAGTTAAAATATTGTGCATGGTTACCATGGTAACCAGATGTATACAGGTGATTGATAATCCAAAAAATGCCTCCAACTGCTGCAAACTTTGGTATTTTTTGTTTAGTTTTTTTTTTTTTTTTTTTGTAGATCGGTGAATTTAAAACAAACATTTCTATTGATTATTGTTCGACAAAGTTTTTTTTCCTGTTGCAATGGCAACCAGTAATATCCAATCAGGATTCAGCTGTCAATACTTGAGAACTAATGCCCATATTTTCAAAAAGCTCAATAAGCATGTCATTCTGCATAATTGTACCATTTACCGTACTTTTAACACATATTTGACTTCAAATTACAGGCAAATGTTGTTTCCAGCAATGTATATACACAAAATTCCCTTCAAAATCTATGTTAATACAGAGAGCAAAGCCGACGATATTCTTATATTAGCTTTTTAAAGTATATATTTACAGAGAAATGGTTATTCGAAACAACCTTGGAAAATAGCAGAAGAAAGCAATTGATTGTTCTTGTTCTTAAAGGAAATTTATTCAAGAATGCAGATAAATTCCTTTCTAAAGAAGGAATATACAAGTACACTGCGTTATCCATCAATGGAATTAAAAGCGTACTTTTTCGTTGGTAAGCTAGGGTTAAAAATAAAAAAAAAATAAAATGAAAAGTCATGACATGTACATTTGTATTAAAACGTGCAGTAATGAATTAATGCTATTAAGGAGAGAATGAGGGAAAATCTTAGGGGTCCTATCCGTTTTATCCAGGTTAACTTTGTAATGTTGAGGTGGGTAGTTTAACCCTATAAAGCCCAAGGGGGGGGGGGGGGGGGGCTACCATATCTTCATTTGCCGCTCCTAAACCCTTTACCCGATTTCAACCAAATTTGGTGGCTTTTCCTAAAATCTTATTACAAACATTTTGATATATAATTTAGGTATGTCCGATATTCCTGTTTGCTATGGCAATCGTAAAATGACAACCATGTTAGTCGGCTTTTGTATGATTTTCTGTTTCAATTTCAGTTAACAATATAATTATGGATGAAATTGGGGTTTTCTTGGCCATAGTTTGCTAAAGGAAAAAAAAATGTGAAGTAATTATGGTTGAGAATTACCCTTAAATGGTCTTCTTATTATTTCCTTTATTTTCTATATAACATAGGCATCAAACAATATAGTTATAATAGAAATAATCGAAAATACAGCATTTTTCAAAGATTACCTTTTTATTTTGTGTTATCTTCACGCAAGCTTTGCCTGGAATATCATTTGTTTATCATAATATCAATCTGTATAAACTTAAAATTTCCGTATTTTGGAAATATGAAATGTGATACAAATATATGCACCCATTCCAAGCAATACGTAATAGGTTTCATATATTTCTTTATATTGTAATGAATTACGCCCCCACATGTTGACCTTGAGAAATTTCAACCATAACATAGTGAACGTTGACTTGCTCTTCCTTTGTAGTAAATATAAAAATGATTAATAGAAAATAACAACATATTTACTGGGGATAAAGAAATAGAAAGAAAAAACATGATTTTAGCATATTTTCTATGTATTTTTTATATTTCGGGAAATAGTGCCCTCAGTGGGTAACCTTGAGAAATGTTGGTTCATGTAGAGCATGAGTTGCTCTACCCATGTGCCAAATATGACGGTCATACATCATATAATAAAGAAGTTATGTAGGGGGCACAATGTGCCGCCACCCCCCCCCCCCCCCCCCCCCTTGGGCCTGGAAGGGGTCAAAATAGCTTGGGCTTTATAGAGTTTGGGTGATCATGAGCACGAAAGGCAAAATAAACAAACGTGTCTGGATTCCAGATATTTTTTTTTTCACTTTATCCTACTTTGTTGTGGCAAACTTATAAATGACTGTGGAAAATAGAAAGTTATCTGAGCTCGAAATGTCCTTAAAATAACCTGATCCACAAATGAAATTGTTGAACAAAAAAGTTACAAAACTTGTACTGTAATGTATAACAAAGTACTGAAAGTCAGTCACACAAAGAACTGACGATTCGAACTTGGTTATGAAATATCACCATAAGTTGTCCAAATAATGATACCCTATATCGACAGAATGAATCAAATTTCGTGCACTTACAGTCCACGAAAAGCACAAAAAATGTATCTACACTTTAGATATAGCCTATAACAAACAGAATGATTCAAATTTCTTGCACTTACAGTCCACGAAAAGCACGAAAAAGTATTTACACTCGAGATATTTTTTTTCACTTTTATCGCACGCTGGTGTGGTACTAACATAAATGCTGATGGTATATTTGAGACAGAAAGTTGTCTGATTGTCTGAATTGTCTGACCCTGAGACGTCCTTAAAATACCCTGATTCACAAATACATCGATCCACAAATAAACTTGTTGAAAATAAAGCTAAAATACTTATATATATATATATATATATATATATATATATATATATATATATATAATATGTATAACGAAGTACTGAAAGTCAATCCATCACACTGTGAGCTCTAGTAACAGGCTTAACAAGAAATGAAAATGAAAAATTGAATTCATATTTAACAAAGAATTGGTAATTCGAACTTGATTATGAAATATCACCACAAGTTGTCCAAATATATATAGCTTACCAACGAAAAGTACGCTTTTAATTCCATTGATGGATAATGCAGTGTACGTGTATATTCCTTCTTTAGAAAGGAATTTATCTGCATTCTTGAATAAATTTCCTTTAAGAACAAGAACAATCAATTGCTTTCTTCTGCTCTTTTCCAAGGTTGTTTCGAATAACCATTTCTCTGTAAATATATACAAATGTACTCTAAAAAGCTATTATCAGAATATCGTCGGCTTTGCTCTTTGTATTAACATAGATTTTGAAGGGAATTTTGTGTCCATACATTTCTGGAAACAACATTTGCCTGTAATTTGAAGTCAAATATGTGTTAAAAGTACGGTAAATGGTACAATTATGCAGAATGACAATGCTAATTGAGCTTTTTGAAAATATGGGCATTAGTTCTTAAGTAATGACAGCTGAATCCTGATTGGATATTACTGGTTGCCATGGCAACAGGAAAAAAAAACTTTTTTGAACAATAATCAATAGAAGTGTTTGTTTTTAATTCACCTATCTACCAAAAAAAAAAAAAACTAAACAAAAAATACTAAAGTTTGCAGCAGTTGGAGGCATTTTTTGGATTATCAATCACCTGTATACATCTGGTTACCATGGTAACCATGAACAATATTTTAACTTACAATGTATCCCATCTCTAGCAACATATATATACATGGTTTTACGGTGTTTTGAGGAATTATTCATGAAATAACTGCAAAAAACTGTGACTATGTTGTGATTTTCAATGCCAGCCGTAACCGACCCCAGTCTAGTTTCTAGTCGTTTTTATTTCGTTTTCATCTCTCCGAGTTGCAGCTTGCGCATGTGTAGAAGCCCACTTTATTGTGCTAAGCCGAGCGAAGGCGCATACCAAGTGATTAGGACGCCCGAACGGTTTAGGGTCAAATCACTGGGTATGTAACCTCGCTCGGCTTGCTGCAACTCGGAAAAAATATACACGAAATAAAAACGGCTAGAAACTAAACTACACTGACCTCAGCTAGTGAGTTTGTTGGCAAAAACCCTTGTTTGCCGAGGAAAGAGTCTGCGTGCGCTAAGACTATTACACGCACCACTGGCACTGGCGCCTGTAGCAGTGCTAGTGGTGCGTGTAGTAGTCTTGGCGTGCGCAGACTTTTTTTCGAACAATAAGGTCTTGTCGCAACTAAAATGGCCTGTAAAATTTTATTGATACCACAATTTCGAATCACATACTACCTAGGGGTGTTCCAGAGAGTCCAACCGACCACCCTATGCAGTCAAACCTTTTCTGCGAGGTGGGTTGAACGAAGTCATTTTTTCTGGGTCCCTGCGCCTGGACTAGCAGTGCATAAAAGAGATTTCCTATCTGCTGGATTTCAAAGAGGCACATGAGGGGAAGGACTGAAAGCACAACAGGGCCTCGTTGCTAGAAACTTTGCATTTAAACGCAACTTGCAACTGATTGTCACTGGCCAATCAAAATCATTGTTGCATGCATGTCTTCTTAATAGGGCAGACCCTGAGCCAATCAGAATGGTTGTTTCAAAATTAGCAATTATTTGCAATTGATTGCAACTTTCTTGCAACGGGGCCCAGATCTTTTTCTTTTTTTTCGTCACAGTCATAAATAAAGGACAAAACTCCTTTACTCACATTGTGACTGTTGGAATAGAAAGATAGTTTAACATTCTGGGAAGGGTTTGGATTGCTTTGTTTATGTATGTGTGTGTTTGTGTGTGCGTGTATGTGTGTATGTGTCTGTGTGACTGAGTTTTGTGTGAGTCAGTAAATTTCAAGTCACCATTAATAAAGGACAGAACTCCTTTACTCACAAAGTAAATGTTGGAATAGAAAGTAGTTTAAAATTCTGGGACGGGCTTTGACTGCTTTGTGTGTTTATGTGTGTGTCTGTGTGAGTGTGTGTGTACATTGTATGTGTGTATGTGTCTGTGTGTGAGTTATGTGTGAGTCAATAGATTTCATGTCACCATGTTGTGTTGTTGTTGTTGGAGTTACCCAGAATGCAATGCATACTAACAGGATCGTAAACAGAAGAGCAAGATTGCAATGTTTGCTTTTGTTTGTATGTATGCCCCAGCAGTGAAACAGCCCATCAATCAGGGTATTTTATAGCAGCGAACAATTTGCAGATTAGGAGCGACATGGATGGGTTTGATTTCCATTATTGTGCACTAGCCCGGAGTTGCAGTTTGTAAATTGAATGCCGCTTTGATTAGTTAGAAATATCCTTGAAATTTACTCGCATACACCTACCTACTTACTCTAACGAAATATATAATTTACAGAATGGATTCTGTAATTTTATCATAACCTGTAGTGTATAAACAGAAACTTTAGTCTGTTAATTGTCCCAGCCCATTCATCCCACCTCATTGTGTACAATTAAGTGGCAACAAACTTTCCAGTTTTATTGCCATGAGACTTAGCATGATACATCTGGATAAAAGCCTTTCCTCAGCTAATGTATAGTTTCATGTGAGTTTGATTTACACATTTATACAAATCACATGTATATTGCTTCTGTCGATTTCTACTGACTGTTGAAGTAAATGAATGGAATTACATAGTAAGCCCCCCCTCCCCCCGCCCCCAATCAATCGACTGGCTAATACCATGATTCTCCATGAAAGTTAGAGCTCTGATATACACTGTATGTAAAGTAGACAGAATGTGGATTTGTAAACAGAAGGTCTGGGGTTCAAATCTACCCTAGTGCTGCAGTCATCCTCGGACGAGATGTCTCTCCAGTAATGTCCCTCTTGGCTCAGGTGTGGATGCCTGGCAATGCTGCGCCAGTAAATAAGGAGAAACATCAGACAATCTTGGTATGTGATGTTCAAGAGTTTATTGGCCGTGACCGAGTCAGCGGTACTTACACACGTCGGGTGTAACACGTTGCGTGCACAACGCATGGAAACCAATCAGAGTATGGAAAGCCACTTGATACAACATAACTGTAATTATAATCATAATGGCGTGATCCCTTTCTTCTTTCCTCTCATTACTTAAATAATGATTATACTACCATGTACCAAATCTACTCAAAACAAATGTTTCTGAAACAGCCTTGATCAACAATACGGTGTCAGGCTATGCAAGAGTAAAACAACAATCATACGCACTATCCTTCACACCACATATGGCTTAACATTGAATAATGTAACATGAAACAACTATCAACATCCTTCTCAATAAATAACTTATGCCTGTTAGATGACTATTATCTATAGTGGCCTACTCTAAAATTAGATGTTGGTCACATATCCAAAACAAAAACAATCTGCACCATAACATTAAACCAATTTAGATTGATTATGCAAATAGTACCAGGTACATAAATGCACTATCACAGACACCTTACAGAATCAGGTCTACCTTACTAACACAGTATTTAGCTCATGCAACATCACTCAGAACACTATTAACATGCTGAAACTATTCTGATCAAAACACCTCCATTAATCATAAATCACTCTTTACCAACATCAAAATAACTACCACATTTATAACTGCTTTGGCACACAGAGTAACTCATGAATAGGTTACACTAAACCCCAAACTTTAACAGAATAAAATCAATAGCAAAATATTAAAAATGGTACTTTGCACAGCAAGCGGTGGAAGTACACAGTGTACCTACCTACCTCGATACGTACCCCTACAGTATAACGAATACTCAAGGAACACTTCCATTGCGCCTTATGGAAAACATACATGTGTAACTACCTATCGTACTACTTACACTGTACATCTTCACATGTATCATAAATACTCAACACTTACATCACACCTCACTTTTATTTTCCTCCTTGAGCCAAACGTAGACTTACAATGGACCAGCTTTGCAATAAGAGGAATAGCATGTATTAAAAACAGCAAAAATTACTTAACAATTAGTGCCTATAAGATAGTGGAGAAAGGGCCATAAACACACACTGTATGTGGATACATGGGAGAAGTGTGAAAAAAACCCTAAGAAACCTATAGTCCAAGACTCTAATGGACAATGAATAATTATATAACCACATTTAGGACAAAAGTCCACAAAACAAAACATTATCCGATACACACTAAGTCCAACTTTGAGAGTGTGAAATCTATAAAAATAAAAATTGTTTTGAAGTATGGATGAACGAGCAAACTACATTGTCCTGTGATATACCACAAAAATGACATGTATTATAACTCATGAAACTGTGTGTTATGGATATCCGTATAGGATACTACGAAAGGTGGACAGAGGGTCAAGCCCAGAGAATTGATACATGTACCTGCCCCTCAAAAAGGCTGCATTTATAAGCAAAGTATGAACATATCAAATATGCATATTATGAAAATGATTGGCAGGTATAAGAAGCAATGAGCTGGTATACAATATGTATATTGATGACACCACTTACAAATTACACTGTACATAAAAAATGCGACGAGATATAATGGAAATTCAAGGCATACAGGCACCACCATGGTAGAAGCTAGTATACAACTTAAAATCATTTTGCTCCAGAAATAAAATACAGTCTACATCACGATATGAATGAACCAGCAGCGAGTACCAACAGGTAACCTAGTACGAATTAAAAACCAGCACATTATACATTATAAAAGACCTCATCACACAGTAGAAAGAGGAGAAGGTGCGGTCCCTTCCGGAAAACAAAATATGCGTACAGCTGTATGTCACATCTGAAAGAAAAATACTATCTTTTGGCTTGGCACTGAGGTAAGTATGGGAATAATGGCAAGTATTGGACTCTTCAATACACAACATGCAGACAGAAGATATGCTGCAAGGAGCTGGCAAATACAAAAAAAAAATGTAACAAAGTTTAATGTTCATAAGTAACTATGGACATCAAGCTGCAATAAGACAATAATAAAGCACCTTGCTAGAAACATATAACATGACATACAGTGTATTCCCTTCATCTGTTAAAAAGGAAAGAATCATACATTTTGAGAAGAAATGACACACTTGTGACAACAATGAACACAATATAAATAACACAACCTTAATGCCACTTTGAGAAACAATATATCCTGCAATGCAGAGGATATGAAGTAATAGTCTGCCAACACGTACATACAACATGTATCAGAATTATGTCTATTAACCATTGTTTAAGGGAAGGTAAGAAACAAAACTACATATAGAATTATACACTGCTTAAAGCAGTAGAACATGACAAGGGGGTAAGATACCCTAATGAAGTCCTTCAACCTGGAGTCACTGGGGACAAGGGAGGGTGGAATGGCACTGCGAGGCCAGTTAAGGCTGGGGGATGCGCGATCCAAGGCACAGGGGAACAGTTGACGTCCGCGGCTAACCAGGCGGTGATGTCACTGGTAGGAGCTTGGTGAACAGGATCGCTCTTGGTGGTCATCATCCAGCTGGCAAGTTGCAGAGCACCGTCAGGGGGGCGAAGGGAAGGACCTCCTTCAACACGTATTGAAGGTGGGCGGTGGCCAAAGGTCCAAGGGGATGTACTCCAGGTTGGGCTAGCGTCAAAGCAGGCAGGGCCAGCACCATCCAAGGACAGGTGGAGGCCCAGAGTGTCATCATCGGCATTGAAGGTTTGTGAATAGTCAGCAGCGAGGACAGAAACCGCAGTCTGACTGGTTGATGGACACACGTCTGGTGATGGAGTATGGCAATCCAGCTGATGGACAGGATCACGAGGCTCTTCAGCAACAACCAGGGCTGACAGCTGGTCACTCCGGTCAAGGGCAGACCGACACTGGCAGCTAAACGATGCCATGTCCTGATTGGCGTTGTGATGAAGCAGAGGTGAGATAGCCACACCATAACTGTCATGGGGAACACTTGGCGTCTCTCTGTCAGAGCTGATGATGGGCCACTTCTGATGATCATCAGGAGGGGTGGCGTTCCTGGGATACAAGGAGGGAAATGTCTCACCGACAGTGGCAAGACTTGCACTCTCAGGAGATGGGTGGAGTCCCATCAGCGTATAATCTATGGGATTCCTAGAGCGAGGCTCAGCACTAATCACAGGGGTACCAGAACTACATTCTGTACACACAGGGGGATCAGAGCTAGGCTCAGTGATAGAAGTATCACAAGTGGGATCAATGACTAAGGATTTACATGTAGTGTGTGTACACTCATCTAACAAGGACCCAAAGCTATTCATGGAGACTAGCCCGGAGCACATGCTATGTTCACTAGAAGAGGGAGCAGCGCCAATTCCACGGGAGTCACACTCAGAGCTATGCTCAGTAACCATGGCAACACTACTGACCTCTGTACAAGGAAAGGCAGAGCTGGGCTCTGTGACAGGTGTAGCAGTGGGACAGTCAACCTCACATCCAATATATGAAGTGGTCAAAATACCAGAGGACTTGCTCGTATGTGTAACCAGACAACCATCCAACCAATCATCCCTATAAGCATGGTCAAAGCTAAGACTGTCACCTAGATACACTTTAGTCTGGGTACTAATGCCACATTCATTTTTCCTCTCATTCTCGGGAAAGCACTCACACCTAGCAGACTGACATACTTCTGACTGACCACCAGTGTCACTTTCTTTCTCCATCTTACTCTCGAGACACCACTTACAATCATCACAGGGCTGATCCCCAACACATTCATCATGTTGTGTCTCATACTCTTTGCACTTGTGTGCAGACACTGTAGGCTTACTAATCTGATTGCCGTTACAGTCAGACTCTATCGACTCAGGCTCATGTGTATGCTCATATTCACATGCACTAGTGATGCTAGTTGGAGTCTCATTCATCTGCACAGGGATATCACACTGCCCGTAAACTGTATGTCCAAATGTAGGCTCACACACACACTCACACTTGGTCTCCGTCTTCACTACATGTACATCATCACTCATCACTGTGTGCACAGGTGGATCAACACAACCTAAGTCTAACGGCAAATCAGTGTATGTGAACACGAGCTCGTCACCAAACATGATCTTATGTTTTGAGGGTCTAATGGACAAATCGTTGTGTTCCATGAATGGAGCACCTGCTGCGACTGCAGCATTCATATACCCATCCTCAACCACAAAGCCGTCAAACCACATCACATAACCACTAGCACTGTGGACCAGTCGGAAAGAAGTGAGACCTACAATGCATGATGGGAGGGTAAACGATTCATCACAATCAATGTAGTCGTCATAGCCAAAATCGTCAACGACGATATCCAAACCACACGCTTCAGCAGTCGATTCACTCACCAAATTAATGGGAGAACCAGAGTGCAATTCAACCTGTAAAATCTCTTCATAACCTCCCCGAAGGGTAGCAGGGAAATGAGGGACCTTATCGTCAGGCTGGCGTGTCGCTTCAAAGTCCGAAGCGGCATTGCCAACCGGGCGCCGGGGTTGGGCTTTCTCCACCTCCGGCTTCGCGGAGGCAGCAGCGCAACGCCGCTCGCGCTCGGATGCCGTGCCGCTACGAGTGGGCTCGGCCACAGCCGCGCATCGCTGCGTCGACGATGCTGCGGGCATTGCAGTGCGTAGAGCTGTGGCAACTCAATAAACTCGAACTCTAGTGTCTTTAACCTCGATTGTCACACCAAATTATTTGGTGAGCGTCTGACCCCTATTGATTGGGCTTGATTCACCTTAATCTAGGATCCTGGTAGCGTCTATTGATGAATTCATGGATTCGAATCAGCGCTGTCACCACGCCAGTAAATAAGGAGAAACATCAGACAATCTTGGTATGTGATGTTCAAGAGTTTATTGGCCGTGACCGAGTCAGCGGTACTTAACACGTTGCGTGCACAACACATGGAAACCAATCAGAGTATGGAAAGCCACTTGATACAACATAACTGTAATTATAATCATAATGGCGCTGGGGTGATGTTAATTGCAGCAGGTAACTTCCCCCTGGAAGGACAGACAGTGTTTTTTAACACTGAAGAAGCTGCCCTGGTTCGATTTGACCCTTTTATCATTCTGTCAGTAGCAGGCAAAGAGTGCATATATTGTATGCACTGTGGGTCATGTTTGTTCTTCATTTTTGGAGGTCACTGCTTAGGATCAACCTATTTAGGTGTATGTGTTGTCTAAATTAATTCCATTTGTGCAAGGGATGACTGCTGTTGAATATCAAGTGCTCTTAATGTGGAAACTTTGGCACAGTTGATCTTCGTTGTTGCGTTGAACCAATTTCAGTGAACTTTACGCTTCCTAATAATTTTGAAGATGAGAGAATTCCGTGTATATTTGTGCATATTTCAGGATCCACCTCCAATATCTGTAGCCTCTGCACTGCACTGCAGTTCTGAAGAGTTCTTTTGGTTGTATATTACTATTTTTTTTTTGTAGATGCAGGATGAGAAATGGTCATATAAATGTTTATTACCCTCGGGTAGTCATATTACTGCTGTAAAGGGTATTTTTCCTACATAACCTGCACATCAGATCGACGATATGCCGACGTGTATATGTGCCATGAGTGTATCTGAGCATTACTTTCACTGACCTATTGTGGGATAGGAAAAGGAAGGGTTGCAGCATGGGGGGGGGGGGTGGAAAGATTTGGGAAAGTAGATAGCTGGGAAACAATGTGTATAGGATAATTTCCCCACTGTATCCCATGTACATATTCTATGAAATATAGAAGGACAGAAAAAAAAAAATCCAGAAAGATAAATCATGATGGCCCTATTTTCCCATGCATGCCGCTAATTGTACAATGCAAAATTGCATCTGTGTGTGTTGATATTTCAAGAACTTTTGTTGTTATAATATTATATCAAAGCTTTGACAGCCCTCTAGATATAAGACAGTCTGCCAGGTGTGTATAGCACATATTGCTATAAGTAAGGCACGGGGGGGGGGGGGGGGGGGGACCCTTTTTACAACACTCACAATAATTGGAACTTTATAGTGATTGCTGAAACCATGGCAACAAGGTGATTTCTTCACAGCTGAGCAGTTGCAGGCAGCTGCTACCACGATAAGTGCAAATATTGCTAGGAGTTATATAAAATGGGGTTCAGATATAGCCTTGGAGGACTTTCTGTCTTGGCTGTGCCATTTGAGCAGTTGCCCTTATTTCATATTTGATGCATTTTTTTAAATGTTATTTAATGAATATTTAAGCAGTAAGGATCAAATGGTAGTATGCCCCAAAGATAATGTATTTCGTAAGTTTACTATTATGTTCAGAATAACATGAAACTAAAGCAAAAGATGAACACTACATATTTTGATAGTGAGCATTTTGAAAATCATATAAAATAGAATAGACACGTACATTCCACATTATGAATGTGACTAGCAACAAACCTGATAACAGCACCTTAATTGGGCTTGACGGTAATGAATCAGTTGATTGTAGTATAAATCTTTGTCATCTGATGGCAAGCTGTAGATGCTGAAAATGCTGAAATAGAACTAAAAAGGGAAAACAATGTTTTGATTCTACCATTGGATGTGGAGCTTGTGTTGCTGCCATTGTGAAGAATGTTGTTAGACAACTGGCACAGTCGATGGGGGAAACTCATTTCAGTGTCTGAACAGGCTTTCATTCTGAACAGCGTACTACACGGTGACAGGAGTCCACCAGTATTTGAGGTGGCTACTGAAATATGCACAAATATACGCAGAGTTCTCTCATCTGCAATATTATGAGGAAATGAAGTTCACTGAAATTGGTTCAATGCAACAATAAGAATCCATTGTGCGAAAGTTTCCACACTTAGAGCACTTGATATTCAATAGCAGTCGTCCCTTGCACTGATGGAATTAATTTAGACAACATATACATCATCCTAAGGACATCATAAACAGTGACTTTCTTAACTGAAAAACGAACACAACCCAAAGTACACACTATCCACCTGCTTAATAGGAATATGAATAATAAATGATGATATGGTCATATCTATCTAGCACAGCTTCTTCAGTAATATTAATACTGCTCTTTCCAGGGGTGCGCTGCGATTACATTTGCAAACTTGTTATGACAAACATGGTGTGAAATTCCCCTCTTAGTGTGACATGCTGTACTACCAGATTACCATCTGAGAAGTTGATTTTTTTTATTTTTATTTTTTTGCAAATGTGGAGATATAAAAGTCATGTAAACAGGCAGGAGAGGGGAACAACCTGCAAGAAGCTCTCCTGTGATAAAGACAGTTTAAAGGGGAATGAAACCCAAATAAAGGTCATGTGGATTGAGTGAATGCAGCAGTTTTAGTAAAGCACACCAGTGAAATTTTGAGGAAATCGTACTGTGCATTTAAAAGTTCTGAGTTTTTTAAGTTTCGGTGCAGCCATTACTGCATAAGAAGACTACTACAGTTTGGGATATCACATATGAATAATGGTATAAAGAAAATATAAAGAAAATTCAACTTTTCTAGCATGATAAAAAGCACTTGACTTACCTATTTTACAAAGCACGATGAATAATATTACCCTTAATGAATGTCAGTAACAAGTCAGGGGAATATTCTTTTTTTTTAATATGAAACTTTGTTGAATTTTCTTTATATTTTCTTTATACTGTTCTTCATACATGTACGTGACATCACAAGCTGTAGTACTGTAGGCTTCTCATCCAGTAATGGCTGCACCAAATTTTAGAAATTCATTTCCACTTTCAAGCAGATTGCCTGAGTTCCCTCAAACCCACTGATATGTTCTGCTAATATTGCTGCATTCACTCAATCCGCATATATTTTTAGGTTTCATTCTCCTTTTAACCTCTGTAAGAGTAACAGCTCAATTACACTGCCCACAATTCTGCTACTGCTGCAGCAGCAAGGGAAGAGGACTCTTGAATCCGCTGCGTGATGATGCATGTACATTAAATATTTTGGCTGATGGGCTTGTTGATTACAATGCAGCTATCGTTCAGGGAGCTTCTTGCCTCATCAGACATTAATAGGCTCTTCCTTAATGATTTGTCTTGGAACCTACGGCAACCCAAGCGAGGGCCAACTACTGCCAAATTCTTTCGGTCATTCTGGTTGCATGTAATAAAATCAAACTTGAAGGCATAATTTACCATTTGCAGATGAAACAAAAATTCAGCTTTAGTGCTTCAAAATAGTTCTAAAATGTGAGTTAGGGATAAAAACAACCATTATATAATGTAAAAATTTTAATTTGAAGTATTGTATTAAGGAACAGTGCAATGGAATTGTGTGTTGACTTCAATTGATTCACTATACCATGATCCCCAATTATGTGGCCAAATGGGTGTATCTTATGTGTGCAATGTATAATATTACATTTTTTTTTTACTGTTTTTCTTCAAACTGTTTATATGCAATATATAATGTTACATTTTGTTTTACTGTTTTTCTTCTTATACTTACATATGCCCACAAAAACCTTCCAAATCAAGTGTCATCATCTGTCAATTATTGCTTGAGTGCTAATTTGATTAACAAAAGACATTGCATGGAAACATGAAGTTATGCTTAGTCTAGGAGAAGATGCATTCGAATGACTCTTGCTTATACTTTTACAATGACTGACAGATGATGTCACTGGGCATGTCCAAGTAATCTGAAGAACAATAGTAGAAACATTAATTTCAAATATATGGGACTTAATTATTTTGCTATTCTTTTGCCATCGTGGTATCATGGTATATTGAATTGGATCAATTCTAGTCAGTATGCATTTGCATTGCATAGTTTCTTTAATATACTTAAGTCTGTGTAGTCTTTGCACAGGAATGACGAGATGCCTTTTGGCAGTGGGTTAACCCTTCTGTGCCAGGAACTTTGGACAGTGCAAAACATTTTTTTGCAAATTGATTTTTTTTTCCATTTTTTTTTTAATCATGAGGGGACTGCATACTACAAGCTCTGCTTTGTAGCAGTCTCCTCCATTTCCAGCAGTTTTGTTTCTGCCTTTACCATAATGAAATAACATTTAGTTGTATCTTTGTTGATATAGTATTTACCAGGTGTCTTTATCACATCTTATTATGTTAATCACATTGTTGTAATGATTCCCTGACATCTGTATATACACAACGTTTATTGTATTCCTAATTTGTTTGTTGGAAATGAAATAAATCAACTTGAACTTGAACTTGAACAGTGTGTACAACACTATCGGTCTTTTCTGTGTCTAATGTTTCTCTAGGTATCGACTTTAGATGCTAAGTGATTGATATTATTGCAAAAGTAGTTTTCATGTGTGAACCTGCAACATCAAGTTATATACTTGGTTCATGTCGAAAAGTGTGTGTTTGGCCACATCAAATGCTTCGGGACATAAATGCTGTATACTTTAGCCCGTTGAGAATGGGCTGATTTCGCTACTACACGCATTTCCAATAGACACCTGCGTGAGCATACTCGGGACTCGTTCTCAACGGGTTAAGGGAGACCAAATGGATCCTTGACTAGAATTGTTAGGGCTTGTTTGCAAGAATCTTCTGACTGATTGAGAGAATTTTTGCTATTGCTAAAATGATTCATTAGCTGACATTGTAGGAATCGTCCTCTGATTGAATAGAGGACTGCTGATAA
This sequence comes from Diadema setosum, assembly GCA_033980235.1. Lineage (NCBI taxonomy): Eukaryota > Metazoa > Echinodermata > Echinoidea > Diadematoida > Diadematidae > Diadema > Diadema setosum. The sequence continues at coordinate 10,770,701 of CM067066.1, forward strand.
TTCTCTCAAAGCAATTAAGCTCATAGCACAGTCTCCTAAACAAGCCATGCAATTAGGAACAAAGTGTGAACATCAATGTTTTTATAAAACATTTTGTTTTCTCTCTCTCTCTCTCTCTCTCTACTAAAGTCTCCTTGAATCAGCTCGATGGATGGTCGGCCGTAGATGCCAGCCCAGCAAATTGAGGTGCTGAGCAAAGCTAATAATGCATAACAATCTCTGTTGACCTCACTAAACCATGGCCAAATTGACTTTGCCTCATGGCTAATTGCATGGAAATAGAGAGCAATCTTGTAGCAGCCATTAGTTTGACTTTTGTTTTTTACAACCATTTTTAGCTTTCACCATACTCTACCATAGCCGTAGGCACTTCCATGAATATTTGGGTCACTATGGGAAAAAATATCTAAAGCAGTCTTTTGGATACCCTCCATGAACCCAATGTAGAGTGAATAATTCAATTTGCTTTCCCCCTCCAGTTTAAGAAAATAAAATCTTTAAAGCCCCATTTCCATTTTATTGAGAAATGTAGTTTGTTTTTTAAGAGTACATCCATTATTTTCCCCCTGAATGGTTCATTAAGCATATTTCTTTTTATTGTAGTACAATCTGAGTGGTAGGAAAAAAATATGAAAAATGTCACAGAAAGCTGTGAAGCATGTTTGTCACCATCATGCATGTATTGTGTGGTGCTAACAGTGGCAGGTATATCTGTGTCACAGTTCAAGATAAAATGTTAGTGAGGGATTGCAGTGTTTGGCTGTTTTTCTTCTTCTTCACTTTAACCAATACGTAAAAAAAAAAATCTCAATATGTCTTTCTGAACAGTTGTAAACTAGGAGTAAGAAGTGTGACGAGGTTCTTTTATTGACAGTAACATATTTTCTTAAATGTCTCGGTTTTTAATGTAGGAAGGAATTTCTTGAAGATAACCTGTCGGGTACAATACATGGGAGAGCACACAAAAGATTAATTGTCACATCTACATTAAGAGATACAACTGGTATACTAAGTGGTATATTCCCTTACAGTATGATCGTTACGAATATAGTCGTACTAAAATGTGTAAAGCTTGTCTTGTATTTTGTTTGTTTGTAGCTGATAGAACTGTTGCTAAGGGGAAAATCTCATATTCATAATATGGAGACACCATTCTGCAAAATCTGTTGGAAAGACTACAGTCATTTGCTCCTCTATAAGCTTTTAATATTTTGTTGTTTTTAAAGGAATCTGTCACTCCGGCACTTGATTGGTAGAGTAAATTACAGTCTAAATTTGTGTTCTGTATCTAAGTTCCAATGTTTGGAAGAATCATTTACAAATCTAAGTGTTGGTTAGACGCACATATTGATATAGGTGACTCTATCCCACCATGCACTGCTTGTTTTGAGCAGCTTTGATTAGTAATGAAATATCTGCTATTTGGCCAAATTATTTGTAAATCCTGCTGACATCCTGCAGAATTTGTGCAACCCTGTCTTGCTAATGCTCTTGTCTAACAATCCTATGATTTAATAGGTGTAATGTCAGAGTATTCTGAGATTGTAATCCTTTGAAACTTTTTAAGTCATCAAGTGATTGTTCAAGTCAGTGAACAGAGACAAAAGAAGAATCAACTTTTTGCTCTTACAGTTATGAGGGGATTATAGAGAAGAAGGAAAACATGTCCAGACTTGGGTATTATTTACAGTGCCTTTCCAATACTGTTAAGTAAAAAAAAAAAACAAAAAAAAACAAAAAAAAACACAAATGTGTGGATCATTTTGTTAAATCTGACTTATGAATATTCCATAAACCAAAATATTTTGTATTGATATATCAATCAAATAAAAATTAATGTGTATGAGAACTTGACTTGTTTTGTTCCTTCTTCAAACTCATTACCTCCCCCACCCCCCCCCCCCCCCCCACCCCCATTGCCATGCTTTTTTGAAAGGTTCCTCTTTTGTTACTGGCACTGCATGATCAATTGTGTCTTGTCTTTAAACAATCACATTCTATTCTTTGGCCATGGTTACTTTGGTAAGCTCCAGTGGTAATTGCAGTTCTTTTCTCTCTTTCAATTTTTCCTTAAATTGTTGCTTCTTGGAATACTTCAAAGAACAGCAGATAAAAGAATATGATGGTTAAAGAAGAAGCAAAAGCAACTTTTGAAATGAAGGCAAAAAAAAAAATGCATACTGGTAGTGTTATGTGATGGAAATGGGATATTGTAAAGTTGAGACCTCTGGCCTAGTTTTTATAGAGGCAGCTGCAAGGGTGCAACCTGTGAGCTGCGAGCATTGAAATTGTTGCTGTGGTAACTACAATTATTGCAACTTGCGACAATAACATGTTTCTGATATGCTGAGCCCACTGAGAACGCGTTGAGGATGAGTCCCCAAGTATACGCAGGCAATTGTCTGTGGGAAATGCGTGTTGTAGCAAAATCAGTCTGTCCTCAATGGGTTAATCTCAGAAAGAGCTAATGACATGGAAGGTTTTTGACTCGGGGTAAAAAAAAAAAAAAAAAAAAACTGTGTCATTGTCATAGCCATCCTCAAATTCTCTAGTTGACCAAGGCATGGGCAGAGAAATATTGCAATGCTGTCACCACCTGTTTGATACACCAAGTAATTGGAGCGAGGAGACAATTTTTGCTGTCCTTTGGTAATTTTACTGCCACAATTTATCTGCAATGCAGCGATTCATATTTTCCAAGGTGATTCCCCATCAATGCATGTGCTTTGTCTGGTTTTGACTCATCCATTTCCTCTTGCTTGAGTTGACAATGCTTTCTTTGATTACTCCACTTTTTTCTTTTGTTCTTTACTTTGACGAACACAGCATGCTGCCGTGGAATCAATATTGTTCTTTGCCATTAGAATGGCAAAAGTCAAACATCACTTTCGCTCTGCCTGCTGTGAAGCCAGAAAGTGCCGAGATGTGTTTGGATGAGTCTGTTCAAATGAACCTTTGAAATCAATCAGTAGGAAGCTGTCTCAAGGCCTCCCCTGGGGTGATCACATTGAGAACATGTTTAAGCCTTTGTGTGCTTTGAGGGCCAATTGGCATAGAAAATCCCATAGCCTCATACACACTGTCCAAAGACTCTGGCATGGAAAGGGTTAATGGAAGGGGAGGGGGAGGGGGTTGGACAGAGGGCAGTCTAGGCGGGTGGAGATGATGGCTCATAAATTATAAAGTTTACCTAGATATCGTGTTCGATTAACAATTTTAGCTGAAGAGGAGGGAATTTGAAGTGCTTTCAAATAATCTAGAGCATGCAAACTCAAATGAGATTTCACAAATTAGTTGATGCACATCTACCCCCTTTCTCTCCCCCACCATATCCTTTTAATTTCAATATTTGCAAGGGATCAGTTCTGCATTTAAGCAAATGCACATCAGCAACAGGCCAGCCACTGTAATGGAAAGTGAGAATAACTTCATGGCTGTTCACAAGGGCATGCAGACTGAATTTACTTTAGTGCTGCCTGATTTTAGTGGATATGAATAATTAAATGTCAAGGGTAAGTTGTCAAATTGACACGTCCTTAATCAGTCTGAAGTGACATTTGCCATTCTGAGAAAATTTGCTCCACACTGCCAGGTCTCGATTCTGCAGAAGGCACAAAAAAAAAAAAAAATAGTTGTTGTTTTTTTTTTGTAACTGGAATACTAACAAGATATATTTTATATATGTATACGTGTAGAACACTCCCTAATTTGAAAATTGGTTTTGTTAAGTGACATGCATGTTACACATAAGTATCTCCAGGATTTGTCTTTTGAACTTTTCCGCAATTGATTGTAAAATGTTGGCAGCCCCAAGTACTGCAAAACCAGAAAAATTTGCAACATGAAACTTTCTCAAAATTTGGCGCTTGCACTCACTCCATTCATTTGTCATTAATTCCTGCCCTTGTTATTCCAAATGTTGATGTCTCAGATATTGTCCTTTTTTGCCAGAAGTGTGTGATTTAAATGTTGAGTAATAGACTAGTTTATTTGTATAAGAATTGGTGAAAACTTTGCCAAAGTTGCTCCCAATAACCAATGAGCTTGCCCAAGGCCTGTCTTATGTAGGAACAGATACAAGAATATCACTGTTGTGGAGTAAAGCCTACCTCAAGTAAATGAATGTGAATGTGTGCCGTATGCAATCAGCAGTAGATATGAAACTGTTGGTATTGCTTCATTAATGCATCTACTTACATTGAGCCTTAAAATTTTGGAAATGCATGTTGATGAAGAGATATGTCTATATCTGAAATTCAGTTAAGATGTGGGCTGCTTCATTTTACATTATGTTTAGGTAGTGTTTAGAGAGTATGGATTAAGTGTAAAGAAAAACATGGTAGCACATTCAGAGAAGGATTTGTTCTCTTGTAAATCTGAGCTTTCCTTGCTCTTGTTTGATTGAGACATAAGAGTGGCGATAAAGATAAAGACAGATGTTATGTCCATTTATATCCCTGCAAAATACCCCTTTCCTGCCCCCAAAGCCAGATTCCTGTTGTATCCAGTCGTGTAGTGTGATGTACAACAGTTTGTGTAAAATTTACAGTGATAAGTTAAATTTCTACCTTTGCCCTTTTAAAATGTAGGGAAGCGTTATGTCTTCAGTTTGACTATCCACTTTATCCCTTCGTCCATCCATCTGTCCACTTGTCCATTTGTCTGTGCACTTGAGATAGGAGCCAATCAAAGAAGACCATCCCACCTGTTTCCGTCAGTCGGAAGTCCCACAGAATCCATCATGTGACATGGGGGGGGGGGGAGGGGGACATTTTATGAAGTGTTTTTTTTTTTCAGTGATTTTTCACTGACAAATTTGCTCTCAGCCAATCAGATGCAAGGAGTTCAGTAGCTTAAAACACTTTTCAGTGATTGACAAGTTTCATGATGTGCAGTTGGGAAGAGCCCTGCACAGTCCCCAAACAGACTATAGTCATTGCTATGGATAACCTTGAGAGAGGATGTGAGCTGATTATGAATGTGTTTCAAAGCAGCTCTGACTTCTCATCGAAACAGGTGTTGCTGTGTTTTGTCTGATGCTCCAGGAACACGATACAGACACTTTTGTCTGCCATGTATGTTTCCTGTCGACCTTCTGATGAGCCAAGTGATAAAGCTGACTCAATGTCATATTTTCAAGGCTTACCCTTGAGACTGTGTCAAATTGATGTGGCATTCATACATGTGATATCTCCCTGAATGGACAAAGAGACACATAGGCATGCCGGAAGTATGATGCCTTTTTGTCCTCCCGAGACCACACAGCATCGAAAGGGGGGGGGGGGGGGGGGGAGAAGAAATTACGTCATGATTGTGCTACATCTTTGCTACCTAAGTTTACATAATAGTATTGTGTATAGTGCAAGCTTTCAGATTATCATAATTCATAAAACGGGTTAAAGAATGGTAGCCAATCAGAAGCACTTTTGCAAATGCATTGGAGTACAAAAAGTGTGCAACGAAAAAGCAAGAGTGTGCAGCAGGTTCAATTGCTACCTCTGCTGTGCAGCTGTGAGCATGGCACGAACCCAAGCAATTGCTTTGATTCACACAGTTGTGTTTATAAAACAAATTGCACACAGGTTTAGGTTTTGGATGTTAGTGGAAAAAGAGCCTGCAACATTAGACACATCTGCTATTCAGAATCATTCAGATTACCATAATTAATGTCGTGTAATTGGTACCCAATTTTTCAGGTATCAGGAAAAAAGAAAATAAAATCAAGCATCATGTCGGTGATGCCAGAGGGTGCCAATAATGCTGATGATTTGTTGTTGTTGATGGATGACTTAATTATAATGTTTAGGAAGGAAAATCTATTGATTTTTAAGCTGAAAAAGAGAGAAAGTACACAGTAGAATGTCACGTGAAAAAGGAAATAATTCTATCAACATTTGGTATCCACATTCGTTGTTATGTTGCTTTTCTCTGTGATATCATTTATGAAAACAAAGATTCATTGTTGAATAAAAGCATGAAGAACTAAAAAGCACTCTGAGATCACAGACCCCCACCAAGCGGCTCATTTCCAAATAATTAAAATGCTTAGTAAAATGGCCCTATTTCCCACTGATGAAGAATCCTGTATAGTGTCTCCACCTTAGCTTCTTGCTAGTACTCATCAGTGAGTTTATGTGCATCTCAAATACATACAGCTTGAATTCCCTGGTGTAGGCCCCATTTGCCAATGATAAACAATCCTTCAATAATTCAAAAAGGAAACAATTCCTTGATCCATTTGGCGATCTGGATTACTGCCAAAATTTAATCAAGATCTCTTTGTAGTCATTATCAATTTTTTGTGTAAATTTCAACAAAATCCAGTCACAACTTTTTGATATAATTTGTGAACAGACAGACAAACAAACAAACAAAAAACACTGGCAAAAACATAGCCTCCTGGTGGAGGTTATTGCACCTGTCAATCAAGCAAACTTATTGTCCAGGTTTATGAGTACTAGTAACCCTTCAGGCACTAATGCGTGCACTTTTGTATGCCCTAGATATTATTATCTCATATATCTCATATAATGTGCGTACATCACTTACAACCCTACTCAGACCTTAAGCCCTTTTTGGGCCCCATGGTAACTAAAGACAAGTCTTTTGGCGGGAAGTGACATTAGCTGTATAAACTATTTGATGTTTTTTTGGTCACTTTATCACCTGCTGTACGTCTATGTGCACTGATGTCAGGATACGACATGAGAGGATGAACAGTAGAATGGAAACGCATCAGCACAGCCCTTTGTCTCTCCTGTGAGCTCTGCATAGGGAAAATGAATGGCCATGGATAGTCCAACTGCTGTTGCTAACAGAAATTTTGCAACACTCTAAATTTTGATTGATGATGTGCTATCAAATTTCGTTATGCTTAACCTGTTTGAGACAAGTCCCAAATATACTCGGGCAGCTGTCTATGGGAGTGGAAGTGGAAATTCTTGCGGTGTTGAATTTTTTTTTGCAACCAGAAACAAGTGTGAAAATAAAAGGATGTGAATATTCTTTGCTTGCCATATCAACCCAGTAGTTGTTGTCTTGATTCCACGGAATTAAAGATATGCGAAACTCATTTTATCTGGCCAAGCATGAAAACTTACTTGCATGAAAATAGCAGCTTTTACAGTTATGCAGATATGCAGTACATCCGTCATTTGCTGTAATGGTTTATAAACGGCACCCTGAATTTTGATTTAATTTAGCAGGGAAAAAGGCATAGCTAATACAACATTAATTTCAGTACTAGTTTTGTATACAGTCAACTAATAGTACCATGTAGGACTCTTTGTAGGGAATTGTCCTATGTTAAAAGTTGGTCCCCTATTTGAATAGCTGATGAGATAATGTCAACCTGTGTTATGAATTCTCTTGACCAGAGAGAAGGAATCCTTTCGAGTTACGGGGCTGCCAACACTGGAAACTAGTTGAGAGTGAGACTCCCATAGGCCAATGCTATAATTTAGGAGTCAAAATGAGTGAGATCAATAGAAATGCATGCAAATGAAGTTTTAGAGTGAGAAAGGACCAAAATGCGTGAGTCTCACGCTCAATGCGTGAGAATTGGCAGCCCTGGAGTTAGATAAAGTTCTGAGGAATTAGAATTATGTGAAGAAACTAATCTTACAATGCTGGCACTGTACACATGTCCCTCATCTGGGTGGAAGTTCTCAGCTACAGTATGTACAAAGTAGAAAGACCTGGCCAGAGAGGTCAAGAAAGACTTTAACCCATTGAGGACGAGTCCCGAGTATACTTGGGCAAGCGTCGATGGGAAATGCGTGTTGTAGCAAAATCAAACTGTCCTCAACGGGTTAAAGAAATCAAACTGGTGCAAGTGGGAGCATGTGAAACAATGCTTAACCCACTTACTGTGAGTGTGTGTCTATGAATTTGGGCCTACCCTTCAGGTGGCCGACGCGGTCAAGTTTCAAAGGATGCGGCCTCACCGCTGATGAAGTCATCGTGATGCGCAACCACAGAACACGAAGACAAGCCCCGAGGAGGCAAAGTGCTCAAACATCTCTCGCTTGGCAAGGAGATAACAAGAAACACTGCGTGCCCGCATTTTATCCGCTCTAAACGAAATCACTCGACATGACGTTGCAGCAGCATGAGGGTGTACGAGTTGATCTCCACCATGTCTATATCAAGGCCAATATTCTAGCCAGGAGATACAGAGGGATGCAAAGGGTACTAAGTAAAAAAGCCAGGCACCATCTCCCATGCTTGAGGAGGAGATGCAGCAGCTTGCAGACACTTTGAATTACTCAGGATCAATTATCACAATGAGTTTCTTAAAATGCGTGTGCTGTGGTGCCACGGATAGGACGGATGCAAACGAAAAAGTGTCGTTTTAAAAAAAAGAGTGTCATCTCCATCTGAGTGCCATTAGTCAATGTGACAGTCTGCAGGGCATGCCATAACTTGACCGCCTTTGGTCTGGTGGCCATCCCGCTCTTGAAATCCATGATCTATTCTGAGAAATCTCAAGTGCTCTTCTGCTGCCATGCATGGCTCTTGTATATCTCTTGCAGTCCTTAGCACATTTTTTTTTTTTTTAAACAAGAATCCCAGTCAACCAAATTGTGGGATGGACCTGTTTGTTTTTAATAGCCACTGGTACAGTTTAAAAAGAGAAGGCAGTCATGTATTCTTTGCCAAATCAAACTAGTGTTAGTACATGGTACTGAGTGTTTATTCATTTGTACCCAGTGAGAGTTTATGCATGATTACTGGTAAATAGTTCAATTGTTATATGAAATCAATTCTAAGATGCAAATGATCCCATGTGAAAAGAACAACAACAACAACAAAAATCACGGATCACATACATGTTGAGCAGCATGTTAGCAGCTAGTACAAGTAAGTGAGCAAATGGCTATTCCTAGGCATCAATAGCTTTCAATCCCTATATTCTTTTATTTTGTCTTGTTTTGTTGTTTGTTTGATTAAGATTCATGGAAGGACTAGTACAATTATACAGTTTAATGCACAACAGGTAGCATAAAGTTTTGATATGGATTTTCTTTGCGCATTTTGTACAGCATAAAACTAGAGGAAAAAAAGTAGTGCAAATACTTTGGTTGTGATATGAAATAGTATTATGTATCATTGATTCTGCAGAATTGAAAACATACAAAATCAAATTTACTCTACAGAGCACAAAAAGTTACTCAAGCTGATTTCCTCTTTTACTGTATGTTATGGCATGTACCTTCATGATTTAGCCAATGTGAGCTAGCTGCCAACATTTCGCATAGCTGCAAATCCAGCAGATTCCCTTGTATTCCGTAGATGAGAAGCGGTCCCTTTGAGGCTGAATGAACGTCTCATCACGACCCATAAGACCTTTCATTTAACGAGGCAGCATCTCGTGTGGCCAATCGTGATATGAGGTACCCACATCTATGTCAGGATGATATAGCAAGCACGACATGAAGCTCAGGCTAATCACTGGGGTCGTGGTACCTGGAAAGAATTCCCTTGCATCAAGAAAGAAAATGTTAAGTGTCCCTCGGTGACGGTAATCCTTCAGGGTCAAGCTGAGTTCTGTCGGTAGAAGATAATTGTGAAGTTATGCTGAAGGTATAGTCAGTGTTTTGGCCTGTGTTCAGACAGAATTGAAAAATGGTTGTATCAACAGAAGTACCTGGCATGTGTGTGAAGGCACAAATATGGCATCTGATTTACAGTGTCGTACAGAATCTCAGTGTTATGATCAAGCCACAAAATCATGTCTGTACAGTGGTACAGCCCTAGATCTTTGAATATGTGTTGTTTTGGTACATGTTCTGCACTTTCTTATCAGTCTCAAAATACTAGCATTGGAATTCACTCTTCCTTGGGCTACCCCCCCCCCCATGTTCTGTCTAACAACAGCACAGAATGTTTTCCTCCTGCCCCACCCTCACTTACCCTCCTGTAGACATCCAGAAATAGATGTTCATACAACGTCTATTTGCCTTGATGCTCATGAATATTCATACTTGTACAGGGCCCCTACTCTCCATGCGAAGTAATTTGGGGATTTATGTACTAACTGCAATGACTCGTACATCACAACTCTGCAATAGTCATGCATGTTTGATCAGAAAGAGCAAGACCGACTAACTGGCTAGCATAGGAATGGGAAATGCCATTTGCAATGTGATTGTCGTAGGAAATTGAGCGAGAAATTGTCGTCTGTTCCAGAGTCGTTAGCAGATCATCTTGAAGCTGCGTCTGAAATTGAGCAAGAAATTGATGATGTTGCTCTTAAAGTATGTGATTAAGTGTAGGGGTATATGGAAAGAAATCAAGCATGGGGATAGGGCAGCATCATGCCGTAGCGAGACCAACTTTAGTGGTTGTTAACGAGGAAATTGTGCAAGCAACCGTCATTCAATCATCGTGGCTTTCGTCTGGTTGTTATTGTTATTGTTTTAGGGGAATTCAACTGAGAGGGTATTATTTCAAAGTAGTGAGTGTTATTGAGGGCAGTCCTCCCATCCCCCTCCTTACAGACGGCTCATCATGGTGGGATGGTAGGATAATTTGTGATGTCCCCATGGGCACCGTGTCCAAGCCTTGTCTGTGAATTAGGGCATCATGGAATGGGGTTCGCAGTGGATTATTATGCGTGAGTGGTGGCAGTGCATTTATTTTTTTCTATTCAGAAAAAGTATGAGAGATATGTTTTTTTTTTCCATTTCTGTAAAGCTATTGATGTTGCACAGTGTGGGAAATAAGTAATTCAACATGAAATATGTTCATTTTGCAGCATCTGTTTTCCACAGTTTCATTGGTATCAGAGCAGAACTTGCGTAATTTCAACCTTTCCATTTAATGATTTGAAAGTATCTCTGTATTCCCCCCTCCCCCTGAAAAAGAACAATAGAAGAGAGCTTTTCCCAGTTAGTTTCTGATATTTTTGAAAAACAGTACAATTGATTGATTCCTCACTGGCAAAGATGCAGTGTCAGGCCTTCAATAATATCTTAATATGTTCATAAGAGACTTGCAAGCATGAGAGAATAGAGAGAGAGAGAAAAAAAAAAAAAGTGTTTTTCCTGCAGAAGGGGGGGGGGATTAAATCTTCTTTTGATTTGTATGAGAATTAATGTCCATACCGATGCAGACTGACGGCAGAATGCCCCACATTTGATTTGTTCAATTTGATGCACTCTAAATATGCTTTCCAGGTTCTGCAGTATTAGAAGAGCACTGGTGGCTATTTGAGGTTTGATCACAAGTCACCTGTTTCCTCCAAACCCTCACTTTCTCCCCCTCTTCCTCTCTAAATTCCCTCTCCTTCACCAGCTCCTTTTCCTCCTCATATTTCTTTTCTTCCTCCTCCCCATTCTCTTCTCTTCATCCTTCTACTACCACTTCCCATAGAAAGCGGCGTAATCTGTGGAAGATTCTATGTGATTGAGCATTCCTGGACGCCGATTCCATATCTCAGTATTACAATTTTCAGGCGACTGCACACAAATGACGTGCGGCAGATTTCCCAGCTGCCAGTAAGACCTTCACTTCATGATTGCTCTCTGAATTTGTCAAATAACTTTTCTCTCTATCAACTTGAAAGAGAAAGTGCAATATCTGTTGATCGGTAAATCTTTACCAATGCATCAGCAATCCTGTTGGAGAAATTAAACTGCCTTCCTGCCTTTGTGGTTGCTATGTGCTGTGTGCATGCAAGCTGACCCCCAAATGAAACATTCATATTGTAGCAAAATTGATGTCCATAGCAATAACTCACTTCTTTTTTCCCCTAAATTGAATTTCCTACCCAATCAAAAATTGTGTTGACATTTCACTTGATGAAATGAAAAGCTCACTGGTTTGTAATACAGTCATGATGCCACATTTTGTAATTATTATGGAACAGCCAATCACCTTTGTACGTTTTAGTTGTTCCATGGTATCTACTACAACTGTAAAAATTGTTTGAAATTTTATTGGAAAAGCCTCACTGTGAAACTGTTTACCTTTGAGGCAGAACTGTTAGAAGGTCGGTATTTCCTGTTTCATATGCTTGACATTTGGGCAATTTGAAGGGTGTATAGGGATGTACAAAGTGTGATGAATTGATTTCCATTCAGTTTCATGCCCAGGCATGTAAAAAACATGTTTCTCTTGATTTGTAGACAGGATAGAATACAAGGAAACTGATCAAAGGCAGCAAAACCCAGTGCCGCAGGATATCACACTGGGACAGGATGTATGTCCACAGCACAGCCCGCTGTTTTATTTATGTCGTATGTTTACAGTGGCGGGATTTTAGAAGCGCGAAATCTTTTGGGGGGCTGAATTAGTGTCCCGTCATGCCACCACGCCGACTGGTGTTAGAGCACTTGACGGGATGCGGCCCGGGGAAGCAAATTAGCCAGGGTATGACGCAAGTTACCGAACAAAGCGGAGCTGGATGCTGTGAGGTGACAAGGCGACGAAAGCAAAAGGAGTTCGCCGAGGCTTCGGAAATGGAGAGAAAGAGAGGTGGGAAAGACAGATCTTGGGGGGAAAGGGTCAAGATCAATAAATGGAAAGCAGTGGAGAACTGTAGGCCAGTAGACTGAATGGGCATACAGACAAAGAAGAAAACTGAGACTAAGTTACAGATGGAGGAATAGATGGATGGATAGGCAACTCTGTTGTGATACATTGAAGTGTAAGCTCATGAGCAAATAGAATGTGCTTGTGTGCTCTCATTCTGAAGTGCCGCTTGTCGGGAATGAATGCAGCACTTCATTGTGCAGGACAATGTGCGACCAAAAGACCACAGAACATCTCCATCCTAGGAATGAGCGGAGAGCCTTTGTAATTAGAGGGCGATTAAAGACACGCAGGCTTCCGACATACGATCTGCACGAGCCCAGCATGTTGTGCCCGACGTTTGCCGCATTAATGTAACCAGAGAGGAGTTCTCAAGACGAGCTCGTATTATGTGCCATTCCATTTAAAAGCCTCCCATTCCCGGTACCAACTGAACAGCAGTAGATGCCAGTGGTATATCAAAGTAGATACCTTTAAAGGGTTAAGTCATTTTTATTCCTCCATCTCCCCCCCCCCCCCCCCCCCCCCCCGTTGCGATATTTACATCTTTAACTTATTCAGGAGTTGCTTAGAGAGATGCATGGCAAGCTATGCAGGACTTATTAGAGCATTAAATTAGAGGCGTATCATTTGACTGGGACTTCCACCCACCTAACATGCATTGTTCATTGCTCTCGTAAATTACGCCCTTAATTGCCTGCCAGTAAACTGTGCCTTCTTAAATGGAAAATGACAAAATGAGGAGAAGTAGTGTTTAGTATGAAATTGTTTGCAATGAAATATGAGTTGAAAAGCATATGTTTTAGTTTAATGTAGGCCTACATACAATTGTTCTTTTTTTAGTTTCCACTTAAAATTGCGTAGCTAGAAGGTAAATCAAGAACAAAAGGAAATGGGTAAGAAATGGGGATTAGATGACATAAACAGAGACCAAACCAGAGAGATCAAGGGTAAGAGAGGGAAGGAGCAGAAAGAAGAAAGAGGAATGGGAGATAGAGAGATATTAAGAGAAATATAGGTGTAGACCGAGAGAAACAAAATAAGCTGTATCACTTTGTAGGAAATGTATGTAGGCTAAAGAAAAATAACCTGACCTAAATTATTTTACTTGTGGATACACCCACTTCAATTTCATCCGGTATCAAGTTTAATTACAATTATTGTTTGTAATGAAATTTTCTGAAACATAAGAAACTGCTTCAAGAAATTGTATTCACATTAGCATACTCCATCTAATCATTTTGTGTGTATAAATTTTCAGTGAGAGGGCAAAACTAACAAAAATTTTCCAAATAGATGATTTTAACCACTTAGTATTGCTTCACAGTCTATGGTACATGTGTTGTTTAGTTTCCCATTGCAGTCTTTTCTCTTTTTCTCCTTTTTTTTTTTTTTTTTAGATGGCTCTTGTTTTTAGAGTATGAGTAAGATTTGTCTTTTGGGGGTTTGTGTGGCAAATTGGATCTTACTGAAATTGGAACTAATTAAAGAGGCAAGTGGTGCAAGGTGTGTGAGGCAGACTAGAGAGATTGTATCAATATGAATTATTTCTTTATTTACCTTTTCTCACCTCAGAGTTGACATATGATGCTGTATGTAGATTTGGATGTCTTTACCAGGAATTTCACTTATGTAAGACCAGCCAATGATTGTAAAAATGATATAAAAAAAAAACAACGTTCTAACATGCTGACCGAGGAAAAAATAATGCAATCCTTTTGAATGCAACATACATCCTCCTGCTTCCTGCCCTTCTCAAGATTGAAAAAGTTTGATTTTTTGAACAGAAGAGTTAAGGGCTTTTATCTTATTCAGGAAAAAAAAATGACCATACACTGCCGAGTATTGTAAGTTTTACAGAGTAATGTGGGCCACCATAAGGATGTTGGTGATTCACTGCTTTTAGTTTAATTGAATTAAGCTCGTTTTTAGTTTTTCCCATTTTTTTTTTTTTTTTTGCTTTTTAATATCGGCAGCATCTTTGATTTTGTTTGTCCTTGGTTTCTGTCCAATTTTCTCTACTCTTTGACCGGTATCAATAATAACAAGCAGTCGTGGAGAGTTAACTCTGTAAGTGGTAGGAGTGAGAAAATGGATTATGTAGGTTAATAGTGTAAGACAGAGAAAGAGAGAGAGTATGTAAAGGAGTATGAAAGTAACAGAGATAGACAAAAGATGGTGAGAGGTACACAGCAAGAGAGCAAAGGGATGACAGAGGTATGGAGGAGGGAGGAGGGAGACCAAAAAATGAACGGAAGAGACATAAGAGAAAGAGAGAGAAAATATATATTTGAAGATTTTGATTACAAAACAAGTTATTTGAGATATTTTGGATTGAAACTACTAAAAAACAAAGAAAATGGTCAAAAAATAAGATGTTTTTAGCCATAACTTCATGAATATTCCTTCTTATGTGACAAGTGAGGTATGAGTGGAAAGGTTTAAGTGTAGTATCTCTAAAAAAGTTGCATCTTTCTCTGTCTGATGAGGGACTTTCAACCCCTTGAGGACGAGCTGATTTTTCTACAACATGCATTTCCCATAGACACTCGCCTGAGTTTTCTCGGGACTTGTCCTCAAGGGATTAAAATGTTACAAATATCGCAAATCCCATTTTGTGATCACACTCTTCATACAAAGGAAAGAAATGTGGGTTAATGGATGTATGGGAAGAAGGGAAAGAGAAAGAAAATGAGACAGAAGGAAATAAAAGAGAATAAAGAACATACTGCAGTATAAGAGTGGGTTGACAGTCAAAGGGGGGAGGGGGAGAAGGGGACAGAGAAAGATAGAGTGATTGGAGGAAAGGACTAGAGGATGAACAGTGGGGAGGAAAAATGAGAGAGAAAGAGAGAGAGAGTGTGTGTGTGTGTGTGTGTGTGTGTGTGTGTGTGAGGGAGGGAGAGAGAGAATGGCAGTGGGTGGCACTAGCTAATGACAACAATATAATGGTAAGACATTTTATGTTGACACCCAATCTAACCTTTCCCACTAATAAAGCTTTCATGTCATGCGCTCATTTCATTTATGAGACTTGTCTTCTGGATGGCACTGTGCCGCTAAATTTTCATCATGGAGTATTAGAAAGTGGGTAGACCAATTACAGCATAAGCCTAATTGCAATCCTTGAAATTGTCAAAATATCTTCAAGTTCTTAAAGAATATATAATGTGCATGTAATGGTGTTGAAGTGATAATAATCATAAAATCTATGGTGATAGTAACAATGATCCCAATAAAACAATAATAATGAGAGTAACAATAATAATGATAATACTAATAATGATTAATGGTAATGATGATGATATTGATAGTATCAGAATTATAATAACAGTAATACTAATCATCATGATAACAACTACAGTCCAATCTCTTTTATCCAGCCGTATTGGGACCACCCCATCCGGATATGCAATTTGGTCGGATGTGGGAGAAGAACAATGTTTATGTACATATGAGTACGAGTAAGCTTCCAACCCAGTAATAGCTACGTAGTGTACATCACAACAGTTATGTACTTCGTGCTCACCTTAGAATCTGAAATTGAATCTTTAAAATCTCAGGCATGAAATTGAAAAATTTTACTGTAATAATCAAAACATGTTTCTGTAGGGAATATCATGGGTAAATTTCCTTGAGTTTTGTAGGACTTTAAACTGTGTGTGAACTCACTTTGTTTTTCTTCACTGCTTGGAGGCGTCCGGATTATAGAGAAGTCTGGATAAGAGAGGGCCGGATAATCAGAGGTTGGACTGTAGAAGTACTCAGGAGAGCATAAATATCCTTCATGGCCATGGGCCACTAATACCATGAAACTGTAATGATGATGAGGATCACTTACCCAAAGCTAATCATCTGGGTTTTTTTACCGTAGCAGACCTATCCTGACAATTTTATACTTTTTTAGTAATATTGCTAACAGACAAACAAAACAAAAATAGTGCCTTAAAAACAATCAAAAAACAAAACATATCCCTTTGGCAGACTTTAAAGTGATAATGATTAAAATCATTACCACTCTGCAAGCAACAGATGCAAATGGCATGAGGAGATATTTTAGATTAGAGACATGAAAGCCTGTCAAGGTCTCACAAATTACTAATTGCTGGTTTTCCAGGAATATCATATATGGCAGAAGGCTTCTGCACCTGCTCTTGAAATTTATCTCTTCTATATTTGAAGGAAAATATAATCAAATTTTGTTTGGTAATAAGTGTGAAATGTCATGATGGGGAAGTGTCTTTCTACAGAAGTTTTGGAAAAAAAAAAGAGACCCAACTATGTTTTTATTCACATGGTTAGCCACTTCAGAGAATAAGGCATTAGTTAGTATGCTTTTAATAGTACTTACGCCTTTCAATTCATTTTGAATTGTGTTTTTATGCGACCCATTAAATCTTTGTAAATGTTTTTTTGTACAAACTTTTTAGCTTTCGAGAATCATATGATGTCTTTTGCCTTCTTCGGTTTCAGCAAGTCAGCAGTAATGAAGCAAAATGTTATTTTGCCGAAGAGCACTCGTGAGGTTTGATTTGGTTTGAAAAAGAGGAATATGGGCAGTGCATAGTTATCTATTGGTGCTTCTTCCAAGCATTCAGCTCCATTTTTGAGAGGGTACAACATTTTAGCCTTGAATTGTCATATAATAAAGATATCATCCAGAGCATTATAGGATGTTTGTAGAGAGTCTTAGCTCGTTTTTCTGGTTGAAGTTCACTCTTACGCCCTTCTGCCAGCCTCACAATGATTCATTTGCTATGGCTAGGACATATAAGTGTTCATAACCCTTGAAAGATATCTATGAAGTAATAGTTTGGAACGCGACGTTGTGGCGGCAGAGGTGGGTTTCCTCGCCATGGCCAATTTCAAAAGCGTGGAGCCAACTAGAACCCCAAATAGCAAATTCTATAGTTTATGACACAAATTAGAAGAAAACTTGTTAAACTATGTTGCCAAATTGTTTGTGAAAGTATGTTGCGGAATTGTTTTGAAGAACTCCTTTTTCACGAGAGAGAAAAAAAATAGCATTAGTTGATGAAGTTAGAGAATATGGATAATAGAGAAATGCACTTATCCGAGACTGACTCATCAGCTAAGCATCAAAAAAGATCCAATCATTACACTCACTCTAATAAAAGATTTCATGGAAGATAAAGTACTCTCCTGATGACTGCCAATTTTGAAAATAGAGTTACTTTACTCATTGTGCCATATGCAGGCCTCTATTAAGCTCCAGTTTTCATCGAAAGTACTTACCGATTTATGCGTACAATAGATAAGAATGTGAATTTGCCAGAGCAAAATGTCCTTGAAGCCACTTAGACTGTAGAGCAGAAATGTTTGTCTGTTCGACTGAAAATATGCTGTACATGTCTTCACTTTAGAGGGCTTCTTGTTGAAGCACTCTTGGTGAAGCGAATTGTAATGAAGCTTTTCAAAAAAGCAGTTGTAAGAATAACATAAATTTCACTCTACTGTAATGATAACCGGTACATGCAGTGTCTACTACCATCTAGAATACCAAGCAGTTGAGCCCCTTTAAGGGCTGCGCAAGACATTCTGATATCTGATCAGGTATACTGTACCTCAGAATTGGCAGAATGAACAGGAAAATGTGTATATGTGTTAAGGACATTAAAGTTATCATTCACTCATTGTGAAGTTTGCAGGCTACATCTAATCATTGTTTCATAATTCTTGTACCTTGACTAAAGTCAAAACTTTTCCCTGGGTGATCTCCCTACATTTTCAGCAAGCATTTTGACTTACTTTTCTTTATATGTGCTGTACCTTTCTTCCTCATTGAGTTGATGTTAGGAAAGAATTGTTTTAATGAATATCACTTTATATAAAAAAAATGAATAACCATTACACGTGATATCATGCAACATGATAAAACAGATTACCACTCAGTGGTAATGTGTGGGTGGTTTGTATGATGACATTGTATCATTTTTTGATTGGTCATTTTCATAACTTTCAAGGAAAAGAAATTGCATGAAATATTATTTCTTGCTGAAGCTATTCCTAGTAAAAAGGAATCATTGAGTGCATCCTGTTGCATTATTAAGTAGTTCTCATTTATGACATGTTTTCTCTGAAACAGTACCAATGTGAAATGTGTAAAACAATTAATCCATTGAGTTCATTATCTTATGGTGAAACATATAATATGACACCACACAGTGGTTGCTTGGCATTGTACATATGTATTAGCATTGGTATGAAAATGCTTATTCTCAGTATCAGTGGGTGGAATTTAGTGCAGTGAACTGTCTTTTCTTTCAGTGTTGATTCATAAGGTAATTGATGCAGAGTGTATGGATGTTGTTAGGATTAGCTTTATTAATAAGGTTCTTTGTTGTTATCTCCCTCTGCAGGTCTGGTGGGGCTTAATGTATGCCAGTAGTTAGAGTTAGACAAGATAAGGAACTACCTATGCAAGTACTAGAACAAGATAAGGAACTACCTATGCAAGTACTAGAAAGTCCCAAATAGCCATCTACTTTTCATGGTAGCAGAGCGAGGTTACTAGAACAGGTAGACAGAATCAACAGTAGACATGGCTGAAAAGGTAAAGGACAATTTTGTGGCCCCACCAGTATGGAAGGTGGATACCACTTCATACGAAGATTGGAAGTTTGATGTATCACTGTGGACTCAATTCACCAAGACAGAAAAACGTAGACGGGGTTTCCTGTTGTACAGTGTTCTTCCTACAGACAAGGGAGTCAACGAGAAAGTGAGGCTGGCAATGCAGAATGGAGAGATCTCCATAAATGATGATGATGCAGTCAGTCAGATCTTTGGTGTACTAGACAAATGGTACAAAAAGGATGACCTCAGTGTGGTCTGTGAAGCGTGGTCTTCATACAAGAATCTTCAGAAAAAGGACACTGAAAGCATGGATCAGTTCTTGAATGAATATGAGAAAAGAGTGAAAGAGCTCAAAAAGGAAGGAATCACTCTGCCAGAGGTTGTTCTGGCTATGCAGTTGATTGACAGTGCTGGTTTGGAGAAAAAGGAGAAGCAGATAGTTCTTACTGTGGTAGACTACTCAAAGAAGAAGGAGATGTATGATCAGATGAAAAATGCCTTACGAAAGTTCTTTGGGGAACAAACGATGCAGAAACAAAGAGGCACAACATACAAGGAAGAAGCTGTATTCAACACTGAGTCAGAAGAAGCCTACTACACTCGAGGAAGAGGTACAGGCCGTAGAGGTGGTTATCGTGGTAGACGAGGAGGTCGCTGGCCTAGATGGGGAAATCAGCCTGGTAGAGGACGTGGACATGACTACTTACAGGAGAGAAACAAATCACAAAATGAAAAAGGATCCAACACACTGAAAGGAAGTTCAGTGAGGAAAAATCCATGTGATGCAGATGGAAACTTCTTGAAATGTCATGTGTGTGAATCTATCATGCACTTCAAACAGGACTGCCCTCACAACAGTACAGGCAAATCAGAAAATGTCATGAAAACTGAAAATGAAGAAGCATACAAAGTCCAAGACTATTCTCATGAAGACAAGCAGGTGCTTATGACAGAAGCAGCTCATGCAGCCGTGTTGGATAGTGCTTGCACAAAAACTGTCACAGGACGTGCATGGAAAGAGTCATACCTGGCTTCACTGTCCTCAGATGAGAAGATGCATGTGAAAATTCGAGCCAGCGATACTAAGTTCAAGTTTGGAGGAGAAAGTACAGTCAGATCAGATGAACGGATGGAGTTTCCATGCACCATTGCTGGTCAGAAGACGACAATTGTGACTGATGTGATAGAAAGTGACATTCCACTGCTGCTCAGTAAGCCGGATATGAAACGGTTGGGATTCACTCTGAACATGGCTGATGACACCCTAGAAGTCAATGGAAAGAAGCTAGACCTTGATACCACTTCATCTGGCCACTACTACGTACCACTGAGAGATTGTGAGATGCAGATTGAAAGGGTGAATATGGTTCTAGAAAAGACAACCCAGGAAGAAAAGAAAAAGATGATCACCAAACTTCACCGCCAGTTTGCTCACCCCACGGCAAAAAGCTTGAAAGCTATCATGAAGGATGCTCTAGATGATGACTATGCCACCCTCATTGAGGAGGTCAGCAACAAGTGTGAGGTGTGTAAGAGGTACAAGAAAACACCACCTCGCCCTGCAGTGAGCCTGCCTCTGGCTAGACAGTTCAATGATGTGGTGGCCATGGATCTGAAGCAGTTTGGCGAAGTGTACTTCTTGCATTTCATTGACCTGTTCACTAGATTCAGTAAGAGCAAAATGATCAGAAGAAAAACACCCAAGGTGATTGTAGAGAGCATCGCAACTGAGTGGATTGCAGCCGGATTTGGGCCACCCAAGAAATTCCTGGTTGACAATGGAGGAGAGTTCAACAATGCCGAATACAGAGAGTTGGCAGAACAATTTGAGGACGACGGCAGGTCAGCTCAACTGGATGGCAACACAAACTAGACCAGACTTGAGCTTTGATGCTCTGGAACTAAATATGACTAGAAACCACCCGACTGTTGACCAGCTGCTGAGAGCAAATAAAGCTGTGCGACATGCCAAATGTCAGGGAGAAGGGATACTTTTCCCACCACTAGGTCCTTTTGGAGGATGGAAACTTGCTGTGTACTGTGATGCATCCTGGGGCAACCTTTGTGACGGAGTGTCAAGTGCTCAGGGTCATGTGATCTTCCTCCATGGACAAGATGAGAAAAGTTGTCCTGTGAGTTGGACGTCAAACAAAATAAAGAGGAAAGTGTCAAGCACTCTAGCAGCAGAAGCATTGTCCATGCAGCATGCCCTTGATGATGCAGTCTACCTTGGAAGTCTGATAACCGAGATCTACAATGACAGTTATGCAGAGAATGTGGTTCCCATCACTGTATATACGGACAATAAGTCTCTGCATCAAAACATACACTCCACGAAGCAAGTGTATGAGAAGCGTCTGAGAATCAACGTGGCTGAAATCCAGAGGATGTTGTCGTCTGGAGAAATCCGTGCCATCGAGTGGTTGCCGAGCAAGCTGCAGCTGGCAGACTGTCTGACCAAAAGGGGTGCCGATAACAGACTGCTTCTGGAGAGTTTCAAGAGTGGTGGACTGCCAATGGACCATATTGACATTTGAGATTCCCAAGGAATTATAGGAAAAGGACCTTAAATGTCTTGTTTGTGGTTTTGAATATGTGACATTAACAAGACTACGTTTTGTAAAAGAAAACTGCCAGATGTCAATGACTGAGAACATTGGACAGTATTTAAAAGGACTCTACCTGGATTGTGATGGACATGTGTTTTCAGGGTTACCTGAATAAATGACTGAGAACATTGGACAGTATTTGAAAGGACTGTACCTGGATTGTGATGCATGGACATGTGTTTTCAGGGTCACCTCAATAGACCTTTTCGTGTTATACTCTTTATTGTATTGTTGTAGTTTTGGATGTGAGTGTTCTTCTATTCATGTATGTTGTACCTCCCCAGACCTCGGTTTTAATCAAAAGAAGAAACAAGGGGGAGTGTGTTAGGATTAGCTTTATTAATAAGGTTCTTTGTTGTTATCTCCCTCTGCAGGTCTGGTGGGGCTTAATGTATGCCAGTAGTTAGAGTTAGACAAGATAAGGAACTACCTATGCAAGTACTAGAACAAGATAAGGAACTACCTATGCAAGTACTAGAAAGTCCCAAATAGCCATCTACTTTTCAGATGTGATGGTATATTGAACCATAGTTGGCCATGAACAAATCAGAGATATTTTTACGGACAAAGTTTATAATGAAAAATATGATTCTGGCTTTATTACAAAGACATAATTACAGGTAATGACTGTGTTCAGTCTACAATTTGTGGGGATTTCATTTTCACAGTGTTCACAAGTCTCCCAACATTGACTAATCAGTGAAATGGCACAATATTGTTCCCTACAATGCAAACGCAGTGGACTTCATTTCCAAGATTGGAAATGACTGACTTTGTTTTTAACCCATGAGGACGGACTGATTTTGCTATATATATCATGCATTTTCCATAGACACCTGCCTGAAGATTCTCAGGACTCGTCTTCAACGGGTTAAAAAGATAATACCAATTTCTCATTTTGTCATTGTGCTTGTTGCCCTTTGCGAATTCAACTACTCAGGAAATTGTCATATAAGTTTCCATTTGTGGAATACTTTTCCAATGAAACATATGCCCTAAACAGAACATGAAGCTAGTCTCCTCAGCTGCTCTTGACAGTATCCTCAATCCTTGTAGTGGCAAAAATGAAACAGAGAAAAGAAAACACTCACAATATTCAGCCAAAGAGTGACTTGATATTTTATGTACAGATTTGATTGAATGAAAGGCAGCTAAGAAATGACAAATATGAAGAAGGTAATTTCTGTTAAAAAAAGCATTGTCAAATAATTTAACTAATGCACAGAAACCTTTGAGCATGAGAACACAGTTCCCACATCATTTGTTGGTAGAAGAAGTGTTCAAGAAGGGAAAGCCATCACAAATTGATATTCTGCTGTATCTGGTATTTGAAGAAAATGTAGCAGTTGTGGTGACTGCTTTCATGAAGTGGAGGGATTAATATCAAGAATAGAAGATAACTGACAAGGTTGGAAAGTTTAAAACTTTGCATCCAGTAATGACGATGGTGCAGGGTAATGAAAGCATGGATGTCAGGTAGTGTGAATGTGTCAATCCCAAACAAGTGACATATGAAACTTACACACCAACTTGTGTGATGTTTAGCAACGCTTTTTGTTGATTAGGCATTGTAGGGCCTTATTGAACTACTAGGTACATTGTGATACCCATAGCAATAATATAGCCTCAAGTATTTTCTTCCCCAGCCGGAAAGTCAGGAAAAGGGAGAGAGTGATGTTATGGAATAATAGTAAACACATTCAATCTTCTGTCCATACATCATTCTTCATCTAGATTGATATATGTTTCTTTTCAGATGTATTGCCAATGCATATGTGTCAATGAGTGATATACATGTATATTAATGTTTATATGTTTTTTTTTTTTTATCTGTTGGCATCTCCTTCTTTCTGGCACAGGTCACAGTGGTCCATTGTCAGGTGTAAAGTTTGCTCACAGGAATCCATTCACAGTCTTCTCTTCCTCCAAAGATGGAACAGTCAGGTGAGTTGCGGTGCAACAAAAGAAAGATAGATAATATATTATGCATTCAGTGAGGATAGAGTGTGATAAATAAAGATGAGTCATTTTCGTAGAACTGCATGAGGGCGGGAGTATGATAATGTCAGCCTCGCGTGTCGGCGGATGTTGCTGATCAAACCTGTCAAATCCTGACTGGCTGATTTCTTTAAAGGGCCCCTGAAATCCAAATGCATGTTGATTTGTGTTGATTTAAATGATACCCTCAACATCACATTTGTGGTGAAATGAATAAACATTCCATATATTTTTAACGATTTTTTCTTCTATTTTTCTTCAGATTACCTGGAACGCCCACAAAAAAATCCTTCCAAACCAATATTCCTCAGATGACCTCATCTGTCAATCATCGCTAAATTACTGAAATGTTTAACAAGAGACATTGGAATGCACCTTCTCCTCGACTCAGCATAACTTGCATGTTTCTGTGATATTAATGTGACTAACAAAAGACATGGCGAGGGAACATGCAAGTTCTGCTGAGTGAGGGGAAGGTGCATTCCAATGTCTCTTGTTAAACATTTCAGTACTTAAGCAATGATTGACAGATGAGGTCATCTGAGGAATATTTGTACGGAAGGATTTTTTGTGGGCATTCCCAAGTAATCTGAAGACAAATAGAAGAAAAAATTGTTAGAAATATATGGAATGTTTCTAGATATTCGTTTCACCGCAAAAGTGATGTTGAGGGTATCATAAATCAACAAAAAGCAACATGCATTTGGATTTCAGGGCCCCTTTAAATCTGTTTGCGGTTTATGCGTGGGTTTGTAGGTGGTTTGCATTTTAATTGGGTGGCTTTACGTAGATCCATTGTCACTGATGGGCTTGTAGATGTACATCACCCACCACAGGTATTTTTTTTTTCTCAACAGTTTCCAAGAATTGTTCCCATAGCGTCTTTTACCCTTTATGTACTTGCTTATGCATGAAATTTGTGCTTCTAAAAGTGCTTTGATTATGTGTAGAACTGTCTTTCATACCTTCCAAACTCTTTTTTTTTTTTTTGTGAACAGTGCCTTTTACCATAGACTATGAATTTCATATTTGCAAGTGCCGTTTTGACTGGATTAGGTACTTTGCCAAGATTAGGTGCTTTACCAATTTTTATTCAACATTTTTTCAACTTTTCAAAAAGGATATCATAACATGGCTTTCACAAACATGTATCTTATTGAGACCTTAAAGCAACCCAACTGAAACCTTAAAGAGACCCAGAATAGCATACCTGAGGGTATCCAGTAAAATTCAGAGTTGCCAATTCAATAATATACAAGATGATTGTTTGTTTTTGTCTGCTTGTTTTCCAGCAGTAGCAAACATCCCCTAAGATTTTATAAATCATTTGCATATAATATAAACACACATGCATGCATTTATATGATGAGTATTTTATTCCAAGTGTTGGTTCCAGCACATGAATACTGTAATGAAAGGAAGAGATCAGTAATCTGTAAATGCCTAACAAATTTTAACGGTTGCACCAAATTTTCAACATGTTATGCATCTTCTAGTTTGTCACCCCGAAGAAGATGTATGATGAATTGAAAGTTTTTAAAACTATGAAAATGCATTTGACACTAATTATGCATCAGTGACCTCTTCCTTTCATGTATATATTTATGAATGTATGCTTTGAGGGATATTATATAGATGTATGCATTCACACACATACATACATACACCTGAATATACACCTGAATTCTGAAATACATACAGACATGTAGTGTATTCAATAATCCTAGATTTCTCCTCTTTCTGCCACAATTTATGTTTATTGCGGTTTTGTACCATCTGCAATCATTTGTAATCTTTGTGTGAAAAATGTATAAAAATATAAATTTGGCAAAGACATTTTTTAGCACACCCCCAAAGATAATGAATTTGCTAAACCTGTCATCAAAACAATTTCATCCTGATCAGGCATGTCATATGAGTCATACCTCTCTACAGATGATTCAAATTTCTTCTTCTTCTTCTTCTTCTTCTTCTTCTTCTTCTTCTTCTTCTTCTTCTTCTTCTTCTAAAGCAATCAATTCTCTAACTTATATAACAGTGAGTAAAAACTTTTTTCCACATTTCCCTGCTTGATGACTCCTGACAAATGAGGCAAATCTTTGACATTTATAATGCAGTCCGTTCAGTGTGACCTATCTCCAATTAAATTGTATATGTGACTTGCCTTCCAAATTGCTTTAGGCGTGTTTCAATCCCTCCTAATCCAGGCTAAAACCTATGAAACTGTTGATTTCTATGCACATTTATTCTTGTTAAGAGGGGATTCTTGAATTTTCTGGGTTTGATTAAAGGTAATTGAAATGATGGATATTTCAGCTTTATTCTAAATTCAGTGGTCATCTTTTGATAATATTTACTTCCACCAATCACAGATCCACAGTAATGAGTGAGAATTGTGACAGGCTAACAATATTGATTGAGGGCAGTCACTGCCCCACAATACGTGACAGTAATTGGTTTTCTGTCTGGACGGTACCGCACGATTATGTATATGCTGCTAATGGAAAATATGGATTTTTTTCCCTGTTTTCAATCTGGCGGTAAAAATTAGTACCTTTGAAGACTAATGGGTTTGTAAGTCCCATTTATAGAAAGTGCATATGTGATACATGTAGCAAAAAGCTGGTAACATGATTAATTGACAATCAATCGGGGGTTACATGTTACCTGCTATAAAGATAATAATAATAATGATAATAATAATAATAAAGATGAAGATGAAGTCAACTTTGTGGTATATTGTAAAGGAAGAAAATGCTGTAGTCCTGAATGGAACAAGATGTGCTTGATTTTCATATGGGGCATGTAGCTATTTCTGTAGATGCCATTACCACATTAATAAAATGAAGCATTTGTCCTTCGAAAAAAAAAATTCAAACTAAACATAGGATGATGTTGACTTGGACATATAAATTACTGCATAATTGTTTCATTTGGCTGTTTGATTGTGCAACAAAAAGGTGGCTTGTAATGCTCAAATGGAAATTCCATCCTGATATTATGTTACTTTGTATGAAAACTGAAAAATCAGAGAAGAAGATTAGTGAAAGTAAGGGGGGGGGGGGGCAATCAGACACACAAACTGATAGAATTGAGAGAGTAAGACAAATTGACAATTCTATGTGATCTAGATGTTGAGCACCTGTCAATCATTTGATACACAAAATTTCACTCATTTTTATTTTGCTCACACATTTTGGCACAGACAAAACTTATCTGCTGAGGAGGACAATCCAAAAATATACTGCTCTTATCATATGCCAAGAAAAAATCTGGAAAAAAAGACTGATGTGTACAAATGGAATAGAGAGCTGCTCAACATCTGCCACACACAGAGTTGCCATTTTGTCTTGCTGTCTAAACTAATTAGCAGTTTATAAATATGTGTGTGTGTGTCTATTTTTTTTTACTGCAAAATTTTCACTGACCCGCTTTTCTGTTTTCATGCAAAGCAACATAATATCTAGATGGAATTCCCCTTGAAGAAGTGCACATGGTTGCCATAGAGACAACCATGTCATCCTAAACAAGGTGTGCTTGATATGATTTTTTCAATCACATTGCACATTACATGTGCCTTCTCATGATTGAAAAAGATTCCTTGAGCAGATTTGCGATTGCCTCTCTGGAATGCCAAACATATCCGGCGAGGTTATTGCATTGATTTTGGTGGAGGTTGGTTATGAAACTTGTCCACATACCTTGCCAAAAAAACTAACACTAACACACACACATTCTCTCTCTTTCATCTCTCTCTCTCTCTTTCTCTGTTTAACCTCACATTGATTGTTTTTACGTAATGAAGAATCCAAATATAGGTCCAGACACAATGGGTTGTGAGCGACATTCAATCAAATTTATCCCATTAGTGTCCAGCGTGTGACAGGTAGTCCATCTTATGCTTTCACATTACAGCTGTGTGCTAATTGTTCATGATTGGTCATTAGAGCAGTCCTTTTTACTGTTATTCTTTTTTCTAGGTACTCAAATTGATGGGAGCATTGCATATTGGCAAGCCAGTATGCAGGTCATTATCAAATATGACAAATTTATTGGGCTGACATGGTTCAGAAACCCTTTTTCGGCGCATTGTTGTTGTTTTTTTTTTCTCTCACAATATGCAATTATTTAGAAACCTCATTAGAAGTAAACAGTGACGAAGAGTCTGTGATATCTTACAAAAGTAACACTGGAAATATGCCTTTTGGGCCTGTAAAGGCATATGTCAAGAATAAAATGAAAAAAAGGTGAACTGACCTCCTTCCCTCAACATTATTTCTGACATTAAAGGAACTTGATGAGTACACACAAAATAATAATGGTTGAAAGCTTGTTACAAATTTTGCTGAAGAAAAATGGAAAGTATGCCCTTAACTCACATAGTGTACATGACCAGTAAATGCAAAGCTTCATAAGGAAACATTAAGATAGTAGTATATAATCAGACACATTGTAACCCATGATGGGTGATTGAGAGTGAATAATGAATCAGGTTTTAAGGTCAATAAATGTAAATACTGTCTTCTTTTGGAGGAATACTGAAAATCTGCCCATACATGGCCAGTAGAAGTATTGCTTAAGTGGAGAGAGAAAGAAAATGGATCTCTCTCTTAAATGTTATGTACACTTGAAGGTAGAATATAAAAACATTCCATTCTTGCCAAAAAATACCAAATAAAAGCTGCCAAGATATGTTTTAGTATTATCTTGTCATAAATCTCAGACAGAAGTTCATATCTACCTCAGATTACTGTTAACATATATCTCTTTGTGAATAGGGCCTATATTTTTTCTACAGGTTGTTTTTTTTTTTTTCCACTAGCTCTTTCAATGTATGCCCTTTGTTTGGAAATGTAAAGTTTGAGGTTGTTGTTTGAGTATGTTTTCAGACTGAAAATGAGCAAAAAAAAAAAGAAAGAAAAAAGTTGGATCAGTGGATAAATTTCAATATCTACAGTATATAAGAATGTATTAGAGAGACAGAGAGAGAGATTGGGAGGGATAAAAGTGGATTAGGGAGACAGAGAGAGAGAGGAAAGGAAAAGAGATGAAAGAAAAAGTCTTATTTACATGTACAGTATATTTTATATATGTGTGAGAGAGAGCAAAAAAAAATTAGAGAGATAGATGATAGGTTTCAACATCTACAGTGTAAGCATGTATGCACCTGACAGGTGTTCATATACATATCTGGGCCTCTGAGCCTCTATCAGCAAATCTGAATCTCTTGGGGCAGTATAAGGAGCCCTAGTTACACACAGCTATCAAAATTCTATGTACTGACATCAGACAAAAAGGCGTGGATTATCTCACCTCCAAGGTACCAATATTCC
Source organism: Diadema setosum (assembly GCA_033980235.1). Taxonomy (NCBI): domain Eukaryota; kingdom Metazoa; phylum Echinodermata; class Echinoidea; order Diadematoida; family Diadematidae; genus Diadema; species Diadema setosum. Next base: position 10,799,775 of record CM067066.1, read on the forward strand.
ATACGGTTGCTCATTTTCCTGTAGGAGGAATTTCCAGGTTAGAAGAGAGTAAAGTGAGAATTCATTAACAATAAAGTCCCTGAAATATGTAAATCGATTAGCGATTATCCAATTTTTGTTTTTGCCGTAAAACTGTGGAATCATCTCCAATCAAATTTGAGGCTTGGTAATAAACTTCAGTTTCATGAATCTCATAAAAGTCCTCTGTTTAAGTTAATACCACAAGATGGTATATTTTTTACCCTTGCCTGTATACTTCACATGTATATATATATATATATATATATATATATATATTTTTTTTTTTTTTTTTTATGTATGTGTATGATTGCCATGTTCCAGCTCCGTACAACTGCTGATGAAAAGGGACCTCATTAATATTTGTGATGTGTCATGCAATGTAAGTTGCTTTTTTCAACTTTGTGATTATCATGTTTTGAATCAATCATCAGCAAAAAAAAAAAAAATCTGATTGAAATGCTTGGAGTCAGAATGAAGTGGGAAAATGTTTAAGTATTCCTTCTATTATTTCATCTCTTAATGATTTCTTGTCTTTTGTTTATTGATTTGAGGGGAGAAATGCAGTCGTGACTCGAATGAAGTGTGCGTGAATGCCAGATGTTTGAAGACATTGAACAAAGTTTCCTTAGATGTAGAGATAGAAAGAGAATAACTTTTTATAATATTTGGTCTGATTTTGGTGCAGCAAGAATGACATTCCATTCAATTCAATGAATTTTATTTTCCTTTTGTTTGTTTTGTTTGCATGCATATGGTCAGTTTTACGGTAAAGGGTGTAACTTTCAATTTTTAGCCTTTTGGCCCACCCTGAACACATAGATTTACCGATCTCAAAGATTTTTTCCCATGTGAGTCACCTTATGAGTAGCCACCTTGGGTAGCATAATCAGGTCCAGGTATTGATGCATTTTGTTTTGACAGTCACATATGTACCCTAAAAATGACTATTTTGTTGCACTGAAATTTATATAACATTTTTGAAATTTTAATAATTTTCTACAGCAACTGCAGAGATCTAATTTTTTATGTTAAAAGCATAGTTGTATGGTCAATTGAAATGACCAAATTAGTTTGGTTTGTATCTGGCCCTTTATTTTAGAGTACTATGACTTCAAATTTGAGGTTTCGGAGGCTTCATTTTCCGTTAACAATTGTTTACAAACTTTGATGGACAGTAATGATCAGTGGATGTGTTTTGGTTACTTTCTTTTATGCTGAAAATAGTAAGGTACAGCTAAACTTTAGACTAACATCAAAGTTTACTTGATTCTAGGGCTATCTGAAATTTTGTGATAATTTTATTCCATCATGTGAAATTTCCGTTAGCAGTTTTGAAGCCTCCGAAACAAAGTGTTTAGTCAAATAATATGAATATAGATAAGAGAAGCGACCTAATCTATATGTCAAAATGTAGGATATGGGGCCCTAACCTAATAGGCCAAAAATAGTCAAGATCCGCCAAACTCTCTGAAAATAGGAGACAATACAAATTTTCCGTTAACACGTGAAGCCTCCGAGACGCATGAAGCCTCCGAAACAGCAAAAACATCTAATTTGACATTTCTGATAAATTCTTTGAGTGTCTGCCCCAAATTATGCCATGAAATCATCAACAGACATGGACAGACAACAAAAATAATAAAAACATTATGATACTGCAATAATTTTTTGAGCTAATACACTTTATAGAGAAAAAGTGGTTTCGGAGGCTTCAAAAGGATGTTAACACTGCATTTTTGTGATTTTCTCTGGACAAAATCAAATTAGATTTATTGTTCACCCACCCAATGATCACTTATGACATATCTAAAGATATTAAATCACATTCAGTGTTCTGGCTGCTTTGTTTACTCACCAATATAGATTTACTATACGATTTACCTATTTTTCTTAAACAGTGCAGACGTGTCACACATAACTCACCTATTCATTCAGCAATAAAATATTAGCAGATGAGGATGTTGCCCCACAAATATGTTTAAACAGTGTATATCAACTAAAAAAGACACAATTTACCCATCACTTTCTACATAACATACATGATTTTCATAAAAACATAAGGCATACCAGATTAATTTTCCAGATGTTTCGGAGGCTTCATTTTATATTAACAGCATGTAAATGGAATGTTTTGATTACAATTTTGTAATTCTAAGTCTATCAAATAACTGTTTGGACTGAATGAGACTTAATGATTCCTCAAGCAAGGTATAGATAGTTGTTTAAATGTATGAAAAGCATTTATTTTGTAGGTTTCCTTTTGAAACAATGGAACAGGCTAGATATTGTGAGTAATGAAAGTGACTTCCAGCTTGCGTGCATGCCCACATCATGCAACAGTAGTGCCACAAAGCAAGTAGTTGTGGATACACCAATGTTCATATGTTGGATAACTCATTTTTACCCTTGAGAGAAGTTGAAGTGTTGTGACCATATTTGTATCACTCTTTTGACTGGTTAGACTTTGATAATGAAGACCAAACAATTACTTGATTATTTAGTGTTAAATACACTTTTTTTTTAAAGAACTGAACACTATTCCTGTCCTGAAGATTCAAGGACTTTAATACTCAGTAGATGGTTATTCAAGAGGGAAGCATACACTTAACTAAGAAATATATTACTTTTGAATTTAAGGTTGTATCTTTTATGCATGATCCAGAGCAAATGGTGGAAAATACTTTTTTGATTTTTACACTTTCGACTCACTATCATCTGAGTGTAATAGTTTCGAAACACAATCTTTTACATGTCCATTTATAACCCATTGACAAATCCATTCCATTGTTACTCACATGGCATTTGTTTTTGCCATACTAAAATCTTGACTTTTTCAGCTTTCCATTTCTTAACAAGTTCTTTGGCGTTCATTTCCAATACTTATTTGGAGGAAAATAATTAATCAATAAATTTGTGATTGGATTTGAAAATAGCTAACATCTTGCAGATTATCATTTCTGTGGTGTGACTTGGATCACAGGGTACTGTTTTGGAATTTTGACATTTGATTACTTCATTCAGTCAGGTTTTCATATCAATCTGTATGTCAGATCTGAGGCATGCAAGGTGCAACACAATCTTGATACTATACCCTATTTTCCATACTTTATCATGCTGGCAGTGACCACTTGACTATTTTTGATTAAACAAAATGTAACTTGTGTTACGAAACATCTCATCGCATACATGTGTGAGACTCTATGACATGTTTGCGATGTAGTTCTCAGTGCAGTAAATGGACAGTAATGGTTGGGATAGGATTGTTTATAAATGACATATAGACCTCTACTTATAAATAGCCTGTTGCCATGGGGTACATGTAGTTTACATGGGTGGGTGACTGGAGAAGTTATGTTCATGAAGAACAATATTGAAATGATTGAAATCTTTATAATCTGTTTAGTCCTGGCTTTTCTGGAAAAAGTTACAAGCCCCTAACTATTTTGAAATTCAAAGGGTGAAAACTGTAGTCTGTGGGTTTATATACTATTTAAAACAAACTTGTGGGTTTCTAAAAAACTTAGATATTTAAACACATTTGCTGCTTTTTAATTTTTTTGCTATAAAGGTTGTCAATTTTAGAAACAGTAAAAGTTCTGTTAGCAATTTCTCAATGCGTACCTTCAAAAACAGGCCTCCTAGCTGTCACAGGAGTCACAAACTGGAATTTTATAAAATAACTATAAAAAAAAAGCCTTTGAAGAATTAAAAAAAAAAGAAAAATAAAATGATATGAAACAGGGGTGACTTGTATACCACAGAAAAAGAAAGTAAAATTCTAACTATCATATTATAGGGAACTATACATTTGGTCAACATTTTTTTTTTATTTAAATTCGTACACAGTCATGGGTAGGGTATGTACATTAATCTTTTCAACAGGCGATTCAAAAAGATGACTGGGATCTTGACCATTTCAATTTCTATTGAGCTCCATGATAATATCACCAATATATTGATTATTCCAACTCCATTTTGATGATGACAGTTTGATGATGACCCTTAGATGGAATGGCTGATCGGTGTTTAAGATTGCTGTTCTATGACCATGATCACTGCATTTGATAGCTATAGTAGGGGATATCAGGCATGGTCATATGCAAAAGAATGTTTATAAACCTTTTTTCCCATTTCTATATTTTACAATGCTATGTTCTAATCTAACCGTCATGCCATCACATAGTCTATTTTCTATCCCTTTCTCATCAACAGTTGAAATTGATTTCACATGTACATATGTATATAAAACAATTATGATGGGTGGTTTATGTCAATATACATCCCACAAACTGCACTTATAAAGCAAGCAAACATAATCTTTGCATTAAGTCTATAGCTACAGTTCTAACTCATTGAAAGTAATTCTTACTGTATTATGATGAAAAGTTTGACAAATGCATACAGCTGTTCATGTGTGTAGCCTAATCATGTTCTGCATTGCCAAAGTCATGGATATGCAAATACAGTGTATGTATACAACTGAGCATAAAGATTTAAAATGTTTTTCTTTGTCTCTTAACATATATGTTGGAAAGTCTTTTTTCTGCATACAAATAAATACTATTTTACATGTTACAACATTGTTAGTTATTTGGAAACAATCAGCTGCATTAATGTACTTCATATCACCTTAAAATGGACCATTTTTGCATGTTAACAGTCATGATGAAGCCTCCGAAACATGCGTTGCTGCTAACTTTAAGCCGCAAAAAAAAAAAAAAAAAAAAAAGATGTTCCTAATCAGTGTACTTTTATTGCTACTGTTGCAGTTTCCTTTAGAATCATATTGCCTCATGTAATGTCATAAATTCGAACCGAGCATTGCTCAAAGTGTACACGGTTTGTTATTCACTTTTGGGGAAGCCAATTTCCTTGTAATAATAAGTACATTTTGTATGAAGGGTAAACATTATGCACTGCCATAAAATGTACATCTGTATACTGTTATTCACATTTTATTGATGCCTTGTTCTTATTCTAGCATGTAGTGATTGTTGCTTACTGCAGTTTTATTATTTTAAGTGAATACAGGACTAGAACTTTGTGTTAGCAGTTTTGAAGCCTCCGAAACACACTAGTTTGTTAACTGAAGCCTCCGAAACTCACAAGTCTGAAAATTTCAACTTTGTCAAAAATAATCACATTTCTTTGGGATTTGGGTTGATAAATGTTTGTTACCAAGAGATTATTTAGGGCTATGTTTAGAGTGGCTCTTGCTTCTAGAACATTCTTTTAACTTAAAAATAGTTTGTCAGGTACCATTTTTACCTTGAAATTTGAAGTTCACATCCAAATAATTGCAAGAGCGAATATCTGTTGGGGGAAAAGTGTTTTGATATTTCAAATATATGTTCACAGCAAATGAAAAGTTGCATTACCTCCACCATTTATCTTCATTTGGTTGCTGTGGGTGACCAAAACATTCTTGTTGTTTTTACCTAAATTTATCTAAAATTCCATAATAGTAACTTCATTTTTCATATTTAGCCTAAGAATTAAGCTCTGGAATGACAAAATATTGAAAATATAGACATTCCTATATAAAATAAAAGCAAAGATGAAAATGGAAACACAACTTTAATTTTTGACCCTTGCCACATCAAAGTTACACCCTTTACTGTAAAACTGACCATATGTGCATAAAGGACATCGGTACATACATGGAATGTATATAGATACATGATACAGACCTATAAGAGAGATACATAGAAATGCAAGGAATATACAATACAATATCAATAATTGCTTACGTCATTTCTTCCAATCCAGAAATAGGGATGAATGTAGGGACTGATTTGGAATCTTGACTCTCCTTAATGGACGATTCAGATTTCATAGAAATCATTCCTATTAGTCATCCAGATTTGTCTTTGTAAGGGAAGAAAATGGGTAGAGTACCTCCATAATGGATGCAGTAGACAATGATTAACCCTCTACGTGCCACATTATATTACCATTCCTGCTCATAGGTTTGTGTGACGTGACATTTATGTACATTTCGTCGCCGGTCACACGAACCGACGAATCCCTCAGGTTTGCGTAAGAATGACAATTCGAGAAAAACGCGTTTGAAGTTAGCCCATTTTTGACTTATGGTTGCTACACTTTCATGTCTATAATTTCCAATTATTTTTGTAGTACACCAGACTTCAATTCTTGCTCTAACTTGTGAAGTTTTTATCGAATTGTATTGTTAACAAATAAGCGGGAAATCGTCAAAGAGCTGCATCCATGTATTTTCGGTCTGCAAAGAATGTTGTCATTTTCCATGTGTGTCCATATGTACATGTACATTGAGTGTTGTCATTGTCAACACATGTATTACATAGTACGCGCACTATGCGCGTGGTCAATGAACTGTTGAATCTCAAAAACAACACGCAAGTCAATGCGCACCGAACCGTCGAATCGCCTGATTGTTTAACACACGCGTCTATGGGGAAAACAAATAATTTTCACAAATGGAATTACATACTTCTACAAAAGTGATAACTACGTAAAAGTTACACCGAATTACACACTGAGAATTTCAGAATATGTAGTATGGAATGTCTACTATCGAAATGACTGAAAATCTCAAAATCGAAAATTTGACCCAAAATCGAGTGATTCGTCGGTTCGTGTGACCGGCGACGAATTGTCTCATTGGCATAGAAAGGATGAAAGATCTCTATGGCAGGGAAGAATTAAAGGACAAGTTACATGTGGATTGAGTGAAGGCAACAATGTTAATAGAACACATCAGTGAAAGTTTGGGGAAAATCCGACAATCCGTTCAAAAGTTTTGATTTTTTTTTAAATATCTGTGCAATCACTGCTGGGGGAGAAGACTACTACAGTGTATGATGTCACATGCGTACAACGATATAAGGAAAATAAAAAGAGAATTTTACAAAACTTGACTTTTTGAAGAAAATGCACATTTCCTCGACTTGTTACTGACTTATGTTAGAGGTAATATTATTCCCCCTGACTTCTGAAAGAGAGAAGTCGAGTGTTCTTTTATTATGTGAGAAAAGTGAGAATATCTTAAATTTTCTTTATACTTTCTTTATATAGTTGTACTCATATGACATCACAAGCCATAGTAGTCTTCTCATCCAGCCATGACTGAGCAGAAACTTCAAAAATTCATAACTTTTGAACGGATTGTCCGATTTTCCTCAAACTCTCATTGATGTGTTCCACTAATATTGCTGCATTCACTCAACCCACATGTCTGTGAAGGTGAACTTGTCCTTTAAAGGAGACAGTGCATGGAGCTCAGTCTGTGTATATGCTGTCATTGATTCAGCATTAACTCGTTGCAGACTAGTCCTGAGTACACTTGGGCAGGTGTCCATCATAGGCAACAGTCATGAGTATGCTCGGGCAGTTGTCCATAGGAAATGTTTGTTAAAGCAAAAATCAGCTTGTTCTCAGTGGGTTAATGCTTGTTGGTTAAATCTCAAATCGTTTTGTCATTTTCAAATTCATTTCTTTCTTCTCCTCTTTGTTTTGTTTTTTGTTGGGGGGGGGGGGGAAAGGGGCACCTGTTTCGTCTCATGACTCAAGGATCAGATCGATTTTCTTTTGCTGGTAAATATAGCAAAAGTGGAAAATGCTTTAACCCAGATTTGTCATGACAATTTTTCCCTAGCAGCTGTGTCTCATTTGATAGGCAGGGTTTTCAAATATAGTATGAATATAGTGGAGGCATGCATGGGAACTCTGCTTTGTATCATTTTTGTAAGAAAGGACAAATACCACAGGAGATCTCCTGGACCCCGTTTACAGTGCGAGGCTCGGCCGCGGCTCGGCCGCGGCCGAGTCCAGCCTCGCTTCAGTGTAAACGCGCAAAAGGCCAAATGCGAGGCCAAAATTGGCCTCGCATTTGGCCTCGCTCTGGAGGTGGTCTTGGCTGCGGCCGAGCCGTGGCCGAGCCCGGCCTTTTCTCAGTGTAAACGCAAACTGGGCCAAATGCGCGGCCAATTGCGCGGCCAATTTTAGTCTGGCTTCCAAACCCTCTGCCTGTATCTTTTGCTATTCAGGATATTAACCCCCTCAACGTCGAAAACAAGTATAGTTTAAGGTGGTTTTGTCCTGCAAAGGATTCTTTCCTTCGGCAAAGGCCTTTGCCCGAACGGCGACTTCGTCGCCACGGAATTCATTTGGCAAAGGGTCTGAAAACCAGACAATACCAAATTGCATTTGTTTACAAGCAGAGCGCCACTACGACAAAATATTGAAAGGTTTGAATCAAAAGCGCGGCCGAGCTCAGCAGTGTAAACGGACAAAATTGCGAGGCTCGGCCGCGCAATTGAGGCCGGGCTCGGCCGCAGCGCCGCGGCCGAACCCGGCCCCGCACTGTAAACGGGGTCTTCCTGTTAGGAGCCTGTCATCTATAAATCGGTCTTCTACTAAGTATGGGGGGGGGGGGGGAACATTAAATCACAGAATTTGGGAACATGAAATATGTGTATTCAGGGCTTAAATGCTGTCTGTTTGTTGTTAGGGTTAAACTAAGGTTATATTCTTCCAAATGACCTCATTTTTTCCCCATTGCCTTTCATGTAGTGCATTCAGTCTTCATGTACATTTTATCTTTAAATGGCACTCTGAACTGACATCATTGAATACTATTGTGGAATGTCGACGATGTAAGTGTTGGTGATGTAAGATTGTAAAGAGCCAATTGAGGTGCTTTTGATCACTTCGCAAGGCAAGACTGTCATCCTTTAAAGTAAAAGTAATAGACCTTTCAAGACTGTGATCTGATGTTTTTATGTGGGAGTTTTGCAGGTTTTTTTATTATTTGTTTTTTTGTTTTTTTTACATCACTCAAGAATTTATATGAATGGAAGATATCTCCGGTAATTACAATAGATGGCATTAACGAATGGAAAATTTGTAAAGATACTCCTGTCCATTATCATGGTTGTGTAGGTTATTTCTATTTCTGTTGTGTTTGACATTATGCTTCACTCATGTGTTCTTTCTCAGGTGCTGACACTTTTCTTTAACATTGCAGTATGCATTCTTTTTCATTTATTCCTTTTTAGATGTTGGGATACCAGAATGAAAAGAAACAAAGCTCCACAAGTCTTCACAGGTATGCTGATAATCACTGTTTGTTCAGACTTTTTTTTTTTATGATACCATATAATTATTGTTTTTCTGTGCGTTTCTTGAATCCTTTCCATGATTGAGTTTGCTTTCAGTTTCAATTTTGACAAAAATTGGGAACACTGATGATACTGTTTTTGTTGCTATCAAGTCCTTTATTGCATTGGCTAACCCCCAAAAAAGAAAGTGAAAGAAGTGCTTTTACTCAAAGCATAAATAAAAGTAAGTGAGGTATGTACAATGTAAGATAGATGAAAGGTAGTTTGAAGTGAACTCAGGAATCAAAATTAAGCAAACACCAAAACCAAAAGTTTGCATGACCTTTGCTTAAGAATCTCAGGTCATTGACTGAAGGAGGTTTAAGGTGAGACAAACTGGAGTTGTTTGTTGAGAACGTCACTTTGTATGTACATTTCACTAACTGGGTTCATAAGCTTGGTAAATTCGGGTTCACATGTAGCTGCCCTAACTTAAAGTTACATTCTATAGCTAGCTAATTTTGATGGTAGTGGTGCCCCAAGGGCCTCTAACTTTAAGTTAGGGATGGTGTGAACAGACCCCTTTCTTAGGTAACTTCAAGTTCGAGCAATGCTCCTTCTAACCAGAGAACATCTTTTGACCAGGACATACAGTGAGTGATAAGGGCACTGTGAAGCATCGAAGTTACCAGGGCCCATGTAAACATAATAGCTAACAATATGCTTGGCTCATGTATGAGCCAAACTACTTCTCATAAATGTATGTCGGTGTGCAGATGTGTTATAAGCATGAAATGGGGGTCAATGTTTGTGGCATAATGCACTTCTGGATTTTATGTTGTAAGTCGTTGTTAGGTAACCACAGCTCTATCATCAATTAATGATGAGCATTGTGTGAATGTAACTTGTAATTAGGACCTTGTTTACCCATTATTGATGATGGTGCGACTGTGTAAACATCTCTATTTTTGGCTGAAGTATCTATGGCACAATTGTATCAATTTCATGGTGGGTTTGACAGATTGCAAAATCAATAGGCAGCTGTATTTATGCTATGACAATAGGCACATTGTTACCACAATCTACATGTTGCACCTGTTTTGTTATTTCATTGTTTGTATCACAGTGCCTTGTTGCACCTGTTATGTTATTATATCACTGGTGTCACAGTGCCAGGTGTTTAGAAAGGACAAAGTATTCACACACCTGGATTAAACAATGGACAGGCAGAGCAGTCAAAAGTATTCACACACCTGAATTAAACAATGGACAGGCAGAGCAGTCAAGATTTTAGCTTTCATGCAAACAAATGAAGAGTAGATTTTCAGCTTTTCACTGAACACTTTAGATGAGTAGCACTTAGCAAATATTAATGTGTAAAGAAATTTCTTTTGAAGCAATCATTTGTTTGCTGATTAATGGCTTTACAGTAACCATCTGTTCTACGTTTCTCAAAGTCTAAAGCAATTTTTCATAGGTGAAATCTTTATAAATCTCATTTTCTCCTCTTCTCCACTCTTAGCTCTAAGAAGGCAAGTTTGTTTGTTTCTTTGTTTGTTTGTTTGTTTCATTTCCATCTGAGAAGATGCCTGGATAGCCCTTATTCAGCTGCTATAGCTGGTCTTCCATGGGGTCCAGTTTGATGTTAGGTGGGACCACTTCACTGGGTTAAACACCCTGCAAGTAGCAAGATCTTGTCCTCTCGTCTTCTCTGGATGGAAAAGTGAGAAGGTCTGATGCCACATTTTGACTTCTACACTTTTTAATCCTAGAAGGCAAGAAGAAGACAAGATCTGAGAGTCATATCTGGCCTTCTTGGACTTGAAAAGTAATGAAAAGATGAGAAGGCAAGGAATTACTTTTTCATCTTTATGGCACTTGTGTGCTTCCATACTCTCTCTCCCACTTAATCTGACCTACATGCACTTCCCTTGTTGAGTCCTGAGAGTTGTTTGTAGGCTGGTCCATTAAAGGTGATGAATCCTAGGCCATAAATATTGCCAAAGTCTTGTTTATATTTCTAAAAGTGGCCGGGGAGGAGACGGAAGATGGAAAAAAAAGAACATGTGGCAAAGAGAGGGGAGGGGGAGACAATTTGATGGGATAGTGGAGCAAAAAAAAAAAAAGAAGAAGAAGAAGAAGAAGGAACATGTAAGCCACACAGCTGAGATTTAACAGACTGCATAAACAGATGGTTAAACAATGCAAGCTGCTGCATGCGTAGTCGGTGACGATGATTTTAAAGATGTGGCCTGATGTAGGCATTTACGAGCCAATGGATTGTTTCCAAATAAAACTGTGTATTCCATAAAAATGATGTGTAGGATCCTTTTTCTGCTTTGAATGTCCAGCTAGTGTGTATCCTTTCCAAGAAGTAAAAGAATATTTAAGAGAAATTATTCCCATGTTTACCACATAACCTTTTTGTACTTCTAATTTGTTATAAATAAGTGAACTATAAATGTCCCATTACAATGAACCTTTTCTATCTGTGGGCCAAGTCACGTAGACACTACGTGCAGTACATGCACCCGTTAGGACTTGTTTTCAATATAGCTGAAGAATGTGATCTTTGTAAAAAATTCAACAAGCATTCAAAATTAACAGTCAGCAACAGTTGACTTGCAAGAAGCCATTACATCCTTGAATTACATGATAAAATATCGAGATATAAAACCCATATTTTACTCTCATTAACGTTCTTACCATTTATACTGATGTATTGTTTATTCGTTATCCCTTTGTCAAATCACCACTGTAGGGGTAATGTCCAAATGACTATGAAATGCTTTTAAAACGCATTACTTATGAGGAATTATTACTGTAAAAGTGGAAATTTTCATAATGTGAAAATTGTTCATGCATTTCACATGACACAAAATTAGCATTAAAATAAAAGCACATGAAGTGTTGGCATGTTGTATGTAATGCTATTCTATACTTAAAGTCTGCTGAAATAAAAAAAAAACATGAGAAATTTGTCTTTCCTGGCCAAGTGCACAAATTTACTCACATAAAAATGTTCACTCTTAATTGTGTAGTGGATATCTATTGCCTCTATGAGTAATAATCATGTCTTGTAAGTGGTGGTTTAAAGAGAGGGTATCGGTAGGTATAATAGAAATGATGTACAACCATGGAGTTTTTGTTATGCCTCCGCCACGAAGTGGTGCCGGAGGCATTATGTTTTCGGGTTGTCCGTCCGTCCGTCCGTCCGTCCGTCCTTCCGTCCGTCCGTAATGAATTTTGTGGACAAGGTAACTATCAAAACCTGTTGAGGTATCCTAATGAAACTTGGCATGTATGTGTATTAGGGGGTGAAGTTGTGCCTATCAACTTTTGGGTGCACATGCTCAAGGTCAAAGGTCAAAAGGTCAAGGTCAAATACATAAAATTTCACTATTTCCACCATATCTATTGAATGCCTGAAGATATTTTCTTGAAACCTAGTGTATACATGTATTACCCAATTAAGATTCTCTGGTGAAAGTTTGGGTCATGAGGTCAAAGGTCAAAGGTCAAAAGGTCAGGGTCAAATACATAAAATTTCACTATTTCCACCATATCTATTGAATGCCTGAAGATATTTTCTTGAAACTTAGTGTATACATGTATTACCCAATTAAGATTCTCTGGTGAAGGTTTGGGTCATGAGGTCAAAGGTCAAAGGTCAAAAGGTCAGGGTGAAATACTTAAAATATCACTATTTCCACCTTATCTATTGAATGCCTGAAGATATTTTCTTGAAACTTAGTGTATACATGTATTACCCAATGAAGATTCTCTGGTGAAAGTTTAGGTCATGAGGTCAAAGGTCAAAGGTCAAAAGGTCAAGTAAAAATATTAAAACTTCTTTTTTTTCTCCGTACCTTGGAAAATTGTTCAAGGTATCTTCATGGAACATAGTATATACATGTACTGACTGGAATTGATTGTATCTAGAGAATGTAGGGTTCATGGGGTCAAAGGTCAGGGGTCAAAGGTCAAGTGCAACACTTCAAAATTTTACTATTTCCCTCATATTTATGCAATGCCAGCAGGGTTATATATATATTTTTTTTTTTGCACTTGGTGTATGCATGTGTAACCTAATAGAAATTCTCTGGAAAGTTTTTTTTTTCTTCTTTTTTTTTTGCCTCAAAGGTCAAAAGGTCAAAGATCAAGTGAAAGTGCTGAACTAACTTTTTCCTCCATATCTCGGAAGTGGCTCAAGTTATCTTGAAACTTAGTACATATTATGCATGTTCTACCTGAAAGTGATTATCTTATGAATTTTAGGGTCAAGGGCCAGATGAAAAATGGTAACAATTTACTATTCAATTCAAAAATTCACACCAATTCTCCACACCTGTACCTTGAAAATTACTGAATGCCTAAATGTATGAATGGGTCAAAGTCAAGTTAAAGTCCTTAAATCCCTAGATACATGCTCTCCTATTCATCCAATTAAACCTAGGTCAAGGAAGGTGAACATTCAACACATTTGTGAGAAATTTGTTATTTCAATATTTTGCCAATTTTGTGAAAATGTAGTCACACATTGTCCACATGTACTATCTAGACCTATTGGGAAAATCATGTATTATGGCGGAGGCATACCAGTCGCCAAAGCGACATTTCTAGTTTACTATCTGTTAAAGTCATGGGCATCTATTTATGAGTAATAAGTATGTCTTGTAAGGGGTGGTTCAAGAAGATGGTATCAGTAGGTGTAATATAGATGATGTTCATCACATGTTTATGCAGATGTCAAAATGATAAGCTATACTTATACATCATGGTTGCTTATTTCGTAAGAGATCATCGTATTTGATCCTCAGCCATAAATTATCAAATCTCAAAATGATACGACTTCGCTGAAGGCAACAGAAGAAACCTTCATTAAACATGGAAATTTGAGTTGTGTTTTTATCATTGCATTTCTGTACAAGTAGGCAGATAAATCTGGTGCACTTTTCCGAATGCATTATTCTGACATTTGTATCACACGCAGAAGTTGTTTTTGCAGTCATAAGATGCTAATGGCTTTCCTAAAAGAGCAACGAACTCCCTTCCTTTTATATTGAACAACAAAGCGTTCTACTTCCTGTTTAACTTCTGCAAGTGAAAGTTCTTTGTAATTGCTGCTGCCTCTTGACATTGATTGTTATTGATTTTGTTCCTCATTGTCAAAACATCAGTAGAATACTTTGGATTTCATTCAGTCACAGATGTGAGATGTAATATTGAAGAGAAAAGGCTTGGATAGAAAAGAAGTGAGACAAGGAAATAAAAGAGAGAAAAAGTGAGGAAAGAGAGAGAGTAGAAAACAGAAAAGTTGAGAAAGGAAACCTGGAAGGAGTTATACAGAAGACGGGGTGCAGATTTCTCCGAAGGATGGCATTGCCCTGCCAATATCTCATCACAGTGTTGGCTGTGGAGGCCCCTTGACAATAATATTTGCAGCCTAATCTGGCTACGCGCCATTTGCCAACAAGACTGATAGGCCCACAATGGCTGCGGTGGCAACTTTTTGCTCAATCCCCTGCCACGAGATCAACTCCGGAGCAAAAGGAGAGGAGAGAGGATGCCGGGCCTGTCAATAAGAGATATGGATGCTTCTCTCGGGTGGTCTGAGTCATTTGCAATTCCTTCACCTGCACTGGAGCTTTTGCGAATCTGAAATTGTTAAAACTTGTGCGTCAGAGTCCAATCCAAATCGCATTGTTAGTAGTTACCTGGGAGAACAAGATTTGACAAGCTCTCTGGTTGTTGATGAAAACTCTGACTTGAGGCAGTACATATCAGATATTTGACAACACAACAAAACTTTCTCAATGCCTGAAACCAAGGAGCATGCTCAAACATTTCATTCCAAACCCTTGAGTTGAGAGGTATGAGCCTTAAGTTGCAAAGACATAAGGGGGTGTATCTCAAAGAGGAGATGTCTTATTCTACTCCTTCCACGACAGATTTACATCAGTAGTCAACCTGCGCTGACAAAATCAGTACCTGATAAATGATGTCTGAAGTGCTTGTCAAATCTTTTGCAGAAGATTTTAGAGCATGTATATGTTATATCTGCAAAAAAAAGGGGGGTGTTTTACAGTAAAATACTTTGACAGCTTATGTGGAAGCTGGCTGAATATTAAATAAGATTTCAAATGACTGTGTAAGCAATGCTATCTCGTGCAAAAGAGGACCTAGCTATTCATATGCATTGCAAGTCCAAGCAGTAGCAATGCTGGATATTATGCATGGAATTATGTGTCGGGATCAGCTAGGTGAATATCTGTATGATACAGTCATGTGTATCAAATTCTAAATTGTCTTGTGCTTTGGATTTATCATGTTTTCAGTCTTGCAAGATATATATTTGATAATTTTTTACGGGGAGAGTCTATGTTGGGTTAGAAAGACGTTCATTCGGTTGGGCGAAATTCAATATCTTCCGTAAATGTCTTCTGTTTATGTTTTTCATATGTCATTTTTATATACAGGGAGTATTTATGTATTCTAGGCAGCGAGTATTTGTGCCATCTGACTTAAGTAAGGTATAAACTCCCAAATGTTGGAGGAATATAAAGTGACCGATCAATAGTCAATTTAACTGGCATGCATAGATATGAATTGTGAAACTTTTAAAGCCTGGAATAAGACTATCATGACAGTTTGGAAGTGTGGAAAATTGCACCAGCAACCTGCATCCTTGAGACTGGTATGAATTAACCATGGTTTGAATGAAGGTGATGCGTGGTCTATATGAGTCATACCACAGAGACCGGTCTGTAGTCTGATACCTGAATGTTTTTTCCTCTCTATGATTTAGAGCAAAGAATCAACTATGCATGGTGTTTAAGCCAACATGAAAATTACAGAGAGCAGATGCTGCATTATTTTCTTCCTTTCGACATTTTTCACCAATTAATGACTTTAAATTGTAGTGTCTGTCATCAGCCATCAAAGTTAATGAGACAATGAGTATGTGTATTTCTTCTGCTATAATTCAGATATAAAATTACTGGATGCTCCTATTCTAGATTTAACAAGTAAAAGATATGGAATTCATATTTTCCTTTGATTAGTTTTCACAGGCTAAAGTTTCCTTGTTTCTTTGTTTGTCTTTAAATCAATTATAATTCAATAACATTGAACAGTGTTGTGATATTCACAAGACAATATCAGAAACTGCTACTGATGGATTACTTATGTGCTGTTGAGAACCGTCAAGGATCACATATTACAACTTTTAATGTTGTCATGACGCAAATCTCTCGTTTGAAGAGGCTACACCCCAGTAAATAATGCCAGTGCATATCTTGGCAATCAATGACTTAAAATCAAAGATATAAAACACCTGTTTCTTGACCCTGGCCTAATCTAAGCATCAGTCATCGCCACAGCACCACAGGAGGGGGGGGGGGGGGGGCACCGCGAGAGGAGGAGATTGTTTTGGTTTTGGCATGGGCTATGTAGCTCCATGGTGCGTGCAGGGAGGTGGAAGAAAGACTTCCACCTCCCTGGTGCGTGTGTGTGTGTGTACGTGTGTGTGTGTGTGAGTGTAGACATTCAGCGTATGCAGACAGAGCATGCCTGTACTGCAGTGACTGGAACTATTGTCATTCCATTTTGTCTCTCCCCTTCTCCCTCCCCCATCTCTCCCCCCTCTCTCTCTCTCTCTCTCCCTCTCTCTCTCTTTCTCAGCAGGCTGATTGTAACCAGGGAGGTAGTAGTATCACCTCCCCGTTGTAACTCACTGCCAAATAGCACATTGTCAGCACCGGCAAACTGGCAATGCTCTCCTTCTTATTCATGTATTTTCGTCATTTACGGGTCAATTTTTTTCGTTCGAAATGTAAAATGGATGGCCATAGAATTTCTCAATAGAATATAAAATTGAAAACTTTAGAAAGGATAGAGAAAATTGAGTTCACTTTGAATGGTCTGCCACAGGCAGATATCCTTATCATGCTCTTACGTAATACGACAGCTGCTTTCTCAATGATCCAGTCAGCAGGCTGTTGTAACCAGGGAGGTAGTCTCACCTCCCCTTTGTAACTCACTGCCAAATAGCACATTGTCAGCACCGGCAAACTGGTAATGCTCTCCTTCTTATTCCTGTATTTTCGTTATTTACGGGTCAATTTTTTTCGTTCGAAATGTAAAATGGATGACCATAGAATTTCTCAATAGAATATAAAATTGAAAACTTTAAAAAGGATAGAGAAAATTGAGTTCACTTTGAATGGTCTGCCACAGGCAGATATCCTTATCATGCTCTTACGTAATACGACAGCTGCTGGAGTCATCAAACCCTGGCTTGGCCTCCAGGTTTGTCACGCCGAGCAGAAAGTTTATTTGCAATGGACAAGTACTTCGACTCCCAACTCTCAAACGACAAATAAAAGCACCCCACTTTGGAAAAAATTCGGCTGGGGTCTCGCCTCAAACGAGAGATTGACGGCATGTAATTCCTTCTCTCTTTTTTTGCCCTGTTTCCACAGGTTATGAGGGTAACTCGTTCACAAGTTTTGACATAAACTGCAGTGACGACATCCTGAGTGCAGGGACAGAGGCTGTGGAAAATGATGCCTATCTCATGTTTTGGTAAGCCATTCATATTACAATTTATCGTAACAACTCTATCAATAGCTCCCTGAAAACCAACACAAACCACCTCTCCCATCTACATTTCAGCAAGTGGTTTTAATACCAATTACAACTTTCAATATTCTACTTCTGTGACTCTGCAACTGCCATCACTGCTACATCTACTTTTTTGCAAATCCACTTGGACTACTTTTACCACTCAGACTACTTTTATCCCACGATGATGAAACTTTCACTTTTGATACCTCTGTATACTACTGTTGCTGTAGTGTCTATCACTGTTCATGCTATTAAACCATGTTTGCTTTTCTGCTATTACTATTAATTCTTCTAGTACTACTGCTATTTGTATAACTTTTACCACAACTGCAATTAATACCATAACTAAAACTACTTCCAACTTCAACCACTACTAATACTACTACTACTAGTGATATTATGCTAGCATTACCACCACCACCACTACTACTACTTGTACTGGTGATATTATACTAGCATTACTACCATTACTACTACTACTGCACTACTACTGGTACTGCACAAACATGCTAGCCCCCACTTGATTTTTGTTTTCAGGCCGTCGAGAAGTTGTCTGTAAACTGAGGGCTAATATCTTATGCATAGCATGCGCAGTACTTACGGGTAAGCTGTCTGCTTCCTATTAGTGTACACGCAAGATGTCAAAGCGTGTTTAGGTATGTCGATTTAATAAATGCTCCCATGTTCTGTATGCATAATGCCTTTGCATCAAGGATGACCTTTGTTTACACACCATACTCTTCTGTAATTTGGTTGACTCATCTTCAGCATTCTGTAAGGGCTAACTGTTTGCGTGAAACTCATGCAAACCTCAAAGTGGAGATATTGATAGCCCATTATTTTTTTTTGTTCACTTTATGGCAGCTTATGATGCTGAAAGCCTTGACACAGTGCCCTGAAGAAAAAAAAAATGTATTGGAGGGAATGCTTATACCTATTTTTTGTCTTTGTAGCATGTATACATTATCTAATTGATGATGTTGTAGGTGTGATGTTGTTGTGCCTGAAAGAAGGCACTGTCAGCTGAACTTTTCTATGTGAAATATTTAATGGTTTGAATTAGTGGGCAATAAAAGATATTAACAATGAATTATGTAGCTGGATAATGATCGGATCCACTGTGTAATGTACGGTCCTTGAATTTTTAGTGGTGAATAGGCCACATCATGGAGCTTTTGTCGTTAAGAAATTGCCCTTTTAAGACAAGCCATCATCTGTCATCAGTATAATCAATTCTTTCATTTTATGTTTTAGCTTGGTGTTGTGTATAGTGCTTTGTCTAGTATGAAAAGCCTGTAATTGATTACATCGATAATGATTGATGGGGGGAATTTGCTTGCGTTTGCTGGCATTTGGTGAACAGAATACAAACCCTCTTTGAGTGATGCAGAGAAAAGGAACAATGTTGCTGATGAGGTACCATCTAATTCAGTAATATTTCATTCCATAAGTTAATTGCAGCTGTAATGTGTTTTTGAGGGGGTTATTTTTGCCGTTGAATAGTGCAGTGTGATGCAGAAAAGTGAGGCCTGGCCGGAATAAAGGGAAAAGAGCAAGAGAAGTGTATTGCAAGCCATTAGTGAAACGATCCTTCCAGGCATTGAGTAGTAATGGTGCATTTGCTTCCTGTTTTTGCAAGTCTGTGAATGCAGTGTTTCAAATTGTGCCACTTACTGCAGTCCTGATGTTTGTAAGGTTCTACTCTTCTAATAAACATCACACATAATGCAGTAAAATCCATTTTAACTTCAATTTACAACCCATTTGAGCTGCCTGAAATTGTTCACTCAATTGGTGGAGGAGGATTTAGCAAAATTTTCAAGATAATTTACACATAAACTTTGCTGCCACATTCTGTGGTGCATTTACCTCATTAGCACAGGAAGAATGCAATTTTAGAATAAAAGTGACATTTTCTTTCTCAGTGAAAATCAGATCTTCAGATAAAACAGTCAACTAAGAGGTTTTTCTCAAGAGAGTAATAAACTTGTAAGCAGTAACATTTATTCCATCATGAATGGTTATTTTGGCACCACAGCCAGACCCATAATGCACTAATTCTCTCAAAATAGAAAGAAAGGACTAAAACAAAAGAGCAATCCAGACATTAAGTTGTTAAGGCTGTTGTTTGTTTGTTTATTTGTTTGTTTTTTGTTTTTTTGCAACAAAATATAACCTTTCAACCAACTTTCAGTCAAAACATGAGCATACTTTCATGCTGTGTTTTTGGCTTGTGATGTCCTTTCTTCCAGACTTGGTTGGCACACAATCTTGCTACTGTAGGAGGGCTAAAATGTATGGTACCATAGTCGTCATGCCTACTAGTGTATTTCTTTAAAAAAAACACAAAACAAAGAAAAACAAAACCATGATCATGAGAAAGCTGTGGGTGTATGTTTTGACTGAGGTTCATCTCATACACTGGCGCGTTTAGGATAAACTTTTTGTTTGGGTAATGGGTCCTTCTATATCCCAAACTATACATCATATATATTTCCCTGACTCTCAGTTGTTACATTTTAAATAGCTGTGTATGTTAGTCATTTCCATGATGGATTGCACATGTATTGAAGCTCAAGGAAAGACTTCAAAGTAAGGTGATCTGGAAAAAAAAAAAGGAAACATGAATTTCATCCCCAGTGGAAAATGGAGAGAAAAAAAATGATATCTTTCCTGCCTGCTGTCTCAATTTTATTATCTAAATGAGTGTATGTACATGTTGTGATTATCTGTTAGAAATAAGATGAGACAATTGCAACTGATTGATGAATTGCCCTACATTGACAGTGAAAGATGAGACAAATTATAACTTCAGAAAGCTTGGAATCAGGAGAATTTAGAAAAAAAACCCATCAAAATCAGAAGACTGACAATGTATTGCAACATAGCCAGGCTTTTATGATAATAGGTCATATTAATGTGCAGAAATGTTGTTTAAAGGACAAGTTCACCTTCATAGACATGTGAGTTGAGTGAATACAGCAACAATAGTAGAACACATCAATGAGAGTTTGAGGAAAATCGGACAATCCGTTCAAAAGTTATGAATTTTTTAAGTTTCTGCTCAGTCACGACTGGATGAGAAGACTTCTATGGCTTGTGATGTCACATGAGTACAACGATATAAAGAAAGAATAAAGAAAATTCAACATATTCACTGTTTTTTGGTTTTTTTTTTCTCTCTGCCTCTCTTTCTTGCGCCATGAGCATCTTTTCATGATGGATACCGGCGCATTACAAGTGTTCATATTATTATTATTATTATTATATTTCCATTTTTCTCACATAATGAAAGAACACTTGACTTCTCTCTTTCAGAAGGCAGGGGGAATAATAATATTACCCTTACTATACGTCAGTAACAAGTTGAAAAAATGTGCACTTTTTTCAAAAAGTAAAGTTTTGTGAACTTCTCTTTTTATTTTCCCTATATCGTTGTAGGCATGTGACATCATACATTGTAGTAGTCTTCTCATCCAGCAGTGACTGCGCAGATACTTCAAAAATTCATAACTTTTGAAAGGATTGTCTGATTTTCCTCAAACTTTCAATAATGTGTTCTACTAATATTGCTGCATTCTCTCAATCCTTATGTATATGAAGGTGGACTTGTCCTTTAAGCACACACCACAAGAGCTTATTGCAGTGTTTACATTGTGTGTCTTTATGGTTCTCCGAAGAGACTTTGGACATACTGGTTCACAGATAATTTAAAGTTAAGCATAAATCATAATTGTTCTTTCTAGCAGTCCATTATTATTCTTTGAAATGACAGTTTTTTGTTGTTTTTTTTGACTGATGCGGTAACTACTTTCCATACTGCTAACAGCTTACAAGTTTCAGGAAAACAAAGTTTGTTAAGTGCTGAATATGCCATAGTGTAACTGACACATCCATTCAATTTTTTTAAACCCTTTAAAGAATGTACCGTCTGTCCAACTGGGCATGTCCCCTTGTGTGTTTCTTGGCCTCTATGCACTAATGTCCCAAGACTTACCAACAATCGATAGATTAGGGAGAACTTGATGCAATTTACCCTTTTTGTGTAGTAGTAGGCCTTCGTGACATACTGTAGGATAGCCGTTTTACTGTCATGGGTTTGTCTGGCATACATTGTGGCCAGGTTTTGAGGGGAATGAAATGAATGCCTAATGAAACGACGTGTCAGGCGATGGCGTGGTGCATTGGTATGAAAAGGGTTAGATAGGCTCCAAATGTCCATGTGTAATGACATAAAGAATAAGTACTGTGCAAATTCCTCTGCTAGCCATACCATCACAGTCCTTTCCACATATTCCAGGATGACTATCTTATCATCCAACTCATCTGACATGCCCTCTCAGAAGGCTGGAAAAAGAATCGCCCCCGCGGAGCGATCAACTTTCAAGTAATCCATCAAATTATGGACAATTTGCAGAATTGTAGAGAACAAAGGGGGTGCAGAGTGATATATAAGATTGCAATAGAGAAAATAAAGAGACAGATAAATATGGAAAAGGTGAAAGAGATATGGTGGGACTAGAGAGAGATTGAATGTGATGAAGGAATATCTTTTCATCCAGAGAGAAGCCAGTGTCGAAAGATCACCTATCTTCTTGGACTGTGAGATTTTATCCTCCCATTGTATATGAAAATTCTCGCATAAGATTAACTGAAAAGGTTAGTCTTTGCCCAAGACAACACTTACACTGACAGGTAAAATAGCACAAGAAGGGTATTTAAACAGATATAGAGAGAATGAAAAGAGCAAGCGAATATATAAGGACCAGAGCGCAGCTTGAAGGGAAGAATTTCAAAGCAAGAAATAAGTGTGGAAGGAAAGGAGGAGAAAAAAAAAAAAATGTTGATTGAAACAAAATACTAAAACAAAGTAAAATAGTTATCAGTTTGATGTCAACATTGGTTTCCAACCTGATCTTTATTTGTTGACACTTCTTGAACTGCTGTTTCAAATGCCAACAGAAACTTTGCTTGTGAGCACTTATTACAGCCAAATTCTTTTTCTCATTTATGAGCTGCATGCATTACAGGAACCTGGCATTGCCACAGGCTTTAAAATAACCTTCTACATGCTCAACACAAAAAGCTGGTGTATTTTGATAATGATCTGGCATAGGAATGATCCGTCTTATTAGCTAACCAGGCGAAATCTCTCCAGGGCTTGCGAGCAATTATTACATCCTCTCCCAAGCTCGTGATGGTAATTTGACAGTCTACTCTTTGGGATCGTCGCCAATGGCAACGAATGCTGCCTCAGTGTGTTAAAGAAGGTGGTGTTGGTGTTGATGTTAAGTGGGTGTCTTCCAAGGGCTTGTATTCCTTTGGCTTAAGATGTTGATTCTTTTAATCCTCTTATAGCCCTTGGCAAGGGAATCATGAGTAGTTGCTATAAAAGTTTGACACTGCCATCATATGAGCATTAAGACCAATAAAAATCTACTCAAATAGGATCATGGCAATGTGCAACAATTGAACAAATAAGGTTTTATTGTGGTTGTAGTATTATACTGAAAACTTTGAACTATGCAAGTGATGGACTGTTTTTGTTGTTGTTTTTGTTTTGTTTTGTTTGTTGTTTTTTTTTTAGCAGTAGTGCAACCCCCTAGACATCAGTGGAAGACATTTTTATTCCTTTTACTTCAGAGATTTTCCCTCCAAGGAATATACATAAACACCACCCTTGTTTTAATGAAGTAGTTTATACAATATGGAATGATATAAAGAATTCCAATTTAAATATATCTGTTTCATGAAATAACTGCCTAGTACTGAAGTTGTGCAAAACAATTGCAAAACTCTGGGCACAATCAATTTCATTAGTTCATTAATGGTGGTAAATATAAGCCATTTATATAGATAATTAATGACAGTGAAGAGGATATGTCCATTTTCTATCACCTTATACATGTATCATATAAAAGAAAAACTGATGTCTTCAAAGCCTTTGAGGAATTCAAATGTTAGACTTAGATTAGAAATTTTACAGAGATAAATTGTTTTCTCATCAAATTGTTCAACAAATATTTCAATGTTCTGAATTTCAAACAGGATGTAGATGCACTCTTTGAAATGTATACCGATCATATATCATATATCATGTAGTCGGTTCCTCCCACAAGCTGATAACATTGATTGGGGGAAAAGCAGCTAATGGATCTGGGAAAGAGAGTGTGTGGGACGTGTGAAGGTCGGTGAAATGCGCAAATTGAAGACTTTATCAGATCATGCACATGGTGTCACTGTTCCGTGCAGTCATGGCTGTGCTGGTAAGCGTCAATGGAATGGCAGCATTAAAGGAAGACCCAACATTTCCATTGCTTATTTAATGTTTTAAAGATAATAAAAAGTTTTGGTACCTCAAAAGCTTCCCTGAATTTCCTTGTCTTGGTTTGTGTTTCGGGTTAAAGTACGTTGTCTGTGAGAATTACTCGCCCCAAAGTGCTCTCATGTCTTAGTAATCATGCAATAATGGTTTCGTACCAGAGCCGACGCTGACCAGCGTCGATAAATATTGTACGAAACCACTGACTGCGACCAGCAGCGTGCAGCCCATTGTACGCATAGCTAACTGCGACCAGCAGCCCCATACGCAGAGCGTAATGGGGCTTCGCATTGTAGCATTCAGGATCATGACAGATTTAGGATGGCGGGTAAATGTCAACTTAAAATCCAAAAATTTCTTCGATTTGAAGACTTACCAATTAAGTTGAAATATTGAAAACAGGCTTCGAACAACGTTTGGTTCTGCCAATAGTCCCTTTCTGTTCGAATTGATGACTGAATTTGACTCGGTCGAGAGGACCTTGGGAGAGCTACATACACTGGATACTATGGCCAGCGCATGCGCACACAAACATCTTATCCGTTCATGGATTTGAAATTTGTGTGCGGGCTGCATAATGTGTTCGCAGGCACTGGCTGTAGTATTCAGTGTACTGTATGTAGCTCTCCTAAGGTCCTGTCGACCGAGTCACATTCAGTCATTAATTCGAACAGAAAGGGACTATAGGCAGAACCAAACGTTGCCCGAAGCCTGTTTTCAATACTTCAACTTAATTGGTAAGTCTTCAAATTGAAGAATTTATGGGATTTGAAGTTGACATTTACCCTGCGATACTAAATCTGTCATGATCCTGAATGCTACAATGCGAAGCCCGATTACGCTATGCGTATGGGACTGCTGGTCGCTATGCGTATGGGGCTGCTGGTCGCAGTTAATTGCATGATTACTAAGACATGAGAGCACTTTGGGGCGAGTAAGTCTCACAGTGTTAGTTATATGAAAGGTACTTTAACCTGAAACACAAACTAAGGCAAGGAAATTCAAGGACACTTTCGAGGTACCAGTACCAAAACTTTTTATTATCTTTAAGAGAATTAGTGAATGTGACTTTGTTTGTCAAAATGCATCCAGGTATTTGCTTTCAATAATATTGCAGTCATTATGAATAACTTTTGTTATGCATTAAGAGTGAATGACAACCAAAACTTCATGAAATTAAAATGTTATGATCTGCTTCTGAAAATATGTATGTATTTTCTTAGCACTCTCTATTCAGATGATATTGGCTATCACCGACAAAACCTGTTTTAGGTGGAAACTGTGCCTGATTTTCCCCCGTGCCATTTGGTTTCACAATTATTTCATTTCATTTCCACCAATTAAGTATTTATGTGGTGAAATACGATGTGGCTGCCTAAGCCTGAATTGTTTATGATGTAATGTTGCAAGTACTGCTGTGACTTAGGTTCATATGTTTTCATTTGTATACCGCAAATCTGCAAGCTTTTTAGCCATTTATGTTTACTTCCTGTTGATATTGATATTTATGTAATGTTTTAACAAGTTAAAGGGCTTGCATAGAACATCTAAGAGATGGTGAGGTGAGTAACGGGTGCCTTTAAACCATCAGTAAATGGATGGGGGAGAGTTTATCATGTTAGCCAGCAAGAGATTGACACGTGGTTCTTGGGTAGCTTGTCCTCTCTGCTGTTCTTATGAAGGCATTGATCTACTGCTCTGCTGCACTTTGCCAGGTTCAACAGCTTTGGAGAGAAAGGTTGAGGGGAGGGGGTGGGTGAGAATTGGGCGGTGGATAGATGATGGGAGATGGAAGGAAAGAGAGAGGAGAATTTGGGAGCGGGGGATGGTTGAAGGAAGGTAGGGATAGGGAAGAGATGAGAATTGAGGCAGGGGTGAAAGATGGGGTGAGGTAGGGAAGAAAGGAGAATAGGAGTAGGAGAGGGGAGAATTTGTGCAATTGCCAGGATGGCTTGTCCAAGAGTATGTGACACCCCCACCCAAAGTTCCATTCCCATGTTGATGTTCGATTGTTTTCATCACCACAACAAGCAAGCACACCTGCGATTGGTTCAGGTCTCTTTGTCATTATGATTTTAATCATTTTTTTTTTTGGGGGGGGGGAGTTTTCATGTAGTTGTATTTCATGGCCCCAATCCTCTCCATGTTAATTGCAATCAATACCACATAAGCCGGGTTCACACGTACAAATTAACGGGATGACGATCGCGATGCTCATCCCGAGTTTTTTTGCGAGCGTCCACACGTACCAAATTAGCGGGATAGCGATCGCGATCGGTATCCCGCTAATTTGGCGAGCGTCCACACGTACCGAATTATCCCGCTAATTGCCGATAGAGATAACAGCAAAGCCTGCAAACTGGGTCACACAACGCCCTTCTCTATCACTGCCTGCGCGCACTTACCTTTGTCCATTGTCTTTTACGCGTCAGTGGTGTGGTTCGCGCGCTGTTGTTATTGTTCTCCAAAGAGGTGAAGGACCTCCTCGCATAGGCCTTGCTGTTGTGATGTGCGCATTGCATGATGGGATGTAAAAACTCGAGATTCTAATCCCGACCGTTCACACGTACCAGCGCGGGGCCAATTATCCCGCTAATTGGCGAACCAGCGCAAGATTTCTTGGGATTAGCATCGCGATGCTTATCCCGCTAATTTTCGGGTTTTTTCTGTCCACACGTGCAAAAAACTCGGGATGACGATCGCGATGCAAATCTCGAGATTTGTATCCCGCTAATTGATGTACGTGTGAACCCGGCTATAGATTGAACCAGCTGAGTTGAAAACTACAGACATGCCTTACATAGTTGTTGCCTCAGGCAAAGTTACATTAAGAGCATACTAAATTGTAGTTGGTGGGGGGGGGGGGAGGGGTAACTGGCCTTAATAATTCAGTATTGAGCCTTCAGAGTTGAATTTTGTAGGGTGATATTCAGCATGGAATTTGAACTGGACCATCTGTCTCCTGTCTGCCAGTTGGATCAAACTTTGTTTCACAAAAGGTTAAATGAATTGACAAGTTTTCAGTGCTGACATAGTATGGAGCTTCTGGGAAGGATTAGGACTTCAGCGTGATATGGCTCAGACTGTCGCCAAGCGCATGGGACATACCTTCCAACATAGGAAGAGGAAAATAAACCTTAAATGCGTCAAGAAACTAGGCCATGTTTTGATGATCAACAACTATGCTGATGGCAGAAGAAAATAAATGTGATGAAAAATTATAGTTTTGAGAAAATGCATTTTAATACTATAATAGCATTTCCTAGACAATTGGAACAGATGAGAGGGAATACACTCAGGAAATAAAATGGAAGAAAAGTTTTCAAGTAATCTTATACAGAGGCAGTCCTAAAGGAAGAAGGTTTCTAATGTGCAGATGACAATCTCATTTTTTTTTTTGGGGGGGGGGATGTAGGGAGAGGAGGATAAGTAACCAGAGCCATTGTGGAAAACTGTGTTTAAGAGCGTACTAATGCATCTGCCTCTATTTAGCAGTACATTCTTATAATTAGAATCGTAATTGTTATCGCATTTATAATTATCATAATTATTGTTTTTATTGTTACAACAACTTCTGTTAATTACTATCATTATTATCATCATCATTGTACTGTTCATGATAGTTATGGTATAGTTGACTCATAAATAATTCAGAAGTCTTGTATCAGACACAACCTATGTCATTAACCCATTGTGTATCAGTATACAAATGACGCACAGGTCTGAGTGCGTCAGTCGGAATTGTGTGCATAAGGTAACTATGGAATGCTTAACCCACGAGGCGAAGCCGAGTGGGTTTAGGCTAAATTCCATAGTTACCGCATGCACACTATATTCTGACTGACGCACGAAAAGACATGTGCGTCATTTGATTTATAGAATGGGTAATTTTCTTGTCGAAAACCCAGTTTTCTATCGTGTTACCCGATGACAAAATTACTGGATGCATTTCCTTTTGGCATTCCGTAAAGGGCATGCATACCCGTACTTACCGTTTTTACTGGATGCATGGCCAGCCATGCATAAGTTTTTACTGGATGCATGGCCAAGCTGAGTGCGCGAACGCTTGCTTTAGTATGCGAACCTTTGTTACAAGTACGTGTACTCTTGCTAAGTGCGCGATAACATGTTTACCACTGTGACTCAGCGTGCGGCCAGTAAAAATGAACACATAGCTCTCGACCAATCAGATCGCAGGATTCTCGCTACCCATTCTATAACTGATTTTGCTGTAAGGCGTATATTTCCCATTGACATCTGCCTGAGTATACTCGGGACTAGTCTTCAACAACTTAATTGCAGAAGTTCCTGAAATAAGTTTCAGTCCACACATCATACTTCGTGCTCTGTAACCCTTGATGTGTACGTGTATGGCCTCCTACCTGTACAATAAGTACTTCAGTTGGCTCAGGGCTTCAACTTGGCATGATTACATGTACATTTCATACAGTATCTAGCGTGGCACGGAATACCTCTGCTGAAAGAATGTATGGATTCAGACTCGTGTTCATGCATGATCAAACCTAATTTTGGAACCACGCTGATTCAGTGTCTATTTATTCATGGCCACTTTTGAGGCAGAGCCAACTTGTCAGGATCAGCACAGTGTCAAAATCTTATGTTTTTATTTTCAGTACGCCCCAAGCACAAAAAAAAACTATGATAGATTATTTCATCCTTTCCTCCTCTTTTTCTCAAATTTTGACAAAATGACAGGCATGTTCCTCCTGGAGCCTTGTTATATTGTTACATTGGAGGCATTCTTTTTCATTTTTCACAACAGGAAATTTTATCCAATGTTGGTAGACACTTTCAGTTTGTGCACAAGGTATCTAGGAGGATTTTTACGTATGGACAAGTTCTTTCATGTCATGAAATCTGTCATTACATTACATCCTCACTTTGTCATGATATTGACCATAATGATTATCCAATGTGCTTC
This sequence comes from Diadema setosum, assembly GCA_033980235.1. Lineage (NCBI taxonomy): Eukaryota > Metazoa > Echinodermata > Echinoidea > Diadematoida > Diadematidae > Diadema > Diadema setosum. The sequence goes on from CM067066.1 coordinate 10,828,771, forward strand.
CCCTGGTCAAGCACTTACCTGCAGTAATCACATTATCTGTCGTGTTTTGCAATTTTGTAGCCATTTCATCAATGAAACACACTAAGGTGAGCTTGTCAGCAATGTTTCACTGTGCTATGCTTGGAGGAAGTACTAAGTCACATTTGAAGTACATTGTATATGTGCAATGTACAGTACCTACCATTTCGTGGACATTTGATTTGATTTGATTTGATATGAACACTTTCTGTGTCATCATCGACAAACCCAAAACTCTATGTCATCATGTGATTGCAGGGAATACAATTCTTATTATTCAATGCATTTATCTTTTTTTTTTTTTTTTAGCATAAAACAATAATGCAAAATGAGTTGAAGCAATACATTGAACACTCAGAAGGCATAGAACCGAAGCAAAGGTTGATGTACTAGCAGCCCTTGTAGCAAGTGCATTGAGTTTGCAAGTTCATTTTTGTTTTGATAGGAAAAAAAGAGGAGGAGGGAAGAAGGAGGAGAGTTTACTCCTGTTGTTGTATAGGAATAGGATGAAAGGAAATAGTTTGACTGGATGTACTCAGTCGTCTGTGTTATTTTCATTTTTCTACAAAGCAGCTTTGCTTTGAAGAGGTTTTATATGGACATTCACCACTATTCATATTGCTCACAAGCAATTATGAACTTAAGGTTCATACATTTACGATACAATAATTCTGGAATCTATTATGCAACATTGCCAGGTGAAGAGACCATGAAGGTGACAGTATACTGTGATGAAAAAAAGATGAATTAATGGTGATACAATGTGTGATATTAGTTACGTTCAGATGTTGATCCTTAGCCTCGAGGATAGCTAACCGTGCAGATAAGTTCTGTGGGGCGCAAAGTGTTACATGGTCAACTTCATTACAAAATCAGTAAATTTCATTGTCGAAATGGCCATTTCATCAACGTAATGATGATTTTATTATGAAGTCGACAGAGCGACACTTGCGCCCCCCCCCCCAGAACTTATCCTTGAAGTTAGTTTATCCTCCAGGTTAAGGATCACCGTCTGGAGGTAACAAGTGTGGTGTAACTCAAGAAGAGAACACAGATACTTCTGCATGATGTCTGTAGCCTGAGGGTCATTGCTCAGATTGAAGTAAATATTTCAATAATGCTAGAACTTTACTGATTTATTTCCCCAAAAGGAAGTCCTTCAATATTTTATAGTTACACTTAACTATAGTGAGGTCGCTATCTTTTTTCCCCCCTGACATCCTGTTTTTGTCATAATATTCTAACACAGAACTTCATTCTGTACGTGATAGTCTTTATGCTGTATTGTTGGTATTTGGGTTCAAGGAACAAAGTGTGATTAAACCAAGCTGAACAGGTATTATTTCTCGACTTGTGGCAATGTAGGCTTGATGCATGACATACACGAGTGGAGTGTGTTCAGGCATGGCTCAGGTAACTCTGTCCCCCTAGTACACAGAAGCTGAGAGTGAGGCCCCCATACTCACTCACCGTCTTCCATCCCTGCAGCTCGGCTCTCTAAGTGGAAGTAGTCGTGGTGTGGATTACGGAAGCTTTCTCACGTGGAAGGCGATAAATTGTCATCAGGAGTGTTTCCCACTCCTTTCTACCCCCTCGTCCATGTTCATAGTCCTCGGCCTGCTAGATCTTTCGTGCGACAGACACGTAATTGGCTGACGTGATGCAAGTGCCTGATTACTGTTTGTCCTCCATAGTAGCCTCAGATTGAGTGACAGCATGATTATTTTGGTCCCTTAGTTTCTAGTCGGTCACGTTGCAAGGTGATACGAGTGACAGTAGTGATGACGATAACGATAATGAAAGTAAACAGTATTTATGAAAAAGAAAAAATATTATAATACAGTAACAGAAATAAAGAAAACAAGAAGAAAATTAAGTATTAATGATACTGATGATAAAAAAAAATGATAAGAAGTAGGGAGCGAAAAAGAACAGATGTCACCTCATCAATACAGGGTTGCCTCTTCAGTATTTACTACCACTCTTTCATCTGGTTAAGAATGAAACTGCAGGTAAAACATGACCCTTGACTACCTTGGTACTGTCTTTATTATCATGCGTAGCATGAAATGCATCAATAACAGTGTCTTCTAATTTCAAAGTGAAATGATAAGTACAATATATTTATTTCAACTTCATTATATCAGACAATACCCATTGCTCCCAGCAACATACAGTAGTTTACTGACTGAATGGGCAGTCTTGTAAACAGAAACAAAAACTATTTCTCTTTCTATTTTCTTTTCAAAAAAGGCTCATGTGCTAAAATAAAAGAGAGATACGTCATCAAACAGAAAGGATGACCCAATTTCCACTGTAATACCTGTAGTTCAAGAAGTGGCCCTTGTAAGTGGTGTGCTAAAATTGGAGTTCTACCATAATGGAGCCTTTCAGGGATACCACTTCAAGAGGTACATTGATACCCTGATGCTCCTCTGTTATTTTCTCTACTCCATGGGGGGGGGGGGGGGGGCTGTTATTGGAGGGTGTTGGCCAGTAGAGGATAAGGATACATCTATGTTTAAAGGTGATTGATGTCAAAAGGATGAAATTGACCCTGGGAACTAGGAGAAGAGACAAGATGGTTGTTGCCTAGCAACCCCATGAAGGATGGCATTTTTTGAATATGACAGGCATACCAGTTCTTCTTCTCCAGCATTTACATGTACATGGCCATAGCAAGAGAGGAGAAAATATTCAAAGTAAGATGGATCTGCCTAGATGTTCCTTCTCAGTTAATGACAAGAAATTTCTTTGCGGCTTCATCTTCTTCATTAATTTTCAAAGGGATAGATGCAGACTATCATGATTACATTATTAAATGTCTTACTTGCACTGCTTTAGGGCAATGTTCAGTTGGAAAGCTGTTCTCTTTTTTGTATCCATCTTATGTTTTTGCTTTTGTTTTTTTTCCTGGCAATTTACCAGGATCTGCTTTAATGATGGAAGTCATTTGCAGAGGAGGTATTGAAATGTCTGAGTATAGTCTGGGCCCTGTGCTAGCTGGCATTTATTGAGATCATGATTATAAGCCCCCGAGTCTGTTACCGTGTTTTCCTTTCATTTCGCGCTGACGTCATAGTGTGCTAACAGCACAAAATACTTTAATGGTATTATTTGTTCTCCCAGACATGCGGATCTTTGTTGTAACATCATGGCTTGTTGATTAGAAGGAAGATGCTTTAGTGTGTGACGTGGTGGGGATGGGGGGGGGGGGGTTGATGGAGGTGTCTGCAAAGTTTTATGGGTCGCATCTCTGATGCTGTGATCCTGGTGATCACGTAGCTCTTTGTCCTTTGGGATGAAGCTATAGACACACAGCCATCAACTGGGAGTGTGCGTGTCTGTGAAATTAGCTCATAGTCCTCTGCTGAACATTGATGGTAAATTTGCTTGACTTTCAGTGTTATCAGGAGATTAGGTCTTTGTGAGGTAAGGTTAGTACTTGGGATTACAAGGAGAATACTTGTGGGGATGCAATTCTGTTAAATGATTACAACATGCCATCCCATTGTTTAAATCTCCTGAGCTTGAACAGCATGTCACTGTATTGTGAATATTTTTTTTTTTAATGATACAGATTGTTTTGCTATCCATTGCTGTATATCAAAATTTTCATTTCATAGTTATTTACTGTATGGGAGCACATTATCAGAGGTAACAATTGACACTGCCTCTGTATGTTTGAGAACACAATGTATGTTTCATTTCACTTGATGTTTTACAGGGAAAGAAAATGATATCATATATGTCTCATGGAGATATTTCTGTTTGTTGAGAGAAACGAACAGTTACAGATTATAGTATCAGTCACCCATATCAAATTTTGGTAGTGATCTGAGAATTATTTTGGAATTTATGAAGGATTTTTTATATTTTGACAGGTAGGGTCAGTGAACTTGGGAGTTCAAGCTGCGCATTTTTTGAGGTTTTCAAACGCGCGCTAAAGTGCATGCTCTAGTTTCTGATGGCCGAGGCACGCAGCTGAGGGTTTATGACATATTTTACAGCATGTATACCTATGGGTAGAAATCACTGATCTCTATGGAAGAGCCCAAAGAGCTTTTCCCCAGTGGTGGAAAGGATAAAAATCTCTTTGGGAAGAGCAAGATCATCATCAGTGAAAAGTAGCTGCTTGGCGGAGGTCTGCACTCTCAGAGTGCTTTTCAAGTTGAGTATGTAATAATACACACCTGTTTGCATCTCTTTGAAAACTTCCAATACCAGGTGCTACGTATATGGTTGATTGATGATTCCACATAATGAAGCTTTCCACAAGCAAAATTAGAGAGAGAGAAAAAAAGAGACATTTATTGGGAGAGGGAGAGAAATAAACAAAAAGAGTCAAAGATGAAGAGAAAGGGGGAAGAGAGAGACAGAGAGATAGAGGTAAAAGGAAAGGAAATGAAGAGTTTGTTCGCAAAAACCGATAAGTCCATATTTGCCTAATTGAGATATTTGCGATTAAAGGTCAAGAAAAATAAAGAGAATAATAAGAAAATTGTTGCTTCTTTTGCCCATAACTTCAAATATGTACCTTTATATGTAGTGGCCAAAATATCATATAAAAGGTATTATTTTGTACTTTATGACAGAGACCGTACTTCAAAATCTTCAAAAATGGACTTATCGGTTTTTGCGAACAAACTCTTCAAATAAAGAGATGAGTGACTGAGGTAGAGGGTAAGAGAGAGAGAGATACATGAATACAGGAAGAAAAAAGGAAAGATGAAAGGGGGCGTTAATAGAGAGACACACACACAGAAAGAGAAGGACAAGAAAAAATAGAATAAAGGGGGAGGAAGATGGGAATCTAAAGGGAGAATAGAAGGTAGTCATAGCAGCATAACTTACTGTTTATCTTTTCGTGATCTGTGCAGGTGCTTTCAGCAAGAGTGACTTTTTGTCATTTTCTCTTTGAGCGAGGGAAAGACACGTGACTCTCAGATGGTACCTTGTTGCTTTATCTGCCAAATCAGCCAGTAATCGCAAAACCTGTACATGCATGTGAATTTTGGACAAAAGATCAAACCTGCGTGGATGAAGCACCATGATTTAAATTCATCGATACTGAAGTGTACTCTGTTTTTTTTTTTTATGTAGCAGTGACCTGGCCCTCATTCCTCGGTAAGCCTTAAGGGGGTATCTCACTGAGCGACGAATATTTGCAAATGTAGCAAATTTTAGCAAACTTTAGGTTTTGTCATGGTTCATAAATAGTTGAAATCAAATCCATCAACACTGCAATCAAATTTGCAAACAGTTTTCATTGTTGCAAACATTTTTTCTTTTCGCAAAAAAAAAAAAAATATATGAACATGTTCAAAATTTCTTTATGACAAATTGCGACATGGAAAACTGCGACAATGAAGACTGTTTGCTAGTTTTTTTGCCACTGTTAGCAAACTTGATTGTAACTTTTTACGAACCATGGATGAAACCTAAAATCGCAAACATTCGCCGCTCGGTGAGATACCCCTCTTGGAAGTTACAGAGATGCTGTCGTTAGCACAGAGAACTGCATCAATGTTTAATTTTTAGCCGAGTGCCTAGCTGCTGCATATGTAGGGCACTTGTTGAATGTGCTTGTAATGTAAATTGCAAGTAAATTACCCATCCATTAGCACTTCATCACATACATCAAGTACAGAGTGATGGGGGCATTCACACCGAACACAGATGTCATTCATGACAGCAGTCTGGTTCTTAAAGGGTTTGTATAGTTACGGTTGAGATAGGGCTTCAGGTTTCCAAGATTTTTTTTGATGATGATTCTTTGAGGCAATGAGAAACCCCTTATGAAATATGTAAGAGCATATAATTCTAAGACTTATTCAAAGTTTTTGTGATGAAAATTGGTTTTGAAATGGCAGAGATATCAAAAACAAAGCAATCCTAATAAAAGGTGGGACCCATCTGTTATTAGGATCGCTTTGTTTTACTCTGTTTTTTAATATCTCAGCCATTTCAGAACTGATTTTCATCAAATAAACTTTGAATTCCTCTTAGAATTGTGTATGTTCCCTAACATTTCATAAAGTGGTTTCAAATTATCTCACAGAAAGTTAGAAGCTGAATCCTCATCTCAACTAATACTATTCCATCCCTTTAACTAGCAACATATGAAAGTGTTGTCTTCAGTAGATATGAAATGATTTGTCACCATACCAACATTTTGACACAATGTATTGCGAATGTGATACAGTGAGCTGCAGGCTGGATCAGTTCTTATGCAAAATAATCAGTTTAATGTCAATATTCAGGACAGAGTGTTTGTGCTTATGAAGTTGACATATTTGTAGAATTTATTTCAAAATCTGTGCTCTTCGTTGCAGATTCCTCACTTTCATACTCCAAGATTCATGCCTACAGATATCATATTAAATGATCTAATAATTTTTCATGACTTTTAAAATCTCACATATGACATGCATATATATATATAAATATGTAGTGTGATGATGCTGATATTCCTACCGTACGCCTCTGTCATCTTAAATGAAATTATAGTTGAGACAATGTAGATAACAGAAGATGTCGCATGAATCCGGCAGAGTTGTGAAGCTTTCGACCGTGGTCTTCCTCAGCTTTAATATCTGTTTGTGAAACGAATTATATGTTTTTGAGAATAGCAATTCTGGAGTCATAAACACAATATATCAAATATAAGTTGAGCATGAGTTAATAGTTACATGGCATACTTGGCAATATATTGCAAAGTGCCAAAAAATATTGCCAAGTATGCCATGTAACTATTAACTCATGCTCAACTTATATTTGATATATTGTGTTTATGACTCCAGAATTGCTATTCTCAAAAACATATAATTCGTTTCACAAACAGATATTAAAGCTGAGGAAGACCACGGTCGAAAGCTTCACAACTCTGCCGGATACATGTGACATCTTCTGTTATCTACATTGTCTCAACTATATATAGATATGTATATATATTTTTTTTTTCACATTAGGTCACTGTCTTAGCATTTTTAGCATTTTGAAGTTTGAGATCAAACTGTTTCCTGGTTGGATTTCCCTGAAATTATCCAAAAGGTGTAGTTGTGAGGATAATGCCTGCTTTCATCAAGGAAGTCTTTCCAAGTTAAAAAAAAAAAAGAGAATTGTACGGTAAGAGTGTGGATTATAGACAAATCATTGATGTTCTTTTCTTTTACACGTCATCTATCATTGCCTAAAAGAAGCACACACTTCATATAAAAATCTTACAGTGTAACCGTCAGTGAATGTCCATGGCCAAAATGCAGAAACGTTACCGAGGTCACTCAGTGGATAGTGTATCTGCCTTTCAATCAAATGGCTCATGTTTGAGGGTGGGTTTCAAACCCTATCTATTCATAGATCTATTCATAGATGGATATGTAATGTATACAAGCTGATGAACATACATTGTGGCATTAATCACATTCATGTGAGATAGCTTCAAGGTAGTGTTTGAAGAGAAAAGACATTAAAAAAAAAGAAATTATGTCTTTAAATAGAAACTCGAATGGCATGGCCTGATGTTCTGATGTTATGACTATCTGCCTTTAGTTTGGAAAGTCAGCCTTCGTGTTCCAGTGAGATCTGGAATTTTATCACAAGTGTGGTTTGTGGTGCTCATACCATAATCTTACTGTTGGAGTAATGTAAGTGCTTTAGAGATTTTTTTTTTCTATGTGGGGAAAAGACTGATATAAGATGCATATTAGATGGGTTCTTTTACTCTCTCTCTCTCTCTCTCAAGTGAACTATGCATCATCAATGAGACATGTCCTGAACAATACATGACTGGTTTGTTTCTCTAGGGTTATCCTAAATACAGGAGGAGCCATGGGGTATGGAAATGAAAGCACTGAGATCACCAGAACAGAACCTCATCATATGACTAAGGCAAAGTGCGGTGAAAGGGGATTATGGGGTATTGTGCTTGCCAACTTCTCCCATAAGCCAGATGTATTTTTTTTCTTTTCTTCTCTGCTTTTCTTCTTCATCATCTTTATCTTTTTCTTTGTTCTATCCTTTTTATCCTACTGTGGATGCATTACTATAGTTTACTGATTGGACTTTTTATGGGGAAAAAAATGTTAATCAGTGCATCTTGATGAAAGTTCATTTGGGACTTTTTATGCCTCCGCAACGAAGTGGCCGGAGGCATTATGTTTTCGGGTCGTCTGTCCGTCCGTCCGTCCGTCCGTCCGTCCGTACGTCCGTCCGTCCGTACGTCCGTCCGTACGTCCGTCCGTCCCGTTTTGTTTTTGTCGATATCTCAAGAACCGTGTGGTGGTTTTACATCAAACTTGGTATGAGGGTATATCCTTGGGGGATAATACTTTGTGTGGATTTTAGGGTCACAGGGTCAAAGGTCAAAGGTCACAGGTTATTTTGTGAAAAAAAAATGAAATTCCACATATTTCTCCATATCTCGCAGATGGTTCAAGGTATCTTCATAGAACTTAGTATATATGCTTGTACCGATGGGCAGTGATTATCTAGGGAAGTTGGGGGTCATGGTCAAAGGTCAAGGTCAACTCCTCAAAATATCACTACTTTCCTTAAAATGCAATATGCCTGAAGGTTTTTTTTTTTTTTTTAAACTGGATGTATGGCATATATTACCCAATATATATTTTTTGGGAAGTTTCTTGCCAAAAGGTCAAAGGTCAAAGGTCAAGTGAAAGTGCTAAATTGCACTTTTTCCTCCATATCTCGAAAGTAACTCAAGGTATCATCATGAAACTTACATATTTATGCATGTTCTACCTAACAGTGATTCTCTGTGGAACTGTGAGGTCAATGGTCAAAGACCAGGTTTAGATAATGCTATTTTCCCATTTGATACTGAAATTATACTTTTTCTCAATACCTTGAAAATTACTCAAAGCATAAACTTATAAAAGGGTCAAAAGTCAAGTAGAAATCATTAGTTCCCCAAATACCTGCACTCTGACATTTGAATAATTCATCCAATTGAACCTAGTTCTAGGAAAGTGAACATTCAGCACATTTGTGGCAAACCTGTCATTTTAATATTTTGCCAATTGTGTGAAACTGTCATCACACATTGTCAAGACATTGTACTATAGACCTATTAGGAGAACCATGCATGATGGCGGAGGCATATCAGTCGCCGTAGCGATATATCTAGTTTTTTATGTGTTACTCTAACTCAAGTAGAATTTCAGTATGATATTTGAAAATTTGAGATTGCAAATTCTTCTATATCTTGCCAAAAGCAAACCTCAGTTTATTTCGTGTTTGTTTTCACAATGTTAATACAGAAACATGTACACAGATACCTGTAAGATATGAACTAATCACCACAAGCCAAGTGTTCATTTACAGTATGGTGGACATGAATTGCTCTTCTAAAAAAAAAATGAAACTACTAGTCATAGACTATAATGAGTACAATTGTTTCTGTATACAAAATCTTTCTAGATTCATCTCTATCATTTTCAGTGTTTTGTACCGATAATACTATCAATCCTACAAATGTTATTATATTGTCTGTTGCATTTGGTGATATGTAGATAGGGAAAGCAGAATAGAGGGAAAAAGAGGAACAAAAAAGAAGAAGCGTATGAAAAGTCTTCAGTGTGACAGACTGACACATTAGATTCAACATCAGTTAGAATCCAGCTGTATATATACATTCAATAGCTTACAGAGATTCTTCCTATCCCATGCCACAGCAATATAACAAACACTTAAAGATAATCGTAAATGCACCAACTTGTATTAGGATAGATATTCAATGAAATACATTACAACAAGTAACTCAAAGCAAAAAGAAACCTCCTCCATCCCCTTCCCCCCAAATATGTACACACATATATATGTGATATTTTCTACAAGTGAAGTTTTATCGGTATGAATAGAATGCAACTGGTGTAGTAAAGTTAGCCACACCTCTGTCATACTGTATAAAGCCATGTTATGTACAACACGTGGTGTATAACATAGAGACTGCAATTAATCAAAAAGGGTGCCTGTTGCATGCAGCAGCCAAGGGTTTGGAGATGAATTAGAGATGACTCAGGAACTATTCCTGAAAGGACACAGGGAAATGAATAGACTAGAAGTGATAGTTAGCTTTAAAAAAAAAAAAAAAAATCTATCTCCGGTTCCTCGGTGCAGTTTTCAAGAGCAAGGACAATGAATGGCGCTAGGGGTCGTCAAAAATATGAGTCAAGTCTGATTCACGCTTGTGGTCATGTCAAAAAGTTAGGACACGTGTAGTTTGTATTGGTTTTTGTTGTCATACTTTGACGTCATCCATCAAACTTTACATCAGCGTTGGCTGAAGGCAAATTTAAAGTGCTCAGTTATATGTAGTTCTCTATATCTTTCTTTCCTCACGCACCCTCCCTCTATCTTCATTCCTCTCCTTTTTTTTTTCTTTCTTTTTCTGTCTTTCACTCTTCTATCTTTCTTTCATTCTTTTGCACTTCTATTTTTCTGTTCTGCCATATCCCCCTATTTGCAAGTTTAAAGGGGAATGAAACCCAAATATACTTGTGGATTGAGTGAATACAGCAATATAATCTAACACATTAATGAAGTTTGAGAGAAACTGGACAATCTGTTGAAAAGTTATATATTTGTAGTTTTAGTGCAGTCAACACTAGATGAGTAACATTATACAAATAGTGAATGTCACTAGTGCAGTGGTACGAGGTTTCACATGAGGTGAAAGATAGAGGCGCTCTATTCAATAATAAAGGCAAAGCCAAGTTGAATTATGCACCTCATCTTTCACCAAGTGTAAAATCTTGTTCCATTGCAGGAGTAAAGACCATACACTATTTGTTTTATACATCACCTCCAATGTCAACAGATGAAATCCACACAGATTCTTGAATTTAGTACAAAAATGGCAATCATTTTTTTCACCGGTTCTTGAATTCTTGCTACGCAATGGGCATACCAATGTATGCATATCATGCCTTGCTCTCGTCGAAGAGTGTTCTACATTACACATTACCCTAGTACACATTTGACAGCAGTTTACACGCAAATGATCCATTTAAGTGTACACATAAGGCTACTGGCATACAAACATGCTGAAATAGATATTACGACACACACACAAAAACACACAGAGACATGCACATTTACCACTACTGTAGTATTCCTAGTATTTATCAGCTGACGAGGGACATCATTAAACCTATTCAAAATGTACAATAAAACTATGAAGATATTACTTCAGGTCTTAGAATTTGTTCTAGCCAAACAAGAAAAAGAAAAAGAAGTATAAAATCGCCAATATGCCAATATTATATGCCAATATTGGCCAATCGCCAATCGCCAATATTGCCAATATTTCTGCGTTTGCAGAACCCAAGGACTTGATTGGTTAAGGGTTTGATTAGATAATCATCCCAAGAAGAGTAAGTAGAGAAGCTCCAGTTTAAAGAATTAAAACAGCCATTTTCACAGTGTAATTTGGTACTTCTCGGGTGTGACAGGTTTTGAATTGAATTGATTCTGCATCAGCTACTCCCGATTCTCGGATGTAAACTGGAGATTTCTGAGTTTTGTTTGTACATGTTTTAAGCGATTCAACGGTGATACGCTGAATACTCTTTGGTATTGTCTACTTGGCAGTTTTAAGAAATTTATCACCTTTACACTAGTCAGAGAAAGAGAAAGAAGATGAATCCTCGAGGACAGTGAGGAAATGAACTCTGGTTCCCAGAAACATTGACTCAGAATCATAAAATCCGTCCATTTTGGCACCCGTCTTGCAGCAAGAGTATTGATTCAGCAGGCAACGGCATCAGTAATTACTTTTACTCCCCTGTCAGGCATACTGGGAAAGAGGCGATGAAAATATATGGCGTGTGATAGATCCCTAGTTTCATTGCCAAGCAAGAACCCTTCACAAGTGTGTAATTATGAGTGAAAGGAAGTGCATAATGCAAACTTTTGAATCGACTGAGATTAATTTTAGGTCTCCGCTGCTGGTATTGCAATTGTCAAAGAGGGAAATTTCCCTGTGTGTTTATGTGTGTCACAAGATATCGCCATGATGAAAAAAGATGATGGTTTGAGACATGCAACTGAGAAGTTGAAGTTTCGGTACTCACGGCGACAGTCACAAGAATTGAGGATTGGGCTTATGCGTGATCTGATTTGCCAGCTTGGAGTTGAGAACAGCATCCTAATGAAGTCCTACTGGCAGAGGATGAACTTTGCCATAATCAGGTTTCTGTCTGGCCTACTATTGAACTTGTCACCAATCTTCCCATTCTTTTTCATTTTCTCAGCTCAGATGAAGTATACCCTCATCAGTATGGGCTTCATTGTCTGTCAGCAAGTCTGAAAATCTTTTCTTTTATTCTTTTTTCTTGTAACAGAGCATGATGAATCATAATCTTTCCTCCTATTTACATAAAACTGTGATTTCAGTGTAGTTCTCTAGAGCTGTGACTGCCTAGCAATTCTTTAAAACTGTGACTACATAGCATCAGTATTCCTGTCCTTGGATTTAAGCTATTTTACAACCCAGGCTAGAGTAATGCTATAAAGATGCAACAGTTTGTGTTTGGATTTGTGCTGCAGTGAAGGATATCAGTGTTTACCATTACACAGATCAGTGGTACAAGATGTGATGCTGTTTAGTTGTTATGGTTGGTTTTTTTTTTTGTCCTGATCTGGTTTTCTTGTTATCAGGAGAGATAGTGTGAGTGGATGAGTCAGTCAGTGACATGGGATACGTTCCTGTCTTTCCGCAGAAATCTCCCTAGATGAATGACCTGAAAAGCGTAGCTTGTTTTTTCGCTTTTCTGCATTGATACTCCCTGTCAAACTCCCAGACAGGCAGTTACCAAGCCCGTCGTATATCATGGAGACTTAAGTGTTACGTTGAAATGCTGCAGTGAAAAAGCGTGGCTTCCTGCCGTGGCCATTTAATATTCAGAGTTGCTGGGGGGGGGGGGGGGGAGGGAGAGGTATTTGGCAACATGGCGCATGGCTTACCTCGGGTTATTCTCAGCAGGGGAGATGAAACCTTGCTGTAATATGGAGAAAACAGCTAGCAAAACAAGGACCAAGAAGGGATTGCATTTGTGCTTCAATGGCATGACAGATGTGTACAGATTATGAGTGTATATACTTTGTGCACTAAAATCTGACAATCCTCCACCAGCAAGAATATTTGTCTGCACAGTTTGCAAATGTCACATGTGATTTCAGCAAAGCTCAACATAAATGCATCTCTTTCAATATTTTTATATCTGTACAATAAGTCTGCCTGAAGTCTCAGTAATTCCATAAGATCTTTGCTAGGCCTTATGATGCAGAACACACATGAATTGTGTCAATTCAGTTTGTTAAGTTGTTGATTTTGAACAAGACTGTGGTGTTTCTTATGGACTATTGTAGCTAGCAACAAATGTGTTTGGTCTTGTTTTTTAAATATTGGTAAGTTTACTGTACCAATATTTCTGTCTATCCTTTAAGTAATCACCTCCTTTTGAGATATACCAGTAAATTCATACTGAGAGAAAAATGCTTTCACATCCACCAAATATACTTTTTTAATCACACACATACACACACACACACACACACACACACAAGGATTATGAAGATATGAGGTTTCAGTGTCTCTTTTGTGACATTTTCGTGCGCTGTAATGCAAAATACCTCACTTTTTTCTTGTACTATGATGTAGACTTCAATTAGATTTTCCAGTATGTTTAAAAGGAGGCATAATGTGACTGCATGTGGTTGAGGCTTTATAACACTCGACCTTTCACAGGGGACCCTCACATAAAGCCTAGCCCCGGCCCCACTGACAAGGCACAAATTAACCTTGACAGGTGTATGGAGTACCTCGCCGACCGGCACCCTGCCTGATGCTTCGTCACCACCACCACCTCGCCGCAATGATCTCCACTTTATCGATTATGGAGGGATGTTTACAGCATTCACGCTCTCTTCAAAGCCAAGAACTGCTCCAAACCAAACATCTCATCCCCTCAACATAGCCCTACCTCCTGTCCTCTCCTGCTGCCCTCTCTTCCTCTTTCCTGAGAATTTTTCCATTTATAATTTTTCTGAGGGACTTCTTCAACAATTGGGGATGTGCAAATGTGACACATATCTACTTTGATACTACAAAAGTTCAAAAGTTCAAAAGTACACCAAAAAATGATGACTACTATCAAAACCACTTATCTTCAAAGACATTCCGTTTCAGTCTAGAGGGGGGAATAGATGTAATCTATCCACAGCACCATACCCTTCTATTTCTTTTCTTTGTGATTTTCGCCAACTTTGTTATTTAAGGTAATATGAAATGTCTTCAAAAAAAAAAAAAAATCCTGATTTCATGCTGCTTGCTGATGAAGGGGAAATGCTAACACAATCAATATATCTTTGTACAAAAAGAAAGATCTTGTTTTGCTTTGCTTGTCAATCACAATCATTAAAGTACAGATGTTAGCCTTTTCTATGGTTACAGGTTTTGCCAATTTACAAGTCTGTTTTGAATGTTTTCTTAGCCTTTAATGTCAAGTTTTATCAAGCAAGGAATAAAAAATGAATGATGTGCAATTATACATTTGATTACTAATCATTTACATTTTCTTGCAGTGCTTATGTGTTGAACAAGATCATTTAAATGGCAACATGTACCTAGCATCGGGACATTCAAAACAGTTCAGGCATGAAACTAGGTTTTGACCTTTAAGAATGTCATTTGGTCATGATTTTCTCCACCACAACTGGTTGAGAGAGTAACATGCTCCACATACATTGTGAGTTCTATTGTGTTGTTTTATGATGTATATTTGATGTACAAGTAATAGTGATCCATGAAAGAGAAGTCAGAAAATTTTTTGTAGGTACCAACTGAGCAGTCAACTGCTCCCGTAATGATTAGAAACATTGATGGCAGCCCTGAGTCCTTGAGGCATGGTATGGATTTCATACTTTGATGTGATTTCATATATCGATGTTAGCATTTCCAGTCTTTGTTCGATATTGCAGATCACTACAAACCCTGCAGCGTTATCTGTATTGGTTCTGAGGTTTCTTGAGCTGGTGACCTATTTTCATTTCTTTTCCCCCATATCTGTCATGAGCTAAAATCTTTCATATATACATTTCTCTAAGTTAAGTCTTCAGGACTGCATTGGACAGCACATTGAAAATGAAGGAAAATTGGGTCGCCTCAATATTCAGGTATACAGGAAGGAGGCTGATTGCCCAAAAGATTTGATTAAGTGAAGTGTAGTCTTGCTTTCAGACATTTGTACTTTGTTGAGTTAAACAGCTTCAGAGCATACAATGAACTCAAAGAATACACAGTGTGCTTGGGGTAAGGTATTTATAAGACTAACACTCAAGTTTGTGTGATTGGTAAAGACCACAGTGATCAATATCATGGTAGAGTTTCTAGGACACACTGAGTGGTAAGAGAAACTTTTAGGCCCATTCACACTTACGGTGAAATGCCGCATTATTTCAAGCGGTGTGAATGTGAATGCAAATACACTGCGAATTACACTTGTGCCAAGGTGTATAGAGTGGTAATTCAACCTTCACACAAAATATGCATGCGATCAAGTGTGAATCGTACCACAAAATACCACCCACTGCACTGCGGTGTATTTCTCACATGGCCTAACACGCTTCCTGTCTCCTCCCCATAGGAGATATGCATAGTGCAATCCTTACCTCAGAGAAGTGTACTTTAAGGCCAGAAATACTGTGGTACCACATTATCATTATTTTTTTTTAATGAAGAGAGTAACAATCGAAATAACAATCTATAACCATGGCATATCACCAATAACCAGTGAATGATATTTAAGACCAGTGGTACATTGTAACTCTGATATGAATGCACCTAATGTCTATATATCTGCTGTAGATGTGAAGTTAGCCACCAATTTATTTTGCTTGTATGTATGCTTGTGTATGTGTGCGTGTGTTTATGTACATATTTTCAGATGAACACCTTTTTTTCACTTTTTGGCTCATACTATGGTCGAAGCAGTAGTAGGGGGCACTAAGAAAGCAAACATAACATGTATTTTGTTTTCTTTTGGCAGATATTCCCTTTACTTCTCTGAGACACCTTTGAACCATATGACCATTAACATGTTGGTGGTCAGCACATATTTTATATTGCAGTGTGCAATTGAAATATATGAATCTTTGTAAACATTTGTATTATTTATGGAATTGATGTCACAACAATTGTAATTCCTTTGAGAAATTTGGAAATATGAAGAAAACCTGACTTGAATTGAATATGCTGCAAAGGGAATATCTTAATTTACCATAAGTGATAAAGATAAAATGCTTTGGTCTATTCTTTGCCAAAAATCAAATATTTAGAAGAAGTCTGAGAATGCATTTTGTTCATAACAACCATGCGCAAGATGAGATGACTTCTCAGAGAAATATTTTTCAGTTACAAATTCCAAGTACTGGCGGGTGCACACTTTGTTGCACTGCGGTGGCCAATAAAGACAAACAATTCTTCCCAATTAGAGCTGACAGTCTTCAAAGGTCTCGTACAGCATCGTCTTTATCTACACCTCTCTCTCTCAAGCAGTCCTTTTCCACTGACCTTTAGCAGGCTAGGAAGTACGATGACTTCAACAGCAAGAACCTCCCCAAAAAAACACCAAAAAATTACCACTCCAGCATGAGGCCACCTGAGAAATTTGATTTCGTTCCACAGGATTCCTTTTTATTGGTCTGCACAATCTCCGACCCTTGCCGGTCTCGTCAAGTTCAGAGGAGCTGGTTTGCGATCGTGTAGTTGGTTTATTTCCTCCTCTCGTGACAAATCCAGATGGGGCATTCAGATTCATCTTGTATTTATGTTGTCCCAAAGTTTTATTTGATGCTGTGTATTTTATTTGATGCCGCTCCTTTCATAGGTTCAACATTGATTTTACCTCTGCAGTAATGAATTCTACTCTAAAGTTGATTCCAAATTCCATTGTTCATTGCAAGGACATGCATACTTTGTACATACAGTGTACTCAATCACAGTGTATTTAGTTATGTAAAGATTTTTGTCCTCATCTGAAAAAAAAAGAAAGAAAATCTCCTGTAGGGGAAGCTGTGGTTTCGAGGGCAGTTGTAGAGCTGCAATGTTGTCATGGGACCCAAATTTTATTTGTACAGGCAGATGAAGACGGAAGTACCATATTTACCAGCAATAAGGCAGAAATAAAACAGTCAACTTGGGGTGCAGCCTAGACACACCAGCACAATAAATCATGGTATGTTGATTATTCTTCACAACATTGACGCAGCAGTTGCATCATTCAATTTGCACAGGTCACTTTATAGAATTAACAATAACACAAAAAAGTTAGAAAACGTGCAAAACCAGGCTGAAATGCAAATAGAGTATGTTGTCAAAATTCAGAAAAGTGATGAAAAGTTTTAACTGGAATAAAATCTTTCCACAGTCCAAAACCCAAAGTCAGGATGTGGCGTATATGTAGATGCAACCTATTTTTTCAGGAAATATGGTATTTACCTGAGTGTATGTATGCATTACTGCAAGGATATTTTTGACTATTTTGAAAGATGGAAGAAAAGAAGAAGAAAAAAGAATGAGATGAAAGATATTAAAATGTGACAAAGAAAGAGAGAAGCAGTAAGACACACACATACACACAAACACACACATACACATTCCCATTTAATTTTTGTACAACAAGATTCTGTTCGGATACAATCCCACAGTGTTTTACCCCATGAGTTTCAGAGCTATTGACCCAAGAAATGTGTGAAGAACTTTGTAAAGCTCATATCGATGAGTACCAGGTAAAGCTTTTATAACTGAGTATCAGGAATTTACATAGTTGTTATTTTAGGAAGTGGGGGGGGGGGGGGGGAGTGGAGGATAATAGACACCCAAGATAGACATTGTGGCATGCTGATAGTGTTCATCAATACCAAAAATATCTTATGATCACTGTTTGTTCGTATTCTGTAGTATCCCTGAAGTGTAGGATTATTTTATTATGTAGGAAGATGGGGTAGGGGTACATAGGGTGCTATCATTCACACGTAGGATATTAAATGAAATGAGTTCTAGTGGCATCTCCTTGCAGTGCTGATATAAGATAAGGGCAAGGAATGCATATATATATATATATATATATATATATATATATATATATATATATATATATATATATATATATATATTATATGGGATAGAACACAAATGCAGACTACTTCTTCAGTGTACTCGGCATCATACCAGAGAAAATTGACTGCGTTGTATGCAGTCTTTGTGCGTATGTCTGGTCGTATACCGGCATCATTGCTTTGGAAGTTTGAATCTAATCATCTCAGATTTCCATCAGTTGTCACTGAAATATGTGATGACTTTTCCTTCAAATTCAAATCAAATAAACAGGATGTTGATGATGAATTCCAACAGAAGTCATAATGTGACAATGCTTAAATGCAGAGCGTGAGCATGTAAGATGGCATTGCATGTGCACACATTGGCATTGAAAAGCAAAAGATAAGGGACAATGTTAATTGTTTATCAGTGGAAAGCTTGGAGCATACTAGAGAAAGTTGACTGTTATTGTTGTTGTTTGCAGTCTTTGTGCTGATGCCTAGTTTTATACCCCCATCATCACTTTGGAAGTTGGAATCTAATCACCTCTGATCTCCAACAGTCATCATTGTGTGATGCCTTCTCCTTCAAAGTCAAAATAATAGGATGTTGATTATGAATTCTGACAGAAGTCGGAATGTGACAATGATATCCTTATGTGTAGCATGAGCATTTGTAAAGAAAAAGATAAAGGACACAATGCATATCAGTGGATAGCTTGGAGTTATGGGAATTCAAAAATACCAAATCAGAGATTCAATGTCAAGCATCATGATGACAGTTGGCATTAAAAGAAACATGATGAATTAATGATGATATTTATTGACATTTTGAGTGCAAGACATGCAAACGAGATTAAGCTTATGGACAAGGGAAGCAGGCCATGGGATGTACTGATTGGCAGATGTAGCACAGTAGGGGTGGAGGGTGACATTAAGTTACACTGTGAACACAATTGCAGTGATGACTAGATTCAGCTTTAAGCATTTTGACAGTGATCGAGTGAGCCGAGGTGAAAAGCTTCTTTACATCAAAGTTTCTTTACATCACAGCTGCCACCAAACAAAATGTGTGTCACCAAAACCGGGCAAAAATAAAAGGATTTTAGAGGAAGGGCAATTCCGTAAATGTGACAACCTCAGGGTGAAATTTCAAAACTCATAGGCTAAACCTAAATTGTACCTCATTTGAAAGCTGAGACAATGAATTGTCCAAATTTGTGACTTTCAATTAGGTTTGACCAAGGTCAAGGTCATCATGCCTCAGTTTGTTGAGACATTTCAGACAATTGTATTTTTTTAAACACAAGGTATACCTGACATTTTTTCTGTATTTCCAGAACTGACTTCATGGAATTGTTTCTCTCTTTATGGTAAAAGTAGTTTATATCCAGCTCTAATAAATGCAATATTTTATTTTTGATTTAATTTTTCTATTAATGACTAATTGCCACTTAATTGTATTACACATAAGGTCATGTACGTCCGTCGCAAAAAAACTAGTTTTTTTAAGATTTCAGAAAAACAAAGTATTCAACTGATGTTATAATGTCAATCCTAAATAAGCTTTAGGGTATCTACATACTTGTAACAAAATTTTGTTTTCACTCCTGCTAATTAAGTTATTAATGAGCGGTTGGACGTACACTTTTTTTGTACGTCCAACCGCACCTAATGTGTACGTCCATCGCGGTGTCATATAGCTCTCATTTCCCCATTTCAATTTGCCCAAGCATCTTGTATTGTTCTCCTTTGTTGACAATGACTGGAGAGATGGTCAAAATTGTTACCTGGGGCAGATTAATTAGTTCATTAGTCACTAATTAGAATGGAACTGGAATTAGCTGTCTGAACTTTCTTGATTCACGAAAGTTTGGGCTTTAGTGAAAAAAGGAAGAGTTTTTTTTTCAGGTAATGTATGTGACATTGTTTGGGATAGTGGGAAATAAATTGTAATGAAAGGTGTGTGGTGTGTTGTTGGTTGAATTGTGTTTGAATGATGATGTGATGATAATTAAGTCAAGATATTCTAAGAAAAATGACACACCAGATAAGCTGGTGGAGTTTGGTAGTCAAAAAGGTATTAACCTTCGGTAGAAGGGATGATTGTATATCAATGAAGGGACAAAAGAGATGTTTTTAGGGTTTCACAAAATACACTAAGGAATTTGAATGGACAGAAAAAGTCAAGTAAAATTTAAAAACATGTACACCTGTATGGCCAAATGAATGGACCACTACAGGATGATGGACTGTCTAAAAGAAGTTATTTGACATTTCATTTGCTCGTCAGCAAAGTTTCAGGCTCGCAAGACTAATACAGACATGTGCGAATAAGAGAAGAGACCGAGCAAGATGATTCGCTTGACAGTATAGATGATATGGATCTGTCTGAAACATCAGACGATGAGAGCGAAGTCCTAGAAATAAACATTGGAGACTGGGTGTTGGTAGATTACCAAGGCGAATCCTTCCCAGGAGAAGTCATGGAATTTGGGGCAAACAATGCTGATGTAAAGGTCAATGTCATGCACCCAGCAGGGGGATTCTGGAGATGGCCAGAGCCACCAGATCAGATATTCTACCTCAAAAAAGATGTTGTCCAAAAAATAGCAGCACCTGTAGTTGCTGGAAATAGGGGTCAATTCAGTTTCACGTTCTAGGCATATTGTTTCCAATTACAGGAGGAAGTCAAATATGTACTGCAACACTTTGCTGGATGATGGCTAATTCACCCACTTAATCTATTTCAATTTTGCAAGGGGAAAATAACATTTATATACATGTAAGTAAGAGGCAAATTATCTCAACTCCTCAAATGTTCCAACATTGGACTATGTATGAATCCATTCAACTTCTTATGGTTTGGTGTTTCCTCCCCAGACTTTGCAAAGTTCTTCACAGACATTTCAATTGTTGGTAAATTAACAGACTGTTTTATGCATTCATTCAATCATGATTATCCATAGTAATCATACCAAGTCAATATACAGTTCCATTCATGTAAAAGAAAACTGCTCTTACATAAGGAGAGTACTACAATCATGCATGGCTGTAATTCCAAAATTTAAGAAACAAGGTATGTTCTGCTTTTAATTTTTATCATATGAAATCCTCTTTTTGTTTGTTATACATGTGATAATGTACATGAACTTTACTTTTGTGTAATAACCCGTCACTGGATACTATACACTAGTTCTAACCGTAGTTTAAGACTTTTTTGTAGTATTTCAACTTTCTGTAGTTTCCAGGTTTAAGCCTGATATTATACTTGTGTTACCTCTTATATTGTGCCTTGTACTTACTGTACTAGTTTTTCATGTGTATGATTACATACATGTACACATCATGACTTAGTTTTCTCTTTGTTTAGAATTAAAACTATTGTATATGAAAGTATTAATCTTAAGTCACACTGCCAGTTCTTTTTAGGTAACTGTACACATGTACATTTACCTATTCTTGTTCATTTTTTTTTTGCAACCACTTGTTCAGTGTTTGATGTCATGTCAACTCTCATGTAGTACGTACATGATGTGGTCGAAGATATATCCATTCATCATGATAACTTGTTTTTTTTTAACCCCCTCCCCCCCCCCCCCCCCCATTTTGATATAGATATTACCTTAAATGAGTTACTTTATGAGGAGTATTGTAACAACTTTCACTCTGGCTTAGTTTACTTTGGTATGTCAAGGACATATTGAGCGATGGCTCTCAAAATCTACATAGCAATACAAAAAAATGTATGATAAGATAGAAAAACAAGGAAATACAAAGAAAAAATAAGCTTGGCTTGTATATTTCTTTTTGATAAATGCCAGCTCATATTAAAGAGAGTGATATTTAATTGTGGTTAAAAATATGATAAAAATGCTCAATTTCCATAAGTATAATACATGTACGTCCATCGCGGACAAATTGTACGTCCAACCGTGTACGTCCGTCACGATAATAAAATGTAGAATATCTCCATATGAATGAATAAACAAAGCTTGATTTTGGTACCTTACTATCATTTGACATCTCCTTTCTACAGTCATACCTGAGTTTGAAGAAAAAATCTGAATAAATCACAGAATTTTTTATTTGAAATCAAGAGATTGGAAAACAGCGTCCATTTTTGTACGTCCAACCAGAGGGTGTTTTCCCACTTTTTCAAGGTCACAGGAAGGGTGTTGCCCAAAAATTTTAGGTGAATGTTTTCTTTTCATAGAGGTACATCTTTTGGTAGGAAAAAACTTGTCTTAATAACATTTGCTTTTTTGTCAAATGTCATTAAAGGCTGTGAAATGTACGTCCGTATTTACGGAATTGCCCGGAAGATAAAATGATACAAAATTTGACTGCACACATGGTTAAAGCACTGTGCTATCACGCTGTTTTGCATTATATGTAGTGATATGTGTATCATGTGTAAATATAATGCATATTACTAGCGGTACGTGTTTGATGGCACTGTATCAAGGGATAGCGCGGTCCCTCATGTTTTAAACATACTGGAAAATGCAAAGCCCTGTGGGATTGACAGTGCAGGCATTAAAAGTCTTTTTAAGTCATATTTCCATTTATTTCATTTTTTTACAGAGCGTTGCATCTGTGGCTAGCAGAAGAAATTTCCCAGTTTCTAATGTTTGTTTAATGAGGATTTTTTTTTTTTTTTTTACTGACAAATGGTCTGTTGACAATGCCACTATGGCTGAAATCTGAAGATAGCATTCTGGGGAAAGAGCAAACTTTTATTGCAAGGTGGTCGCTTGTCTTTCATTCCTGTATTATTAGGCTTCAATTTTTCAAGCAATGAAAATAAGTGACATATAGCACAAACTGTCAAATGGTATTCATTCAAAAGGTATAAAATGTGAATATGAAGGCTATAGCAAAATCTTTTTATCTGTATGTAAGCCTGATCTATATACATAGAGTCACAATTTATAATGTGACGTGTCTCGACTTCTGACGAGACATCAATGATAGAAAATAACCAGTCATAGCTCGTATGCATCAGACTACTTGACTTAGATACCTAGATCAGTGGAGTGTAGGGTGTAAGCACCAAATGTTAGAGATGCACAACTTGACCATAAAAGCAAAGGAAAGTGGATTAAAGGGAATCTCGCCCCTAAGATTTAAATTTTAGAGGTGTGAGAGCATGTCCTAAGAACTCTAGAGAGAAAATTCTGTCCCGTCACAAAAAATGCCCAAAACTGTGAAATATTAATTTTAATAAATCAGCACCCACTGGTGCGCTTGGCAATAGTAGCCAGATGTGAAAATAGTAGCCGCATGTAGACCATGGGTGTGTGCATGTTTCCTTTCGTTGCCTCCGTCTGCACACAGCTATATCGAATACTGTCTATCGGTATCGCCTCATCGAGCCATATGCATCCGCATGAGTAGATGCTGCCACGGCTGCCTGGTCAGTGGTGCGGCGCGGCAGCACCAACCTATCAAAGCTGCGTACGTGGACATTTGCATTCATTTGCGTATTTTGAGAGTATCGTAGTACACTGATCATACAGAAAATTATCGAACTATGCAATCGAATGCAGTAGATAAGGCCAGACAACTGCTCTTAGATCAAGGTGCGTGTAATTTTGGGCATTTCAGAGATTGCTCTATGTCTCTTTATATATTGCTATATCTCTGTATGTGAGTAACGTTGCACTCTTATATTTCAAAGGGATATTACCAGTACAATAACCTACAGTATCAGAAAACTAAATTTGTGTGTGTACAGATACACTTTCAGGAATAAGTCTTTAGTTTAGGTTAGTTTTGGAAGCTGGTGGAAAGATTATATTAGTTTTGGAAGCTGGCGGAAAGATTATGTTAGTTTTGGAAGCTGGTGGAAAGATATGGAAATTTTCGTAAGTGTTCCATGCCAGTTTATCTCTTTGAGTACCAGGAGTAACATACATGTTGTATAATTGTTCATGCTATGTTATAGGCTATGTAAGAGTATAATCACAAATGCACTTGACTGATAGATCTGCCAAGATCACCATTTCATGTTGGAAATCATGATGCAACATATGCTCCATGTTATAAAACACACATTGCAAGGGGCTGTATAGTAATCAAAGCCTTTCTACACATTGTACTAGTATTCCTTGCTCCATATTTGTGATACTGGATACATTTGGCAAAACAACTATACATGTACAGTAACTAGCTAGCTACTCAAAACTTGTAGCTTCCTTCCCTTTAGTGTTGGAAATTTAGATGTCTGTAAATTTTGCTGGTGATAGGACACAATAATGTGTAGCACTTTTTATTTTTTTGCAGTCTAACTGTATTTTAGAGAAGCTATAAAACCCCACAAAACAGCTGTCCAGGAGTCTAGACAAAAATTTAGAGTGTTATCCAATTGCAAATCTGAACAGCGGACGGCATGATTCAGCATGCACTGCACAACATAGCTAATGCCAAGCGGCGGAAATCCGTCGATCAGAACCTTTCTCTCTCTGTATAACTTACTCCAGATATTTTGACAGAGTGCATTTTTTTTTTACCTCATCCCTGTTAACACTAGACATTCAGCCCCCCAGTGAGTCGCCTCTGTGTGATAGTGTAGCTTCAGCCTTTCATCAGCGTGATTAATGGAGAGTTAAAGGCAAGACATGGATCTTTTCAGTATCGCTTGTGCATTTCCTTTCTTCTACATATTTTGATGTTATAAGAAGCATCGAGCATTGACGTTTTACGCAGAGTCATATGTCATAGAGTGAGATTCTTTACACTGTGTAAAAATTAACTGGACACTTTATGTATTACAACACTTGATCAGTATCATACAACCACAGCTAATTCCATGTTGTGTTATGCACTGATTTGATCCTGGTTCATGAAATGTCCAGATTCTAGATCCTTGTTTCTAGAAATATTCTTTTCTTTTGCTCACCTAAGACATTAGTAGGGCAGATATGTAACAAAAATTGGTCGAAATGCTCAAATCTGGCGGAAAGTATGAAATTTTGCGTATAGGGGTATTTTGGGGCACTGATTTCAAATATTGCCGGATCCAAGAGATCTGACCACGGGGTCGGCCACCATTTTGAATTCCAATATGACCGCCATCACAAAACAAATTCAAAGATCCCTATCTTCAGTTCTGAATGACCTGTGGCACCAAAATTTGGTACACATGAGCGTTTGGACATATTGAATTTGATGACAGATTGATTCGGAGTGTCTGACAAACATCGAATGGCCGCCATTTTGAATTCCAATATGGCCGCCTCAACAAAATATTCAAAATTCCTATCTCGATTTCTAAGTGGTGAGTGACCCTGAAATTAGGTGTAAACAAGTATTTTAACATACTGAGTTAAAATATTAACTGATGTGATGTGTCTGACAAACGCAATGCCTGCTATGTTGAATTCCAATGTGGCTACGAAGACAAACATCACGACTAACATTCACGAGCATGTCAAAAAGTGCAGCAAAAAGGAAGCATAATGCACCTTTCACTGACGTCACAATGTAAATACATCAGCACGCACTCTATCAGTTACAAACGCGCGCTCAATCAGGTAGCCTAATTTGCAAACCCGAGATAGAGATTTTCAACACTCCAACATGGCAAATATGTATAAAAATTCAAATTGGCTGCTGTGCAGCTTGTCAGACATATCAAATAAGTCTGTTATTGAAGTCATCATATCACCATGCTTTTATATATCAAATTCCAATGGCTAATGTCATTCAGAACTGAAGATAGGGATCTTTGACGGCGGCCATATTGGAATTCAAAATGGCGGCCTACCCCGTGGTCAGATCTCTTGGATCCGGCAATTTTTGAAATCAGTGCCTCAAAATACCCCTTTATGCAAAATATCATAGTTTCCGCCGGATGTGAGCATCTTTTTCACATATCTGCCCCACTACATGGCTTACAGTCCAGCTGTAAACAAGTTGCACAAACAAGCCATAGACACTGAGTTTGAAAAGATGGTTTTGACTTTTAGTGAGCGTATGAACAGAAAATCTTACATGATTGTCATAGGCAAATATGCCAACAGGATGCATGGAGCATGTTTGGCATTAAGAGTAATCGATGATTTCCAGAATTAGTCCTATGCTGGACAAAATATTTTTGTTTTTAAGTTATTTCATGCATAATCTTCGATGTTTGTTCAGAAGACATGAGCTAGCATTGCTTGAAGCAGTGCTAGACAAAATATTTTTGTTTTTAAGTTATTTCATGCATAATCTTCGATGTTTGTTCAGAAGACATGAGCTAGCATTGCTTGAAGCAGTGCTCCAACAGTTAAAATGGATTGGAATGATAACCTCACAGCAATGTTTTTGATTTTTTATCAGCCGTGTACTCTTTTTAACTTGCCATGCTATTTCAGTGGCATCTAGGAAATCCTCCCCTCCCCTCCCACAAAAGAGGGAAAATATGAACTTCATTCAAAATTTGCCAACCTACTCGGGCATAAGAATGCCAAAGTCTGTCACGACCACCATTATGAATTAGGAGAAGAGGATAATACCTACTCATCGACAGTAAGTTTCTGGATGACTATGCCACTTGCGAGATAAAGTAAGCCAGCAAATATGTTTTTGCAAATAAAACTCGTAGAGGGTTAAGACCAAGATGGAGAAACAATAGGGTTTTGTGTATTGTCTCAGGACCATATGTTGCATTTACTCTCTACAGTTGTTACTTAAATGTAAAAGCGGAAATTTTAACAGTGTGAAAATTGTTGTTAATTTCTCACAACATGAAACTAGCACAAAAATAAAAGGGCGTAAATATTTTGTGTTACGTAATACTATCTAATATATATCTGATTACGTGAAATTAGAAACACTTGAAAGCCATTTTACCAGACTGAGCACAACAAATTACTAATTAACATTTTATGAACCCTTCAAGCAACATATTTAGAACATTTACAGTAGTTAAAAGATATCCATCCTCTAGTGTCTTTACTCTTGTTGCTTCTCTGTTACTACAAGTGTGGTTGGGACCACCTGCAGATGACATTAGATTAAATGACAATGGCATTCATGATGTCTCTGTTAAGGCCTAGCATTAAGGGACATCCCAGTCCTGTCTCGTACAAGATGATGAGAGTTATATGATGCTTCCATGGAGCCGTTGTCTTCAATGAGTTCTGTCATCCATTCTGAGTCTTCCCCGCAGCCTTCCTCTTGAGGGTTTTTTTTTTTTTTTTTAGTGCTCCTGGTTTATCCATCTTCATCGCCATCATCATCATCATCATCATCAGAATCGGCGTGGGAGGATGCAGTTGAGCACGTCGCGCGCGTGTGTGTCTGTGAATCTCCTCGGTTGTTGAGGCAAACCTGCAGACTAACCACGTGATGCAGACTTGGGACTGCGATCTGAAATGTTCCCATGGGCTTTCTCTTTGTCGGTTGCTGATCTGATGAGCTTACTGCCTCCTTGGGAAGTTTCGCGCTTCATTAGCGATCACATAATGACAAGTGCAGTAGTTTTGAAGGTGAATTCTGAATGCCACCACCCCCTTCTTTTTTTGTTTCTTTTTTTCCTCTCGTTTTAGGGTTTTGGTTTTTTCTCGTTGTAGGGTTTTTTTTCTCCCAGATATCTTGGGCCTGTTTCAACCATACTCGTCTTCACTTAGTATCCTAATCAAGAATGAAATTGAGCATGTAGTAAGTAGTTCTGGCTCCAGTCTTTTTTTTCTGCTAATTAGCCAAAGCAGCATGACATATTGCGCTGTAAATATAAACTGTGCGCTGTAATATTACGCTTCCTTGCTTTTATCACCATCGTATAATGACACCATTTTACTCTTGGTGCTTTCATGTTTATATTGTACAACATTTCATGTTTGTATTGTACCATGAAGCTTGTACAAATATATTCTGTGTCTGAATTTGAATGCCCTTCAGATCACTCTGCCTAGTATTTGGGGGTTGGTTTACTACTCTCATTTTCATCATCATCAACTTTTTGCCTGAAATGAAATGGAGAATGTTGAGTGGATTATGCCAACAGCACTATTTTTACATTGATTAATTCTGCAGATGTGTTAAGCATGAAAACAAATGCTGTATACAGTGTATGTCCGTTTATGTGTGTATAATGCATGAATGTGCATTCAAAATATGTGAATACAAATGAATGTATACATGTTTATTGGTATGCCCATAAAATAAAACTTACATAAAAACTTTGAATTACTACCAAGCTGTCCTTATTCATTAACACAAAGGAGGGCTCAAGTAGAATATTAAGATAAATTATGAAATTTCACAGATCTCCATCTGCATATACATGTATTCAATGTGCAAAAAAAAAAAGAAATGTGTTATGTTCTAGAATGGTTTTAAAGATAATATAAAGTTTTGGTACCCTGAATTTCCTTGTCTTAGTTTGTGTTTCAGGTTAATGTACCTTTCATATAACTAACACTGTGGGACTTACTCTCCCCAAAGTGCTCTCATGTCTTAGTAATCATGCAATAATGGTTTCGTACCAGAGCCGTTTACTAGTTATGCGCCGCCGTGGCGGCGAGGTAGTACACGTATTGTACGAAACCATTATTTATATAATATTGGATGGCCTTGAGATTAATACAAGGAAATATTGGACGAGCTATGCACAAATATTGGACGAGTTGAAGACGAGTCCAATATTTTGCTTAGCGAGTCCAATATTTCCTTGTATTAATCGAAAATAGGACATCCAATATTATCATTATTATCCTACAGAGGATTTTAGCAAAGAATATTTTCACTTACCCTTTCTGTCTCCGAGTGGTGTATAGTCTCCTAATGTACTTGATCTTGACATGGGGTATGGTACCGGTACACTCTTCAGTGCAAGTTAATCTACTTCATTCCCTGATAAAACAGTGATCTATATGAACGTATTATCCATGGTAGTCGTCATGTTACTGTTAGGCCAAGATCTATCAATAGCTAATTCAGACCAGAATTAGATGTTCTTGTATCCGAGATCTGAGACACAATTTACGTCACATCTACCGTAGATCGTGAAAGATTTACTTCAGTAGTACTGTAGTTCTATGGCCTACTTTACTTAGTAATAACACATTATGCATGTAAATGCAAGCAGCGGCGGCCGGCTACCTGTATTTGTATATCGCGCGCGGGCTATCTAGCAGTAGCGCTGAGCTGATCAATCGTCGCCGGCCTGCACAAAAAAATGCAACTTGTTTTCATCAAACCTAAATTTAATTTCCTGGTATGAAAGTGATATTTTGAAAAATTGTATGCAAAACAATTTCAACTAATTGATATATGAAATTTGTTTGTATAAACACAGAATTTTAGAAGAAACGATATTTTAGTTAATTCGTGATTGACCAATCAGAGACATTTTTACTTCATATTTCAGGTCATCTCGTATATATCTCAGCCAATCACGGTGCAGTTTATAAAAACTTTGGGGAATCCCCCTCTTGCCGTCCAATATTTTAAATATTGGTTGCCTCGGCAAAAAAATATTGGTCGAGTTCAACAAACTTTCTAAGTGGGTCGGAGGTTATGAGGTGCGTCGACAAAATAACACTTGTATTCGGGCTCCAAAAATCCTCTGTATGGATAATAATGCATAATAACTGCGACCAGCAGCCCCATACGCATAGCTAAATAGGGCTTCGCATTGTAGCATTCAGGATCATGACAGATGTAGTATCGCGGGTTATTATCAACTTAAAATCCAAAAATTTCTTCAATTTGAAGACTTACCAGTTAAGTTTAAGTATTGAAAACAGGCTTCGGGCAACGTTTGGTTTTGCCAATAGTCCCTTTCTGTGCGAATTGATGACTGAATGCGACTCGGTCGAGAGGACCTTGGGAGAGCTACACTGAATAGACGGCCAGCGCATGCGCACACAAACATCTTATCCGTTCATGGATTTGAACTTTGTGCGCATGTGATGTGTGCGCATACGCTGGCTGTAGTATTCAGTGTATGTAGCTCTCCCAAGATCCTCTCGACCGAGTCACATTCAGTCATCAATTCGAACAGAAAGGGACTACTGGCAGAACCAAACGTTGTCCAAAGCCTGTTTTCAATACTTCAACTTAATTGGTAAGTCCTCAAATTGAAGAAATTTTTGGATTTTAAGTTGATATTTACCCGCGATACTAAATCTGTCATGATCCTGAATGCTACAATGCGAAGCCCCATTATGCTGTGTGTATGGGGCTGCTGGTCGCAGTTAATTGCATGATTACTAAGACATGAGAGCACTTTGGGGCGAGTAAGTCTTACAGTGTTAGTTATATGAAAGGTACTTTAACCTGAAACACAAACTAAGACAAGGAAATTCAGGGAAACTTTTGAGGTACCAAAACTTTATATTATCTTTAATAGATTCTTGCTAATGGACAGAATATCTGATCAGGATGTTTTTATATTAATTCAAAAGATGTATGTACTGGCCTGGCTCTGTAGTGTATTCAGATTTTGTGCATGCTGTGTTCACAAAAGTTGCCCTTGACTAAAAACATCCCTAAATTGAAATGAATTACAGAAAAAGTGCAATGTGCATTAAGATAATGGTGATTCTATTTTGTTGAAAATGACTTATGTTCAGACACCTTGTATCATCTGCCCTTCATTCAGGCATTTTTTTTTGGGCGGGGGGGGGGGGGGGGGGGGAGGGGGATACAGTAATATAATGCAACTTAACAACAAACACAAAAAGGTTCTGGCCAAGTGATTAGGATGGTTGCCTTGCTAGCCACAAACTTCCATTTTGAAAGTTTTCATTTCTCTTTTGGGGGGAGGGGGAGGCATGCAGCCTTGGCTTTAATGGCATAGATGCATCATCTGATTAGATTTGGAAATATATGGATGCATAGTCCTCCTGAGCATTTTTTCCCTCACAATGTCATTTGGAACTCAGCCAAAAAAGAAAAAAAAAAAAAAAAGAAAACTGAGAGAAAGGAATAATACTGAAAGGCAAGGCAGAAAGCTGTGCCTAGCCAGAAGCTGGTCAGGAGGCCCTCGGAGAGACTTATGTGTTTGCTCTGCTCCTCTGATTGTTGTCATGACGATTGATAATCAATACTGACAGCATCCTCCGTCTTGCCCCTCTGTCTTGCCCTCCTCCACGGACCGCCAGTGTCGCTCCTCCCGTTTGCTCCCCTTTCTCCCTTCATCCGATGTCGTCACAGTTGTTTAAGGAGGCAGCCTTCAGAGACCTGTTGTGGCCGGGCTGCGCCTTGCCTCCCTGGCCCACGGGGAGCTACCCTTTCCTGTTTTCACAAGCTTCTCAAAATTTGTCAGTGGGGCGTTTGAGAGTGACATACATTTTGATATGACCGTACATCTTTCCTCTTTTGTTTTCCTTTTTTTTTTCTGTCATGTGATGGTTTCTAAGCCAGCATCGACTGATTTTTCTATCACACTCTGCCCTGGGATCTTCCATTAACAGCATTGTAGATTCAGGAAGCATGCCATAGGAACAACAGCATGCATTGTTTGTCTTTGTGCAAAGAGTTTGGTCTTACTGCAAAGTTATTAACCTCTTTTTTTTTTCACTGCTACACTTTACAGAGCATCTTGTGTTACATTTTGTGTGAACTAAGGTTTTCATTAATTAATATTCGACACTCGTAAGATATTATATTTCCCTACCTCCCTATTTCCTCTGCTTTTATAGTATTTTCTGGAATTAGCCCGGCCTGTTCTACTTTGTTTCATTTTATTAGAGCAGTGAATTCCCCTGCTGGCTGTTTCTCGGCTCAAATTGTAGGAGATGTGTGGCCTCCGTCATCAGCCCGCGGCCAATGTCGCAACTCGTTCATCTTCAGTTTAAGTGAAAAGCGGAAGACCTCTGCCAAAGATGATACAAGAGGGAATTCAATCCCCAGGCACACAAAAGAGACACACACAAAAAATCAGCCTGATTGTTCGAAGATATTGTATCACAAACGGCAGTGGTTAACTGGCACACTTCTTGTCTGAATTAAGTGTGCCTTGTGTGTCTTTGTGTGTGTGTGTGTCAATGTGTGCATATGTGTGTGTATGTTTGTTATTGTCATTAGATCACAGTTTAAATGTAAGTAAGGGGAGAAAGTTTTCTTTTTTTTATGGCCAGGATGAGACACATCTTGCTCATCTCAGTTGGAAAGAGGATCAAATTTTACCTTTTAGCTTGAATTATCTTCTTTACATCATTGTGTGTTTATTTAGTGTGGCCAGAGTTGACAAAATTTTTGCCTTTGCTCAGATTTGTTTACCAGAAGAATGTCCTGATTCAAAACAAAAACAAAAAAAGAGAAAGAAGAAAGCATTGATGCAGTAATGCCAATGAAGATACTGTCATCATCAAAGTCAGTAGAGCTATTTCTTTATGTTGTCTTTTATCAATTTGTGGTTGAAGGAAAGAGCTCTCTAAGTTTGGACTTCTAATGAGTTATTTGTCATTGACATATGG
This sequence comes from Diadema setosum, assembly GCA_033980235.1. Classification (NCBI taxonomy): domain Eukaryota; kingdom Metazoa; phylum Echinodermata; class Echinoidea; order Diadematoida; family Diadematidae; genus Diadema; species Diadema setosum. Next base: position 10,861,323 of record CM067066.1, read on the forward strand.
CTGTCAGAGATTTTCTTGTATGAGATTCTAAAGAACTATGTGGTGAGAAAAAAAAAGTAATAAGGGTTTGGAGGCTATACCAAAGGAACATCATTCAGAAAGGAAAAAGATGTTTGTTTGTTTGTTTTTTGAGGTTGAAACAAGGTCAGTCTTTTCAAGCAGCCTTACAGTTATCCATCTTGCAGAAAATAAGAATTCAAGCTGTATCCCTTTAATATAAATTGTTTCCCTCTCTTTTTTCTCCCCTTGGTTTATCTCTCGTTTTAGCTTGTGCTACAGCCACATGAATATAGCAGAATACTTACAGCTTCAAAACACACAAGCTTATTGCCCTAACGTTTTCATTACCAATCCAAGCTATTTTGAATTTCCTAGTTTTGTCACAACCATAGTATTGTATTGAGTCATGTGTTTAAAAAGATTGACAAAATGAACTTAGATTATAGAAAGCAGTGTACCTTGAATGTGTACAACGTGTTCATAGTCTATATTATCATTTATTCCCAGCCAGCAACAAACTGTAATCTATGTGGAGAATTATTTATCTTGAAAGCAACAGGGTCAGCACAAGTAATATTTCATAGGAAAACAGTGAAAGTTTTTAGATTCTTGAATTCAGTGTTATTTCAAGGAAGATTAGATTTTGCTGAATTTTATCTTAGTCACAACTTTCAACAGTCTGAAATCAGTCCAGACAAACTTTGGAGTGATATACATAGCTCAACTACTACTTGGGTATATTACACTGCACATTACTTCCATACAATAATGTTATGTACAAGTTAGCTCTCTTAGTAGACAGCAAATATTCAGAGAGTACTAGTTGTAGTGAGACGTTTTCCCCTCGGTCATTTACTCTGAGTGGGCCCACATGTCTTATGTTTCTTCAATCTACCCCCTCTCTCTCCAGGGGTAAACGTCTTGTGTTCTTTGCAAGCAGGTGTTTCCATGCGGAGAAGAACCAAATGAACTGATAAGAAGAAAAAAGGGGGCCCTCGTTCTAGAGCATTGAGTTGATACTCACAGCCAGCACTGATGTATTTCTTCGCTCTAGTTACATAGAATGTTGTATTTCTTGTCAAGATATGTATCATAGTCATCTGAGAGAGAGAGAATTTGTTTGTGTTTGTGTGGTGCACCACTAGGTAATCTTTTTGTCTCCATTTCATGGAATGTTTTTTTGTTTTTGTTTTTGTTTTTTGGTACAAGTACTTACTGTGTAACTGTGTGTTTATCTTCTTATGTGTGTGTTTGTGTGTGTTGCAACTTGAGATCTATGCCTCAGTCTCTCAAAATATCACTTCTGCAAGCATATATGAATACAGTTTGGGTGTCCGCTTATGTCGTAGCATGTGTGGCAACACGTGTTGTCACCATGTTGGTTTGTAGAAAGAAAAGAAAACATTTTCTTTTTCACTCTGTGCTACCGAGTGCTTCTCCCCTACATTTGTCGAGACTGTTCACACGGTTGCCAGAATTTCGTTCATGTTTGCCTTAAATATGAATAGACATACTCATGCATGCACACGCTCTCATGTCAAGTTTTAAGGTATCATTAAATGCACAGGCGTGTCAGTAGAGGGAAGTGAATGTTTGCCAGATACCTGTATGTGGATACACAGTATCAGAAATGCCATTTCTCCCTCATGCCGCAAGAGGTTCTCTGAAAACTTTAATATCATCTCTTCATATCGTGACAAAAGAACGCATTTAAGCCTTCCTGATCTGCGAATTACTTTTGCCAATTCTCACGTGCATATAACTATAGAAACCAAAATGGTGGGGAACTATTTAATTTCAATGATAAAGAGTCGATAATGCTGTGCCAGTGCACACCGTGAGCTCTATTTGATCATACAGTGATAGCACAGAGTATCATATCTATTCAGTTTTCTTTAGTAATCCCTACATGATTGAAAGAGAGATATCAACTGTAAGCTCTTAAAATGCATTTCAATGTGAAGTGAGAATATTTCAGTCATGATAAAAAAGGGGCATATCATATTACGATTACTGCGTATATATGCACTCTGCCCATGCCTGCTGTTGTACAGTAAATTCCCATTACCAGAAGTGCACAAGTGAACTGCAAAAGTGTCTCTCCGCGTGTTCTGCGCGACTGCGTGAGATCACCTCATTCATTTGCACATAGCGTACTCTGATTGTGTACATTCATGTGCAATCCATCTAGTTGAGACATGCGTGTATACGAAGAATATCTCCATGAGTACCCTATTGAACCTCCCTGATCCGATCTAGGAATCCTGATGGTCCCTGCATAACTGTAGTAATGGTTGGAGTAGTGAAATACTGTAAAAGCTGTTATTTTGGCGGACAGATGTTGTTGTTTTTTTTGCAAAGGAGGAGGTCACAGACATTTTTGTGAGATGTTTTTCTCATGATTTAATGCCATAAAATTGTAAGTTAACTAATGTCTGTCCAGGTACCAATATTTTTTGTGTGTGTTGTTAAAGGATGTGTACAGTTCTGGTCGAAGTGAAGATTTAGCTTTTAACGTTTTGTGAGATATTCAGAAACCACTCTATGAGATGTCAAAGAGCATGCGGTTCTAATGGGTATCAAAAGTTTATTCGATGAAAATCGGTTTTGAAATCGCTGAGATATCCAAAAACAAGGTGAAACAAAGAGATACTAATAAAGTTGGGGCATGTCGCCTTTTATTAGTAGTACTTTTTGGGATATCTCAGCGATTTGAAAACCAATTTTCATCAAATAAACGTTGAATCCGTCTTAGAATTACATGCTCTTTCATATTTCATAAGAGGCTTTTCATTATCACACTTAGGAATGTTCAAAACATGAATCTCTACCTCAACCAGTACTGTACAGTCCCTTTAAATTCAAAAATGATTCACAAAAATTCGTGAAAGTTAAACCTTAGTGAAAATAATAGCTTTTACAATAGATGTGTTCTTCATACTTCGTAGTGCTTTTGATGCAGTCCAGTACAAACCCTGTGCCTGAAGAGTGAGTTTCCCCAGTTAGTAACATAAAATTTGGGGTGTATACAACTACAACTAGTATTCATGCATCTGATATTTGTAATCTTTGCAGCTGAAGCGTTGTGTTCATTGGGGCAAGGTTCCTATACCCACACTAGTCGTGTTTTATGAATGATGGCAGAGTGACGCAACAATGGCACTAGACACCGCTCAAATCATCCAGCCCATTACAGCAAGGCCGCTCAATGGTACTTCCTGAGGCTGGCGTAATGTGCTGCCATGGTAACCAATCAAGCCCAATCAGTCTCGCAAGTTCAACATTTCATGCGGTGTCAGCCAAAAATAGGGGAAATGGACTTCACTTCAGCACACTCTCTCTCTCCAGTTTAAAGCTCATCAATAAAATCATTAGTGTGTGTAAAATTGATGCTGGTTATAAAACAGCTATGAGAAGAGAAAGATCAAATGCATCCTTTCAGTGGCCATTTCCTTAAAGGGAAGGTAAACCCAAAAAGCAATGTGGATTGAGTGAAAGCAGCAACATTAGTAGAACACATCAGTGAAAGTTTGAGGAAAATCAGACAATCGATGCAAAAGTTATGAATTTTTAAAGTTTTGGTGTTGAAACCGCTGGATGAGGAGACTACTAGAGGATATGACGTATGAGTGGACAACAATACAAAGAAAATAAAAAGGAAATTCAACAAAAATTCACTTTTCTAGAATTATGAAAGAGCAATGGACCAACCTCTTTCAGAAAGCAGGGGGAATAATTGCTACCCCTAACATATGTCAATATCAAGTTGATGGAATTTGTAATTTTCATGAAAAATGGATTTTTGTAGAATTTTCTTTATATTTTCTTGGTATTGTTGCCCACTCATACGTCATAACCTCGAGTAGTCTCCTCGTCCAGCAGTTCCAACACCAAAACTTTAAAAATTCATAACTTTTGCTTCGATTGTCCGATTTTCTTCAAACTTTCACTGATGTGTTCTACTAATGTTGCTGCTTTCACTCAATCCACATTACTCTTGGGGTTTATCTTCCCTTTAATATGTTTCTTCCATCTGATATATTGCCACAATTTTTTTGCCATACAGGTAATTTCAAATACTTACATCTTACATTGAGGAATAATACCATACAATAAATCACACAACACTTTAGACACCATCATGAGCCATGTGGCATAAGATGTCAATCTATTTCTGATCAAGTGTTACTACTGTAGATGCTAAATATTTTGTAAATTAGAAGTTGAATTTGTGATTTGAAACACATATTCCATACTGCGTGCATGCACTCCACACACATGTATTTATAGACATGCATGACCATGGTGTAGGCAAAGTATCTGTGTGCAGCTGCTGCCTGTTCATGTTGCATGCACATACAATGTTCTCACACCTAATACTCGGAATGTAATAAACTGGAAAAGCAATATTTTGGCAGGTGGTTGAATGTGCAACTTTTTTTTTTACTCCCCAAATTTGCATTTAATTAACCCACACTAAATATTATCAAGCATCCAGAGTATCCTGTTTTGGAACCTCTCCAGGAAAGAAAAAAAACTAAAATATAGAAATGAAAGTAAGTATTTGAGGCAGGGGTAAGCCGTTCGTGGTGAAACGTTCATAGAGGTCAAAGATAACAAAGGGTCAGTGCATTCTGTATCTTGAGGATGATGAGCTAGATCAGATTTGCTGCAGAAAAGCCAGTTGTGACCACTGTGCATTATACAAGTACATTGCAGCTGTATGCTAGCTCACACATAGCCCTGTCCAGACGTGGGGAAAGCACAGGCTTTGGCACGTTGTACTGTAATCGACACTAAGCCACCGAGGGACTGATGGCGACCGGAAGGTTCCGGTCCCCCAGAGAGTCAGGGGAGAAAGAGGGTTGTGATGAAAGTCAATTTATTACCAGGGCCTCATGTGATTCTGTCTTGGTACCACTACACTTGTACCGTGTGCCCCAGAAGTTCTGTTCCATGTACAACATTGTCAACATTTTCATGTAAAGGAAGCACATTGTAATGTGGAGAGATCATGTAAAGCTGCTGTGAAATTCCAGTCTAATACAGTTAAAAGTTTTATACAGCTTTCTGGCTCAAAGGGAAAGCTCGCCACAAGATTTTGATAAAATGTCTTAGCATAGAGTTTCTCTGTTCCTGCTGTATCAAATTTCAAGCAAAAACTTGGTATTCTTTATATACACTTGCCTAGTTGTTTAACAGTTTTATTGTGCTGTTTTCAGTGCTGTGCACAATCTATGTAATAATTAGAATAAAATGAACATTCTTGATGATTGCCTGGGCAAATGTGTGTGTTTTGTTTGGGTTGTTTTATCAATGGGATAAGAATTTTTTGAAGTAGTCTGATTGGTCAAACAATCAATGCAATGCAATGCAATGCAATGCAGTGTGTATTATGCTCATTCGATCCTGTAGGGAAAATTTTAAAGAAATTCAGAGCATACTGTATATCTAATGATTTGATGAAAGATGGCATTTTTGCAGTGCAGTGATACCATTTCATGTTACTATGACAACCTTTCTTGGAAAAGTGTATTTCATGTAGTACTCTTATGTCACAGTAAAATGTGACGCCATACCACCCTGGAAAATTTAGAAATGACGCACGTTCTTGCCACTTGCGAGTGATGTATACCTGCGAGAGTGTGTAATGTATATGTGCCACGAGCAAGGTGTTCATTATATCAACAGCAATGTGTGTGTGTGTGCATAATGTGCTCACATTACAACGAACTGACCATGAGCCTTAAAGACAGAGTAGTACTAGTACTGGAGAGAAAGGTGAAAAAATGGTGAAGTTCTATTCTGGTTGCATTGAAGCACTCATGTGGGGAATATGTACATGTCAACTGGTACATGTTTGGGTAATGTGTGCTTGTGTTTATACATAACCATGTGAATGTTTTGTGTGTATTTCTGTAAATCTGTCTATTTGTCTATACAAACATATACATACATATAGTATACACACATGCATGCATCTGCATACATGTACAGAATAAATATGTATAAAACTACATCATACACATCAGTGTACACAGCCACTAGGCAATTGATCACACTTTTCACTTGCACATATCGTGCAGGTTTCTTTTCTTGCACTTGGAAATTCATGATGAACAAGCAGCATAAAGATATTTAGGAAATGTATGAACTTTGATGTGGATGTCAACACATACATGAGCAAATTGAGATTTTCTGCAACATGAATGGACCGTGCCATATATCACCTTCCGGATACTCGGATGCAAATATAGGGCATGAAAGTACATCTGCTTTATACCTACATGATGTTACTGTACATACTGAAATTATTTTCCTTCTTACACACATTTATCATAGGAGAATAACTCAAAGAGATTGGGTCCTTGGAACCCGAGTCCTTAAGGACTTGAATTTTTTTTCACAAATTGCAAAAAGTTGTAGATTATCCAAGAAGAGAAAGATCACATAGGCCCCTAATCCTGTTATGTGAAACTCAGGGGCACCAAATATGCCAGTGCCATATAAATTCCATATTCTCGTTAAATCCTTCTATGGAAAAAAAAAAATCCTCCTCTTCTTTGGTGTCATGTGTTTTCAGTGGTTTTTCTACAACCTCCTCCTCTCCTCCTCTGGCCGGTTTAAACGTTTTTATTCTTCCCCCCCCCCCTTTTTTTTTTGCTGGTGTGGATCAGTGGATCCGAAGCAATTTTTCAGCTCATACAAGGAGCAGAGAGCAGAATCATCTCAGATTTTTTCTCTTGAGATGAGAAGAGCTAGAAAACTTTTTACCGAGAAAGTAACATTATCTGCTCTTAGTTAAAGGAGTAGATGCCACCACCTTGTCGCTATGAAGAGGAGGAACTAAGCTAGTGGGTGTTCCATTCCTAACAAGAAGGGAGGAAGAAGAAAAAAAAGATAAATAAATAATTGCTCAGGCCTTTGGGATTGCCTGACCTATATCCCAGCCACTTTGTGTGAAAGGTGAGTAGCTCTCTACAAAGCCTTGAACCCTCGATGTTTCTCATGGAAGCTAAGAGCACTGAGCTCAACTGAATTTTTCTTTTTTTCCTGTTGGAAAATTGGTCATGCTAATCACGGAATGCTGAATAATAGCAACATAAAAACTCACCCTGTGAGCTGGTTTCCATATCTTTGGTTTATCAACCAAAGGACATTAAAATTTCATGGCTGTATAACCACTCAGCCTCAAAATTCCAATATGTATGGGCAGTGCAGATGAAATCCCAGAATTTAATGATGTATTTTTGGCTTGTCACTCTGATATGGAAAGTGCATGTACGTGTGCATGGTCATCTACACAAAGACAGATCACCTAATTCTGAATGTCAAAAAGTGGCCTACACAAAGACAGATCACCTAATTCTGAATGTCAAAAAGTGGCCATGACTTAAATAAATGAGATCCTTTTAAACAAGATTGTTGGTTCTGGAATGTTTCTAGAAATATTTTGATGATAAGTAGTGCTATCATTACACTTTCTCAAAGTTGAATAGCTCTTCTTTTCCTATGGCTCCTCATTTTTAGAGCTCCTCAGTTCTTAAACTCATGTAAGCTTCTTTTTGTCAAATTCAATCACACCTCTATTCTTATAGTTGTTTAAAGAAGTTTGTAAGACAGGGGTATAGTAATGCCAGTGTGCACTCCATCAGTGAAATCTCCATAAGATATGAACACACTGTAATCAGCACTCCTGAATTGTGAAAGTCACTGCAACTCTTTGCTATGTCAAGCTAAAGCTTAGAGTTTCTCACTTTATTCTCATTATTTCTGTGGAGTTATTAACCCAATGAAGACTAGTCCCGAGTCTATTTTGGCAAGTGTCTGTGGGAAACATGTGTTATGGCAAAATCAGCTCCTCCTCAATGGGCTAGGGGCTACAGGGGCATTAATGCTGTATGAAGTTAACAGCAAGGGCAACCTTTTTGTGCTCATGTGACACTGTCATAGGGCGGCCTTGTAAACTTTCTTAGTATTATCTGGGTAAGATTTTATCTTTTGTTGACCGCTTTGCTTTATATGTCCTGTAAAAAGGACTTATGATTGAAATAAAATTGGATGAATCATACAACTGTGTGTGTTTATTCCCCTGTCTCGGTTTTTCTCTTCCTCTTTATCCCCTTCAATCTTCGTATCTCTCTTTTTCTCTTTTATGATGTTAGTTTTGTTCAAATGACAGCTTGAGTAATGTGGTTTTGTACCAATCTGCTGCCCATTGTAAATGATATAGCAATACTTTGCGATCTTGCCAAGATGTGTCCGTCTGTCTGTCTGTCTGTCCGTCTGTCTGTCTGTCACTCTCTCTGTACATCTTTATCTCTTTCAATCTTGCTGTGCCTTCCTTCTTCATGTCAAATAATATTAAGATGTGCATCAGTGTGAACATGCATGTCCCTTAATCCCATCCCTTGTTTCATCTAAATGGATCTCAAGTCACTTTCTCTGTTCTTGTACCTCTCTACTACTACCTCTGCAATATTCCATCCCCTCCATCAGTGCTGTTCTCTTTTTGAGACTTCTCCCCGTGTGACCTCTGTAGTGATTGCCAAAGTGTCCTGTTTTCTGTCACACTTCTCAAGTTCTGCCTCCTCCAATTTCTTTCTCTTATTAAAATCATTCCCCTCCCACCCCTCCTCAGCATCTGTCTTCCTCACTCATTCTCTTCCTCTAACTCTCTGCCTATCAAGTTTTTCTCTAGCTCAGGCCTTATCTCCCTCTCTATCTCTTTATCTACCCTTCTATCTCTATCTTCATCTCTTTCTATTTCCATCTATCAACTGTCTGTCTTACTCAAGCCTTATCTCTTTCTCTTTTTCTGTCTATATATCTATCTCTATCTTTATCTCTCTATAAGTATCTCTCCCTCTACCACATTTCTCTCTCTCTCGAACCTTATATCCCTCTCTCTCTCTCTCTTTCTCTATCCATCTATCTTTTTTTATCAAGTTTATCTCTCTCAAGTTTTATCTCCCTCTCTCCATCTTTCTCTCCATCCACCTATCCCTATCTCTCTATCTCTCCTCTCTCTCTATCAATCCATCTATCATTATCTCTCTCTCTTTCTCTCTCTTGCTATCGCTCTTTATCCATCCATCTATCTCTCTATCTTTTTCTTTCTGTTTTGTGTTAATGTCTAATAATGTAGTGTAAATAATGTAAATATCTCAAAATTTTAACATGTTTTTCTTCATTTGCATGTCTGTTGTCCTTGCTTCTTGTGTTTCTATTTCATCGAGCTCAATTTTCTCAGCGAATATTTCTTATTCATAGTGAATATTCACCTCTTCCCTTCTCAATTTTGTACTTTTCTTTACATATATCTATGTACTTTTGTCATCTATCTATCTTTCCATCTATCAGATCATTTATCTATCTGGTGATCTATTCATCCATCCATCAATCTATCTATCCATCAATCTATCTATCCATTTATCTATCTGTCTGTCTATCTGTCTGTCTGTCTATCTATCTATCTGTATCTATCTATCTATCTATCCATCTATCATGTTGTCTTTCTATTTATATTTGTTGGGTGTTGTTTTTCTCTGTCATGACCTGTTCCTGCCAGATCAAATTTTGGTCTCATTTGTCAAATGCGGATTCCAGCACCATGGTTTCCCTAATTCCTTTCCGGCCAGTGGGTCAGGATGGTCTCATGAAATTAGAGAAATGGCTGACGGCATGACAGATTGGTGGGATTGAAATCCACAGGTGGATTGCTGCAAGCATCCACAAACATAATTCCCTCTCTGGGTTTGATGTTTGATTTCATTTTTCTTTCTTTTTTTTCTCTCTTTTTTTTTTCAATCCAGTTGTAAGTTTTTGTTATAGAAGCTTCATCATGAAAGTTTGTGCCATATGCAGTTTAATGGACTTGGATATTTTTGTTTACTCTGAAATAGTAGACTGTATTTTGACCAAGTTTGTATTTTTTTTTTACCTTTTCCTTCTGATAGTTGCAACAGAAATGGCAAAATGTCTAGTTCATCCAAAATGTGTGCATCAGCCATCCCATCTAAGTAATTTGAGCTGAAGATTCTGGTTAAAAAAAAAAATGAAAATCATAACTGTGATTTGTATTTTTTTCTTCGAGCTTGTTATCTTTTTCGTGGACACTACCCACAATTGTTTTGTTTTTTTTGTAATTTTCTTGGGGGGGGGGGGGAGGGGAGGGGAGGGGGACCTGTCTCCCTAGTCCCACTTATTCAGATTGAGCATTGGTGATGACAGTGTGGCTAATTGTTGCAGCCAAACCACCGTGGCGCATAGGCCCTTTCTCAGTGGTGAAAGAGGAGCTTGGTGTACGGAGCAGGTGCTAGCACAGAGTCCCATTAGACTTTTCTCAACAGACCTTGTGACCTTTTCATCCAATCAGAGAAATTTGTTCGATGGGGAGGAAAAGAGAAAGAAAGACGGACAGACAGACTGAGAGTCAGAAGATTGTAGCTTGTCAAAATAAGGCTTGAGACATAATCACAGACAGACATGTCTGGGTCTGTAACTGGTTTCTGATGTATGTTTGTATCACTGTGCAGCCGTCAGTTTCTTAATTTTGCTCTCGCTGAATAAACACAAAGTGTGTCTAATAAGAGGGTGAAACCAGAGACTTATGATCAGCTCTGAACAAATAAAGAAGGCGTCTCCAAGCTGACATTTTATACGTGGATAAATATTTACCCGTATCACTGTATTTTGACATGACAGCCACAATCAAGAACACATTGTTGGCATTTGTAACAACTGCAGCACAATCACACATGGTTGTAGGTGTTTCGAGTTTGAATGCTGTTCCTAACTTGTTCTATCAGTCCGAAACGTATACTCTGCTACTGTGTGTATGCATGTGTGTGTTTTTGCATGTGGGTGTAACATGTTGTCAATATGAAATGTATGCGAAGTCGGTCACATTGGTCTTGCAGAGAGTTTCTGGTAACAGACAAAATGGCGAGCACTATGGAGGTAGTAATTTGTATTCCTCTCCACCAGGTCACTCGTGAACAGAGACTCCGGATGTGAGAATGTGGGTTGAGCGACGTGCTAACTTATAACGCGGCTGTGTGTGGACAGAGATGACATTTATGAGCATTCGGGTGTATGATTTCACACCAATGTGCTCGTATGAATTCTCTATGAACACTTGATATGCCCGTCGTTTTCTCTCAACCGTTATATTGTCCTCTTTTATTGAATCATGTTTCCCATTTCACTCTGTCTACCTCTCCATCCATTCATCTAACCATTCATATATGTTTCTATCTATCTATCTATCTATCTAACTTTTTCTTTCTTTCATTGTGCTTTGTCTCATACAGGGATAGGAGAAGTACAAATCTACTGGGAACCTACAAGGAATGCCATTCCGATGACATCACACAGGTAAAATTCTTTGAATAGCCTACATTGTCATCCAAGAAGTGACCAGCCAAAGAAGAATGTTTTCTACACTGAACTTTTGGATTTTCCTTGCAACAACTGTATATTATCTTTGAACAAAACTAACAGCCAGTTAACACATGCCTGATCTTCCTTTAGTTTTCATGCAGTTGGTATTTCATGCTTGACATCATGAGACAAAAATTATGTCTTTCCATTGACTGGCAGCATTTCACTCGTAAAAGCAAAGATTTTCGTGGATAAAACACAGCAGGCAAAACATTGACACATTTTTGTATTTACTCTGTAACACATAGTGCAAAATACACTAACATTTCCACACTGCATTTTATGATTTACCCATAGTCTTTTTTGCTTAGTTTTTTAAAGTAATGCAGGTTGTCTATCATTCTTTGTCTTTTAGTCATTAATTTTCACTCTCTGCATTCATATCACATGGCATCTTGACAATCACACAATGAAGTACTCTAGTGATTAGAATCATTTACCATCTATGCAGTTTGGTTTTTATCATTTTTTTCTAACAAATAAAAAAAAACACTGATATATTTCTGTCATTTACAGATATGATTTGTATGGAATTCATTTATTGGTCTGTACAAAAGTTTAGAGTCTTTAGTTGATGAGCAGTATTTCAGGCAAGAGCTTGGCATTCAATATGATGGAAAGTTGAGATTGTCGGTAACCAATGCAAATGAACTTTGGTCTGGAGTGAGATTGATAAAGAGTGAATGATTGGAGCTACAATGTTATTGGATTCTCTAAATCGCATATAGTTTGCCTTATTCTTATTTTTCTCTTTTATTCCATGTCTGCCATTGAGTCTGCAGTGTCTACCGTTTTACTTGACCTTTAGACGGTGTTTAGGCTTTGACTTCATATTATAGTTACTTACCCATGGAGAACGTCAGGAGTATTATTGTGTGATATCAGAGGTCGATACACTTTAATAATAGAAATGTCCACTTGTATCTTAAGTAACCGGTAGACATATTAGCAAAAAGAAAGAAAGCTACTGTAGGAATACAGATCAGAGTGCCTCAGCCCTTATGAAAAGTATATTATTCCCATACATCTTCAGTTCTTTGTTTGAAGGAAAGAGGATCTCGTGCAGAAATACTGTTTGCTTAGAATGTTGTTGTGGATGCAGTTAGCAGTTAATAAAAAGTAGATTTATTTACTTGAGCAATGGAATTCATCAATTTGGCTAGATGACACCATGAATAGGCAATTCTGCCTCTCGGAGAAATTGAAATTGTGTCGCAGGTGACGGAAGCACAAGACTGTGACTTGAGAAAGCAATATATATATGTGAATATATCAGAAGATTGTATTATGCATTCCATCGGCATCGCAAGAAAAGCAATTCAATATGAGTGGAGTCAGGAACATTTGGAGTTTGGCAAGCAGGTTGAACAATTTTTCCTCCGCTAAATGATAGGAAGGGGGAGATCTTGATATGGCAGCGGCAAATAAAATTATGGGAGAATTACCTGCGATCAGATTGAATGCGATCGTCGAGCTCACAAACAAAATGTTCTACACTCGACTGCACATTCTCAAGAAGCCAGGTGCAATAGAGATGGGGCCAATATTACAGGGAGCGTATAAATGAAGAATTGCTTGCACTCAGAGTACTCATAGCTGATTCACTGTTGTTGGCTTTAGTTTGTTCTGTTCCCTATTGAATATGGCATTCTAAAAAGATATTCATTCTAATTATTATGTGACCAGCAATTTCACACGGAGAACCCAAATGGCACTATCTTGTTCTTGTTCTAAGATTTGATCGCAATTTTTTTTTCAAGAATTTTCGTGATATGAAAAGTTTATTTTACTTAAAGTGGGTAGATTTATAAGCATTGTTAAAAATATCAGGTGAAATAGTGCCCATGTGATTTTAATTTTTAACATTTTACTGAAAATGAAAAAAAAAAATGAAATTAACACCATAATATAGAGGAGATAGACCTCTACAACATGATACCAATAACTCAGTACCCCCCAAAATTGACATACATGTAACACCCTTCTGGTTCTCAGCCAATGATATGTCACTGCTTCTTGGAGATTCTGCTTAGTGAAGACACCCCCCCCCCCCCACACACACACACACACATACATACATACATACACATGCACACACAAAATAAAAAAAAAAAAAAAAAACAGTGCAAGGGTGGGACAGACATCAACCTGGACAACCCACTCACTTGCAATGATGTACATGAAGTCTTGAGCAAAGGCTAGCTGTAGACAAGTGGCTGTGAAACACTTCAGTGATTCATTGGTGATTACTTCCAGTATATTCATTTGTGTTGCTAAGTGAATGAAGCAAAACAATGACTGGCAATCACAGTACAAAACACACTAAAGGTTAAAGTGTAATAGTGACACTGTATGATGTATTACATTAATACTATAGGGTTCATACGGGTCATGGAAAACCTGGAAAGTCATGGAATTTGGCTAAGTCTTTTTCCAGGCCTTGAAAGTCATGAAAAACTGATATTTTCATCCAAAGGTCATGGAAAGTCATGGAATTGCAAAAATTATAAAAGTTTAAGTTTGTCTGTTGTTTGTGTGAGATGTGTAGGTACCCCCTTTGCTTTGCTTTGATTTGAGATCAAATTTTCAGTCTAATATGTAAAAAAAAAAAATTGTGTAAAAGTCATGGAAAGGTCATGGAATTCTGGCTAAAAAGGTCATGGAAAGTCATGGAATTCAATTCATGAGAGAGAGTATGAACCCTGTTTAACTATGTATCCACTTACCTCACTGTATATGTATTGCTTTTCTTCTGATTTGCCTAATCAATGGACAGAACAATCCATTTGTCATACAGCAGGTAATGAATATTAATCTTTGTGATATTATGTGTTGTGTTTGATGTTGCCAATGTATTGACGTTGCAAAATTGCTACTGTCTGGCACCTGCATTCCCAAATCAAAAATCTCTTGGAGCTTATCAGAATCCCAATCTGTCGTGACCCTGTCGCTTTGTGATCGTCGCTTTGTGATCGTCGCCTGATGCAGCTCTGTTTATCATTTATTGAAATGCAAAAGTGAGAAGGTCATTTCACAAAGGAGAGGAGATAAGAAATTTAATTTTTCGGATGGCAGTACTGGAGGTAGAAGGCAAAGGCTGTCTGCGGATACCATGTGTGTATATAAGCAGTGATGGTAGCAATGATTCCAATATCCGGAATTTAGATGGGATCATGAATCACCTCCCACAAATGTGCTCCCATACATCACGCAGGGGATGTTTTCAATAACTTACAGTTCCAAAGCTGGCATGGTACCAAGGACCTGTATTTTATGACATCTAAAAACGGAAACGTGGGAATGAAAAGGGAGTTAAGCCATCTAGTCCTGGGGTTATTTTGCTGCAGAAATATATCTTCCCATCACTAAAGTGGCAACTCTACATTTCACTGCACATCCTTCACTGGAGAAAGGTGATGAAACTAGTTACCGAGCAAGGTTTCAAGTCTGCACAAATTGAAAAAAAAAAAAATGACATCAGTGTGCCAAATTGAGACAGAAATATTAGCTTTTTAACAGATACATTAACAATTTAAGGATCAGGTGCGGGTTTAATAGCAATTTAAAGACTTGATAATCCTGCAACTGAAATGATTCCGAAAATGGGGCTCAAGTAAAAGAAATGTTTCTAATCTACCTTATGAAATATCAGCAATATACAATAACAATTTTGATTTGAGAGAAACAGCACCAAACCACAAAGATGTAGCTTTCAGGACTAGATAAGTTATGCAACAGAGCTGGAAGTCCAGAAGGTCGTAATGCTTTTAAAAGAATTGCAATCCCACACACTGATATACTACCAGTATGAAAAAGAAAATGAGGGAAGTATAGTTCAAGTGCAAATGTCTCTTCCTGTTAAGCTTGTTACATAGACAATGTAAGTGATCATCAAAATGTTCGAATCAAGGTGGAGCTTTCAAACAAAGAGTAGAGAGTTTCTTTTTAAAAATAAGTATCTTCAATTAGATATCACATAGCCAAATAAAATATGTGAACGCTGTTCCATGAATAGAATGTTAAATTTATAAACAGCCAAAAAATGATAGACACAGCTTAACCTGGTGAGGACAGGCTGATTTTCCTACAACACACATTTCCCATAGACCCCTGCCCGAGTATACTTGGGACTCGTCCTCAACGGGTTAAAGAAGATCCCAACAAATTTCCAATATATTACAATTTCTTGCCAGCAAACCTGTGGCTGATTAATGTTGCGTTCTAAAAACAGGCCATTCTGATAGTTATGTTACACCTCTTGACAAAAATATGGTGGTAAATAGAATGGCCTAATGAAGAGCACTCCCATAGAGTGGCCTAATGAAGAGTTTGTGGTCATAATGTGTGGTAATAACTTATGGCATTTGACATTAATGTTGGAGCATTCAGAAGGATTATTGCTCATAAATTCTAAAACCTATGTAGTTTGAACCATGATCTAACATTTAGCACAGTGGTCAATGCCATTTGAAAGTGTGTCAATGGCTAATCAAATGTCACAAACCATTAAAATGTGCAGGAGTCGGGGTATTTTTAACATGATGACATTTCAAACCTGTTTGAATGTTTTGTAGTGCTGGAATAATTCCAAGCAAAATTTCACTGCTCTGCTACATTGAGGGCATCAATTATGTTCTTTTAGAAATTCTTTCTGGATAATATTCTATTCTGTATAAGCATTATTGCCTTTATATATATATATATATATATATATATATATATATATATATATATATATATATATATATATATATATATATATATATATATTGGATTATTAGGTTATATGAATGCTGTTGTATAATGTTGAATATACAGTTGTACTGTAACTTGGTTGAACACGAAGCTTTACTTGGAAATTTGTAGCTGATTTTATGATTATATGTGCCTGTTTCTCTTTGTGAAATCTTTGTTATGCTATGCATGTTTCATTTACTGTAACTTGGTCGAAAACAAATTTTTACTTAGAAGATTTGTAGCTATTTTTATGATTATATGATTTTGTGTACTTGTTTTATTTTATGAAATTTGTATTATGCTGTGGCATGATTTGCGTCATTCCCCATCTCTATGAATTATTTTCATTTTCTTTGGAGATGATGATTAGTATTGAATTACAGTTTACCCTCAATTGGGTATATATTCTATCCATGTATCAAAGTGATTTTTGCCCCCATGTCCCTGTGTGACAAGTTTCCCTTTTATTATTCCCCATGACCCTCAATCATAGCATAATGACTTTTGATGACCAAAGCATTACAGGATCACTCATCATCTGGACAACACTCATCTGTTTTCCTAACTAAGAGGAAGAAATTTAATTTTGGAAAAAAAAATAATTGTGCTGTATTGTCCATGTTTGAAGTGGTAAAACTGTACAGTATTGTGTTGAAATGCATATGTTAATTGATGTCTTGTTCTGTGTGAAGGTGAAACTATATGTGCCCGTGCATCACAAAACAAACATAAAGTCGCACCCCTTGATTTTACGTGAGGACTCGAGAAAGGTGAAACGGGTCAACCAAGTTCATTTTGAGTTTTCCATATTTTCTGAAAGACCTATTCTTCTTCTACATTATTCTTGAGTTTGGGATCATAAAGTGAATGGGAAAGTGGATTTTCAGCAGTTTTCCTACAATCCTTTTTTGGTAGAGTAGTGTGATCAGGTTTTTCTTAGATGCCCCTTTCCATTTTATGAAGTCCTTTGCACATTCTTCACTTTCAACTCTTAATAACTTTTGAAAGGATAATGCTAGTGCTTTGAAAGTTGGCATTTATCATGGGCAGAATGTGTTGATAGAGCGTGCCTAATTTCAGCTTAATCTGATAATCCCATCATTGTTGTTGCTACAGTGGTTAGTATCATGTTTTTTGTCACATTCATGGCACAGGTAGCACAGCTTAGTAAAGATTAGACCCTGTATTAGACCTTGAATAGACCCTGTACTTCGGAGCCTCTTTTCTCAGTTCAAACTTTTCCAAAGTGTGGGCTTTCTTTCCGATATTTATATAGGTTAGGAGAATCCATTTTAATTGAGATATACATCATTTTAAAGCTTAGAGTCTGCTCTTTAAGAATCTGCCCTTAACTAAAAATCCATGTCTGGCGACTTTTTGTTGGTTTTGTGGTGCAGGGTCACATATAGCTATTCCCTGATGTTTTTCCAAAAATACTAGACAGTATACTGGTGAGATTGAGGTAGAAGATTGCATGTTCTCCTTTTGACAGCTCTATATGGCATCATTTGTGAGTTCATCATTCCCTAGTATATTCTTCTGCACCATGTTGGGGGTTGTATCTGCATTTGAATACCTCATATGCCACTATCAGTTGTATTGAAGAATTAGAAAAAATATTATACTGGATTTTGCTTGAAAGGAGAGGAAAAATATATTTTAGTCAAGATATTTGCAGGTATTCTCTCAGTGATTGCTCCATTCTCTTTAAAAAAAAAATACCCAGATGCAAAATCCAATTTCTGTTCCTTTCATGCCTCACTAAGTCTCTGCGATCACATTGCTTATACTGTGAGCAGTTATGGCGCTTAAAGAATGCTAAACATTGTGTGTGCCTGTTCTCATGTGTTCTATGAAATGATGAAGTTGATTATACATTCTACACTGCTTTAATGGTACATAGGCACAATACTCATATTTGATATATGATATAAATTCTATACTCATGTATGATGCTATACTTAAGTTTATTCTTTCACATTGTGGTACTGTTCCAAAGTTGCTGGATGAAATGACACTCAGAATTTGATTAACAGGGTACATTCAAAATAATCTTTCAATCAAATTACAAGGGAGTGGAAAAACTTAAACAAATATCACTTTGCAAAGATGCCAAAGATTAAAGCATGTAATAAAATTGAAGCAGTAAAATCCAAAAGAGTTTGCAGCCTAAGGCAGCTGTCATCAAGCATGAAAATTTAACTCTGCTTACTAAAAACAAAATAGATAAATAAAAAATAAATGAATACAGAATTCAACCATTTCAGATGTGGAAGAAAGGAACAGCATTGAGTCTATTAGTTACACACTGATATTGGTGTGTGTGACAGGGCCCATTCATTGTTAAATTCTAGATTTATATATTTTCATTTTCTAAAACTTTGATACACGTTGTCCTAGGTCAAGTTCCATCCCACCAAATCATCGAGTCTGGCCACGGGGTCTACGGACGGACTGGTGTGCGTCTTCGACACGAGTCAAAACAATGAGGAGGATGCCTTAGTGACAACACTGAACTCAGACTCCTCGGTGGTAAGCAGAAACCAATCTAAGGAGGGCCAACAAATCAGACAGTACTCTCTATGAACCACAAACTCTTAAAGGGGATGGCTAGTAACTGATCAGTGGGAATCAGTGGGAATGCTGAGGGATGATTGTTCCAATCCTTGTGGGATTCATTTAAGAGTACATTATATATCTATTGTTGTGTGAAAATTATTTGCGTCAGAACGGTCTCATATTCAAGTAATGTGCAGATTAATGCCCCGTCACTGACCAGGCCCGCTAACCTGGAAACATTAAACTGCACATTACTTGAATATGAGACCATTCTGAAGCGACTAATTTTCACACAACAATAGATATATAATGTACTCTTAAATGAATCCCAGAAGGATTGGAACAATCATCCTCCAGCATTCCCACTGATCAGTTACTAGCCATCCCCTTTAAGATAATTTGGTTTTTAAGCTCAATGCTCTAGACCGACCAGAGGCATTAACTGAGCATGTTGTTGACTTCTCCACTTGTCATTCTCTTGCATATTTAGCTGTTGAAAGTTTGTTTTTTGCTCTTTTTTATTTCTTTGATAATTGATACACATGCTTCAGAATTCATCAGCTCATGCCAAGATACTTCCATCTCATTTCCAGGTTTGCTTTCGAAGCAAAAGATAAGACATGGTCCTGTGAAAACATTTTCCACGCAACTTGATGTGAAAATGTTTAATATTAACCTGCAATGCTGCTTCATGACCTATGAACTTCGTAAAGTGAGTGTTTGTGTGATTGTTTGTTAAATACTAGGTCACAGCAATAAAACACTGAAAATTGAGCCCATTTCTGTGAAAGAGTCTGACATATCCAATAAAACTCTCTCACCATAACCTCCATGACACTCCTACCCTTTCCCCTTCTATGACCACTTCATAACATGGACAACTCTTATAAAAGTGTGAATATTGTTTATTTGTTTGGCCATTTGATGTTGCTGTTTTTTTAATAATGCTGAAAAAATTGATTGTACCAAGCCCAGCTCC
Organism: Diadema setosum; assembly: GCA_033980235.1. NCBI lineage: Eukaryota > Metazoa > Echinodermata > Echinoidea > Diadematoida > Diadematidae > Diadema > Diadema setosum. The sequence goes on from CM067066.1 coordinate 10,881,043, forward strand.
AGCTTATCTACAGATCAGATCCTCTTGTTGTACCCCTCAAAAAATGAAAAAAGTTAAATGCAGACAGGATATATGACAGAATTGGTTTGGTATGGTATGTGTGTGTTGGGGAAGGGGGGAGGGGGGGTTGTAAGGGGAGGCAGTAGAAAGCAGCATTGTGAAAAGGGGAGAAGAGGGCGGTGGGAAGAGGAGGGGTGGGAAGGGTGGAGGAGGGTGTCTCGGCATTGCTCTGTCAGCCAGTGAACTCCCAGATGTGTCCCAACATACTGTCTGCCCTCGTCTCCATCTCCCAGCCAGAGGAGCCATCCACTCCATTTATTGACCTAAAAAAATGTCTTCCTGTTTGCACATCCGCCTCTGACAGCCATTTCAGAGAGCACTTAGACGTTGCACAGTGGCTGGACGACCATTAAAAGCAAAGAAAAGCAGCTGCAGTATTGATCTACTCTCTTGAATTGGATGATATGGTCTCCTGCAAAACAAACGCTTGATTTGATGTCATTTTGTGTCCCTGTGAAACAATGAAAATGAGTTTAGCTCAGTCGTTATATGTCCATCCCCTATTACTGGTACTCATCTCTAGCAGTGCAATGTTTCGCCACACATTTATTGCCACCCAGTTGACCCATCGAACTTGTTCAGGACAAAGTACTCTATATGGGATGAAGCTTTGTGCTTTGGATGAGAGTTGCAACAGTTCTTGAATTTTTGCTCCACAAGCCAGATGATGTAGGCTGTAAAATGACTTTCTCAGATAAGAGGAGTGGCTGACTGTAGTTTTGCTTTAAATAAGTCTAGTTTGTTGGTTCATCCATTGGAGTGAATGTCAAGTTTTACAAAGTCACACAGATAAGCAGTAATGCATGTCTGTGAAAACAGAAGGATAGAAAGGAGGGGAGGCTGCTAGTTATTTATGTATATCTCTTGTGGAGGTTGTATGCAGTGTTGTATGGTTGTATAGGCATAGTTCAATTCAATTGGTTTCAGTGAATATATTAATCATAATCATAATATATCAATTCAGTTGGTTTCTGTGAATGTATTAATCATAATCCTAATATATCAATTCAACATTATTTCAAAATTGTAAGAGTCTGAAAGAAAAGTATGCATCAAAGTAAAATCATGATAAAAAGGAGAAATTGGCCAAAAAAAAAGAGAATCTGCTGGATATTAAGCAGGATCTTGGAAGCAGGAAAAAAAAACCCCTGAAAGAATGAATTTTAAGAAGGGATCTACAGCTACAAAGTGTTACGAAATGAAGAGGAGGAGAAAGCTGTTTCCCTATCTCTTTTACAGAAGTGAGCAGTTGTTCCTTTTGAGGGGGAAATTGAGAAAGGAGGGGGGGGGGTTGCAATTTTGTACAATTCTATTTTGTTACACATTCAAAGCAAGCTGTAAGTATAATGTGATGTCTGAAACAGATTTAGTTAAAAGCTTGAGCTGTTAAGAGGGGATGTTGTGGTGTTGACAAAGGGATGATGGCTACACAATGTTGCCATGGCGATTCTTCAGGGCTTGATTTCTCATACATCACTCTTGACTTCAGCTGACTCTGTTGATATATGACCTCTGCACATAGAAGAGAGAATTTACATGTAGTCTGTTGATAGGGAGAGAGTCAGCTGACAAGATGAGTTTTGATGACTTTGGCAAACATCCCTGACAGGTCGACGAGGTACTACACAAATAAGCCGCCAAGAGCGGCTCCCCTTTCGATTGTTTGCCAGCCCATCAAATTTGATCTCTGTATCTATCTCGTTCTCCGAAACATTCCAAAGCAAGATCATTTTTTTTTTTTTGCTTTGTCTTTCATCTAAAAGCTTTAGGTTAGATGGTTGCACAGTGAGGTGGGATTGGACAGGTCTAAGTTTGTGTCGAGGACTTAAAGTGAACATGTCCATCAATTTTACACCATCTCCAAAAATGCATGGTGCCCTCTAGTGTTCACCAGAAGGGAAGGTAGACCGTGACCCCAGATAAAGAGATAGAGCAAATTCTATGGTGTAGGAGGTGGCAGGATAAAAAAAAAAAGAGAGAACAGTAAAGGAAATACTAAAATTAAATAATGCAGAATAATGAAATAGGGGAAAAGAAATGAAAGGGGGTAAAGAGAAATTGTTCAGTCAAGATTTACAAGGTAATTGATGTAACAAATATACAATGGACATATACTATCACATGTATGACTATTCACTCATATTTCATGCAGTAAGAGCATTTAGTGTTGAATTTCCATTGATGGGATGGAGAGGTATGGATAGTGTTCATAATATGTATGTTAAAGTATAGAGGGCAGTATGATTTTTCTTTTTTTTTTGTATAAATATTTTGTTCAAGTATATTTGTATTCTTTTGCATCATTCCTATACTATTCAAAATAGAATAATTTGTTTAAAAAGTGCTAGTCAGATTCACATTCTTTCCACAGAGAACTCAGGAAAATTTCTGTTTACATGAGATATATCAACAGCTGATGTTTACAAATTGTCAACAAAGGATAATTCTACACAATAATTTAAACTCAAATGTGATCATGTCCATAAAGGTCTGGATTGAGTGGAGCAGGAAGGAAAGAATGGCACTTTTTCAAAGGCTTTTGTCTAAAATGATACAGATATTTGGACTTGAAACGAGGTATATAAAGGCTTTTAAGTGATGACTTCATAAAATAGACCCCTGAGTCCTTTGGAGCAAGACACAAAGAATTCAGATTGTATTGGAGAATTTACCTCAGAAATACCTATAAATGTACAAACAATAGTGACCTCGTCTTCTGAGATATGAATCTCTTGAATGCTAAGTATGTCCTGAATGCATGTTTGTGTTCTCTTATGCAGAGTCGCATCGGCTGGTGTGGAACGAACAGCGAATACCTGTACTGTCTGACGCACACGGACACCATCCTCATTTTTGACGCCGTGGAGGTAATTTTGATGAATCATGCCGTTGTCTGACCATGGCGGTTAAAATACTTCATTCACAATCATGTCACTAAAGGCAAACAGCGCTGACTGATCATGACCAATATTTTATCTCGTTTTTGGGCGGTAAATTTGTTTCGGAAGCAATGCAATTAGTGTTTTATGCTTCTGTGTAATGGAGCGAATTAGCCAGAGTCAAACTTGATGTTGCACGCACAGTTGATTTGATTAGTTTCAACTTAGGCCATGGCTGGAGGCAAAACCAATAAAGACCAATGAGAAACTTGACTCTCCTAATTGCTGACTGAGCTTTAGGTATTGTGTGACACCCATTTGACCTCCGAGTGACGGCTACTGTACGTTACTGTAGATTATGACTACACTGTTCAGTGGAACATGAAGAGCGCCTTCACAGTCTGCTTTAATTTCTCCACCAGCAGTATAGGATTGCCGTTGCTAATAAGTTCCAAGGAGCATCCACCATGTTTGTGTCATGAGTTAAGATTGTAAAGGTAGATAGACAAAAAAATAGATAGATAGATAGGTAGGTAGATAGATAGATAGATAGATAGATAGGTAGATAGATTAATAGATAGATAAATAGAGAGAAATATGATAGACGGAGAGATGAATAGATAGATAAATAGCTAGATAGATACAGCAAGAGAGAGGAAAAAAAAAGATAAACAGATCGTTATATGGAAATCTTACATGTGGATTGATGGGTTTATATCGAGAATGTCGAATATATGCAAATACATGAACAAATATTGCTATGTTTCTATTTTTTACACCAAAGATTTCGCTTTATGTAATTCTTCTGTGTCTAATGGCATTTTACTTTTCAATTTTCCTATTCCAGTCATCAGAAATCACAAGGTTTGGAGCAATAAGGGAGTCATTAAAAGTAAGTACAGATGTAAAGTTTTCTTGAAAAATTTAGATCTTTTACATTAATTATCAATGTTTTTTCTCCTGTATTTCTGTTTACAAAAATCTCTTTCTATTGATACCTTCCATTGAAGAGTTGGCTTCATTTTCATGATTTTTTATTGATGCTGTCACAAAATGTACGGCTCCTTATATTGCAATACAACACCTATGAGAGATGTAGAGTAACAGGGACACTTCTTTTCACAACTGCAAGATGCAGAGTAGCTAGTGGAGTACACAAACTCCACTCTCTAACTTGAAATGAGTTACATATTTAAAGTATCCTTTAGGATTACAATGGAAGTAGTGCAAATTGCAAATGTTATCATTTGTTATTTTCAATCATAAATGACATTTTCAAGAAAACATTGTGTATCACTCTTATGCATGGATTTTTTCATATAGACAGCTGTAATATTCATTATCACCAACGTGGATAGAAAAAATGTTACTGTCCTCCCCATTCTCAACTACTACATGTATTGTGTGTTTAGAAGCGAAAGGCATTAATGTTGTTTGAAGCCAGCAGTTGTTTTGTTGTTGTTTTAAAGAAAAGAATAGAGAGATAACATGGGACCCTTTTAGACAAATAATTTGCCCCAGACAATACTAACATAAAATCAGACCATAATAGATCTTAAGCAATTTAAAGTGAAAACAAAGTTCTGGTAAGGGCTTGAGAACCCGTCTGGCACCATTTCATATTTGCTTGCAATATATCGAAAGAGTCTACAAAGAAACTTACCTGGCTGACGCGGTTTGCCGGAATGATGAGTAATTTTGGAGTATTTTGAGAAAAATAATAAAAGCCGGTAGACCGACTTTTATTCCAGAAGGCTCCAGAATAACTTGGTCTCAGGGAAAACTCGACCCTATTTCAGACAATTTACACACAGTTCGTGATCGCCATGTTCATTAGTACTCTATACTACGGGTACCAAACGAGGCCTTGATGAGCAGACAGGAAAGTGCGTGCTAATCCTGTACAAAACAAAATAATGGACAGCGCGCGGTCCTCAAGCCTATATAGCAAAGACGCTTAACTAATAAGACATTAAAGTGCGCGCTAATCCTGTACAAAACAAATGGACAGCGCGCGGTCCTCAAGCGTATACACACATCAACTGAGACGTGCTGCCTTGACGCTTGATAAACAGCAGCAGCGGCTTCGGGGACAGCATGTCTCAGGTGATGTGTGTCTTTGCCTGAGATGCGCTGTCTTTGAAGATGTTGTTGTTGTTTATCAAGCGTCTTTGATTGTGAGATCATGTTGCCAATTTTTTACCTCCACGAAATAATCCTTATTAATTTAAAATCTCGCTCTTCAAAATAATCCCTTTAATCGAAAAAAAGCTACGACTATAATTTTTAAATCTTTGTAAGATAATAAAAATACCAGTACCTTTGGAAATGAATGATGTTTCTAGGTGTACTGAGTTTGTACTTAGCTGTCTTTTGTATCATCATGTAGGGTAGCCATTTTGTGTCCATTTTTACGCGCGCCTTCGTATCTACTATCTTTGCTATATAGTATACGCACATCACCTCAGTTGCTGAGACGCGCGGTCTTTGAAGTTTTTGTTGTTGTTTATCAAGCGTCTTTGATTGTTTTTAGAGGTGCTTGAGAGGCGCACACTACTGTAAACGTGGATATTTTCGCGCGACTAATTTTTCGCGCTAGGCCGGGTCAGAAGAGTTTCGCGCGTTTTTAATTCCGCGGAATCAAGACATCACGCACAGGAACGTATGGCAAGCAAAAATATTCGCGTGTTTTTATTTTCGCGCTAGTTTCTGGTTGCGCGAAATGCGCGAAAATTTCAACACCGCGAAAATTTCCACTTTTACAGTAATTTTGCATGCATGCCAAAGAGGTTTTTATGCGCGCGTTGTAACAACTCGGACCATTACTGCGAGTAGCCAGTACGCTACAATGTACATGGTAGTTTATACAGGCCGCTCCCATATGCATAGTACAATGCTGTACAATCTAGAGGGACAACCAATACAACTCATCCCGCCGTCAAGCAAAGCGAGGCCGAGTTATCCCCAAGTCCGAGTCTAGCCTGACCCCGTTCGGGTAAGTTCTGAGACTGAACGTTTTTGGTTAATATTTCCCATTTTCGTCGTTACCCATCGAATATCTTGTTATTACAGCATTATTCCGCACATTTCCTAGGCATACGTTCACATTTTGGAGCAAAATTTGACAACTTTTGCAGGCGTACCAGAACTTTGTTTGGGCTTTAAACATTATTAGATATACAATTTGATGTTCCCACGAAGGAGCTCAAATGTCCCCATGAGAGAGCCCATAATGAACATCTCCACAAAGGAGCTTTAGAATACAAATTTTAATTATTACGAAATATTCAGTAATAAAAGTAATAGTTATATCTCGAGAAAGAGCTCATAATGAATGAATACTCTAATGAGGGATACAGTATCTACGCTGATGAATTACCTCACTTCCATCACCCAAACATGAGTAGCTAAACCCACAGCAATAACCCCCTTTTGCTTCCCACCTAATTATGCTGCTCTGTTTATATCACTTATGCTGCTCTGTCTATATTCACCCATACTGTGTGATTTGTGCTACTGTTTAGGAGGACTGCTGTCAAGTGGATTACCTGGTAGATTGTTTCTACCACTCCTCCCTCAAATCCCTCATTGTCCTCGGAGGAACCAACAGGTGAGTCTCCATTTAACCTCTTCCCTACTGAATTGTGAAATCCCCATAGATATAATACACAGGCCACCAGGTTTCCATAAGGAACGGGTTAATAGTGGCAGACAGGCACAGCACCTGTGGAGGAATCAAAACTCGGTGTCTGCATGTGAAGTGAGAACTGGGGAGATGGTCATGATTTATTCCATCATGCTTCACTACCTTTGGTGTGCAGTTATGACAATTTCCTTCCAAATGGTCCTTAAATGTGTCTCTGCGTTGTCAGTCCTGTAGACTGTTGTATTTACCATAATTATCTTGGGGGCACTGTGGGATAGTGGATAAGATTCGGACTCCAAATCGGAGGACCCGAATTCAATTCCCGCCCAGTGCTTACGTTACTTCCTTGGATAAGATGTTTTTACCCTCATTGTCCCTCTCGACACAGGTGTATAAATGGGTACCTGGCAATGCAAGGGTAATCATAATGCAGGGCCTTCTGGTAGAGCATTGGCAACACTGAAGAGGCTATCCTGGATAAAGAAGACCTTATTATGATATTATCATTGTCCACTTTCTTGCAAGCATGGAATGAATACATGAGAGCAATACACATTTGTGTTAATTTGCAGAAGGCAGTAGGAATAGTATTGAACCTACATAAAAGCATACCACTGGTACTTGTTTAACTTTGGTCCCCTGTACATAGTGTGGCTCTCAGTGAGAAGTTAGCTTAAAGGATAAGTTCACCTTCATAAACATAAGGATTGAGAGAATGCAGCAATATTAGTAGAACACATCAGTGAAAGTTTGAGGAAAATTGGACAATCAATGCAAAAGTTATGAATTTTTAGAATTTTTGTGTTGGAACCGCTGGATGAGGAGACTACTAAGGCTCGTGATGTCATATGAGTACAACAGTATAAAGAAAATGTAAAGAAAATTCAACATATTTTCACTTTTTTCGCATGATAAAAGAGCACTTGACTTGCCTCTTTCTAAAGGCAATGGGAATAATATTACCAATAACATATGTCAGTAACGAGTCAAGGGAATGTGTACTTTTTTCAAAAGATGAAATTTTGTGAAATTCTCTTTTTATTTTCCTTATATTGTTGTACGCATGTGACATCCAGCGGTGACTGCACAAAAAAAAATTCATAACTTTTGAACGGATTGTCCGATTTTCCTCAAACTTTTAATGATGTGGTCTACTAATATTGCTACATTCTCTCAATCCTTATGTTAATGAAGGTGAACTTGTCCTTTAATTTCCTCACTGATGACATCCAGGTATCATTGAGGATATTAACCCATTGGGGATGAGCTTATTTTGCTATAACATGCATTTCTCATAGACACCTGCCTGAGTGTACTCTGTCCTAGTTTTCAACATGATAAGGCACATTATATGCGAGTGCATCAAAATGCTGTCGCTGAAAAAAAAAATGAAGTCATTTATGTCTTGACAGCTATGATTTTAGAACCCAAAGTGTTAATGCATGTTTGTTATTATTTCATGCAATGTTTTATTTTCCTCCAGTACCTGTCACCATAGCAACTGTTGTAGTTGTTTTTCATGTTGTGCAATTTTTGACTTTCCTCCAGTGGTGACACACACCTCCTGACGGTGGGGCGGGACAGGTTACACTTTGTACACCCTCTCAAGGGGATCCACAAGGGGGTAGTCAGGTGTCTTCACTGGGACAACCAGGTGAGTATCAAGCATTGCCGGTCCTTGTCTACCATGGAGGACAGAGTGTCACTGTACCTCACCATGATAGCGGTTGCCATGGTGGCAAGTTGGAACCCTGGAGCTGATTGGCTATCACTATAGTAATGGCTATGATTGTAACTTGCTGAGATAGCATGTTTCAAGTGTTACAGGGTCCAGGATTTGAATTTTCATGCTCTTTCATCAGAAATAAAGTTGCTATGTGCCTTTCATACTTGTACTCTGTTATGTCAAATAAGTGGATACTCCTCAGTTGGAAACCAAATGTTTGTTTTGAAGTCTTTGCGGAAAATATGTCACTAAGGTCTGCCTGTGGCCTCTGATTTTACTTACATCCATTATTGTTCACAGTGTGCTCCTGTTATTATGAACATGGTTGTAACAAAATTTCCTTACAACAAAGTAGAAGTTCAGGTTCCAAAATCATTAGCTATATATCTTATAAACTTTATTTATCAGGCTTTGATAACATTTCAATATGATGGAAGAAAACTGCTGGTCCCGAGGATGTCAATGTAACAGGAATTGCCTGTAGTTTGGATATGCTACAACAATGTATATATGTGGTTATGATCTATATGCTGTGAAAGCAGTTGATAGCTTCCTTTAGCCTCACCTCTTAAGTACTAAGAATCTTGATAGTTTTCCTTGCCAATCTGTCACAAAGATTTTTTTTTATTAATTGATAATTAAGTGTTTATTTTGAAGCAGGAAAGATTGTTATTTCAGGATGTTACAGATGTGGTACACAGCACACAAACAGCCTTAGCTTCCCATGTATCATAAGATACCTGTAGATCATGATATGCAGATGAGAATGTACAAATTGGCAGTGCTGCAAACTGAAATCCACCACAAGCCATCATACTAGAACATTTCATCAACTCTCTCCATCAGACGGAGACATTGATAACAGGAGGGGAGGATGGCATTGTGTCGTCATGGCAACCAGACAGGAATGGCAATCAGACGTCAACGACCAACGAGACCACCTCACCAGCGCAGAACAAAAGGATTCGGCAAACGAGGAAAGCTGAGAAGAGGTCGTCCCCGCTCAAGGTGAATATGTATTCTATGTTTGCTTTCATGTTCCTAAGGTTTTTGTTCGTAGCTCTCCTGGAATTATGGAATTACAACATGGATTCTCATCTAATGAGAACCTCCAGGGCAGGGCAAGACTAGATTTCTATCATCATCAGTAAACCATTACTACTGATTACCTGGTTACTATGGCAACAAGCAACAATCATTATATCTGTCAGTATTAATGTCATCATTGCCATTGTCATTTCTCTCTGCACGGTCATTGTTATTGTTATCATAATCCTTATTGTCATGTCAGAATTATAATTTCATCACGGTTAATTTGCAGTTTGTTTGACATATCATAAACAAACAATACACAGTCACACAAAAAGCAGTATTACAATCAATGCAATAAACTCGACTTGGATTGCTCAAAAAAGGCATTGCTTTCCATGAAAGTGCCACTGGAAAGGAAGAAAGGAGAATTGAGTTTTTAATTGTGATGTATTTCTCCCTTCAAAATGCTCACAGAACTATATAGAAATTACCTGTTCCTTTTACCATGTGGACCTATCCTTAGTATTTCATCAAAATCTATTTGTAATTTTGTTGTATTATATTGCTAAGAGATAAATGTGCAATCAGATAGGCAATTGCTGGCAAAGAAAAAGAGGAACACATTATAACCTCCTCAGTGGAGAAGATAATATAGTTGCATGTTGAAAGACCCTCACTGTCTACAGAGTCACAGACAGACAGATAGACACACCCACACACTGCTGCTTCAGACATTTTGAAATATGCAACTACTGTATGGAGACAATTTGAATTAAGCCATTTTACCATGTTACCATTGCCTTTTGCTGTTTCGGTAATGTCATCTTTAGGTCCATGATTCATTGTTATAATTTGTATTCTTGTATTCCAGTTTTTGTTTGCTGTGTCTATGTTTGTATGTCTTTGAAGAGCTGTATGTATTCTGACCTATATCTTGAAAGAGAATTTTATATTATATTTACATAAAAGACCTATCTCTTTCTATGTGTCCATAAATTCTACTGGGAATCATACAATGGAAATTTACATATTATGCTTCATAACATACAGAAATCACAGATCCACTCAAATAATCAAGATTGGCATATTTCATAATCAAAGCAAGACATGAAAATCTAATATGATACAATTCAATAGACATTCATGCTCATGCACACTGAAACACTAAACCGAAGGAGATTTGGACAATGTATTCATATCTTGCATTTTGCTTCATCTAATTGCACAAGAGAGAAGAATATATCCTTAATGGTCTCTGAAGACTTTGCTTGCTCACACTCTTCCACTCTACGAGGATGCTGCGCTGCTCCGTAGAGATACCTATGTTGTAGCAACAGTGCCCACAAAGACACTGACATCTGGATGTTGATTCAAACATTCCGCCCTGCAATGCAACCGGAGGTGTGGCTGACAGCTCACACATTCTCTTGCTTGTCCTCACACCACCTCAAACGATCTATGAAGGTTTTTGTGCGAGCCCCTCTAAATAGTCCTCTCAAACTCCCTAATCCCCCTTGAAGAAGCCAAAATTGCCGACTCATCCTGATGGGCCTTAGAAAGGCTTTTCGTCTTCAAGGTTTTCATCCTCTGCTGTTGTTGTGGATGTTCTTGGTTTTATACTTATGCCTAGCCATGTTCTTGTTCTTGTTTTCGTTGTGCTTTTGTTTTTGTTATCGTATTTTTTAAGCAGTTTTGTTTTTGTTTTTATTTTGTGTTCACTTCTCTGTTTTCATTTGTGCTTTGTTTTTAATTGTGCTTTGTGCCCCCCCCCCTTTTTATCTTAATCTTTTATGTGTGTGTGGGTAGATACATTTTCAAATATGTAATCAGAATGGTAATGTTGAGGGAAGAGATTCTTTGAATAAAGATGGCATTGACGGATGTGGCCACAATACTTTAGCCCAATACCTTGATTGGACACAACAAATATTATTGTTGTGTGAAGCAGCTTCTAGGTGCTCCGTACAGTTTACATCTGTCCACTTGTTCAGAAGCGACTGCTGAGATTGTGTAAACATGTAAAGTTAAATAAGTAATGTGCCTTTTGGGGTCAAAGGTGGCTTATTTCTAGATCACTTGTGGCATCAAGAACTTGTTTCCACTCTGCAATTTGAATTTTTTGCATCATTTGGGTAGAGTGGGAGACACATGTGATTCTACTTGTGCATCATAAGTTTTAAAGTGTGATGAAAAGAATATTATAATAATTTTCATGTGAAAGAAACATTCAGCTCAAGAGCAAGTACATGATGTTTGAGCACTGCCTTCTAATCCTGATAGTGTGTACAGTTTATTGGCTAAAACATTTTAAACCCTTTTCCCCACCTGATCCCCAAAATTCCTCTAAACTTGGCACACTTTACGGAAATGGTTAAACAGATACAGGACACAAACAGTCCACTTGTATTGTCTTCCTAAACCCCCATTTTATTCATCTTGTTTCTACTTATTTTTCAAATTCTAAAAACATCAAACAACCATAGGAAAACACAAATCAAAGTGGCAAAAAGGAATACGCAACCAATACCGGAGGGTTAGCTTTAAAAAAAAAGAGAGAGAGAGAGAGGGAGAGATTTCTATCTTTAAGCTCTTCTCATTTGTTTGTGAGAATTTTTGATTTAAAACATGTAATTAACTGTACAGACTTGGTCATATTAACACTGATGAAGTTAAACTGCAACTCATCAAGTAATAAAATGTACCAAGTATATCTTGAAGGCAATGATATTCAAGTAAGCTGAAAGTGATTAATGCATTTACACACAGAATGTCTTAAAGACACACACCAATTGATATGCACAATTTATAATAGCAACAGTGATAATTCACAAGAATGCTAAATCCTGGCCATTGTCCCCTCAAACACCCCTCTCCCATCCCAGTGTTGTTGGACTTAGTTGCCATGTAAACAAGTGACCAGGTCATTACTTGAAAAGAGTGGACAAAAAGAGATAATGGAAGAATGAAGGACAAGGCCCCTTCTTATCAGTTTGTTTGATTTAGCTTTGTACACTGAAGCTAGAAAGTTGAATGACACATTCCACCAAGAATCAGATTTTTTTTCCTATTTCCTTCTGTTTTTTCTTTTCCCTAAAAGGGGGTCTTTATTCTCTGATTTTGTTTGAATTAGTCAGTAATGGAATGAAAAGAGCTCAATGGAAAATTTCCCCCGCTCTGTTTGAAAGAGAGCAGCAGCAGAGCGGATCAAGGCGTCCAGGGAGGCTATTAAATGTTTGCATGTAGGATCATGCTCCTTGAAGAGGTAATCTTCCAGCAAAGAGAAAAGAATGGAGGGGGGATGAGGGAGGGAGTTTAAATCAATTTGACTAAGAGAGACGGGTCTGCTTGGGCGTGTTTGATCCTATAAGACATGGGATGCGGACCAGTCGCCTTACCTTTCTTCATTGATTCCAGGAAATATCCAACCTGATACAATTCACAGCTTCCATTTTCACACCCTTCCTTTTTTTTTCAGTCGATTAGAGATATTCAGCATCTTCAAATTGATGTCAGATTCTTGTATGAAATCATCCTCTAACAAAGTACTAAGAAATTATAGTGGAAAATTGTGAATCAAGGAGTAAAAGTAAAATTATCTCTAATTTTCATGTCTGTTTTCTGACCCTGATTGTTGTTTGTAATCTTAAGTAAGTTTGGAATTGACAGTGCGCAATTGTAATACCAAACAGATATTAGATAGATACTTTTCCAGCATTGAAGAGGCATTAATTTTCAAAAAGAATACAGAGTCTGTTTTCAAAAGGTTCTTTTGAAAATACAAATAAAAAAGAATACAGGGTCTATTTACAGGTTCTTTTGTCCCGTTGCAGTTGGAAAAATTGTAGCATGACGTTATGACTTACCTTTCAAAGACATGCCTCAAGACTTCCTTCGAGAAATAAAAATTCAAAATTGTAAGATTAGAAGACTGAAAAAGAATTTCTTAAAATAAAACATGACTTGGAATTGTTGAATTTCTCATTGTTGAGATGCAGTGGTTTTGATAATCTAGCACTTGGCACTTGTTATATTAAGTAGTGAAATATCCATGTTCATCAGCACACTTGTCAAATTCTATAAAATTTGACAATTTGGAACTCCCAACAGAACATTATAGAAATCATGCATTTAGCATGACACTGTTTTTATTTCATTTGTACCTTGTTTGCTTGCCATAATATGATGATTGATGATGTGAACTTTATGTCACATGCGTGGGCGAGGGAAAGATTTTGACCAGTCCTGGACAAATTGAACTGTTGACAAGCCACTATATGTTGTGATATGAATTGATATTCTTTGAACCCCCCCCCCCCCAAAAAAAAAAAAAAGTAAAAAAAAAGAAAAAAAAAAGAAATAAGAGTCATCAGCTTGGTACATCAAATGGCAAGTACATGGCAAGTGAAAGTGTGGCCATCAGCTTACCTGACATTTTTTCACTTATGCCATTTGTAAGATTTTTATTTCGGTAAATGAGTAGCATTTCTGTCTTGCCATCAGCCAAGCGTAATGTGACCCAGGTGTGAATGCTGAAGTAATATTGGCTACCATCTGAGGGCAGTACATCTTTATATGGCCTCTAGTCATACCATATTGCCTTGATTTGAAGAGGGCAACACCGTTCTAATTGTGAAGCAAAATAATAATTATGTTACAGTATCCTAAAAAAAAATCATGAGTGTCATTCTCATCAAGAGAATCAAACATCCAAAGTATGGAGGACAGCTATCATCATTTTTATCTGCAGTTACTAACAAAGAAATAATAGAATACACAGAAAATGTAACTTCCAGCTGTACCAATAACCAGGCAAACATATGTTCACTAATTTGATGCAGAAACATGTAAGATTAATGTTCACTTGACTCCACAATAGACGTTTTCACATCAGCCTGAAGTTTCAAAATAGCGCGCTATTTTCTGACTTGGGAAATTAACCCGATCACGAAATAGCGTGCTATTTTTTGATAATGTGAATACAAATTAGCGCGCTAATTTTATCGCTCTGATCGAGAAAATTTCATAAGTCCAACTCCAGAAATTTCCGAAATAGCGGGATAATTTGCAAACTAGCGCGCTATTTGATAATGTGAAATCGCCTCAAGAAATTAGCGCGATGCATCCATCATGTCTAGCGTGAAAACAACGTGAACACCATGGCAGTGAGCAGAGAAGAAATGAACGGTTCCTTCTCTTCACAAATTCGAAGAATCGTTCACGATTCCTCTCCTTGCGGCGTCTTCTCTTTTGCATCATAATATTAAGCAGGGTTTTGTCAACATCCATGACCGATGAATGAATACAATAAAATGCAAAACTGAACAAATCTAGAGCAGGAAATTGGCGAGATCAGAACAACTAATAAACAAAACGTGCGTGTAGTGTAATCGATCAATCGGTTGAGGCAACCCGCACACAAAAATGGCGATCACACGGGTAATTTTTTTTGAAAGCGCACGCTCTACTGGTATACCCGACACTGTTTGCATGTGCTTAGCTGTCGAATTGGCTCGAAAAATTTTCGGGCGAATTCTCTTCAGGCTGATGTGAAAAGGAAATGAAATAGAGCGCTAATTTGTGATCGCGAAAAATATCTCGAGATTGGATTTTAATCGGGCTGATGTGAAAACGCCTAATGAGGCAACTAAAAATCCATATTCACATTCATGTCATTTTACGATCAGACTTTCGCGTTCTCTGTAAATGCCTTAGCACTTTTCAGTGTAAGGTTTATGTTGTATTGTGTCCTGCTGTATGTTAAATGTTCTGTTTTTGCAATGCTACAAGCATGCCAGAGTTTTGCATTCCAGCACTGAACATGCAAGAGCTATTTGTGTTTATCCGTAGTTGTATTTTGTGAGGTTTCCTCATTCAGATGTATAAGATCAAATTGAGCCACACAGATTGAGCAGAAAACACACAAGGGTTTAAACCCTTGTGTGCTGTGAGTGCCGGTTGGCACAGAAAACTCCATAGCATTGTACACACTGTCCAAAGTCCCAAGCATAGAAAGGGTTACCTGTGCCTACATATATTGCTGTATTTGATCGTGACTGTGTCAAAGTCCTATTTACATCTACAAGTTATGACTAGTCATAAACTTGGGCAGAAGGTAAACTCTATAACTATTAACTTCAGGAGTTGTTGGCTAGCTGTCTGGCTGTTAAAAAAACTCTGTCACAACATTTCATGAGCCAAGTTTGCTCTTTCTCGTGATAATCCAGCAAAATATGGTGATTTTGTTTTAAACTTTTATTGCCTTCATATTAGATGAGAGAATCGACGCATATTCCTCTCCTGACACACAGTAGACTTGTTTTGTTAAATCATTTGTTGTTGTTTTTTTTTTCTGAAGAATTAACTTTAAGGAAGGTGCAGCAGTTGTGTGGATTTTTTTTTAACTAAACAATTTTATACCTTTGTCTACAACAATTATGAGCAAACAAGATCATAACCAATAGTTTCATAGTCTAACATCATTCACACTCTTCCCTGTGCAAATTTTGATCACCCACCCTGTACTACCACTTTCCATTCTCTTCTCATAATTGTCCCGATCTTTCTCTTTCTCAGTACTTTTCTTTTTACCCGTCACGCTTCTCCCCCCCCCCCTTATTGTAAGTCTTTGTTGTGTTTTTACCTTTTTGTTTCTATAATTTTCTCTTACATCATTTTGCATTTGTTTCACTCGTGATACTTTTGACAGTGATGGAAAAATTGCATATTACATAACTGTCTTTTTTTTTATATCCATGTGGAAATCATCATCCATAGAGCTTTCTTTCATAAGGGTTACTCACTTTCATGGCTTGGCTTATTTTTTATTCATTTATTTCCTGTTCTCTAGATATCAGTCAGTGGGTGACTGTAAATGTTTTCTTCTTTTCTTCCAATCTGTATTCCATGTCAAAATTCTGCTCTAGCTTGTCTTTTTTTTTTTTTTCTTTTTTTTTTTTGGGGGGGGGGGGAAGGGAGGGGGGAACTTGACAAGCAGCCATCCAAATGTTCAAAACTTGATAACTGACAATATTGTAAGAGCTGAGAGAGGTCGTCATGAGTGTTGGAATGGCAGGATGGGGGAAAAAAGGGCAAATGCACAGAAATGTTGACTTGAAGGAGAAGGAAGAAAAGAGATACTCCTATATAGATGGAGAAGTTTGTTTTTCTGATTTGCCTCGAGTCAAGTGCCAGCTCGGTTGTCACACCTGTATAAGTGTGCTTGCCACTCCCCCTGATCCCCCTTCACATGATTTCTCAACTCCCTAGCTGCAAGTCATGCTCTGCAGCGGTTGCCTGGCAACATGAGTGTTTATCTATGTTAATCACTTCTCGACACCTGTGCACATTCTCCTGCCACAAACAAAGTCAAGAAGCAAAGAAGAGGGTGAGGAGGGTTTAGGAGTTAAGTTGTCTGGCAGATATTTTAGGGATTGGATGGTGAAAGGTGTTTGGATTTTAAAGGTAAAACCTAGTTGACTGCAGAAACTGTCAATTTTTGCCTCAAGTTTGAAACCTGTGCATAAAAACTGTGGGAAATAACACTGCACTAGCAAGATCTCAGTTGGGTAATAATGTGAAATATTACACCAAAAGTTATGACATAAATATTGCAATCTCAGAGCATATACAATTGTGGTTGCCACGTGGTGTTTTAGAATCAATTACATTATATCGAGCCATAGCAGTATCAGTTGCGTGAGAATGAATTGCATGCAGCTTTTTGGCTGCATGCGATTAAATACTACTGCTAGGGCAAGATTCTATCATCAGGTACTAAGAACGTTCTGCTTACCCACACTAAACAGAGAGGGTGTTTCAGGAATAAAAGTCGAATGCTTTCTGTTAAAAGTATGTTACACTTTTGATCTCAATATGCTCCAAAACAACTCATTATCCTAGCAAAGTCGTGTCAGCCAGATAATTTTCTTAGTAGACCCTTTTGATATGTTGCAAGCAAATTCCAAATGAGGGACAACGAACTGTGAACCATTCTGAGAACTATGTTTTGTCTTTAACCCAAACAAAAATTAACATTTCAGCATACTGCAAACGTGGAAATTTTCATGGTACATTAATTTAAGCGCATTTTGTGCTACTTTTGGCCAATGCAAATTCTAAAACCTAGGAAAATATCTTCACAATTTTTCTCTGCACATTCTGAATGGGTTAACAAAATTGCGCAACACAAATTCAAGAACCTGTGAATATGTATCTGAGCCACTCAGTGCGAAAAATTGATAACACGAAAATATTGATGTTTAGAGTGTCTGCACGACCTTTGCATGTTGTGTGATCCTCTAATGGCTGGTTTAACCCCCTCAGATTCACTGTATCAAACTTCTAGTGCTATTGCATGCTGTGGTCTTGCTGTTGGTATGCAGGGGTTAAATGCCAATACGTGTGTTTTATTCATACTATAAAGTGCCTTGTCTTTCTTCAGCATGTGAATGTTGCATACAGACATCACCGTGTTGAATTACACTGATAAACTATGGTAGCATGCCCTCTAAGAAGGGATGGGTCTCCTTTCTTTTTTTTTCTTTTTCTCTTTGTCTATCATGCAAGAGATAGTAACAAATAGAATAGTTCCCCCTTTTTTTTTTTAAATAGGACAGTTTGTTAACTGTAGTAGTTAATGTGTTAGATATATTCTGAGGAATATTAAGGGGAAGTTCTTGGAGTGATCATTCTGCTCTGAAAAGAATTTTTGCATTGTTTCTTGCATATTGCATTGTGCCACTGCAAAATGTGTGTTCTGCAATCTTGTTCGTGAAACCTTGCACTGTTTCTTGCTCCTTTACGTTTATTCTCGTTTTCTTTTACTTCTCTGCTTTTGTTTCTCCAGAGCCAACCTGAGAAAATTGCCAAAAGACTTCAGAGGATGAAAATACACCACGGATCAAAACCCTACAAGATGTGATTAATCAGACAATCCTCACAAACTGAACATATTCGAAGCTTAAAACAAACCAAGTCCAAAGCAAAATAAGTTGCTATTTGTCGTGTGTGTACATACCTTTGTGCGTTGATAGCATTGTAGGCGTCATGGTATTTGTATTTCACAGTGTATAAGATCAGTGTTGATGTGTACAAAACGTTAATGTCTGTTGCATGGAAGTCAAGTACCACTGTAGAACCACATATAGGATTTCATGTGGGTAGTTGTGTTTACTACCATGCTCACTCCTGACTGGTCACACCTGTGTGTGTGTGCGTGCTATTTTGTCATTGGTTTGTGTGCCCCAGGGATGGTCTCAGTGCTGCTGGAGCTGCTTCCAGGTTTTCTTGAACCCGCGGCCCGAGAAGACGAAACTCGGCATCATGACAGGACAGCCCGTGTAAGGCTCCGGCCACGAGGGTTGGTCGTTCGCAAACCGAACTGAGATTCGAATCAAACGAGGTAGCATGGAATACCATCAACCAGAATGGCCTGCCCCAGGGACTAAATGCCAACATTCCTCACAAGAATGACATGAACGAAGAGAAAAAGATGATAAGCGATAAGAGGATACTACAAGTGCCAAGGTGAAACACGAGTAGCTTCATACCCCCAGACGGTGGATAGCGGAGTGGGAGCACATACTTCCCATGTGCCGTTTGTACTTTTTGTCAATCATGTAGAACTGTGACTGTAACAAACAGTTGTTCGTCATTGAGGGTCTTCTGAGAATATCACTGTGTTGGTGTGTGACCTAGAGATAGCCTCTCCACTTTACATAGTAACCACAGAGGTTACCCCAACAGAAATTCATCATGTCTGTTAAAGTCCATGTCATTCTTATGACATGCAAGAAATATCCAAATGTACTTGTGATCAAGGTGAGGATCTTATTATCTCAGAAAAAAAAAAGTTTTCAAACTTAATCCTGCAAGATTATAACAGAATCCTATAGGATGGATTAAATGTGATATCTTATGAAGAGAAATGGTTATAGTCCATGATTGAATATCTATTTTGAGTTCTGAGAATAGATTGGAATATCCAAAAGAGGAGGTTCTTGTGATGTTTGTCCATTTTAACTAAAGCAATACAACATTTTACAAAAAGTGGTTTGTTGTTCTTGTTTTTTTTTAAGCCAAATTAGAGATGGCAGTGTTGTCAATACTGTTTGATATTGATAATTTCCAACTCCAAAGGAGCAAAATTTAAATGAAGGCATTGATGTTTTTGGCTATTTCACTTTCAACGATATTGTGGTATTTGGGCAGAAAAATAATTAGTTGCATTGTATAATTCCTGTAAATGCAGCATACCTTCAAAAAAAATGTCCATTAACAGCCTGACAGCAAATTATTGTTTGCAGTTTCCTAATTGGAGAGCAAATTTATGATAGCATAATTTTCTTAAATATGTTAAAACTTCTGTATGTGCCAATGATGAAAGTTGCTTTTCTGTCACTTTCGATTGAAAAATATGTTTGATTTACATATATTATTTACATACATGTATGAAATTATATCCATCTAGTATTTTGTGGGGCTTTAAAACAAATATTCTTGTAGTTGTCGTTGGCTCATGTCACCCTTTTTGAAGAAATTAGAGATTTTCTGAGTAGTAGAGCAATACAGTTGTAATGTATTGTTGAGGATGAGACATCTATGTTTATGGTGTGCAAACCATGCATAGATGGATACAGTTGTTGGTTTTCTGAGACATTGCAACAGTCTTATCACTTTTAGCTCCTTGTTCATGTCATGGTATCCTTCAACATTAGAATATCCAAGACTATTTCAAAATTCACATCATACTGGTTTGGTGAATTTCAAAACAAATATCTGATAGTTCTGCTTCTCTTTTATTTCCCCCGGTTACTTCTATCTTTCCATGGTATACTGATTTACGAGAGTGGAAAGTGTGTTTCATTTTTTTTCTGTTTTTTGTTTTGTTTTTTCCCCTGTATTTCCTTTGTAACTGGGTAAGACAGACTTCAAAACAATCAAAACGAAGGGCGCCCTCTTGGTTTGGAAGTAGTGGAGCCAGGTTTTCTGAAGTGGCTGTGAAAAAGTATTATCATGTAACATGTCAGTTTAAAACCCATTGGGCACAAGCTGATTTGCTATAACACACATTTTTCATAGACACTTACCGCAGGACTAGTATTCAGTGGGTTAAAGCTATGGAATTACAATATAGATTGTCAGTGCTGACAGCTCTGCCATTCTTCAGATTTCTTGTAGACACCCATAACCATGGGCATATAGCTTTCTTTCATTGCAGTACACCTAAGGCAGGGGCTGCACACTAACCCATTTTTTCTACTGGCCCAACCTATATGTCAAACCAGTGGTTGCCCAGTTTTTCCATCTTTTACTAGTCCGACAGTGATTTTTACTTGTCATGGACCGTCGGACCAGTGCCAGTGTGCAGCATTGCCTAAGGTTAAAAAACACACTTATTTTTTGAGAAAGAGAGAGACAAAAATATTCCGCATACATTCTTTTCAAACTGCAATGATTTTTGGTCCAAATTCAGACATTCCTCTTTGTATTTAACTTCTTTTTTTTTTTTTTTTGTAATTGTGACAAGGAAAAAGCAGAGCTGTGAAGTGCTTTGAGAAAAACTCTATCAGATTTCTATGGATAAGTATGATTCTTGTTATTGTCATACCAACCCAAGGAAACAGAATAGCAATAAAATTTAGAAGTCATCACTGAGAATGGTTAGAGTTGTTTATACAGATGAAGAGCAGATGTATAATTTCATCAAAGTTTTTATTAACTTAAAGAAAGGACCACATATAAACTACAAGCTATTTTCACTTCCCAAAGATGCATAAATATTTTGGACTGGGCTAGGTCTCATTTTAGAATGCATAACTTCTTGTCCTCTGCTAGCTCTCATTTAATGATTTTGACAGAAAATTTAGGAAAAGGACATACTTGCAGTAAAAAGTTGACTATCTTTATTAAAACAGATTGATAAACCAGTGAGCCCTGTATTTAAATCTGTTGTCAAAAATGTACCTTACTGTGTTAACCCTTCAATTTGTGCTAATGCATCACTACATAAATGCAAATTTTCATTTTGTACAGATGTGTGTTTAATTCATATATTGAAAGAGAAAATCAGAAATATGCAGATGGAAATATGTTATATTCAGTATTTCAACTCAAGTGTCAGTGCAGAATGCCACAAAGTATTATGTGTTGCATTTGACATGTCTGCAGATGTCTTTGGAATGATACTTTAATGTATACTCATGCATGTGCTTTAGGGGAGGGCAGTCCTACGGAAATCTTATTGATCTTAGAGAATAAAAAGTCAATAATTTTTTTTTCTTTTCATGAATGGCAAATTCATCCCCAAATTGCTGCAAATAGAATCACATAGACACAAAAGCAACTGATGAATGAAATATTGCGAAAAAGCAGATAAGTACAAAACGATGTGTGACTATTCTGTCTTCATGTGATTCTATTCAGACACTGTGTTTTTGATACGTGTATATCAGTTTAAAGCAGAATTACTGGAAACCTGTCATGAAAACATAAAAGTGATATTAAAAAGGCAGTGGCATTCCCCTTATAGTATGAAGTATTAAAGATCTTTTGAAAACAGCTACAAAGTCAAATGGCCACTTCAGAATTTTCTTTAGTTCTCCCATTTTGCAATTGGAGACTATATTTTTATGGACATTCCAAGTATGATGAATTTCTTGATAATTTTCCAAAATTGTTTGATATTAATTGTTCCTGATTCTTCAGCTTTTATTTGAGAACTATGTTTTGTGTGCAGTACAGTCTGTGTCAATCATTCAATACAGTATGTATGATATGTCTTCATCTGAAAACTGTGTGAAAATTTCAGCTTGTAAAATGTTTGCAATTTGTCATATACAGTACTCTCCGCGTAATCGGGTCTCGCTTAAACGGGTACTCCGTTTAATTGGGTAGTAACGTCAAATTCAGTTCCAATGCACACTAAAATTACCTGATAATCGGGTTGCCTCTCCGCATAAATGGGTAAATAACTTTCTTCTAAACTAATTTCTACCCACATTTTATCGTAAAATATAACACTTTAAGAAATCATGAATGTCAAATTGTCCACGGCTAATCACATTCTCTGTTTAATTTGCGAAGAAGACCGATCATTTGGGGAGAGATCAAACATGAAAACACATGTACCGGTACAGACTTCCCACACGTAAGTGAACATTACACATGTAGCTGGCACTCACAACTGCATAGACAGACATGATTTGAACACACTGCAGCTCCTCCCTTGCTCCGCAACGACATTCACAATACGAGAAGTTTGCAACGAAAATCAGGCCATGCACCAGCTCCATAATCTTGCTTTTCCTCATCAGTCACTTCACGAAAAGTAACCCGACGTTCTACATAACTAGTGCACACAAAGAGACGTGTTCATTTCGGAAAACGCCTGCGTGTTTATTGCGAGGAGTCAAATGAGTTTTCTGAAGACAAAATACTTTTCTTTTTGTCAATAGAAAGAGTGTAAATTATTGCTTGTGACTGACCAAGTGTAAGGTATGTATAATGTGCCGTGCAAGCACGCGTGTTAAGCATACAGTGTAGGTGTTTGGTGCAGTGTACAATGCATGTACATACACAGTGTGTGGGTCAATTGTAAATGAGTCGTGTTCTTCTGTTAATCGGGTACTCCGCTTAATCGGGTGAGAAATGCTCTGCTCGAGCCTACCCGATTATGCGGAGAGTACTGTATATTGTACCTGTTTACAATACTTTCCTTGCCTTGTGTCATTTTCTTCTTTTTTTATATTTATCAACATTTTTATTTCTTGCATTTCAGCATAGCAAGTAAGCTTTACTACAAATACCAAATATCCCTAAATTACATCTAACTGGTGGAAGCATACCAGTGTGCATAACACAGACATATTAACAAATCATTTAATCTTTATATCAATGGGGAATGCCTTCTTTTTCAAAGAGGACAAATACTATATGACCCAAAAATATTACAATGGTACTTTCTGTAATGGTAACTGTGAAAGTAGTGAATCAATCAAAATGCAATTTCAGGGTATGAAATTATAACTTCTTACTTCTGGCAGAATGCCCCATTTGATTTGCTTCAGTGGTCACAGAGAAGTGGAGATCTTTGGAAAGCATGTCAGAAGTTCCTTTCCTCTAAGTTTTGTAAAGAGATGTGTTGTCCATTGTGTTCACGCCTTACAAATACCAAGTTGTTAATTGTGTTCTCTCACAAAAATCTCTTTTTCAGAAGTTACTGCTTGTTTCCTTTCATTTTCAACCAAAGTAATACAAAAAATGAATAACTTCAAAACGGATACCCATTTCTGAGTTTTGCAAAAATTAGTAAGGTGTGAAAATCATTGATTAAAGAAAGATATTAAATTATTTACTCATTGAAGACTGAGTTTAGGTCTTCTTCCTTTTTTGCCTCACTCTTTTTCTGTTTTCTTTTTATTTTCTCTGTTTTTTCATCAAGATGACCATGATAGCAATATTTACATATTTATACATTTGTATACTCACATATTGATGTAATGCTATGGACAAAATTTGAATTCATTTGTTGGTTACCCTGTCAGTTGTGAGCAAAATATGTTTAGTCTTATGGATGCCAAGAGCATCCAAGTGCTAAACTTCGGAGAAATGAACCCATGACATGCTTTACAATGATCCACATTTCTCCATGACCACTAAATCAATATGAATTGGGTTTTCTTCAAAATGTAGGTAAAAAGTTATAGTTCTATACCCTGACCTAGTATTTAGATAGTAGAATTACTTTGAAAGTTATCAATATAAAAATTGCAGTTGTATCTTCTTCTTTTTTTTGGGGGGGGGGGCATACTTACATGAAAATAACATCTATGTTTACTGTTTTTGTCTTTCTACAGTAAGTTCAGTTGAAGATATTTGTGTGAAATATTATGTTGACTTTATATTGAAAATAATGTACATATTATCATTTCTGTGAATACATACTTTTCTTACTTAGATATGGGATGATGTATGTGTACAGATTAATTATTTCCAGAAAACTACATCAAATGTACTCTCAATAGGCATAGATAGCACCTGTCTGTATTGTAGGCAATTACCATATTTATACTCCTCATCTATGTTCCTCATGAATAGATTGGCAAGTGTAGCCTCATGAACTGTGGACAATTTCTGTTTCAAAAAGAAAAAAAAATCAGAACACATGTTGTTTCAGAAAGGGATAATTCATTCGTGAAGTTGATTTTTTTTTTTTTTTTTACTAATCCAATTGTATAGTATTCCCTTTTTCATTTTTTTCACAGTGACAATTTTAACTTGTCATTTCAAAATTATGACATGAGATAAAAACATCCTTCAATATTTTTAAAGATAATGTTATTTTGACTGCTTTGTTCTCATTTTGCCACAGCGTGAATTGTTTGTCTAGCTATTTTCGTAGTATTTTCTTAATTGGTAGTATGAACAGCTAGTATGAAGCTGAATTAAACAAGACAGGTAGTGACAACTTCTTGTTGAATTTTGAACACTATCAAATAAAAAGTGATTGTCAATCAAGATTCAGAGTTTCTATAATAATGAATGCAAATTTCAGTAGAATACATTACTTTCAAAATGTCAAGACAGATTAATCATTGAAAATACATTAATATCATATTCAACATGAAAATAAGTTCCTATAACCATGACATATGCATCACTTTCCAACACTGAACTTTCTCCATTATATTATCTTCTCTTATTCCACTTTCTAGATTACCTGTCACCATCATTCAGGATTATCCACACTTTCCATCAATCAAACAAATAAAAAAAAATTTTTAAAAAGTTGTTGTTGATTTTTTACTCTTGTGCTTGTCGGGATATGATTACAATGAGCAATGTATTATGACTGGAAAGTTTTGTTTTCAAGATTTTTTGTGTAGAATTATCACAATATCTTCTTTTTTTTTTAAGTAATGGTATTGTAGGGATTTACGTCTGAAAGTCTTGATGTATTTGGTATATTGTGCATCTGCTTAACGACCATTATGTTTAAGTAGTAAAACTTTGCTGCATTTTATTTTTGTTTTGGGTATGTAGAGGGGAATAATGGGTAATTTCCCCTATTTTTCCTTATTTCTGTGCAGTCTATGTATGACCCATATCATGTAGCATTCCGCTAAAGGGAGTTTATCGTAATTCGTGTGCTTGCATCTTGCTGCTGTACTGATTTTTATGATCACAGTGTGTTCAAAAGTCTTCAGCTTGCCACTGGACATTACTTTAACAAGGCCATTCTATCAGCTTATTGCATGTTGGAATCTATTCATGTGCATGTACATTTGGGGGAATAGTTTCATAAAATTCTATTACTTTTCTTTTACAAAAGCTACATTTTGCCTTCATTTTGTGATTTTTACTCTTATTTTTATGATTTGCTATTGTGGATATTGATTGATCTGCTTCTGTTGTTGTTTGGGAGCCTGGTGTTTTGTTAGGCTTTTACGGTATCAGATGACATTACAACCTGTATTTCAAGAATGTCTATGTATCTCTTGAGACATATACATACATGTACATGTACTACAAATGCAATCATTGTTATATGAGATAAACATGACCTGTATTGTTATACACATACTTTGTTTCCAGCCCCATTTGTCAGAGTTGTTTTCAGATCTGCTTCACTATCATATTATCATATCATATCATGTTATTCAGGGCTTGACATTATAGCAGTGGCCCATGACCACTAAAAATTCGTGTCTGGCCACCAAATTTAATTGGTGGCCCGATCGGGCAACTAAGATTCTGAATAAGAGTTTTATATTTGCTTTTATTTCTGGTCGTTACATCTCTTTTACAGGCCACCAAAATTTTAGATTTAAAGATTTTAGTGGCTCAATGGGACTACTACCAGACAAAAAAAGTTTGTGTCAAGCCCCTGTATTTTTTACCTCTATTAGTGATTTTTTTTTTCCTCTTTTTTTTCTGGATACCTGAAAACTCAAACCCATTCTGTGTTCTAGTTGCAAAGGAAAAGACACATAAATAGATGAATCATTATTTGTTTAAAAAAACAAACAAACATGAAAGTTGAAAAAAATGTTAACACATATTTACAAACAAGGATAAGAGCAAAAATGATTTTTATGTCGGTGAGATAAGAGGTAGAGTTATCTCCTCTCAAGTCTCCTTTTGAGTGACAAAAAAAAATTCAGTAATTTTTCTTCTTTGATATTCGAAAAAAAAAAAATATTGACTACATTTTATCAAATCCCACTCCATTTTCAACTTGACTTATACTGTAGTCAGATGAAATACATAGAAAAGTAGCAGTTCATTAAAAGCTGACCCCCCCCCCCCCCCAAAAAAAAAAAAAAAATACAGAAACTTCAACTGTGTCAACTAATATTGCTTGGAATGTCATACAATACATGTATATGCTGATCTTTCGACAAGACTCATGGGCTTGCATGCAAGTATTCACCTAAATCTTTTAGATTTTTCTTTTCTTCACATTAAAGGGACTGTACAGTACTGGTTGAGGTGGGGATTCATGTTTTGAACATTCCTGAGTGAGATAATGAAAAGCTTTTTATGAAATATGAAAGAGCATGTAATTTTAAGAAGGATTCAACGTTTAATTGAT
Source organism: Diadema setosum (assembly GCA_033980235.1). Classification (NCBI taxonomy): domain Eukaryota; kingdom Metazoa; phylum Echinodermata; class Echinoidea; order Diadematoida; family Diadematidae; genus Diadema; species Diadema setosum. The sequence continues at coordinate 10,907,979 of CM067066.1, forward strand.
GAAAATTGGTTTTCAAATGGCTGAGATATCAAAACAAGTGCTAATAATAAAAGGCGACATGCCAAAACTTTATTAGGATCTCTTTGTTTCACCTTGTTTTTTAATATCTCAGCCATTTCAAAACCGATTTACATCGAATAAACTTTTGATACCCCTTAGAACTGCATGCTCTTTGACATCTCATAGAGTGGTTTCTGAATATCTCGCAAAATGTTAAAAGCTAAATCCTCACCTCGACCAGAACTGTACACACCCTTTAAGCTTTACAATGTAGCAATAAGTGAGTGATAATGACTTTGGAATGAGGATAGATGTTAGTGTCATAAGCATTGCCCAAAGTATAGACATAAAAGAAATTCCGTCATGATTGCTTTGTATGAAAACAGAAAAATCAGAGAAGTAAATGAATGACAATGGGGGGGGGGGGGGGAATGGACACAAAGAATATTAATGAGTATTGAGAGAGCAAGACACAGTGGCAGCTGCAGTGTATGATGTAGGTGTTGAGCAACTTTGCATTAATCATAGTAGGCCTACACAAAATTTCACAAGTGTTCATTTCTTTTTCTCAAATATTTGGACTCAGAACTTATTTGCTTATTTGTTTTTATTATTCTTACTCATCAAAAAGTTTGAAGACTGACAATGAGTTGACACAAAAGTGGCAAGATATAATGACATTTAAAGAGTGCATTCACAACAGGATTTCAAAGTTGCAAAGCATGGCATATGAAACAAGTTTAAAAATCGCATCAAAAACACAAAAATTAGCACCTAGGAGAGTTCGGTTACAGATCGTTATTCCGAAGGTTCTTTGGTCCGAAAGTTCGTTATTCGGAAGGTTCGTTATTCCGAAGATTCGTTATTCCGAAAGTTCGTTAATCCTAACATGTGATAAGGTTTGTTATTCCGAAGGTTCATTAATCCGAAAATGAAATAAGGTTCGTTATTCCGAAGGTTCGTTAATCCGAAAATGAAATAAAGCTCGCTATTCCGAAGGTTCGTTACGGACCCTATTTCATTTTCGGATCAACGAACCTTCGGAATAACGAACCCTATTTCATTTTCGGATTAACGAACCTTCGGAATAACGAACCCTATTTCATTTTCGGATTAACGAGCCTTCGGAATAGCGAACCCTATTTCTTTTTCGGATTAACGAACCTTTGGAATAATGTACCTTCGGAATAACGCCACAAATATTCGGATTAACGAACCCTTTTTCATTTTCGGATTAACGAACGTCTAGATATAGGGAATTTGTGTGTTTCGGATTAACGAACCTTCGAATTACGAACAGCACCCGAGAGTCCAGGAGAGAAATAAACGCATTAAAGAGAGAGAGAGAGAGAGAGATGGGAGAGAGAAAGAAACGAGATATCTAGAACGACAAATATATCTAGAATTGACGATGATATGATGACATGTTTATTACAAATGTATTTTGCGACATGTTTTCTGGGTTTTTTTTTTTTCTTTTCTTTTCTTTTCTTTTCTTTTCCATGAATTACCGGCGTTGATTTATTGATGTCATGTCTGTAATCAATAAGCCGTTATCAATATTGCCTCAAGAATGAATTCCTTCAAGCCATGGAACTTTCTTTCAAGTTCACTCATTCAATTCCAAGTCGCCTATTATTTTATCCTCGGGCATAACAAATTCCGAAATGTTTTTTGCGTGACGTGTGTAATGTTCTCATAGAATCAATAATTAATACGGGACAGACAGATATGAGGCAAAGTAGAAAAACAAAAACAAAACGAAAAATAAAAACAAAAACACGATCTGGGAAGATGTAGGCCAGAGCGGATTTTGTGGACGAGGCACGGGGAGTAGTACGAAGAGGAGGAGGAGGAGACCGATTGATGAGGCGTCGGATTAAAGTGGTATCATGGATGATGGAGATGATGAGTTGTGGTCGAGATGGGGCTTCAGGTTTCCGACTTTTTTGTGAGATAAAGAGATATGTCAGATGAAAATATGAAAAGGCAGACAATTCTAATAAGAGAAATTTGAAATTGCCGAGATATCCAACACAAAGCAATCTTGATAAAAAGTGGGACCCACATTAGATTAGGATCGCTTTGTTTTACTTTGTTTTTGGATATCTCGGACACTTCAATACTAATTTTTATCAAATAAACTATAAATTCCTTTTAGAATTGCGATGTGCTCTTTAACATTTCATAGGTGTTTTTTGATTATCCAGCAAAAAGTTGAAAGGGGCCCTGAAATCCAAATGCACGTTGATTTGCGTTGATTTGCGTTGCGGTGAAACGAATATCTAGAAACATTCCATATACTTTTAACGATTTTTTTCTTCTATTTTTCTTCAGATTACTTGGGAACGCCCACATAAAAAAAATCCTTCCAAACCCAATCAATATTAATATTCTTGAGATGACCTCATCTGTCAATCATTGCGGAAGTACTGAAATGTTTAACAAAAGACATTGGAATGCACCTTCCCCTCGATTCAGCATAACTTGCATGTTCCCTCGCCATGTCTTTTGTTAGTCACATTATATATGACAGAAACATGCAAGTTATGCTGAGTCGAGAGGAAGGTGCATTACAATATCTTTTGTTAGACATTTCAGTACTTAAGCAATGATTGACAGATGAGGTCATCTCAAGAATATTAATATTGATTAGTTTGGAAGGATTTTTTGTGGGCGTTCCCAAGTAATCTGAAGAAAAATAGAAGGAAAAAAAATCGTTGAAAATATATGAAATGTTTCTAATTACCGCAAAAGTGATGTTGAGGGTATCATAAATCAACACTAATCAACATGCATTTGGATTTCAGGGCCCCGTTAAAGCTGAATCCCCATCTCGACCAACACTATACCCTAAGTGCAGTGCCGACAAGTAATGCAACGCGGTGTTCTATTACCCTGACACATTACTCTACGTTCAAATAAGGTTATTGACCTGAAGAAAGACTAAATCAAAGAAGAAAACGATGGAAGTACGTCAACACGATGAAAGGAAAATTAACAAGAACGTTGGAGAATCTATGTCAAAATCGATCACAGTACTTGTAGCCCCCATGGATTATTGTGATATCATTTTGAGGCGATTTTCCTCAAAAACCTCATCCAGCAGAAAGTAAAAGTTGTTGGAGTGACTGGGAAAAGGATCTTTCAATTTATTTCTTCATTGGAGCCGGAAGTGCCGCACTGATAAGCTGCATCATTGTCACGGCGCAAACTTTAATTTTCTTTTGGTGAAAACAAATTCCGAGAATCTTTTCATGCGTTTTCGCTACCACTTGTTAACCCTTCGACAACTATGATCGGCAACATATTCATGGACAACAGCAACGGAATTTTGAGATGGTTGTTCGTAAGTGGTGCCAGCTTGATTACACAATTTATGAAGTCCGCCTCCTGGCTAATTGGAACCTAACGATAATCGGAGGCATTTGTTTTGTTTACTACACACGGGCCAGTTTGGGGGTGATTCTTTTGCACTCCAGTTGTCGTCCCCCACCTTCTAAAAGAGAAGAAAATCCTTATTATGTATGTCAAATGTGAGCCGGTCTCTCTCTGAGCTAAGTTTCGGCCTATAGCGTTGCGATCACAAGCGGGCTTTGTTAAAACTTGTGACGCAGGGCATTTAAAACACCCAAGTGGCATTCACATTTTCATAAAAAACCCATCAGTAAATATAGAAACCTTTCTCTGCCATTCTATCTTCTAACCAACCTCTTTTAAATTTGAATAATAGTCTGCCCGCAAACAATAGATCCGTTACTGCTTACGTAACCGGTATCTACGCGCTTCATGCTGCTTTCCTCTCTTCTCGACTTACTTTTTTTTTTACCCTGTGTGGCTGATTGAATGGGGCAAATCAATAGGGCTATTGTATGGCCCTAGCAGTCAACAATAAGCTGAAGGATTTGACGTTATTGTTAAAGTTGAAGGAGGCTGCTTTTCTCTGGTCAGTTACGAGCCGCTAAGAGGCAGTACACCTTTTTCCATCTCTTTCGACCATCACATGCCTTTGTCTGCTGAGGTTGTGGGTTACAAGAGGGGCAAGGGAGAGGTGGGGGGGGGGGGGGGGGCTGGAGGAAGATCTGACAAGAGTGGTAAGTGACGAAGAATACAGCCGAGGAGATTTGCAAGCGACCGGACGGGACAGTCAAAAGAAAATCCATCTAAGCATGTCGGGGTGGTGAAGTCTACGAATATAACGGGAGATGATTAATGTTCTTCTACCCAACATCCAGCCCTCCCCCCCCCCCTTCTTTTTCTTTTCCTCCAGACGATATCGATTGATATGCATCTCCGAAACTTACGAGACTGACACAAATAGCGACATTTTTTGACATGTCATTGGTTTTACGAATAATAAATTAGAGGTCATTACCGAGCCTTTAAAAATCCGTTCACTCTACTTTTTGTTCTGTTCCGTTTTGTTTTAGTCAAACTTTTGAAGATACCAAGATTTCTTCTTTTTTTTTTTACCAATGAACTTGGATTTCACTAGCTGAAATGCTTATTTGAGCATGGATATATTAAGACACCTAACTATTAGTATTAGTATATCTGTAATGATTACCAGTTCTGAGATCCACTTATTTACCATGTGTCGACGAAGTAGGTCACCCGCAATCAATAGTCTTTCTGATTTTTCTCCCTATCCCTTCTCCTCTCCATCTATTAATCTCCCCTCTAGCAAGCACACACAAATGAACACACAGCTGTAATATACGATGATAATACAACCAAAATTAATACAAACGCCGAAGCAGTTAGCGCTCAAGATGAATTAAAAAACAAACGGAAGACAGTTGACGTATATGGCTCATTCATTCATTCCTAAGTTTCTTTTAGCATTCCTTCTTCAACCATGTCAACAATATCGTGTACAGTGTACATGTATTTCACATGCATACATGAGTGAGTGTGTGTATGTGTGTGTAAGTGGGTGAAAGTTTACTATATCATACAGATTCTTATCATCTGATAACTGTTTACTCGAGTGACTTGCCATCGTGAATTCTGACGATCTGGGGGGTGTTTCATCAACGCTTGTCAGCAATTTCAGCAAAATCCTTCGTTTTGATTGGCTGAGATGCTCTGGTCACTGACTGTTACTATGGTGATTCAAGTTGTCAGCGCCGACAAACGTTGATGAAACACCCCCCTGAGCGCATAGCTACCTTGAACTTTACATATTTCGCCGGCTTCGAAATCGAAGATGGATATGTTTCGCAAATCCATGGAAATGACGCTGAACTGTGTTACAAAGCAAAATTGGGTTGTCATGGTACGTTGATACTGTCTGATACCATCAGAAGCAGATTTGATTTTAATTGCAGATCAGCTCTTCGTTCATCAGTTTGGGGTATTTTTCGACCATAAAATTAAAGACACATCATCACACCTTTACCGTGGAAAGATTCTTGGAGGCTGTGTTTACCCTCGCTATTTGCATAAACCTTCGAGCCTTTTCAACAACTTCTGAGATACCAGAGCTCATCTGGCGCTCTCATTGGCTGAAAGCGATCCGGTGTGCGGCCCAGCACAGGTGCATCTCGCAGGCAGGGTGGTGTGTGCTGCTACGGTACACGCGGGTACTGGCTAGCATAGAATCAATCCTGTGGACATCACTGGACGTATACCGCAGTAATGCGACCGATCGAAACTTCTTGGAGGAGAAAAGAGAATCATGTCGATATGAAGGAAGAGAATGATGAATGAACATCGGATGTCGGGACATTTGGATTAAATCTTCATCATGTTTTCATGAAGTGGATATTTTTTGAGTTATGTGTCTTTTACACCGCGGAAAAACTGGAGGAGAAAGGTGCTTGCGATGGGTTGTGGGAGCGGCAAGTTAGCTCCCGACTCCCCGATTGTGGACAAGCACATCGACTGGGTAAAAACGGTGGAGACTGGCGGAGTACCGAACGGGTACAACACATCGGCCAAAGTAAGTCAGTACAACCGCATCAATAATGGAGAAAATAGACCACAGAAGAAGGCCCGGTGGAAGGTCAAGTTCGACCCCAGGGTCAACGCAAAATATGACATTAAGGCCCTTATCGGGACTGGCACGTACAGCCGAGTGGTACGAGTGGAGCACCGCTCCTCCAAGCAGCCCTACGCCATCAAGATGGTGGAGAAGAAGAGGGAGGGCAAGCAATTCTGGGAAGTGGAACTCAATATCTTGCGCCGAGTTAGGCACACCAACATCATACAACTCTTGGAAGTGTTCGACGGCAAGGACAGAATCTACATGATCATGGAACTAGCCACGGGTGGCGAGTTGTTCGATAGGATTGTAACGAGAGGGAATTTTACGGAACGAGATGCCACATACGTTTTGCATATGGTTCTCGATGCTATTCGCTATTTGCATGGACTTGGCATCACGCATCGAGACATAAAACCTGAGAACCTTCTGTATTATCATCCAGGAAATGACTCAAAAATCATGATCACCGACTTTGGACTTGCAAGTTATCGTAGGACAACAGAAGGGCCAGAGAATAACATGATGAGGACAATATGTGGGACACCAGAGTACATTGCTCCTGAAATACTCTTGCGAAAGCCGTACAATCAGTCGGTTGACCTCTGGGCTATTGGTGTCGTGGCTTACATCCTTTTGAGTGGTCGCATGCCGTTTGACGACGACAACAGGACACGGTTATATCGAAAGATACTCAGGGCTAAATATTCCTTCACTGGCGACGTGAGTGAAGCTAATTATGTATTCATCTAATATGTCTGACATTCCTTTTTCTAGCCTGCATCACCAAGATGTACATTTATTTACTGTACTGTTTTGTTTTGTTTTGTTTTGTTTTTTGTTTTTTGTTTTTTGTTTTTTATTTTATTTTGTTTTGTTTGTTTTGTTTTGTTTTCTATTTTTACATAAGGATGTGCATGGATGCATACATGTACATTTCATTTTACAGTGTAACTGTAGATTGACTGACTGATACATTTTCATCAAAATATCTGAAACACAATGACAAGGCATATCATATAAGCACAAGGCCATGTATAAATGCTTCAATCAAAGAATTATAGAGGCTCTCTCAATGATCCCAACCTTTAACTTCAGTATCCTAAAAGAATGTCAGGTAAACAACAACAAAAGGACTTGAAGAAAAAGCTTTGTGCCAGGGGAAAGGGGGAGAGAATTGGAAGCATTACCTGGGTATGTGATGAAACCTCATAGCATGATTTCTGTCAAGTAGGTGCATGGGGGAATTGTGAAATGTCATTCCACAACATTTTTATAGAATTGGAGAGTTCATCCAGACCTGAAATGAGAAAGTTTGAAACTATATAAATTTTACTCTTTTTACAGGATTTATTAGCAGCCTCTAATATGCAAATTATATGGAGTGATGTCATGCCCCCCCCCCCCCCCCCCCCCCGTGTCTCACATTGACCTTCACTCATATCTTCTCTAAGTTTCCTGAATAGTACATGAAATGAAAATGAAAATAGATCAGCACATCATTGTTTTGTTTCTATTAGCTCAGCAACAATGACAGTTTTAGAATGAAAGGTTGCACATGCAGTCGCAAAATTATCAAACCAACCTTTTTATGATAGAGTAGATGTATTGTGCACAAACCAATGTGGAAATTGCAAGTTAATGACACAGTCATATCACCTCAGGCAGTTTTCATTCCGTGGTTGCAACCACTATCAGACAACTCCGTGAAAATGGGTAAACTTAGGGATTCTATTTCAACATTTTGATTTTTCTGGTTCAAGTTTGATGACACTTTATTGATATCAACTTTGATAATGGAACAGTGAAATGATACTGCACTTTGCAAAGCAGTGCTTCAGTGAATTTATACCACGGCAGGAAACTATGTGTAAGAAAAAAACAAACCTCCCTGGCTTCTGTACATAAATTGCACATAATTATGCCTGTACATGTATGTATATGGATCATAAACCAGACTTCAGTTGGCCCAAAACAGTATTTGCACTATTCAACAGTGAACAAAGACATTTTTATTGTACAAGATCAACATCGGATGATAGCATGGCTGTGGTAATCATCCAGGTTCTATCTTTTTATGACATTCTGAGTCATTCTAGATTTTATGCTGTGTAAACCATGAAGCAATAAAAGCATGAAGGCCATTGGTTAATAGAGGCCAAAGTTCTTTCCCCAGGCAATTGAAGACTTGGTAATCTGTCCTTGATGGCCACCTTTTTCAGTGTAAAACAGATAACCATCACAAAGACAGGTGTTGCTGTGCATTTGTAATGACCTGTTCAACGCATATCACTTGTCTGAGTTCTGTGAATTCATAGTGGAGAAGAAACTTTATAACAAGTGGGCTATCTACCATGGTAGTCTCTGTTGCTTAATGTACCCAGCAGTATAGCCACAACAGAATTCTCATTGATTTCTAATGGGAAATAAATCTTCCTGATGCATTTCTGTTTTGATATAATGACAATCTGACCATATAGACTGATCTCTTTATTGTCAACCTAATTTAGCTGCTGAGACATGTGTCACTTGTGTCTGGCATATAATATGCAATGTAGAAACTGGGAGTTAGTCCGCAATCTTATTTCATCATTTATAACCAGTGCTTCTTGGGTATGCCTACATCATGTCAAGAAACTAACAATCTGTAGATTTAAGCATCAGAATGATGTACATTGTATCTTAATTTCATGGAGATTATCCTTTTCTTTTGAGCCAAAATAAGATTTTTTTTTAATCTTGTTTGTCCTTGGGGGCCACCATGAGGGCCACATTAATGTTGTTTAGCATACAAGGGGTAACATATGAATTAAAATACCTTTTCCTTTAATGCCAAAACGAGCTACAATGTAAGCTGTCTGTGACATAACAAGTATGTCTCAAATGAAACTGTATAGTTCTGGTGTGAATTAACACAATTTGAATGCTAAGCAAGTGACTGTACTGGGAAATACCCTAGTATAAATTTGTAACGGGACTGTACCGCGACAAAGTACAGTGGTACAGTTTGTGATGGGAGATGCATATTCACATTGCCACCCATCCCACTTCAACTGGGGTACAACAAGAATGCCCCACCGGGACAAGTGAGCAATGTGAATGCAGTACAGGTGCTTACTTGGCACTAAATACCTGTAGATGTACGTAGGCCTACTGGAGAGATTCACACCAGAAGTAGGGCCTATACAGTTTCATCTGAGAAATGCTTGCAAATCACACTGGGCAAGAATAATAAATGATGAATGTTGCTGCCTATATCCCCCTCCCTTTGTTGATGTACAGTTACAATGTAGGCACTGTTGTCTTTGAGAATTCAAGTACTTGATTAAAAATAAATAGATTTATTAATCTCACATTTTCCTGTCAAGAGATGTTCATTCGGCATAGGCCTACTTACGTGTGTACCTCAAATTTGAGTGTGCTATGTAGAACAAAAATGTAGCCTGGCCTCGCCTATTTCTTTCAAGAAATATCGTAGACATGCAGCCAAGTCTTGCATTATGCAGTTTTGTGTGAACCCTTTTTTGTTCCCCCTTCTCCTCAACTTTGAATGTTTTGTGCATAGCTAGCTAGAAGTATAATCAAGCACCAGGGCTGCATCGAACAATGAGACATTCTGGTATGTTTTCCCTTTGTTAACTCTCCTTCGTTGTCGGGAGAAATCTTATTTGGAAATAGTTTCACAGAGTCCTATTTTTACCAGAATGGTTCCCCCTTCATCACTCCTACACATGCCCCCAAGGGCATGATTTCTTATTCTACCTGCTGTGTACAACTATTCATGGATTTCATTGCTGGTGCAAACAAAGTGGAATGACCATTAGCAAAATGTGACCGGGACAATTGATCATGTCCAAAGCTCAGTTACTTTCAGACAGTTCGGGGGGAAGTAAGGGTGTTGTGTATTTGTCCAGGTCGCTCAGGAGGGGGCGGCAAGTTCCCAAGGAGGAGAGCAGTTCCTTGGGGCATGGGATCTGCGTGGGGGAACCAAATTCCAGCGGTATTGTCCAATCACCATTCAATTAGGTGGTACATACAACAGTTTTGTATCCGTTGTTGTACGTGTTACATGTAGGCCTATGTATTTATTGGAAGGATTTGGATGAGACAAACAACCTACACAGGCAAAGAAAATATGATTACAATTTGTGTTGATGACTCTTTCCCGTTGCTGTCATGACTTTGTAAACTGACAAAGATTGAGGAGGTTTGAGAGAGTTCTGTCCCACCTGCCAGGTAAAGTTGAACAGGGCCCCATTTCATAAAAAGTTGATATGATAACAACTCTTGCTGGAATGACAATTGTCATGGTAACCAAAGAATGCAGCTTCCTGATTGGCTGTTGCTATGGGAAGTTGTCATTCCAGCAAGAATTGACATCCTAACATCTATGGGGCCCAGGTCATCTTAAACTGTGCTTTTGTGCTTACATTGAAAAAATGAAAGGCATGAAAGGTTGGAATGGATTTCATGGACATCAGTGGATTGCATTGGCCTGTCATATAACATTAGTTGTTTAATCATTAATCTATACATGTAATGCCGGGGGATGCTCAAAATTACTAAACAAAAAAGAAAATCCAGAGCCTACAACTTGTATAATCAGTCTTTTCTAATTATTGATTTCAAAGAATTTCAAAGAAATTACTGCAGTATGTATGATAGTCAAGTATAAGTTGTACTGTTTGTGATACAGTGCAGGCCATACGAGAAATTCCAATGCCTTGCCTGTGAATGATTGGTCAACCATCAATTTGATCTTTGACCATTAGGGTCACTTCGCTGTAACCTCCAACTATTGGCCTAAACTGTAGCTACTAGGTCATTGCCAAGACCCAGAGAGAAGATGAAAGTGAAAGTAGAAGAGCCAAAAATCCTTTGATTCCCTCAAGGCAAGTGCTAGCAGATTAGAAGAAATACCTTTGGGTCACAAGACTGAACAGGAAATGGACATTACTAAAATCAGTTTTGACTGAAGGGCCACTGCTTGTTTCAGAAAAATGACACAAAAATCTGGGGGAAAAAATGTGTGTTTATATTTTCATTCAATTTTCAAAATATTTAATATTGCAAGAGCAAGTAAGGTCAAAGTTTAGATGAAGATTGTGGCAATTGCATTGTACCAGGAGTATATTTTCAGTGAAAAAGCAGAAGAACAGAGTGAAAGAGAAAGCATCATACACCTGATCAGTGTTCCTGTGAAGTCATATTGGTCAAAACAACTACATTGTTGATTTTTCATGTGCTTTTAGGTGTTACATAATTCTGTAAACTTAATTTACAGGAGTTGAGAGCTGAACCAGCACAGAGACATGCCTCTACACCAAAGTTTATCCTGAATTCTTTAAACATGGACTACTTTCAAAGTTTTGTAGTAAGATACTCATTTCTGTTGATTCTCCTGCTGATGCTGTTGAGGCATGACTAAAGTATGATTTTTGTACCACTCACCAAAAACAGGCATTTGGGCAACCTGGGTCCTTTACATTTCAAGAGTGACTTTGTCCTACAGAGAGATTCAGTTGATCTAAGGCTGGGCTCACATAGAAGTATACGGTATATGGTATTCGCTATTCTCTATACGTTATACGGGCATGGCGGGTCACATAAGGTAGCACACGTGTATTCTTTTGGTGTCTATACGTACAATGTACATGTACCTGAAGTTTATTTCTGTTTAAAAAAAAGAAAAAACAAATTTCTACATAACTTATTGACATTCGAAAATAAACTTGTTTTGGCCTAACTTACATGTAAAGCAGAGAAATCACCTCTGCAAATTATTGAACTTCTAAATACAATATAACTTTTAATTATTTTTTTTTTCAATTGGGTTACTTCAGCCAGTCAATCAAGATGGGGTTATTTGAGCCATATGATTTTACACACTAAAAACTAAAATTTTATTTATTTATTTATTTATTTTTATTTTTATTTTTGTGTGTGTGTGTGGTGAGGATGGGGGTGGTCATGGGGGAGGGGGAATTTGTCAGGAAATACTGTATTTATGTTCCCAAATATTCATTTTAACATTTTAAACATGTATCAGCCTTATTGACTTTATCAGTTATTCATATTTTTACTTTGATGATGTCATTTTTATGGGGGGGGGGGGGGAGGTAGCTTAATTCTACTACCCCATTCCAGCTCTGTTATAAACAATATTTTCTTGGATTAAATCTATTTCCACATTATTTTCAACTAATTATCAGAATAATTAAGTAATTAATCAAATATTTCAATGAAATGAGTACCAAGAAAATAATTTATAACCTACCTTATCTAACCAAAGCACACATTCAGAACACCAGATGCCACACCCGAACAGGATGGTATACGCTGCACGAAAATTGAACAAGCACGATTCCCACTATGCTATACTATACACAGCTATACGGCATTTTTGAATAGTGCCCTATTACACTGTACGTGTATGTGACCCGGTATTAGGAAATCCTATTGTTCGATTCAAGCTATCCGCGTGCCCTCAAAAACATGCACCGTATACCCGAATGGTATACTCCTACAGTTTACATATATATATATGAACCCAGGCTAAGGCAGGCAGGAATGCCATGGGGTCTGTCACACTCTTCCTGTCAAAAGCAGTTTGATTTTGTAATGATACTCATTTATTCTGTGAGCACACCTGGCAATGTATGCTTTAAAGTTCATTATCATAAATTTGAACAGCCAAATAGAAGCTTGAGAACTGTGAGGAAAATGAAATAACATGGCAATCATGGTATGTGAAGTTTCAAGTTGTCACTCGGTCTAATTTGAAATATGATACATTAAGTGCGTGCCCCTGTTCAGGGTTCTCGCCAGGAATTTCTTCACGCTTGTCGGCATTTATGCGCGCTGTTCTGGGGGTGGGTACGGAAGCCTTCGCTAATGCTCAATACAACACAGATAAATCGCCGCTAAAATGCCACTAAATGCGACATTTTCACGGAGATGTAATGAACGTTGTGAGGGGCATATTCTCACAGAAACAATGCAGAAACTCCATACCTTTTGTTAGCGGCAGTTTGTTAGCGCCGTCTGCTCGACCACGTGGTAGGCCTATTGCATGCAAATGCGCGAGAAGCGATCGAGAACTTTCGGGACATCGTTGCACTTTCCTTTCTGGGTATACTGCGGTAGTTTGGCCGTGACATCAAAGAGATATCATACAAAAATGTAATGATGATCATTATTCTGAAGGTTTGTTTAATCATAAAATGAAACGATTCATTACTGAGTACTTCGACGGTTTTTAATCAAAAACAACAACAACACCAAAGGTCGGTACTACAGATGAATGTTCAAAATAAAACTGATTTCGTTCGAAGATTAACAAGCATTTTTTCTTTATTAGTTTCCGATCAACGAACCTTCAGAAAGGAATCTATCATATATCATCGTTATTGTTTCAGTCTAACAAACCTTCAGAATAAGAAAACACCCTTTTGGGGCCGTTGTTGTATTCCGAAATTATACTGGCAGAATATTCGAAATAACAAAACTGATTTCGTTTGGATATAAACGAATATTTTTTCCTTTATAATTTTTCTATTAACGATCATTCAGAATTAAGAATGTAGAGTATTATTTTGCCATTATTCTTTCGGAGTAACGAACCCTGAGGGTAAGAAAACTGTAACCGTTTTCATTTCTTCTTTATCGTTTTCCGATTAACGATCGTTCAGAATTAAGAATCTAAAGTATTATATCGTTATTCTTTCGCAGTAACGAACCTTCAGAGTAAAAGAAAACTGTAACCGTTTTGGGGCCGTCGTTTTATTCTGAAATTTCACTGACGGAAACGTTCGAAATAACAAAACTGATTTCGTTGTGAAATGAACGGACATTTTTTAAAATCATTTTTGGATTAACGAACCTTCAGAATAAGGAATATACTCGGTAGCATTATTTTTTCATTAATCTGTCGGAGTAACGAACCCTAAGAGTAAGAAAACTGCAACTGCTTTTTGGGCAGTTTTATTCCAAATTTCACTGGCAAAACGTTCGAAATGACGCAGTGATTTCGTTTTGAAATTTACGGACATTTTTCTTTATTCAATTTTCGGTTAACGAACCTTCAGAATAAAGAATCTAATGTTATTTCATCATTACTACTTCTGTCGGAATAACAGACCCTTTATAGAGTACGAAAACACGCTGTTTTGTGCCGTCGTTTTATTCCGAAATTTCACTGACAGAAACGTTCGAAATAACAAAACTGATTTCGTTGTGAAATGAACGGACATTTTTTCTTAATCATTTTTTGGATTAACGAACCTTCAGAATAAGGAATATACTCGGTAGCATTATTTTTTCATTAATCTGTCGGAGTAACAAACCCTAAGAGTAAGAAAACTGCAACTGCTTTTTGGGCAGTTTTATTCCAAATTTCACTGGCAAAACGTTCGAAATGACGCACTGATTTCGTTTTGAAATTTACGGACATTTTTTTTTTTTTAATTTTCGGTTAACGACCTTCAGAATAAAGAATCTAATGTTATTTCATCATTACTACTTCTGTCGGAATAACAGACCCTTATAGAGTACGAAAACACGCTGTTTTGTGCCGTCGTTTTATTCCGAAATTTCACTGACAGAAACGTTCGAAATAACAAAATTGATTTCGTTGTGAAATGAACGGACATTTTTTCTTAATCATTTTTTGGATTAACGAACCTTCAGAATAGGGAATCTAGCATTATTTTATCATTAATCTGTCGGAGTAACGAAAAAAAAAATGAATCTTGGTTGCGATAACTGATGCTGGTGTAGAGAAAAACAAAGACAGCTCGCTCAAAAGATGCTTCCTTCTTTCAGTTTATTTTCTCCCCAGTCATTCCTATCGTTCTCCTCCCATGAACCCCTGCCATGCGCGGACGATGAACAAAACAAACTGTTACCGATGCTTCAATGAAAAAAAAAAAGAAGAAGAAAGAAACACGTCCTCAAAGCGAATTATCTACACTTTTCAAGTTGAACAAATTGATGTTCGTAATGAAGAATAAAAAAAAAAGCACGACCTCAAGCAGTGGGGAAACTTAATATCATGGCTTGTGGAAATTTCCATGAAATTTCCACGAAAGCCAGGTGTCAGATAAAGAATGTCGCGCGTACTGCCACCTTGCTTCAGTGGTCGTAAACAGCGTGTACATAGCATGTAAACCAACTGGGAACATTGATGAATGATCATTATTTGTTTTCTGCCCATGAAGGCCCCCTAACCCACCTTTTAACAAACCAAGCCAGAAGCACGTGGAGCATTACGTATACGTTGAACTTGAAAGACCATCATGACAGAATTACTATAAATTTCGGCCCGGAGAAGGAAAATGGAATATTCACGAATGACGTTTACAAATCCATAGAAATTTGAAAAGGCTAAAATGGAACGCATGGCTTTTTAGATTTAAAAAAAAAAAAATAACCCTCTGAAACTACCAAAACCTAAATAACAATTTGCATTTGCTTACTCCATCGCACGTTTTTTCTTTTCTTTTTTTTTTACGAAAAAATGGAGTTAATTTTTCTCTCTGCGGCAATGCTTTGAACGCATCTAATTTTGCGTCATTGCCGATGGCCAGCTTCCTAAAGAATTGATACGAATCCTTTCAAATATACGAAACAAAGTCTAAAGATCCTGGATCCTGGCGGTGAATTTCGGTGGTATTATAAATCCTGCTCACTATCAAAATTTAATCATCTGTTCCTTGCGCCATTTTACCAACCAACTGTTCCTGAAAATTTCATCCTAATCTCTTCCCAAATTTTGACTTACATTTGTATTTTGCAAATAGAGAGACAGACATGCAGACAAA
Source organism: Diadema setosum (assembly GCA_033980235.1). NCBI lineage: Eukaryota > Metazoa > Echinodermata > Echinoidea > Diadematoida > Diadematidae > Diadema > Diadema setosum. Next base: position 10,923,786 of record CM067066.1, read on the forward strand.
CTAACAAACAAACCAAAGCAGCCAAAAAAAAAAAAAAAATACAACCTTTGGGCGGAGGGGGGCATGCATTTCATATCGTTTGTTTTTGCGTAACCCGACAACAAGCGTGACAACAAGCGAGCACGTGTCAGCCTTCCTCAGCCTCCTTCGGCCTCCGACCCTCTCTTCCCGTCCTCTCTCTCCCTCTCACAATACTAGTACACTGAACCGTTGTACACGCAGGCGGCGGTAAGTGGCCGGCTGGGTGCTTGTGCATGTGTGTGTGGATCCCAAATCAGAGCGCATGTGAGTGAGCAAGTGTGTGATGTGGTGTGTATCATATCAGCAGGGAGGTGAGACCTCCCTGGTATCATGATCAGCTAGTACACGTCGCTCTGTTGAGCTGCGTTGTTGTGATCGGTGCGGTGATTGCGTGGGTAAATTTTTGCGCTTGTATAAGTATGTAAACTGCTGCTGCTTTCAACATCTAGTTTCTTTTCTAGCCAGATAATAAAGACTGAAAAAGGCGAGAAATTGGTCCGAACTTAGCTCGTCAAGCAAGTTACCCTTGTCGGCAAGTTCACGCGTGGTGTTACCCTTGTCGGCAAGTTTTACCCTTGTCGGCAATTGCTTCTTCAAACCGCACGCTTGTCGGGGCCGACAAGGGTGATAGATACGCTGGCGAGATCCCTGCTGTTGTGACATTAACATTACCCCTTTGGTCTGTATTGAGCTTTATTAGACTTCTGATGTCAGTTTGTTCTCTGGATTACTCAAACACATACAGTACCATCCAATCTGTAGGTACCATTCTCATTAAACATGCATAAATTGTGATTATCATGGTGGTAGAAAAAAAAAAGTGAATATTATGAAGGATTTGTTTATGTTTTCCCACAAAGGAGATGAAAATAATCATTCAAAAGCTGTCATTTCTGAGCACATATCGGCTAGGACTACACCTGTAAATACCAAGCGATCAAAAATAAGACTATGAGAAGTTGACAAGTAATGTATTTATTAGTCAGATTAAAGTTATTGAATCAAATACTGTTTTGATCTGGTAATTATACAGTTAGGATGATGCAATGCAGAGAGCTGTTTTTGTGTGCAAACACAATGTTCAGCAGATGGGCAAGTCAAGTAAAAATAAACGATTCTTTCTTGTATAGAGTCTTGATAGAATGACCCTGTTGTCTAGAATTCTGTGCTTTGTATCTGACTCAATGGGCATAAATCACCATTTGACAGGCATTTAAGGGTCCAACTGCAGCCTACCTCTTCCCACCTCTGACATATATGACCTGTGTTTCCATGGTAACCGTAAAACAATGGCTGTCCTGCTGAGGTGAAAGTTGGCGCAGTGCCATCGTGTGGAAAGTTGTGAAGGAAAGGGAGCACAAGTAAAATAAGCATCCCATTGTTTGGTGGACCTTTGAGGTCATGTCGCCTGATTGTGATATACAGGTGTCTTACAGATATTTTCAAAGTTCCCTTTCCTACCAATGATCATGGCATTTTACATTTTCTTCTGCATGATTTTTATGTCATTGTTTTGCTCTCTTTCTCTGCAGTAAAGGATTTATAATGTGCATTGTTTTTTCGACTTCATGGTTCCCATGTTCCCCCTGCCGTGTTTTGAACACTTGTGCTTTGATGGGCTTCATAGCACAATAGCCCTCTTCAGGAAGGTTTCAAAGCAGGAGTTCTCTGAGTTTCAAGATTTGAAGTAGACTACATAGTTCTGTTTGTGTGTGAATATGTGTATTAGTGTGTGTATGTGTGAATTTGAATAGATTATTTTGCATTATTCATCTTGGAAGAATGTGGGATGCCACTGCATTCTATATACAAATTCTCAGTGGTGAATTGTTTAGATGCAGTGTACATTGTAGCAAAACAAAGACATTGATATGTATGACAGGTTTATAGATTGCTAGATGGGAGAGAGAAGAGATAAAGAAGAAGAAATCCTATTTAGGCCTACTTAACTATTTTATATCATAAAATGGATTTGTCACAGCTGTTGATTACATACAATAACATACAAACTGATGTTTGTTTGTTTGTTTGTTTAATTGTTTTTTACCATTTTGGCCTCATTGTCAAAGCAGAATACATGCATGCAGTATATGGGCCTACCAGATATCCCTGGGCCTACTGACTGTTGTACTCCAAATCTGTGTGAGAGTCCATGTACAGTACTTGGGTGTTTTCTTCTTGTCTTTTTCTATTTGCCGCAAGGAGAATTCTTTGCTTTTGCTTACTGTATAACCTCGTGAAGAGTTGTGCAGCAGGATGCTTTTACTGTCTTGGTCTTGACCAGGGTAACTATACTGAACTGAACAAGATGACAGTGATATCTGGAACTATGCGGTGTTGAGATAGAGGGTCAGTCTCAAATTCCCAATGCATCATGGGATGTTACAGTCATGTGGTGGTTTAAAGGAAGTATGGTAGAATTAGATATGGATGGTCCTCCTTTGCTGACCACATATCAGTTGTGGGATGGTCTTTGGTCAAGACACAAAGAAACCCTCTGTGCAAAGAGATTGTGTGCTTAGTTTGTGAACGAGTTAAAACTATCTGCATCCCCTTCTCCAGTAAACCCATCCATTCAGAGTTTGAATGCTCCTATTCTGCACATTTAAATGCCATTCAGAAGATAGCTGTCCAGCACTGAACCTTTTTATCATTGAATATCTCGTTGTACTCCCATCCCTCCAGCTCCCATTGTGCACTTTGTTTGCTCAGAAGAATAAAGATTCTGTGATCCGCTCTGTTTTTCTGGAAGGAACAAAGAGGTGGGGATAATGGGGCCCATAAAAGAGAGCACATAGCGCCCTGCTCAACTCTGGCTGGATGCTTTGTGTAAGGGGGTGATTTAGCAGATGAGGGTGTGAGGGCATAATTCTTCCCTTGTTTTTGCCAACTTTGAGACAGGATAAGCCACAAAGAAGAAGGGTTTTAGAAGGAAAAATCATTGTTTGATGACTTGTCAGTCTTTCACTTCCCTTCCAAAGAGGATGAATGCATACCCATGCTGGTTGTTAGCATCTGTATGTTCTTTCAACAACCATGAGTGTAGGGAAATTCAAATATTTGTTACTGGATAAATGGATGTCAAAAAGAACTGGGCCCTTTATGCTTTATTGTAAAGATACATTGCGTTAAATGTGGCATTATTCCTTCCATATACTAATTGCATGATGGTCGACATTAACAACAGAAATGCTTTGAACATGGGAAGAATATATGAACTAAAAATGTTATCACAATTGTTCATTGCTGTATTTGAGGTGTTCGTTTTATGTAAACATCCCAAATGACATTCTTTTTTAAAAAGAAATTAGTGTAGAAATTCGGATAGGTGCAGTAATTATCTTCGGGGTGTACAGTTTGAAAATCTTGATACACCATTTAAAAAAAAAAAAAAAAAGTTGTTTTTTAAGAAATTAAGAAGTGAACACGTTGGAGCTGTTGGAATAAAGCAAAAGATAGTTGAAAAGAAACTCCCCAGATCTTTTTATTCTCTTACTCAGCATGGAGATTACTGCACCAAAGATGAATATCTCCAGGTATCAAATGATATGATTCCTTTTGTCATAATGCAGTGATATTATGAATCTTTCAGTAACTTCAGGACGTTGTAAATGTCTTGCTATGATACATAACAAAACATTTTCCAAGCTTGACTACATGCTACTGAACAGGATTTCACCTGTAAAGAAGAGTTGTAACTTTATAGCTGTGGGACAACAAGTACAGTATTATTCTTGATTTCAATTGTTGCTCTTACTGCAAAGTTTATCTTATGAAATCAAATATTATTTTGAAGTCAGAGTGTCAGTTATGCCCTAATGTAAGTTTATCACCTCAATTTCACTTGATCTGGAAAACATTGTTTGAGAGAAAAATAGATATGGAATAATGTTTAGTTTTTCAATTGACAGAATAATGCATGGAGTGTCAATAAATGAGATGCACACACATAACCAAATTATATTACATTTTTCCCCCCACTGGGATATTTATTATTTTACATCAAACATATATTCATCTAAACACGTAATACATCATAATATTTAAAGCAAAGTACTTTGAAAAACAGACAATGAAATATCGTGACTCAAATTGTATTACATTTTGCGAGGAGTTTCTTTGAAGTTTTGATGAGGGAACTACCCCCCCCCCCAAAAAAAAAAACAAAAAACACTCATATCACCAAGCCATCTGCTATTGGCGGAGGTTTGTCCTCTAAGAAAGTTGAAATGATACTGTGATTGTGCAAAAAAATAAATATATCCTTTCCTAACATACTTGTACGGCCCATGGCAACCCAGTGCATACAGCGGGACTCCCTTAGTAAACCATACCTACAACCTGTACCTTCGTATTGTTGTATGTAGTGACTAAATAGATTATATTCTATAAAAGAATATGAAGTTGATCTTGTTCATCATTTGCCATATGATTCAGTAATGTCTTGAAACTAATGTTGGTACACAGGTCTGTTTAAATGTCCTTGCTTTCACTTTGAAAGCAGCATTAACAAACCTTCCATTGTGCCTCAGCCCAGGCCAATTCATGAATATTTAATGAGGTCTAAAAGTCTTTAGCCTGTGTTCTCACACAGCTATCAATCACACAGAAATATCTGGCTTTGAAAGTGTTTTTCTGTACATGTAGGTCTACGTGTTTGTTTGATGGCATGCCACAAACAAGCAATCAATAAAACAAAAACTAATTATATGCATCAATAATTATATGCCTGCACGTTACCCTTTCTTCACCAAAACTCAGTTATTTGATTCCACAAAATTTGAGACAGATCTCTTGGAATGACTGATTTATGTTTCTTCCTTTGTTGAGTTACATCATGGAAATGGCTGAATAAAAAAAAAATCAATGTTGCATAAATTTATAGAATCCACATTTTTGTTGTATACACACAAGCCACAGAAACAGTATTTGCACATTTGAATTGTCCTCTGTTTATTGGTATAGTATTTGAGATAATCATTATCATGATATTTGTTTCTTGAATACAGCCATATGGAATATTGTATGTAGTTCTGTTGGTGATTTTGTTAAATTAATGATGTTATATTCAGACACTATAGGCTGGAAATGAGGTGTAGTCTCCATGCAATTTAATTTCAGAGTTGTTGAGGGTCGTTAGCGTGTATATACACGTGTACAAAGTTTCAATAGAGATTTGACCGAAGACTAGCATCTAGGTGTGTTGGTGTGCCTCATTGCCATCCCATGGGACCATGATGTCATATCCCATTGTGACATCAGATGCCAGAGGTCGTAGAGGAGTGTTATGCAGCTCATTTAAACTATAACGGTACAAGGGAACAAAGGTGGCGATCAATTCTATTGATTGACTTGGTTGCCTTTGTTGAGGAGACAGAATTGGGGCAATGTTTAGCTTTGTAGATGAATTAGGGACACAAGGGGAAGAGGAAAGGGGAAGGGGATGGCCTTTTGGTGATTTAAAACATCAGTTATATCGATATGGCATGTCTATGTGTACACTCTTGTACATGAGACATACGTAATAATGTATGAAATATTGTGAACATGGAGCAAACATGTAGCCATGGCAACCATATATCTCATTTATTCATGAGAGTTTCATATCCAGATACTACTGTAGAAGAAGAGCATGAAAGAGTTTTGTCACCAACAAGGTCAAACTTAGGGGGTATCCCACCGGGCTTGAAACTAGTTCGCGACTAGTTCGTGACTCCAGATTTTGCTAGTTGCAGAGACATCTCCGCGACGTCTCCGAGACGTCTCCTGAAAATTACAAAGTCTCCGATTAGTCGCAAGAAGTTTAAACATTTTCGATTTTTCACGAAGTCTCCGCGACGTCTCCGAGATGTCTCCATCAGTTGCGGAGACGTCGGGGAGACTAATCATATCCGCAACTGCTGAGACGTCTCTGCGGCTCTATTTGATGCTGTCTGACCTACTTTAGAAACCATGTGACCCATCTGCGTGCTGACATCCTGCCTAGATCAAGTCAGGTGATTCTGCAACGGCTCCCTCATATTTGAAATTTTTTGACACCTGCCATAACTCGTCTCAGAGATGTCTCCTTGGTGAGACCGCAAGCCATTTTGTTGTTGGAGATGTCTCCGCGACTGCTGTGACTGATAGTTGGAGACGTCGCGGAGACGTCTTCTTTGGTGAGATACTAGCTTTCGTATGTAACTTTTCATGTGGTATTGCCAGTGCAGATTCTCTGTTACATCATTCAGTTCAGCTGGAATTTCACCTTTGTGCAGGTCTATGGAAAGGTATTAGTCTGTGAATTCCAAGACATTATTGAATATCTCATTCAAATGTGCAGTTTAACAGATCGCCACTTGATGAAAATGTCAAAAGCAATGATGATGGAGTCTTTATCATTAGAATGTGAATAGGGGTGTCATGGTTTTCTTCAGTAGCGGCTTGTTGGTTTCTTGAATGTGGCATCTCCCTTCCTGTACAGTTCTCTTTCTTGTGGCTCTGTGTGCAGAAATCAAAACATGTTTACTCTATGACTCTACGAGACACATTTATAGATTTCTCACAATATCCTGATAGGTACATGAGAAAACAATGTACTATGTTACATAGGCCTAGAAACCATCTCTTTCAACAGAATACCAATCAGAATGCCAAACATTTTAATTGAAACAGATGGTGATGACTTCCAACGTTTTGTCAGTCCTTTTAGGCTTCTTATATAAATATCTGCATCATACTTGATATGAATATTATTCACATGGTTGTTCTATTACTTTCTTGATATGTGGATAATTTCAAGTTTTTAGCCATCCACATCAATCCAAGTGCCAGAACTTGCATAGTCTTTTAATGAAGCAGAAATCGTTTTGCATTTCTGCAAGACAGAATCACTTCCTCACACGTTAAAATGGAAAAAGAAACAAAACATTCCAAAACAACCTGTCAAAAGCTGTTGTGACTATCAACTGTTCAAGACTGGAAAACAAGTATTTTACATTCCCCATGTAAACATTTGTCACTCATATGACTTTACTTTTTTTGGGGAGGGGGGGGGGGGTGGGCAAAAGTGACTGTCACCAACCCCTATTGTACAGAAATAAATTGCTTTTACTGTCCTTTAGGGAATTCTTCTGTGTGATCTCTGATGACAATTTTTCACTTACAGCATTCAGGTTTCAAGCACGTTAGGAACTACCGGATAAATTCATACCACTGTCCTGTTAGAAAAGGAGTTTGAATCCCTCACCAGGGCTTCCATTATGTTGAGGTAGTTTAAACAAACCTTAGGTTTCTGGTTTTGTCAAAAGAGTGGTGGTTTCGATTGACTTTTGCTGCTGTTTACAGTTTGCCGACAAAGGTCTATATCCAGTCAATTTTCCCTTCTGTGTGGACGTCGACAAATAGAAGATATTTTTCAATTTGCATGTTTTTCCAAACATTTGCGTTCGTACCAGGCAACCTTTCTTGCCTCCTTTATCTCTTACTTCCTACTCAAAACACTTCAAACCTCTTCTCTTCGTCTCCTGCCATTGAAATTTGTCATCCGGGCAGACCCAAGTGAAATACGTCCGGCATCCAACACGGTCGAATTCAATTACCTATCACTCTGTCAGCTTTGTTCAAACCAGAAAAATCCTTCATCCATCTAATATTGAGTTGATTTTTGTTTTCCTGAAACATGAAAATAGTTACTGCAGAGTGAAAATATTCATCAAAGTGTTTTCCTTATGCAACTACATTTTTTCATGAAGCAAATATGCCCCAATATCGGCAGTGGAAGATTATACTTGTGTAGAGGGGGCGGCAGATGCCTCCATTAGCATAAGAGTGGGTCTGTTTGCGTTTGCGACAGTGGAGAGAGGTAGGGGCTGTGTGTGAGGAGGGTACCCACCCTTGGAGTTCTTCATCCCCCTTCCAACAAGCAAACCATTATGTCCGCCTGAGCCAATCCTAAAAGCACACACCAAATTGCAGGCCTGAATGGCAGAAATTCAGTGCACCTGAAATACATGACTCATTGCTGCATTTAAGCACAGGACTTGGTCTTCTTTTTTGGTTCCTTACTGTACAGGTGGAGAAAATTTATTCTACACCATTTGTGAATACATGAAGGGTTTGTTTGCAAAAACCGATAAGTCCATTTTTGAAGATTTTGAAGTACGATCTCTGTCATAAAGTACAAAATAATACCTTTTAAGTGATATATTGGTCACTACATAAAAAGATATATTTTTTAAGTAACGGTCAAAAGAAGCAAAAATGTTCTTATTATTCTCTTTAATTTTCTTGACCTTTAATCGCAAATATCTCCATTTGGCAAATATGGACTTATCGGTTTTTGCAAACAAACTCTTCACATGTTCATCATATTTGATACTTGCTGAAATACATACACGTGTACCATGTGGTAGAGGGGCTCATTAAAATCAGTACTAATAGAAGACAATGGGTAATTATCGGCAAAACATGAAAGAATATGACATTGATATGCCTTAAAAGTAAATCTTCAAGAATTTATTGTTTTTGTCCCTTTTTTGTAGATACATAAGTAGAGAGAGGATGTACAATGAGCAACATCCCCAGACAAAATTTTGTTGGAGAATTACAACCGTGTTATTGCCAATATTTTGACATCGGGAGCTTTTACACTTTTAAAGAACTAATTTTTGCATGTAGGCCTATTTATCAATAAGGTTTATGCTAATAGAGCATTTGTTTCTTCTTAAAATGCAAACTTGAGTTATATTTCTCCTAAAAATATGGCCAATCATGGACCCAAGAGGCTTTTCACCTTAGTTTTGCTGAATTATTTTTGAACGTCTGGAGTTCAGAATTTACTTCTTGAGCAACCACGAAAACATAATTGAAAAAAGTGTACATACAAAAATGTACAACTGTACACCATATATTTCACGAATTACATTGTAGGACTTTTCAATTTGTATATCAAATCAAACCAGTGGCTGAGATTTGATGTGTGATTGAGAACCCCATTGCCAGAATGAAAAATCCTAAGAGATGTTAACTTTGTTAATATATGGCATAAACAGTATGCACTTCCACCATGGTACATGCACACTGTACTAAAGACCGAAGTTTAATTTGCTTGAAGGCACACCAGTGTCAAGGGCATATGGCATGTTGATGGCAGTTTGCTTTAGAGATGGATGCTCAGTGGAGAGTTTCCAAGGATATTTCATAATTCTCAGGAAATGTTTCAAAATGCATTTCTCTTTGATATTGGTATGGCAATATATCAAAGGCCAAGATTAACCAAAATTTTCTTTCATTGTAGTAAATATCTTATTGTAGTGAAAATCAATTTTATTCTTGAAAATAATTCTGACAGAATAATCATCGCAATTGTTATGTAATATCTCAGGGGAAAAAAGTTTTCATCCTAATACTAGTACATATTAATACTAGGCATTCCCTGGATTTACCTTTCTGTGAAAGTCAAAGTTTAATGTAAGTGATTAAGATTTGTTTGTGTAAAATTGTATGTAATATAACATGCTGAATGGAGAATATAGTTCATACATATGATCATGATGGCATAATGCTTGATATATTTGTGAAAAAAAAAGATGAAAACAATAATACTAACAAGCTTTAAAAATTCTGCTTGAGAATGAGATAACTCATTAAATGCAAAAGTCAGATTGTTAAGTGTAGAACAAGTAAAGACAGAGCAGCCGTGAAATTGATGTATGATCCAGTTCATCACAGTACATTGTAGGTGTATGCTGCAATGGTGCTTTAGACAGGTTGAGCATGGACAAGAACTTGGACTTACAACTGTCTGGACTTCTAGTCTGGTAATGAATGTTTGACAATGGTGGTGGACAGGAAGATGTGTAGGGCCTATACCAAGTACACAGTATGTTGTGATCTGTTTTCTCGCTCCTTTTTTCGTTACTTCTATTTTTCTTCAAGAAAGTACTGTATGTGACACACCCAATTTTTTTGTTTTCTATTGAAAGTTTTTGCTGACTTTTTTGAAAGCCCAGTTTGCCATTAGGCTTTTTTGACGAAAAGATTCTTCATCTGCAGCGGGCCACAGCCGGAGGGGGCGTGGAAATTTGCCTTTGTCTTTGTACATCCTCTGTGACCAACTGTTTGGGTAAGCATGAACATTTGAGGGTATTCCCAGGCAGTATTCTTCCTCTGTTTGCTGGTTTCCAGGGCCACTGATTCATCACCCATCTCTCTCCCAGTCTAGGGGACTGAACAAGTCCCTTCTCCGAGGAGGAAAGACTGCAGAGCGGAGTTTGGAAGGGCTTTTATTCCAGCAGGGAGGTGGAAATCTCTCTTCCGCCTCCCTGATTCTAGTGTAGGGTTAGGCTTGTTGATGTGCTAGTTGGAGTTTTGGAGGATGCCTGTCCTGGACTGTGTTACATATAAAAAGATACAATGTAACATGAGTCAGAAAATCAAACATAAGTCAGGTATTAGTCAAGGAGAATTAAAGGACAAGTTCACCTTCATAAACATAAGGATTGAAAGAATGCAACAATATTAGTAGAACACATCAGTGAAAGTTTGAGGAAAATTGGACAATCGATGCAAAAGTTATGAATTTTTAAAATTTTTGTGTTGGTACCGCTGGATGAGGAGACTACTACAGCTTGTGAGTCATATCTTAAAGAAAATGTAAAGAAATTCAACGTACATATATTTTCACTTTTTTCGTATAATAAAAGAGCACTTGACTTGCCTTTTTCTAAAGGCAGGGGGAATAATATTACAAATGTACCCATAACATTTGTCGGTAACGAGTCGGGGGAATGTGTACTTTTTTCAAAAGATGAAATTTTGTGAAATTCTCTTTATATTTTCCTTATATAGGTGTAGGCATGTGACATCTAAGTTATTCACACACTGCAGTAGTCTTCTCATCCAGCGGTTACTGCACAAAAACTTCAAAAATACATAACTTTTGAACGGATTGTCCGATTTTCCTCAAACTTTCAACGATGTGTTCTACTAATATTGCTACATTCTCTCAATCCTTATGTTTATGAAGGTGAACTTGTCCTTTAAGTATTCAAAGACTGTTTGATTTTCTGAGTGATGTTTAATCTCAGCCTTTATGCAACAGGGCCATGGTTTACTAAAGTGTATTGTCATGGACATTATTTTCTGTATTTACCACAGTATGTAATGTGTCGTGCAGATTTTATTATTGCACTTGTAAACAATTCCATATAAAAAGTGAATATAGCAAAGGTAATAATTTACCACTGTGTAGGATATGTTTAATAAAAATCACTCTTTGTAGCCAGAGCTTGAATTTCAAATATTTAACAAGTTGTTACATGTATGTACTTAGATATATGACATTGGTAAAACAGCACAATACATGTACATGAACTAAAACATAATAAAGTACAATTCAATATTGAATTGATACACCATATTGTTCATTCAATTGAAGAGTTTGTTTGCAAAAACCGATAAGTCAATATTTAACAAATGGCGATAATTGCAATTAAAGGTCAAGAAAAATAAAAAGAATAATAAGAAAATCTTTGCTTCTTTTGACCATAACTTCAAAAATATACCTTTATGTGTAGTGACCAATATATCATTTAAAAGGTATTATTTTGTGCTTTATGACAGAGATTGTACTTTAAAATCTTCAAAAATGGACTTATTGGTTTTTGCAAACAGACCCTTCAATTTTCAAATGTAGATGGAAAAAAGCAAATTGAGAAACTCTTTCCAAATATTATGGAGTACTTTTATAACATAAAATGTAAAGATAGAAAATAGGAGGGTTAAAATGAATAACAAGGCAAAATGTGCCAATTACTTGTGATGAAGTACTTGAAAACAGTGTGAGCGTACACAGAGGTACAAAAAAATGAAGTTTATTTTGATTATGCTAGGAAGATATGCTACAAGTGAAAATAATTCTTTTATATTTTTTTATCCCTCCATAGTTTCTGGCATCTCTTCACAAAATGTTTATTGAAGTTAGATCAGATCACATTCTCCCTCTGTTGTCAAAGTTTTTTTGAGAGGTATTATCAAGCTGTACACACTTTTTGAGGTTGATTTTGAGATCTCTGCATGTGTTGTAAGTTTTTAACAGTTCATTTACAAACCATGATTGGGGTCTCATTGAATAATCTATGATGATTTAATCATAGGTATCTTCTTCTTCTGCAGCAAACTTATTTTGATATGAAATATCACCCCCAAAATTGTCACTTTTATGCCATATTCAATGCAATGATAATTAGAAAAAAAAAATAATAAAAAAAATACATATCTGATATATATATATAATATATATACATGCTTCCGGCACCCAGCAGCCTACAAGTAGATAGGAAGGAAAAATCTTGGTGATTTTGATACTGATAAAATACTGTATTTCAAAATCAGATACGGGTTAGTAGCATGTTTTGAAAGCTTTGTATCCACTTTAGTCCTACCAAAATGGTCTCAAGGAGCACATTGAAGTATTATTAGTAGTCATAAGAGAAGTCCATTCTTATGTTAATGTTCATCTTTGACAATGATATCTGAATGTTGATGTTGCCTTCAATAGAATTTCAGTTTCCTGTTACTCATTTCATTGAGGTGATGGAAGTATGTGGGAATATGTACATGCACACTACCAAGAGTAGAAGATTGAGGAGATGTAAGAGGATCTCTTCTCCGATACAATCGCAATCCTGCACCCAATGTTCAGAAATCAATGTAGCAGCGATAGGAGCTCCACTCTGACGCACAAGAAATATCATTCATTGTTCACCGGCACTAAAGAAATTACTTCTTTTCTTACCAACTTTTTTTTTCCCCCTATCCTTTTGGCAGAAGAAAGACTGCTTTTTGGTTGAACCTTGGGGCAGTGCACAACATGCACCGAATGGCCTTTGTTGAAGCATTACAAGCAGGCGAGGAGGTGCATTGAGAGTCCACTGTTCAGGGATAACTTCTAAGGCTTACCTCTGCATGCGTCGTACCCCTGAGTATCAGTCCTACTCATGGGTCTCTGCATTCCTTGACTGACCACACAATTATTTAGTCTTCTACAGACATTCTCAACTCCCCCCCCCCCACAACTGACCCACCGCAGTGTGAAAGCATGTCCCCTGTTTGATGAATGTTTTCTTAATGATGATGATGATGGTAGCACCACTGATACTTTTTTTTCCTACACTCTCTCTCACTCTCTCTTCTTTTCTATTTGACCCCCAAACAGACATATAATTAAAGGAACATCACATGCTGTGTGCTGTGGGTGGTTATTAGGAATAATTGAGTTGATGATGATTAATGATAGGACTGGATCAGGCTTCACTAAATTTTGTTTTCAAATTGATATGTGCAATATATTTGCTGTTTACAGTACACATGGCCTACTCAACTAATCTTCTACCATGTAATTTCATTGATCAAGAGAACTAATGAATTGTGAAAGCATGAATGGTCATGATACAAGACTGTTTATCACAGATAGACCAGTAAAAGACAGAAAATTATACATATTAGGCCTACATCGCTTGTACTTGAGGTGAAAAAAAAAAAGAATTTGCCTTTGAAACAACAGAGTGAAGTGTGAAATTATTATTTATAGGGTCAAGTATTCAGAATGCATTCTATGAACAAAATTATGGAGCTTAGACAAGGCAAAACATTCTACATGCCCCCAAAAAAGAGAGAAAAGAAATAGAACTGTTGATTACAACTAGACCTTCATGCTCAACTGTGCTTTATGAAGGAGACTCATTCTACCTGTTGGTATGTTGTTTTGATGAAGAGGATGAATGTTTTCCTTGACCAGACAGTGTGACGATGGTCAGTTTCACATTACCACAGGCTAGTATTCTTCACAAGCACTCATGATATCACAAAGGAGTGGTCTTTGGGTGCTTATATCAACTCACTTCTGACGTTGATTCTCGTTTCCAAACAACTTTCAGGTAGATTTTGGCAGTTAATAAATGTAGAACTGTTTTGATTATTGGGTTAGAACTGCCTTTCTCAACATTGAAAAAAAAAGAGAGATTGCACATGCATTTGGGCCAGAAATGTGTTTCTGTGGAGTTTGTTAATTGCAAAATTGTTTTGAAAAGTGCTTATAGTTCGGACATGCCCACGCCAACCACTGCCAATTGCACATCTCTGCTGCTGGGGTCAAACTGTGCAATGGAGCTGGGCAGTGACAAGGTCTCCCTCTCAACTCACAGATGATAAAGGCAGTAACTCCAGAAAGACCATCCAAAAAGCCTTTGCAAACCTGTTTTGAAAATGGGTATTGAAACCTGTTTTGAAAATGGGTATTGAAACCTGTTTTGAAAATGGGTATTGAAACATGTTTTGAAAATGGGTATTGAAACATGTTTCCAACATGGTAAAGATGATAAATGCATGAAGGGTGCCACTTCGACAGTCCCTTATCCAAGCAACCCACAATGATATTGCTCCTATCCTGTCTTACTCTTGAGTTTATATGTCTCCCTTCTGTAGAAGCTTGCGACTGTCATGGAGAAGACAAGATAATTCCTGGCCTTCTTGGCTGTTTGGGTCCCAGAAGGCAATAAGACCAGATCTCATAGTCATATCTCACCATCTCGCCTTCTTGGACCCAAGAAGTTGAGAAGATGAAGTCTTGAATATGGCTTTCTCAGTTTCTTGAAAGCAAGAAGACGAGATCTTACGTCTCATCTTCTCGCTCTTAAAGAACTAAGAAGTCAAGAAGACAAGATCTTGAATCATGCCTTCTTGCTTTTTTTGAAGAACAAGAGGTTGAAAAGACAAAATCCGACTTGGATCTTGCTTTCCCTGACCCCTCCAAAAAAGGTTGAGAAGGCAAAGAATCATCTCATCTTCTTGGTGGCACTTACAAGGTTCCGTACCCCTTCTTCACTGTCTCCCTCTCCCTCCTTCTCCTCTTTCTCTCCTCCATCTCTGTCTGTCACTGTCTGTCTGCTTCTCTCCTTCTCTCTGACACTCTCTGACACTCTTCCTTTCTCTCCTATTATACTCAAGAGAAGAGAGCGGTCACACCTCATGGCAGCCCCACTGGTGTGTTTTTCGCTCCCCTTTACATGGCTTCTATTGTTGTGATAATGTCACAAACACTGGACAGAAACAAGCAGGCCTGCATAACAACCTTTTCCCTCCTATGTGTGCAGGTAGGAGAGAAAAAAAAGCCAAATCACAAAACACTGTATGTTGTTGTCATTGTTGTTAGTATCTGAGTCACAGTATGTTGCAGTTCACTGGATCTGGCTTGGCAAGAGTGGCTAAAGCTTATCCTGGGTTTTGCTACCGGTCACCTATGAAGAGAAATTTGCACAGACAGTTCACTCTGTGCTCATGCTGGCAGAGATTAAGATGAGTAAAGTCAAACAGGACGTTGAAAAAGTGTTAAAAGAATTGAACAGATGATAAGGGAGTTACAAAATTCTGAAATTCAACATGTTCTTTTTATTGGCAAAAAACAGGGATCTGCAAATTACGGCCATAAATTATAATTAGACAAGGCAGTCACATCAATGTCAAAAAGTCTCATACCCCTGGTTTTAACATTATAGATATGACATCAACTGCAGCCAAAGTTACTATTACTAAATAATTGCCACCATAGAACATTATTATGAGTTATTGTGAATAGTAGTTCCTCTTTTCCATGTCATTTTGGAACAGAAGATTTATTGAACATTGGTGGGCAAACAAATGGTAGAGATGTGTAGGGCAGTCTCATCCTCACCATGTCTGATTTTATATTACCATCTCCAATATCATTGCTCTAGAAAGAAAATTAAATAATGACAAAAGAAGTGTCATAACTTTCTTCTTTTTTGTTCAGTTCTAATGGAAACCATGTGTTTATGGTTATGTAAGTCAATCCTATTAAAGTTCTTACACCCTGTATTCTGGTACTTTGAATGCATAAAGACAACATATATGATTAATTTATTGTTAGTTTTTGGACAATCTCTGTTTCTTGGGGAAGGATCTTCAGATAGATATATAGTGAAATAATAGCTGCTCTCATAATATTGTTCTCCCAGACAGTTTATCTCCTGCTTATCTTACTTACATTCAACTACCTTCAGGTTTGATACAAGGTGTTTATATCCTATAAAGAGCAGCCATGTTGCATAGCGACCACTATTCAAAGTTCCTCAATGACTACGATATCTTCCTTCACAAGTCTGTGTATTGACCATCCACACACAAGACAAGATAACAGCCGGTTTATCTCCGAGAGATGTTGTATGCCTCCAGCTAAATACACGCATTGGTAAAAAGACCACTTAATTCATTGATTTGAGGATTTGGATAAGAAAAGAAGAAGAAAGATTTGCAGTTATGTGTTTGGTGGACCATCCTGTGGAAATGAAGTTTCATTGATGGTAGGATTTCTTGTGTCAGGGTGAAGCAAAGTGGATATTATGTTGTCATTTCCTAGAATGGATAGGGTTGTAATAATGTGTGAAACAGGGAGACGGACGTTTAAAACTCTTTGGTTTGCTTAATGAGATGCCGCAGAGATGAATGACTGTATTCTCAATTATCCCCAAATTGCCGGATTCCATCTTCTGTTCCTGAAACAATTTTGTGCTTTACTTTGTTTTCAAATATGAAAAGTTTTTACATAGATTTCAGTGTGATCTTTCATGAATCCCTGCCAATTTTTCAGAAGATGTAAAGTCTTATCAGTAAATTACGATCAAGCTCTGGTTTCACAGTTTGATGGATTCTATGTGCATTTTTAACTCTCGTTTTTATTTTCCAAACAAGTTTACTATATTTACCTGTAGGATAATTCCCCACACTGTTGTTCCAGCAAGTTTCAGGAAGGTAAGTTGTACATGGATGGAAATGAAGGTCCCACTTTTTTCATAAAGATCCATGATAAAGGTGTACATATCAGTATTCTGGCCAGTGTAATTGAATACAACCTTGTATGAGTTTTTCTTTCTGTAAACAAACAAGGTACCGGTATGAAGAAAAAATAAAAGGCTTAAAATGCCAGAGCTTGGTTTGCACTTGAAATATAATTCAATGTGGAGCGGAGGGAAACATCAAAGTTTTGTGGGGTTTTTTTTTTTACAGAAATTTGGTGTGAAGGTGATTCCAGAGAGGGAGAGAGAGTGAAGAAAAAACAGGAGTCATTCAAGCTGGGCTTTCTCATTATTTCATTTCGGTTCCTAGCATGTTGCGCACGTACACCAACATCTCCGTTCCAGGAAACAAAAACAATCGCTTCAATAGTTGCCTTGAAACAGCACGCCTCGTCAGTGAACCACCTCAGCCATTTTCCTCCAGGATCTTTTTTTTTTTTTTGGGGGGGGGGGAACGAGGAAAACCCTCTCAGAACTGCCATTTTTGATTCCTGTTGACATCAACATCTTGCGAACAGGATGGGTTAGTGTGCACATCAATGCACAGGTTTGCTCATAGATGTAAGCAAGTATTTACAGCATCAAATGCACCCTCATCTTCTCTATAACAATTACCCCTTGAATCAAAATCATTACTCAGAGTCTTAGAACACTGGAGTAGATCCTTAGGATTATGAAAGATGCATGAGAAGAGGACCACTCCCTGTAATGATTGCCCCTTGCTTTGCACTATGTTAACCTGTTGAAGACTAGTCCCGAGTATACTCGGGCAGGTGTCTATGTGAAATGTATGTATATAGCAAAATCAGCCTGTCCTCAATGGGTTAAAATGCCCCAAGATGAGGCAAGTCTTGATTATTCAAAGAGCATTATATGTCAAGAAATTCAAAAGGGTCCCCTTTAATCCTCTCACTGATGGTTTTGAGGTATATTATGCTTGTTGATGTTGAATGAGTGTGACTCTACAGAGAAAAGTCTTTTCCTCTGAAGATCTTTTCTTTGGGAACCTCCTCCCACCCTTCCTTCCTGGCATCACAATGCAGTATCGCATTACAACCGGAGTAATGATGGTGCTGTATTCTGTCAATCATCTCAAGCTCCAGTATGGGGCTACTATCCTGTATGCTTTAGCCACTGGTATATGCATTCAAGACAACCAGAAGACAAGACTACTTCCAAAGACTTGGATATAGGCAACTTACTTACCCCAAACCAGTTTCTCAAGGGATGTACTGCTGTGCCATTGTAATTGGACTTCAGAAGAGATTAGTAGATGTGCTGAAAATATCTTTGTATGGGGTCACTGCTTTCTTCATCTGATTTCCTCCCGCTGCTTGTTGACAGCTGCATTTATGATGATGGTGCTGAGTACATGTAGCTAAAAGGGAGGAAGCTCAATGTGCCTGAAATTGTTTTTGATCTAAATTTATCCTTTGAAGAATGATGTAATGCTGTCAGGATGTTTGAAGAGCTGGAAGCATTCTGGCGATTGAAGATTCTAATTCAGCAAAGTCCAGCCGCTATAGAATAAAGGAGTTAGGCAAAATGATAATTCAGTCACTTGCATGTTGATGGAGTGTGCGATTGGGAATGACAGGATTTATAGGTGTGTATTGCATGTTTTCTTGAGGAATTAAAGGGCGTATTGGATCTCTGATTCAAGCGTATACACACTTTAAAAACTTGCCTTCCCCATAACCTTGTGCTTTAAGGTCTGTAACAAGTTTTTACCTCTGTGACATGTGATGAATGGGGATGGGAGATGATATATATGTGATATCCCACGATAACTCAGAATAAATTCCTCTATACCATTTATCACAAGTGGGGGCAGACTTGAATTTCATGTTGTGTAGAAAGTTGACAGATCTTATCAGGACATGCAGAGTCATTTCAAACTTAAGGGTCATACTTGAGTGTAGGATGTAAATGACTCGGGTATATGGGGTGGTGGGGGAGGGGGGAGGGGGGAGGGGGTTGTGAAACATTTTGTGGTGATAACTTGGCTCCCGGCCTGCCTCTGTGTGCCCTATGTTGTGGATATGAAACGGACACCCGGATCGCAACCCTTTGCTGATACTAGTCACTGGGGCTGGGGGTCAGGCACGGAGTGAGTGTCGGTCGTTGACTGACAACTCACTGCAGGGGATAAACATGGTATCGTTCATACCACTTAATAGCTACTTAAGCATTGTGCTGAAAAAATTGAAAGTGAAAAGATGGATACTCCTTTGAAAAATGTTGACTTCATTTGGTACTTAAAGACTATCAGGGAACAAAACCATGACTTGAAATCGTGTACCAATGACTGTAGGCTCTTCAAGTCAGTGTTTCACTATATTTTTCATGCCCAAGCTGTGTTTGGGACCCTTAGTTTGTTTTCTGTTATGTTGCTCTATCAGTTCTTTTTTGTGTGCATTCATCACAATCTCTTTGATGACATGAGTATCATTTACGGTGAATGGAGCAGAATTTTGAATTCACATACTTCAAGCATTGTTTAACCATACAATAATACAATGTGTGGTGTATAAAAGTTTCCCTCAATCACTATTATGTTCATAGTCACAAATGACTTGTGTTCAGTCATCACGTCTTGTATCTGATACATGTTGGCATATATTTTGTCTATTATGTATGGGCTTGAATAATACAGAGATAGCATATGTTCATTTGTGACTCATTTGCAAGGTGTACATGGGAGAAATCTTCAATGACTTAAATCAGATGCTATTATCATCTTTCAATATTGCAGCCGTGGAAAGACGTGTCATCAGCGGGCAAGGACTTCATCGACAAGCTGCTGGTCATCAACCCTGCGGAGAGACTGGGTGCTGTCCAGGCCCTGAAACACCCGTGGATAGTGACCAATGCTGCCCAGTCCAGCCTGAAGAACCTGCAACGCTCCATCAGCCAGAACTGGCTCAAACACACGTCCACCCGCAGCCGGTCCAGTCGCTCGGCCCGCTCCACCCGGTCCAATCACTCCAACAAGTCGTCCAAGTCACTCAGGTCCAACAAGGGTCAGCGGGTCAAGGCCAAGGATCTGGACAAGCTGGTCAAGGAGATGAGAAAGGTAAGAATTCAAGTCAGAGATGATTATTAAAAGTTGACCCTCTGATTCATGACTTATAGTACCATCATTTGAAAGTATCATTGGCAACCAAAATATGCAGAAATCACCAGTTTCTGAAACAGTATCAAGTCAGGATATCTTTAGAGTAGGAAGACATGAAGAAACAAAAGGTATGTTCAGTCACTTGTTACTTTGTTACTATTCTTTTGGCATTTTCGCAGGATCATACATGAAACATTTAGAAAAAGAGTGGAACTTTCACTTTGTATCTTTGGGGAATGCTCTACGGCACATGGTTTCTCAAACTATAATTTCACACAGATTGAATGTATGCCGTTGTTGTATTTGTACATAGTCTTATTTTTAAAATTCCTTTAATTATTACAAAAAAGGCAAATTTTCCATGATTATATGTCACATAAGGCCGTGCTTGTTCATAAATCGATGTGTAACTTTTTTTTTTTGCGCACGAAGCCTACCACCTTTAAACAGTGGCTGTCAGTCAGTTGTTTCTGTTTTACCAAATATTTGCCAAGGACTCCCAACATTGGCCAACTTCTCCTGATCCCCTCTGTCTTCAAGTATGTGACCCCTTGTCCAAGTTTCTATTCTGGGCACTTTTTGTCAGTTTAAGGGATTTGACTTTTGACTCTTCCTGGTGTTCCTGGGGAAACAGAAAATAGCAAACCGATGTTTACAGTTTATCAGCTTTTCACTGTGATGAAAGCTGTGTGTATGTGTGCATATTATGTTTTGGGGGCGAAGTTAGGGGGTAGTTATGGGTGTATGTTTGCTAAAAACAATTTCATAGTAAAATGTACCTATGGGAACAAGTTGCTGAGAGAGAGAGGTGATGAAGTGGAAGTTGATGAAAAGAAGTCTGAACTTTGGAAAAAATGGGGCAGAGAAGAAGTTTAAACTTCAAGAAAAATTGGACACTGTAAGAACGTCGCTGATGTAGTTTTCAGACCAAGGTTATCTCAGCATCTTGGAGATAGATGAAAGGACTTGTCACAGTCTTGTGATGGTAATGTGAACAAATTTATTGTACTTCACGGGGTTCTTAATTTTTGTGAATTTTGTTTTGATCGTGAATTCAACAACACACAAGAATGGTAACTCTGGTATGAATGCTGTGTGCTGGTGTACACATACTAGTTAGTCAATAGCATAGGCCTTTCAAATGAAGCACACTAAATTTTATCTTGCTTTCTTTTCATTTTCAAAGGCAAGTCTCCTACAAATGAAGCTCTTTTGAATGAAAATGCAGATAAGATTACAATAAGGTTTTGGTTCCCATGTGGAGCATCTTTGAGAGTGGATGTGTTCTGTGTCTAGTGCTGCATTTATCAACTGTCCCATGTCTGAAATGTGTTTCAATACCCACCATCAAAACGCATGTGCCAATACCTTTCCAATGGCATTTCCTAAGTTTTTGCGTTTATCAGCTTTGTCTAGAATTGATTGGGAGGACTTTATGTCTACTGTGCAGCTCTATATTGTGCAGTTTGATCCCAGGAGTGGGGATGTGTAGTTGGCAGTGGTTAGTGTGGGCAGGTCAAAGTTCTAAACTTGTTTCAAAATGACTTTGCATTTATCAACTTTACAGAAATGAGGGCTAATGTGTTTCTGGCTCAAATGTGTTTGCAATTGCACTTTTTATTGTTGGCATTTCAGAAGCACATACCTAACCCCATGATCAAAATAGCTTTGCATTTATCAACTGCCCAAAACACATTGAAAGTTGAGAGGAAACCTTAATTCTGTGCCAGAAGGGAGTTAATAAATGCACCCCTACACAGTTACAGTGAAATGGTGGAATAATGGGGAGGATCGGAGGTGCTCTTACCCAGTGTGTGAGTAGTGATGTATTTGAGGACTAAAATGGAGTTCTGATTACAAGCAGACAGACCTCACGAAGTTGTTGAATGATAAACAAACACCTATTGAAGTAAATTTTTCCTGCAACTGCCAGAACACTTCATGTGTGCATTAGCCAGCTGATAAGTAGGAAAACAGATGGACTAGAACACACTAATAAGGCCTTCCCCCCCCCCCCACCCCCTGTTTTCCCTTTTGTTCCTAATTCCCT
Source organism: Diadema setosum (assembly GCA_033980235.1). Taxonomy (NCBI): domain Eukaryota; kingdom Metazoa; phylum Echinodermata; class Echinoidea; order Diadematoida; family Diadematidae; genus Diadema; species Diadema setosum. The sequence continues at coordinate 10,945,828 of CM067066.1, forward strand.
CATTATCCCCATTATGATGATGACTGGGGTTTATTTTTCCTACAAACCATGGAGAACTAATTCCCTCATCATTCCCATTTTGTTGATGACTGGAGTTTATTTTCCTTACAAACCACAGACAGAACTTCCTGACTGACCAGTGAGGTGTTATTGTTTATGTTAGCCAGAACAAAAGGACAGGAAGGGGTGGGGGTGAAGCGTGGCAAGAGTACTAGAGCACTGGAACCCAAAGTTTGTCCTGATCTGATGTCAGTTGTGCCCAGGAATTAAAGGTCAATGCTCTAGGTCAAACGGTAATCCTAGTAGCTTTGGACTATGGCAATTCTGCAGGATATTATTTTTCTCTTTCTGTTTTAGTTTGGTGTGTGTGTGTGTGTGTGTGTCTGTGTCTGTGTGAGTGAGAATGAGAGGGGAGAGAGGGAGAGGGGGTTGTTGTTGTGTTTTAAAGAAAGAAGAGAGAAAAACTGGGACCCTATACAACAAATAATTTGCCCCAGACAATACTGACATAAAACAAACATAATAAATCTTAAATGTATTAAACAGGAGTATTAGATGTACCATAATGTCTCCACGAGGGAGCTCATACAAAAAAAAAATACAAATATTAACTATTATATTATTAGGGAGAGGTGTAATAGGGAAAGGGGTTCACAGAGTTGTGTTCCTTGAGTCTCTCATTTACAGCTGCACAGGTGTTGTTGTCATCAGTAGATGCATTCACATTTGAACTCCCATGGATTACAGTAAATACTACTGCACCATTCCTATTGGCACAATACCATGGTAATAGATACTGAAGTATGAGTAGTTCATTTTATACCATTCACAATTCATAAAATATTATGGTATTTCCCACCCGAAACTTTGGCCACTGAAGGAAAAAGAAAAAGAATCAACTGCATGCCAGCTCATCACAGCCCCTTGATTGTCACCATTTACCTTACCTTCATTCTTCCTATGTCACTTCCCTCCACTCCTCTCCTCTTTCTGGCCTCTTTTTTCACCAAACAACAGTTCTTTCAGGACTACATACACATGATATTACTGTACCACAAACCTCTCATCCTCATACTACATGCCTTTCTAACAATCACATATTTTTCCATATGCTTGTAATAGGTAGGTCTATATCCCATAGTTTTGTAAAATTTGTAATATATAGCTAGTGGCTCCACATGAAAAAACTACTGAGTTTCTTCCCTGCTGTATCATGACGTTTTTTTGAGCGTGATCCTTTTTGCTCTTCTTCACGCCCAGGAGACCAGGTCAGATGAAGTGCGATACAGCAGTGGAGGAAGGCCTGATGCCCAAGAGAGGGCGCCATCCAAGTCAGGCATGTCTCAGCATCCAGCTGGCAAGTCGAGCACCAGTCCTCCGCCTCTCCTGCCCAGCATCCAGGGAGGACCATCCAGGACAATGACCCCCACTGACCACCCACTTACAAGGCCTGGTGTGCTTCCTCCTTTGAACACACAGAGCATGTCTGCATCCACATCACCAAGGTGATTTTATGGAGTAGTGCTATGTGGCCGAATGTACTGCTTCAGACTGTAACTGTGAAGGATGGCCTTTTTTATTCGTTGCCAGACAACATCCAACGTTCTTCCACTTGGCATGCCTTTACACATTTAGTGAAATAATGAAACAATACATGGTGTTAATCTCATCAAAGTCACTATACATTGTAGTTAACCTGTTGAAGACTAGTCCTGAGAATATTCAGGCAGGTGTCTATGTGAAGTGCATGTTGTAGCAATATCAGCCCATCCTCAACAGGTTAAAGTTTGCTTTTGAAAATGTAGGGATGGTATTATGAAGAACGTCCAGTACGTGGTTGCACTGACAGTGTTGCCTTCAAAACAATCAAATGGTCTGTTTGTTGTAATCATCTTACACATCATCACAGCTGTCTTCAAACAAAGAGTCATCGAGACAGCATCAGTGTTCATTTACACATCTACAGGCCATGTCTATCATATCGTCGCCGGTCACACGAACCGACGAATCCCTCAGGTTTGCGTAAGAATGACAATTTGAGAAAATCGCGTTTAAAGTTAACCCATATTTGACTTATGGTTGCTACACTTTCATGTCTATAATTTCCAATTATTTTTGTAGTACATCAGACTTCAATTCTTCCTCTAACTTGTGAAGTTTTTATCGAATTATATTGTTAACAAATAAGCGGGAAATCGTCAAAGAGCTGCATGCAAGTAGTAATATATTTTTGGTCTGCAAAGAACGTTGTCATTTTCCATGTGTGTCCATATGTACATGTACATTGAGCGTTGTTATTGTCAACGCATGTATTACATAGTACGCGCGGTCAATGAACTGTTGAATCTCAAAAACTACACGCAAGTCAATGCGCACTGATTCGTTGGTTCGATGACCGCGCGTACTAGTTTTCTAGTACGCGCGGTCACCGAACCGTCGAATCGCCTGATTGTTTAACACACGCGTCTATGGGGAAAACAAATAATTTTCACAAATGGAATTACATGCTTCTACAAAAGTGATAACTATGTAAAAATTACACACTGAAAATTTCACAATATGTAGTATGGAATGTCTACTATCGAAATGATTGAAAATCTCAAAATCGAAAATTTGACCCAAAATCGAGTGATTCGTCGGTTCGTGTGACTGGCGACGATATTATACAATATGTTGTCTTTCACTAACTGATCTTCTTTGACAAGATGGTAGCTCCAGAGAGATAGAGTGAGCGAGAGGGAGAGAGAGAGAATATAATAATTATATATGTGGATATTCATGTATACATATATATTTGCATCTTGTGAAGGAGAGAGATGGGAGATTTGGCATTAAATTGAAAATGAATGTACCTCAAATGATCAATCAGTATTTCATATTTTGTTTCATGGCATAGAATAATCTGTGTAAGATGAAATTTTTAGTAGCATAATGTCTGTAAATATTTGTACATAAGATCATTATAGCTCTTTATAGACTGTACATTTCACAAATTTATTTTGAATGCATACATGTATCCTGTTTTGATTTAGAACAGATGAATCTTGAAATGTTCACTTCCCTGTTAATGTGTATTCTCTCAAGTGTATGTTTAATACTGTGCTGTAATTCCAGGAGAGTTGCTAGAAAACCTCTCTGATTAGAAGGGCAGAGTGGTCTTTGATATGACTGAATATATAAGCGCTGACAGCAAATTGCATGCATTTCAGTACAGCATTCTTGGAAGTATGATCTCCGGTTTAACAGATTGTATAGAAAAGTTACTATTGCTGACTGTAGGGTGGCCAATTGTGTACCTTGGCTTAAACAGTGTGAATTATGCAGACAAGACATTGGTTGTATTGCGTTATTAACTTCATGATAAGAGGATACATGAGTCCTCAAATTGCATTTTACTGATCAGTCCATTGCAAGGATATGCAAAGGCACCTTGTGTAACACCATGAAATCTTTATTTTTTTTTTATTCACAGTGCTGCTCTTGTCACTTTTTATTATCTTCTACAGTGACAATTGCAATACCTGCTTTTACATATGAAAATTCTAATATTATTGCCGATGATGTAAATATAGATAATGATTGAAGAAGCTGTTAATTTTGATTAACATATCGTTTTTTTACATGAGATCTACAGCCTTTATACCAACATTAATCAGATCTTATTCTGACAGTGATTTTAGCGAAGTGACTGTTCCCTGACTTCTTACGTTTTAGTCCGAGAAGGATCTAGTACTGAAACAGAAGACTGAGAGTGCTCGGAAAGTTAACGTCATGCAGCAAAATCATTATACTGCCCCCAGTGACAAAATCCATACTGCTAAAAGTAATCCTCCATAGTGGCAGTCCTGGTTCTAGTAATGTAAATTGGCCTGCTTTGGCTTCCCTTTCACTTGAAGACAGGTTGTTCAAGACTGTCCATGCCCATCAACAAAGGTAATTAATGTTGATAAATGAAGGAAGAATAATTTTAGGAGTCAACATACATGTATTATGACATCGTAGAAATAGTTGTTTTGCACCCCCCCCCCCAACAGACATACACCCACATACACCTAGATTAACTGTAATTATCCATTTTGCTTTATGAGTACTTGGACATTGGGGATGGTATGTCAGCCTTTGTTTTGAGTGTGAAATTATATCTGGACAAACAAGAGAGATAAATCTTTTGTTCTAATACCCAGCAAATGCTTTTATGTCAGGATGTGTTACAGAGATTTGATCAGAACAAGATGTGTTGTTTCATTCATAACATATAGTTGTTGATTGAAAATGTATATAATTGGATAATTTCCTTAGCAGCCCACAGGCTGAATTGTGGACATTTTACATGAATCAGAATTGATACATTGAAATATATATATATACAAAATAGCAAAAGATGCAGAGATGAAAAATAAATAAAAGCAGACTTAAATATTACATGTAAATTGACCTTTACTGCAAATCAAAAATAAATATCAAATTTCTTTCTTTTCTCTCTTTTCTCCTAGTTAACCTTTGCCACTGCCTTCTTTCATTTCTTCTCCTCCAACCACATCCTATTCCCTGAAACATTCAAATTATATATTTCTGTAATTATACATATTTTACCATCATTTTAATAAAACCACCAATTACACTATTACCATAACAACAATCAATATTATATTCACCAAAAGTATACCATTATTAACACAAAACAGTGGATTTAAAACAATAAAAAATGTTTAAGAAATTGAAACAGTACAAAACTATTTCACATGAATAACACAGAACATACAAAAACATATAGGTGCTTATTGCACTCAAACTTAAGAGCAGAAATATTTTTGGGGTGTATAACATCATATTGGAGTTTCTGCTTGATTTTCATGGATGTTAAAGGTACACTTTTCAGACAAATATTGCCTTTGCAACTTAAAATTGTTATTCTTTGAATGATTGGAGTTACACTGGTTGTACCAGTACTCTTCTGATGTCTTCATACACAGTTCTTGTACTATAGACAAAAATGTAATGCTGTTAAGTTGTCAAAATCAGCACATGAATGTTGATATTTTGTGTGTGTGCCTTTATTGTGTCTCTGTATTAAATGTAAGTAGATTTCATAGTTTGAACCTGTCTCTGTTGTAGAAATGTTATATTGTATGAAAATTGTGTACTAGTGAATGTTCATGTTTGTGTTTTTTCCAAAGAACAAATTGCCAAACTAACGTATCATTTTCAGTCCTCATTAATTTTTGTTAAATATGGGGTGAATAATTGCTAGATTTCTTTGATATAAACCTTCTTTTGTCTATCCGGTAACACTGTTTGAAATATTCAAACCTTGTCCTTTTAACAAATAGTGTGATTAATCCTGTCTCAAAGTGTAATTGCATTTGCAATGTGACATTATGTATTGAGTGTAAGTTGTTCAGCGTAACTTGTGACTGTTAGATATATATGTAAATCTAATTAAGATATTAAATCATGATCATGTATGCAATATTTATTGTGTTCATGATTGACAGACTGTAATTGTGACTGTTCGATGGTTTTAAAAATCTGTAATGAATATCAAATTGTACTGGGACAGACTTCAGTACTGTTGCCAAGACCATGTATTAGAAATTTTGGTGAAAATAACTTCTTTGGATTAATGGTCAGATAATCAGTTCCGTGATATCTTGTCCAAATCCTTGCTGTCTTTACCCCAAAAGTGAAGCTACCATGTCATGTCAAAAGAAAGGCTGTCAATGTGATATAGCGCTTCAGTTGCCATGTTTTGTTTTGTTTTTTTGCTCTCCTGAACATTTGACATGTTGGTGATATGAGGTCTTGTCACCACAGCAAAGATACATTCAATTAAACAAGCTCTTTATACATTTATATTTAAATCCCTTTTTAGAGTAGTGTGCTTCAGCATAAAGCTGCTTATCAGTTTGGAAACCTTTTCTTGTTTGGCAATTGACCTATTACTTTTCAGACAGTATTTTATGGAGACAAAATATTTCAATATCTTTTATTTTACGAGTTATTTTATCTATGTTTTGACCCAATGGGTCGAAGAAGTTTGTTTTGCTTTTTGTGAAGAGACCTAGAAAAAGAGTGTCTCTGTCATCGTTGACAATTCGAGGCTGATGTTTTATATGTTGTTTCTCTCTCTACATTGTATGTGAGAGCATAATTATGAAACACTCTGGTAGAGTCAAGTTTTATAAGTAAAACTAGCTATAGCCTTTGTAATGTTTTAGTGAGAATGAATTTTAAGTACACATGCTACTTGTGTACACTTACATGTGTATTTCTTTCATCTTATTCTTTTGTTTTGTTTCTCATTATCTTAGTCCATCCATGAGGTGAAATGACTTGATTGATATTTGGTATGATATAAAGCTTCTCTGTCTGGTCTCTTTATGCAGGATATAAGATTTGATGCAGACAAAGTATCATTTGTTATCAGATGATTCTTATTTCAATGATTCTGATTGCATTTTTATCTGCAAGGCAAACACATTCACATGACAATAGTTTGCTTCATACATGTATTTATAAAGGCTAGTCAGACATGCCAGGTTTATCTATCTAAAAATTCTAGTGATTCAGTGAATCAGGCTTAATGTTGCATCAGACAATTTATTTAATGTACAACTGCTGACTCTGTTTGCAATGTAGTAAAGACTGTCAGAGTTATTTTAGTGAAATCACATTTCACTCGAGCTCATATGAAGAATTACACAACATTCTCCAGATTCCACTTCTTTGTAGTTGACAAAGGACTCCAGTAACATGACAGACATCTATGAATGCACTGATGAGATATTCTATGTGAAGGATTATTGTCATGCAATCCCCCCCCCCCCAAAAAAAAAGAAGAAAATCAAAGAACTATATTTTTGGTAGTTCCATTGATCTGAATCATTACAGGTATATATTGAGCATATAACCATAAAAGAATAAAAAACTGTATTTTTCTTACACATTAATCATGAGCATGAAGTCACAGAGATTGATAGGCTAAGTAATTTGTTGTCATCAGTGTTCACATAATAGCTGAACTTTCCTGTTGCCCTGTGTAGCTGTTTGAAAATTGAACTATCCTGATTTCTTGAACTGTGCTGTGAAAATCACTCCTCTCTCTCTCACTCAGCTTTTCGTAACTATTAGTGTACCCTTGCAGGATGTAAAAGAGTTAACTTTAAAACTCATAACACTTTTCAAGATGCAGTTTGGGATAATATACATGGTCCAATGGAACTTGACATCAAAAATGGCAAAATCTCTCTAGATCCAGAGTTACATTTGTGTAACAAATGAACAGATCAAACAACCATTACAGGTATTGTTATAGCTGAAATGAAGACTGTGCAGTTTTATGATCAGGGAAGTAAGCTGGTAGTGTGTCTTACATCTAGCCCACCGTACATGTATAAATTTGCATACAAAAATATGCTTTGTGTATGATTTTAGGAGGAAATAATTGCTCAAAGCTGCTCATAGTTGTTAACACTAAAATAAATTATACAGAAAGAGAAAACTGTTATTCTGTAGTATACGTGTAGGTTCATGGACAAGTTTTACATTTGTTATGTGACAAGATCATCTTGTGTAGGGAGTTTTTTTTTTTTTTCAGGATGGAATCAAAAGAAATCAAGGCAATTTGTATGTGTAAGATGATTTATGTGAGTATTCTCAAGACATGTTAGAGTGTATTGTTGTCACTTTGTAATATTTTTTTTTTCGAAAGTAACTCATGTATTTACCAAAGAAGTGTATGTGTATGTCATGTGCAGAGTATCCAGAAATCCATCTATGTTTTGATACTGTAGAGAACCTGTACTTGGTCTTTAAAAGATTATGTTGTTGTCATTTCATGTTATTAGAAAATTTGCAAGAGATTTGTAACAATGTTTTTGCCAATCGAATAAATGAGAATTCTTATCTACTCTCAAAAAAAAAAATGACTGACTCACTGACCTGGATCCTTTCTTTGAAGTGTAAAGCTGTGTCTTCCTTATTCTCCGGGAGGCTTCTTGAAATCTTTAATATTTCTTCATGTCTAGAAAAGAGAATACAAAACTCTCCTTGACTTATTGGGGAGTAATTTTGCTTACTGATGATGACCTATACCTGATAAAATCCATAGTCACACAGGTGTAAAATGCAAGGGGTATACATCATACTTGTATTTTATATACCACAAATACACATGTATTGGGCCAATTCCACAGTGCCCTTGCCTTACATCGAGCCCATTCAGACGAGTAGACAATATCTTTCCTTGGGATTTGCTGCATACAGGATGCTGTATACTCTGTCACCTAATAGAAGAAAGTAATTCCTGCACAAAGTCAAATAATAATGCATATAGGTGAGCTAAAAATGAAATAAGAAAATGAATAAATAAATGTGTATATATCTCCAGAACTTGTATAGATGATACTATGTGTGACTGGATGTCTATGACACAACAAGCACAACAAAAACAACAACAACAACAACAATAGCAATAATAATGCCTATAGGTGAGCTAAAATGAAATAAGAAAATGAATAAATAAATGTGTATATATCTCCAGAACTTGTATAGATGATACCATGTGGGACTGGGTGTCTATGACACAACAAGCACAACAACAAGCACAACAACAACAACAACAACAAAAACAAAAACAACAACAACAACAACCACTAAACAACAGGGTTTCTAAAACCAACACATCATCACATCTTCCTATGCTGTTTATTCAGCAGGTTTGAATACAAGGAGTTCAGTCAAGACCGGAGTGAGAGTTTGTGATACGTGACTGACACTGAATTAAATACATGTATATTCATTTCACACACACACACACACACATACACACACACACACACACACACACACACACACACACACACAGTTTTCTCCCATTCTTTCTCCCTGTCTCCATTTGATTGCGCTCTTTATCCTGGAATAGATTTCAGTCCGATATTTAGGCTCAAAGTCATGAGATGGTACAAATGAAACCATGGTTTAAACCATGGACAAAAACTACGGAGCGCCAAGTGCCGCACGGAATATTTCGTTACGAAATTGGTCATATGACATCGTTACGTTAACGAAATTATCATTTCGTGGACGAAATGTTCATTTAGTTACAAAATAATCATTTCATAGACAAGTACTTTGTAGGCTATAAGGTGATGATGACACCCCCATAATCAAGGATAACAGCCTGTATCTATGTATTCATCTTGTGAAGAACTGATCAAAACTGCAAGATTTATTAAAAAAAAAAAACAAACAAACAAAGGGCATGATTTTCAAAACCGTCCCTTTGAGAAGCTTTATAACCCTTGAATGTGTAATTTCTCATATGATGTAGGGGCAAATATCATCAAAAACACATTTATGATGTTAAGAAGTCAAATATAATATGACCTCCACTATTAGAGGAGGTACGCTGTATTACAGATGTGAAAGCATGATTGCTTAGTTTTCCGCCAATAGATGGCAGCATTTAAAAATACGAATCGGCACGACAGTGATCTCAGGAGATGCCGCTCGGCCGCCGGAGCAGCAGCACCAGTGCGGCGCACAGCCATCACACAAGATTGCAGGCGAACGTCGACTTGGTCAAAACAAAGCACATGGTATAATACTAATACCTGGTAATGTTCTCTTCTTCGCTTCTCTTTCAATACTATCAGATCATTGCTTCAATAACTGTCTTTTTCCTTTGCTGCAGCGATGTGTCTTTGCCGTAATATGATTTTCTCAGGCCTTTTTTTTTTTCTTCTTCTTCTTCTCCCCCCCCCCCCCCCCGTTTATTTATATTTTTTGTGGGGGGGGGGGGGGGTTCGGGGCTTATTTCTACTGCTGCCGCACTTTTCCTGCTTTTTAGACTTCATTCTTCTAACTTTTCGTTACTTCAATATCATCATGCTTCTTTTTCTTCCGTAATCATACCCTTCTGTATTCTTGTTTTTCTTCACCTAATCCATTGAAATTTGCCGTAAATAAAGTGAATATATTCGCGATTGTCGCATGATGATTGTGTTACATATAATCAAAGAGTCCAAACATGTACATGATTACATCAAATATCAGTTGGAAATACTCTATGATATTGTGGATTTTGTTAGGCGATGACATTATCATTTAATTTCATTTGCCTACAATTATGATCAATATCAATGTGGAGCAAAACGTGTGAAACATTGAATTCCAGAACTTTGCTAAATCTAATCCAAGTTTGAGGAAAAAGCTAGTATCATTCTTTTTGTGTGATGTTAAATCGTCAAAGTGTACATTGTGCCGTAGAGGCACTAAGATGTATATTCGGCACTTTTTTTTAATCTTCGCTGTGGTAATCATAACTTTGTCATCAATCAATTTCGCGCGACTGATTTTCAATACATAATAATGTTGCATATATAGAGGATGATTACAATAACTGGTTCAATTCAATATAGGGCAAGTTACCTCATACTAGTATACATTGTAATTGGATTCGTTGAATGCATGAGTATTAGTACATCATAGTGTACATAAGCAGTGGCGGATCCAGAGGGGGGCACACCGGGCGCGCGCCCCCTGTTTATTTTCGGTTAAAAAAAAAAAAAAAAAAAAAAAATGGGGGGGGGGGGGGGGGGGTGCGTGCCCTTCAATTTTGCAAAGGTGCCTCCCCTTTTACGGAATTCCTTGATCCGCCCCTGTACATAGGGCTAAGTGAAATCTGAGGAAAATCGGTCAACCCGTTCAGAAGTTTTGCCAAAATCCTTGTGCCGTCATTACTGGATTGAAAGACTATAATTATTCATGATGTCACATTAAGGCAACGGTATAAAGAAAACAGGAAGAGAATCCCTTTTTTTTTTCAATTTACACATTCCTTCAATTTGTTACATTTGATAACGGCAATATAACTAATAGTGCTTGAAAATTGAAAACATTAAACTTGCTGTATATATATTTTCTCATGTATTTGCTTTTGGCATCACGGACTATCCTGGTCGCCTTATTCTGCAGCGATTTAACAAAAACTATACAAAAAAAAAATCTATAACTATTTATGAAGAAATCGTTTGATTTTCCTTAAACTTTGATGATGCATATATTACTTATTATTTTTGCATTTACTACATCCATAAACTATATTTTAGGTAAATTCCCCTATAAATCTGCACAGAAGCAAAATGGAATCGACACACAAAAAATGTCAATATGAGGTAGATGTGGAGGGATAGTATACTATTGGTTGAGATGAGGACTCAGCTTTTAACTGTTTGCGAGATACTTACAAGCCACTTTATGAATTAAAGAGCATACAATACTAGCGGAAGTGGAAGTTTCTATTTTTGATAAAAATCAGTTTTGAAATGGCTGAAATATCCCAAAACAAAATAAAACAGAGCGTTCGTAATAAAAGAATGGGTCCCACCTTTTATCAGAATCACTTTATTTTGGATAGCTCAGTCATTTCAAAACCAATTTTCACCAAATAGAATTTGAATTTCTCTTAGATTTATATATATATATATATATACTTTATTTCCTGTTTCATGAGAGGTTTCTGTATACAAAAAAGTTGGAGACCTGAAGTCCCATCTCAACCAAAACTATACCATTATAATCTTCTATAGGCTGACGCCTTCACGATGAGAGGATGAGAAAAATAGCCAATACTAAGTCAACGAAAATAAACCCAAATAAACATGTAAATTGAGTGAATGCAGTAATATTAGTAAAAACACATTGTGGAAGTTAAAGGAAAATCCAACAATCCGTTCAGAAGTTATGAATTTTTAAAGTTTTTGGTGCAGCCATCGCTGGATGAGAAGACTGTCACTTTGTAGCACAATGAAAGAGCACTTGAGCAATCCATCCACGCAATCTACATGTATTTCCGTTCGGTTTTAATTTTCATTCAACTGTATTAATTCGTGCGCTTCTGTATGATGACTACGAACGCAAGCAGTCTTGCATGCACACCAGTGTTGGGAGAGTTGCTGGGTACATTCACTGTATCACGGTGTATTAGTGACTGCAAGGCCTGTGTGTCCAATCCGCGATCGTGTTGCGTAGCAATGCGGGACGCTATTCATTGTCCGGGATAAATATTGCCTGGAGCGTGTACACACACACACATGTATAACAAGAGAGAATGTAACTGTGATTAGGTGCGTCTACTATTGAACGGATGCATGCATTTTGCACGGCGGTCGTGTGTGTGTTCCAGTACAATAGGGCCTTTCTTGCACAAACGTCGGTCAATGTGTTCTGTGAACACAGCTCCGTAGAACGATTGTTGATCGGTTCGCAGAACATTATATCTCATAGAGGAAGTAACGTAAGGGTAAAAGAAAAGGGCCTGTATGTCTAATCATACTCCTATAATGGCGTTATCATATGCGACGGAGTGACTGGTTACATCCCCTAGTCAGCGTCATTATGTGACACATCGGTACAGTGTTACGGGAACATTGAAACTATTGTCGGTGTGCGTATCAACAGCCTTTCACCAGGATCAATAAAAATTACATTCATAGCAAAGTGTTTTCTTCGCCCGGTGGTTCTCTCTTGAAGTCTTTGTCAAAGTAGAGCAAAATGGGGAAACTTGCAGCTCTAGATATCTTGTTTGTCAACAACAAGGATGTATACCAGTCCGGGGAAGTTGTCCAAGGTGAGGTGCGAATCGTCACCAATGAGCAAAAAGGCGACATCAGAGGTGAGTAAACAAGACATGAGCTAGAAGGTATGCTGCCTGATATGGAGTCAATAGGTCACATTATTTTTATGAGCTTTATACCGAGTTTATTCCATATAGCTTTATGGACAAGCTGCTACCGGGATTATATCTTCAATGTTCAAGGTTCAAGTTGTTGACTGTGCTTATGTGTGTGCATTATGATCTCATTTCAATTCATCACTCTCCTTCGAGAAGTCAATAATGGCAATGACAAGCAAGTACAGTATATAATTTTATATAGTGTGGAAATCATGTCATTTTGAACCACAAGCCATATTATCGTATTCTGCGATACATGTATTATTCTATCAAGCAAATACTATACGGCGTTTAATCATTGCGTGTTTTTATCTATATAACAATATAAGTCTATATATATTACGTTTCTTATTGAGCCGTATTTGAATACTACAGTTTGGTCACCGCGCATAATATGCTTTTGAAATAATTGGATAACAAAAGCTGTAAACACGTAAGGGCTATAAATACATTTTAAACAGTGCAGTCCGTTGTGCGGCTGCAATGAACAATCATCTTCTTTCTTCGTTATACCTTTTTGCTTGCCAGCATGTTACTTGCCATAAAAGAAGAGAGAGAGAGAGAGAGAGGATTTCATGACAGGGACATCACAAAATCCCTGGTCAGCTGAAGCCATATGTGTTATTACAGGATGATAATGAGAAACGCAGGATGCAAGAAAGACCGCTTGAAGGCACTATAAAATTGCCTATAATTGTGGCGAATTGATTGTGGTCTATCCGTCGTCATAGTATTCTCGATTAGTGTATACATGTCTGAAAGGCAGCATTGCTGCTGTGACACTAAAGGTTCCGGGTTTGCTACATTTTCGTACAATGCTTTAGAATGTTTGGATGGTGATTCTTGCTGTTCTGAGGTTAACGGCTTTTTCTATATACATGTACTTTAAACCGCACCATCTATATTATGACACATTATAAGCTTTCTATTCACGCGTCATTATATTTCTACCATTTTCGCTTCGCGTAATAAAACGTTCATTATCGTGCCCATGATAAAGTGGGGCTTGACCCTTTACATTAAATGGCAATTCCAGACGATTTTTTTTTTCATTTGGTTGGAAAATTTGATTTAGTTTACTAAACAGAAGAGAGCAGTTTCAAAGCAGTCTGCTTCATTTTCTTAAAGGACAAGTTCACCTTCATAGACATGTGGGCTGAGTGAATGCAGCAATATCAGTAGAACACATCAGTGAAAGTTTGAGCAAAATCGGACAATCCGTTAAAAAGTTATGAATTTTTGAAGTTTCTGCTCAGTCATGGCTGGATGAAAAGACTACTATAGCTTGTGATGTCACATGAGTACAACGATATAAAGAAAGAATAAAGAAAATTCAACATATTTCCATTTTCTCGCATAACAAAAGAACAGTCGACTTCTCTCTTTCAGAAGGCAGGGGGAATAATATTACCCTTAACATACGTCAGTAGCAAGTCAAAGAAATGTGCACTTTATTCAAAAAGTAAAGTTTTGTGAAATTCTCTTTTTATTTTCCTTATATAGTTGTACGCATGTGACATCACACACTGTAGTAGTCTTCTCTTCCAGCAGTGACTGCGCAGATACTTCAAATATTCGTAACTTTTGAAAGGATTGTCCAATTTTCCTCAAACTTTCACTGATGTGTTCTACTAATATTGCTGCATTCTCTCAATCCTTATGTATATGAAGGTGGACTTGTCCTTTAAGCCACTGCTATACAAAAGCGATCATAACATTTCGAAATAGTGTTCCATAATGTATGTTGTGTATCCAGGTTTCATTGTCCACATTTTGTTCATTATGACTGTATGAGTGAGTGTGTGTGTGTGTGTGTGTGTGTGTTTGTTTACCTTTCGTAGTGACGAAATGAGAGAGGTAGAGCCTTTGTCGGAGAGACCAAAATTGATAATTAAAAAAAAAATAATAATGATGAAAGCACAGACAAAAATGAATGATTCGTATTATGTACCACGTGAATACGAAGGGAGATCGAGCCATGAAGGTTGTGTAGGCTGGTTCCTGATCTGTGAGAGATCTCGATCTTAATTGTCATTTATCATTATCTTCGGATCTTTGGGAAGGGATTTTATTTTAAATGATTACATGTGTGCCCGTGTGTGTGTGTGTGTGTGTGTGTGTGTGTGTGTGTCAGTTTTCCGAAGTTAGTCAAACAATTACCAACGCAGTGAACAACAGTGAGTCAGCCATTGCTCCTCTTAGACACTACCAGGGAGAGGCATGCAGATTCTATGTGATACTGTGTAGACAGACTACATGTATAGTTCCTTATTGGGAAAAATGAAATCATTGCATCGAAACAGTCATAAACATTTACTTATTTATCCACTAATTCTCACATCCTGCCATTCCTTTATTCGAACAGGCATTCAAATTGAATGTTGCGGCAGAGCATATACCCACTGGTCGGAACAACGGGGCAGCGGGAAAAACCGGCATACAGTGCACTACCGGTGGCGCGTGGATTTCTTTGATCTGGATTTGACACTACGAGGTGCCGGTACGTTTATATGGGTATATCTCATTAACCTGGAGAACACATAGGTGGCAACCTAGTGGCGACTCGAGTCTCTTGGACGTCTTCACTACGTCTCCTGGAGACTAGACGGGTCTCCAGGGAGTCGCGAGAGAATCGAACAAGTTGAGGGTGTCGCTGCGACCTCTGTATGCGCCAATGAGATAGGCCCTTTATCGAGTTTCAGAGACATCAGGCAGTAATTTCTGATTCATGTAGAATATGTTTTATGTCACCGTATGAGTCTTTGAAGACATTCCCAAGTGTAAAGGAAACATGACTCTGGATTCGTTCTAGGTTTGAACTCCCCCTCCCCTCCCTTCTCCCCCCCCCCCCCCCCCCCCATACAGCATCTGCTTTTCCATGTTTGTCGCTCTTTACGGAGAGCTAAAACTTGACATATACCTTATCATTAGTCGCACCATTGATGACTTAAAGTGACTTCCTCGGTTGAAAAAAAAAAACCAAACCAATCCTATTTATCTGTGTATCCATTTTATGCATTTATCTATTAAAGTGTGGACTTCTTTATGAAGGTATGAGTTTTCGTCGATTTGTCTGCCCTCTGTACAAATGAAATTTGTAAGATCGTAAATGCTGATCTACATTTCAACATACCGTACATGTCGGAAAAAAGGAACCAGCAAGAATCGAGTCTGTCATCTGTATACTGCCTTGTCCGCCTTTGACTACCTAACATAATGTCAGAATTTCGGAGATTAAGGTATTTGTTCCATGTTCATCATGCCACTGCCGGTAACCAGGGATAGCCTGATGGTAGAGTCGCTGCCCGGAAAGCAGTAGATGACAGGCTTGATTCCTGCTGGTCCCTTTTTTTCGACTTATGTATTATTTTGTTAAAATGTATATCAGCTTTTGCGATCTTGCAAATTTCATTTGTTCAGAGGGCAGACAAATTGAAGAAAACTCGGATCTCAAATCTTCACCCCTCTGCTTAATAATATCTTGCTTTTGCTTTCACCTTTTATTATTGTCATCATTATTGTGCGTTTTGTTATAATCACCATAGAAAATCATCCTCCTTTTCGTATTGTATTATCATAATTGTTGATATTATAGTGTAATTGCCATAACTAATGCCAATATTATCATTACAATAATAATCATTCTCATGATTATTATGACTATCATTATTCTTACTATCAATATCATGTTTTTTTATTTTCATTATCATTATCATGTAGGGAAAAACAACAACGCAGCTGAGAGAATTGTGCTGCCCCCTGGCGACCATCGCTTCCCGTTTTCCTTTCGGCTACCGGACGAGAGGCTTCCGCCGCCGCTGGAGGGGACGTATGGGTGGGTCCGATACTGGGTGAAGGTCACCATAGACCGACCTTGGAAGTTCGATCATCACGGCACCCGATACTTCAGCGTGATGACTTTCAAGGATCTCAGACACATACCTAACATCTTGGTAAGAGTCCACGGTAATTTTTATAGGCTCACAACCTCAAAAAGCCACTGGTGCTGGCATCGAGTGCAAATAAGCTTGCCGATTCCTAGATGTGGCTAGCGACACACTGTCCTGAAATCGGCACAGTTTGGTCATATAATATGGAATTTTCAGTTCACCCGAAGTTGCTCCCGTACCTGGTTAAACGCTGATTAATAACCAAAATTAGTATCACCTTTGAAACTCCACCGGCTGTTGCAGAATGGTTTTGAGATGGCCTCACCAATAAGACAATATTAATGCAATAAAAACCGAATTGGAACATTTCCTAATATTGTGTGTCCATCTTTGCTAAACTACAGGACAGTAACGCAATTTTGTGTGTTGTGATCTGTATGAATTTCAGAATTAGCTATTCCACTCACACACACACACACACACACACACACACTCAAACACACCTACTTGTATGTACCCATACACTCACCCAAAGATTTGTACGAACAACTCAAAGATTTTAACTTTAAAGGTTTTTTGACATACAAATGCATGTTGATTTGTGTTGATTTATGATACCCTCAACATCACTTTTGCGGTGAAACGAATATCTAGAAACATTCCATATATTTTTTCTTCTATTTTTCTTCAGATTACTTGGAATCGCCCACAAAAAAAAAAAAACCCTTCCAAACCAAGATTCTGGTTGTGACCTCATCTGTCAACCATAGCTAAAGTACTTATATGTTTAATAAAAGACATTGGAATGCACTTTCCCCCTTACTCAGCATAACTTGTATGTTTCTTGGATATTAATGTGACTAACAAAAGACATGGTGAGAGCGTCTAAGAAACAAGCCGTACTTTTTTAACGGGATTTAAGAACGTAGTGAGAGCGGCGTTAAAGCGGGAAGGTCGTGCTTTGATGAGGGAAGACAGTCGCAACAACGGAACCACATCAGTGTCTCGTTTACTTCCCGAACTTGTGCCGATATCACCAGAACGACTTTATTATACTCATCTCACAGGGTTTACAATGTCACTACGATCTCCCCGCGTGCTTTACGATTAAAAATGGAGCAATTTTGATCGGAGAAATCGGGAAGAAATTTTGAACATGTTCAAAATGTGTTCTGAAAATTTGATCTGAATAAAATACCCGCTCTAACCCCGTCCTCCAAACGCTGCTGCTATAAACTACGATGTTTTCGATTTAAACCGATTTCTCTACGCTTTTGCCGCTCTCCGCCGATGTGATAGATCGGGATAAATCGAGGGTGGGACAAAAACAACGCGCCTACTAATCTTCTCATTGTTCATTGGTCTGTAGTCTCCCCAGCAAGGATCGACGCAGAAGACAGTTTGCTGCTGCTGCTGTGAGTCGGGTCCTATCGTACTAAACGCTTCTGTGGATAAGCAAGGCTACGTGCCCGGTGAGCGGCTCGTCTTCTCTGCCCGCCTCAACAACAACAGCAACAGGTCCATTCATGACGTCAGGGCCCAGCTACAGCAGGTGGGTAGAAGGACATGCCATTGTGTGAAGACAATGATAACGAAATTAAGTCAAAGTGCCCCATAATTACCTGAGTTTAAAAATGTTGGTAAAATAAGTGATAACTCCAAATTCTACTTCTTATTCGTACTTTGGAAGTGATAAATAAAATGTAAAAATCCATTCATTCATTCATCCGCGTCATAATAATTGTACTGCTGCTACAGGAAAAAAAAAAACATATATTCGGTATAGAACCTATAACGTGCCTTTGTCAGATGGAAGACAGAGTGTAAGTTAAAGTGGTCAGAATTTTGCACGATCAATTTAGAGTATAGCCAGGCGTAAATGATCACAAGTTCTGTATAAATTATTTTTTGTAGCTTCTATAGACAATTTTGTCGACTATTACTGACCATTCCCCAGCCACCTCTCAGTTTTCATCCATGATATCCACTGCTTGCGGTTCCGAATTATTTAAAGGTCCAGTTTACCTTTGGGAACAGTGATTTCAAAAATGTTCAAGATATCACAAGCATATGTGTAGGTCTGTTGTATCACAAAACATCCTACCATATAAAATTTTCACAATAAAGCCTAGAATATAAGGAGATATCAGCATTTTTCTCAATAAACCATAACTGTAGACGGTTTAGTCTGGAAGCATTTTTGTTATAACTATTGTTCACATTTTGTGTATTTAACAATACTTAACATCGATTGTACGGATTCAAATTTTTAAGCAGGTTGTTTCTATCCCTAACTCACATTTTAGAACTATCTTAGAGCACTAATGCTGGGTTTTTGTTTCATCTGCAAATGGTAAATTATGCTTTTAAGTGGCGATGAGTTGATGTAATGATTCGTAATTAATTGAGCAGAAGGTCACATGGACGGCTCACCATGGATCGTCAACTCACACGCGGCGAAGTTCAAAGGTCGTGGCCGAGGTCAAACTGGACGGCTGTGAAGAGATGGGGTCGCTTAACTACGAGAATCTACCCTTGCTAATCACACCGATTCCTCCGAACAACTTCGAGTCGTGCCCAAACATCGACGTCAGATACGTTGTTGCGGTAAGACCAACGTTCTGATGATAAATCTTCTACTGATGTACATTAAGCCGTAAAGATACTCCTGGAAGTAATTTACAGGCAGTATACAACCGTTAGAATCAGTTTGCAGGGGAAACTAGATTAGATTATAGGCTACTTATTATTATTATTATTATATAATTATAGGATTATCGATTTTTTATTTTTTTTTCGTCGAAGACCGTCTGCTAAGTTTTCCCGATGTAGTCAGTATTAATTATATGGAGTGCTGTTCATATTTACTCTTGGTAATAGAATAATTAACGGCTAATACTGTTAATTACTTAGCTTTGGTAAGGCCAACTTTCTGGTAATCATAATGAATGACCATCACTGATATACCATTCTGCTATCAGGATATACCTTTGCAAGTAATTTGAAAATATTCAATGGTTTGAATTGTTCTACTTGAAAAAATAAATGAAATTAAGCTCTTTTAAAGTAGAATCTTTTTCTTCCTTACTCTATTTGCCAAATTACCTCGAAATTTTCCTATCATAAAATCAACATTTCAAACAGGTGAGGTACTTCTCCATAAAGAATTAAAAAGTCTTTCTAGCTAATGGATCAAGTAGGGCTTGGTGTATTTGATTTATTGTACTCATAATTATGTAATGTCCCTGTAATGACATTGCAATGTTTATTCTGGGATATGCAGGTGAGATGGGTTTGTGTTCCTCAAGACGCATTGGTTTTCTGTGACAGCTTTTTGTCAACAAATAGCTGTAATCGGTCAGTGCTGGCCATTGTCATGGCAAATTGTGCGACAAGAACGATACTTACAGAACCTGCCACTATTTCATTTCATCGCACAGATATTTTTTTCCCCTGGAATAACACTATTGGCGAGGTCTGCAATTGGCAACCGAGTGAATAATTACTACATTAAAGAAATAAAATTTCCGCTAGAGATTATGATGGGTAGTGCGCTTCGTGTCATTAATGATAAGGAAAAAAAACTGTCTCTCCATAACTCCAGATTGTGGGGGATGTGGCCGGAACCCCATTCGATCTCGAAGTGCCATTTCCCGTCACCATTGGTACCGTTCCCGCCATTGCTCGTCCGCACGCGCCTCCGCAACCCCAACCAGTCCAGCAACAACCGCAAGCGTACCCCCAACCACACATGCAGCAACCGTCACTGAGCCAAGGCTACCCTCCATCACAAGGACCACCACCACCACCACAAGGGCACTACCAGCCGCCACCACAGCCGCCACCGCAACCGCAACCGCAACTGCAACCGCCACCACCACCGCAACCGCAACAACCACCACCGCAATCTCAACCTCATGAGGTACAGCGGGGCGGAATGCTTCCTTCAAACAAGGTGTTTCCAGCGGACCCGCCTCCGGCTGTGGATAGGTCGGCAGGTTATCAGCCGGCTCTGGACGAAATACCACGTAATTATTTAGTCACCTTAATATATTTAAATTTGTGTGCATGGCTGTGATTTATTTACGTTTTAGTTAGTGTTTGTAACAATGTGGCTCATTTTTTATAGTCTTTAAACTTGAACAAAACCTTTGTATTTCTCTCACTCTTTCTCCCCATCCAGTTGATGATCTTCCACCTCCCCCGACATATGAGATGGCCGTAGGTGGCGCTCAAGAGATTCCCGGGGAAGAAGGCAACTTCGGGACCATCACCTACGCTCCGAGGTATCCGTTTTACAACTATGGTGGCGCTCTCACGGAATTGCAGACTTTAGGACAGCCCGTAACAACACAGCCACAGAGTTCGATTTAATGCTATGAGAACCACTGCCATGGTTTACCACTGGCATCTACTTGCACCAGTATTAAAAAGAGACAGAGAGTTAACCGTCTTTCTAGAAAGTAGAGAGTTTCCCTTCCTCTTCTCATGCACTGTGGTTGAAATACAGAAAAATCGTACGGTACAGCAGTTTTTCCAAACTGAATTTGTACTGGTTAAATTCACCACAAAATCCTCGAAAAATTCACCAACCAGATTTTTTTTTTTAAATTTTCATACTTGTAATGGTCCAGTCTCAAGCTTTCCATAAAGTTGAATAAATACTTTGTACAGTTTGGCCTTTGGGTGATGATGTTTTGTCAATACCCGGATAGTTCAATTAAGAACACCATGGCAACAGACGATAGACGCTACTTTTTTTCTCTGGTTGCTCAAAAAAAAAAATGTATTGGTCCAAATCAAAAGGACACATAACAATCCGATTTTGTATCTTAGTTGTCCGATCGGGTCAGCAAAAGATAACCTACACATGTATTTGGAAATTCTATGGCCCAATTATATATTTTTCCTTGTTTCTGGGCCACCGGGCCACCGCTTATGTTGAACCCATTATGTATGTATGTATATATATATATAATATATATATATATATATATATATATATATATATATATTCAGAGTGTATAGGCCTAAATTTCGGTAATGTTTCAATGACAAACGTCAGCAAGGCTGAAAAATGAAATAATTTTGATGACCGGAAGCATGTCTTGTATTTTTTCACTTACAGTCTTTATATTTTGCCAATTTCTGTCCGTGGTTGAAATGCCAGGATTTTAGTCCTTTGATGTAGTTGTTGATTTGTGATTTGGTGGAGTCAACTTTTTCCAACTCGTGCATATTGTCATCTCTTAGCTTTCAAAACTATAGGTTTCTTGTTTCTGTTCTGTTGGTGTTTTTTTTTTTCATAAAATCATATTTTGCATTTTTATACGGAAGAAAATGAGGCTGGATATGAAGCTGTACGTATGAGGCTGACAAACTTTTTTTTTGTCTGCGAATGATGAACGTGAGGGGGATAGAAAAAAAAGAAACATAATATACAAAAATATTACCCAAAGTTTCGTCATGGCGGTATAGTTTTACAAGAAGGCCCCTATTTTCAAATATGTCTTTCATCTAGGGGATATTTCATGTAAATTCGTTTGTTACTGCATGTATAAAATGACTACAGTACACGTGACCTTAGGAAATGCTATCATGGTTAACATTGTAAAAATTTTGATACCAGACAAGTGAAAAGGGTATTCCTTTATGTGGAGGTTTTCAACATTATGAACTTGCATGACACAGATTGTCTGTATGAGTGACAACTTACAGGTAGAGAGAGTGGGGGGGGGGGGGGGAGGGAGAGGAGGTAAATATGCTCGTTAAAAAGTTTTCTTCATGAGTATTTCGTCTACAGTCGGAGAATAAGGTAGTCCAATCGAACCCAAATGCTTGAATGAGCACGAACTATGGGTGCGATGACGTCATCGCATCAGCATTACAATATGTTTATTTGCGTAGTAGGTCAGGGCGCCCTCTTCGGTAACTAGGCAACGGGTAAACAAACAAACTCCGTGTTGATTGGTGGTCATAGCAACAAGCAAACATACCTCACGATGAAAAGAAGGATTAAAGGAGCTCTTTTGTGTGCTTTTGGCGCTTCTTGCCCACTCTCAATTTCTTTCCTCCACTGGAGAGAGCTTTCTTTTTTCACGATAGCTTTACAACCTCTCTTGAATAGAGGTTTAAGCAGGTGTAAAGCGGCACGCAGACCTCTGGCCAGTAAACCTCCGATGCCATAGCCTTGCCGTATTAAACCGCCAAAATACACCGGTAATCCGTGACCGACTTGATGCGTCTAGTAATCTGCGTACATGTTCGGAGATACGATACCCACCATCTTCATGACACTATTTTAATATCCGTTTTCTCTCAATTCAAGAAAGGTGGAGACTTCTTCCGAAAGTGTAGTTTCACGACGACCTTTCCACGTTGAAATGGATTTTTTTTTTTTCCGGCGGAGTCCCTTATATCGATTTCGATCGTCTGGAATAGCTTCCTGGCAACCGCTATGTAGTGGGGGCGTTCGTACATGATATTATTATTATTATTATTATTATTTATTCGGCAATTCAACATACAATACGAGCGGACATAAAATACAAACACAAAATCGTATTACATGATATAAAAATTGTGGTGATTCCAGGTGCATGCTGCTGGTTGCCAGGGGAGGAAAAGGCAAAGATTATTGATGTCTTTCCCATGTCTGTCTCGAACCGCAACGGTGCGCAGCAACGGGACCCTGGTGTTCCCCACAATCTGATGTTCCACGATGTCACTGTATACGTAGAGATTGTGGATGAGATCCAAATATATGGGGTAACTGGCCTTGCGCGAATGATGTATTCCCAGGTTATCTGCGAATCCTGGCATAGCTGCTAACGTACCCGAGAATTTGACGGCGACTCCAGCATCTAACATCGTGACGTAAACCTGAGAAACGCTGTTGTAGCCCAGCTCAATACGTCCATGAAACCTCTCGGGCACTAGCGTGAGCATGAAATATTTGGCGTTCTCGTAATAGCCATCTTCCAGGGGGTAATCATTCCACGCTTCACCATCAATATCACGGTACTGGGAAGTTTCACCTTGAATGCAGAGAGGGTGTTTTCGGGATATTCTCGTAACGAACTATTGCTGGGCAAAGTCACATAAAAGGACGAGGCAGATAATGAAGCCATGGTAACTCTTATATTGCCCGTGTGAGCCAAAGTCGACCATGGCTTAATTGTTTTATTATAGTTTCACGATGTCAGTGACGTAACTGTTAAATTTGTCGGGGTATCCCAGCCACTTCACCAGGTATTCCGTGATTCCTCGTCTTTTCCGTCTGCCGATAATACGTTCGATCTTGTACACACCATCGCAGGGTGGCGTGAACTTTTGAAGCTCTTGGGCATAAAACGTGCCATCCACGCGTTCTCCCCCGTAGTCTTCCAATCTGTTCACGGGAGGGGAACGATCCACAATGCCGATAACTCTGAAAATTTCTTCAGTCCATTTTGGTAAGTAGCCTTTTCTGAATGGTTGGGTTGTCATGGCGATCCTTGATCACCCCGCTTGAAAAGATAATTTTTCTGCTTCCGTCTCCTCTGTTTGTATAGGTCTCCGTACAGCGTCAACCACACATCTTTTTCGTTGGTATCACTGACTTCCACGGGTGCTCTCCCTATACTCAGATGCGTCCTCCGATTGTAAGCGGAGACCAAATCATCGATAACATCGATGTATTTGTGCGTGTTCATGCTAGTAAAGTATTTCCACGTCCTTTCCTTCGGAGTCCTGTTGAATCTTTCCACCACGCTGGCCTTTGCCTCGTTATGGGTGGTAAAGAAAGTGATTTCGCTGTCTTTAAGCAACTGCTGGAAGGCTCTAGTGTTAAATTCTGTACCCTAACCGACTGCAGCTTGTGAGGCTTCCGCCCTTCGGCTAGGATTCTTTGAAAGGCCTTAACCAAGGTTTGACCTTTCTTGTCCTTCAAGGGTATATGACCTACGCATACTTGGAAAATATGTATATACAGGTCAACAGGTACTGTTAGTATTTGAAGCCTTTGTTCCAAGTGGCCAAGCTCTGAAGATCCACCAAACCCACCTGCCATTGATGGTCAGTGCCGTAGACAACAACTGTATGCCGTCTGAATCTTCGCTTCAGGCCTTTGTGAAGTGTGTATGTTGGCTGTTGACTCAACCAATCCCTCACTTGGTCCCCGCTGACGTCGTTTCTTTCGCTTTTGGCAGCGCAATAGACAGCCTCCACACCACAAAAACCTGCAGGATGATGCGGATCGTAGTATATCCTCTCCAACAACTTTTCAAGTCCCAAACCAAACCGATGGATGGAGTCCAACACCCCATGTTTTTCCGCGAAGTCTTTGTTATGGCATGACATCATTTTACAAGGGACACTTTCTTTAATAGGGTAACCAGACTGGCGAGGTTTCGGGTTTGCTCGACGTTTCTTTTCCGGCGATGGTAGATGAGATGCCCTAGCATACATGTCACGGGATTCGTCCACACTGATCCTACCATTCGCTGTTCCCAAATGTCCCCTGCCTTCTCTCTGCATGAAACGCCATCGATCTTCATTCCCGATCAATTCTTGCGGTGGCCGCAGAGTGGCAATTCTCCAGCCTCGTTGAATCGGAGAACCTGCGACGGTTCCTCTTCTACCAATGTGACCAACTGTTTCGCCTTCTTTTTGAATGTTTCCGGCACGCTCTTGGCCAACTTCTGGACCAAGGATGTAGCGCCGGATTGTGCTCCGGTTGTATCCATTCCATCTGCGGCTAATTCCGTAGTTTCTATGGTTGGGTAGGGCGTGGTTTCCACTTTAACGGCCATGGGTTGGTTCAGCTTTTTATGCATGTTTCTTGGTCCTCTGTCTACGACGAGCTATGCCCTTCTTACTACCCCGTATGATGAGCTTGCCGAAAATGCCGAGCACGGGTGCAGCTAGTACCGTGATGAATTCTCCTTTCTGATTGACAAGTTTCTTTTTCTTCTCTGTCAGGGAAACAGTTCTGCTTCCGAGAGCCCGAAGAGTGTTTTTGTGACACCGTAAGTTCTGTTTCTGCTGAGAGGTTAGCAGGACGTTACCATGCAGAATGTTTAGCGCGCATTCGCAAAGACATTCCCCGAGGTCCTGATTTGCCTCTAATCGTCGGGACATGACGAATGAAGCTGTCGATGCTACTCCGACGATATTTATTGCTAAACTGATACGTGAAAGCTATCATACGTTGTTTTATATCGATCCGGTCAACTCGAGGAGAGTCACTTCATGACATAGGTGATGTTCTGTTCCCCCGGAAATATATTACTCCTCAGCCGCAGGCGCTCGTCCGTGTCCGGCTTTAGGTCAATGACAAGATAGCCATAGGGTTTAGAGGTAGCATCTCTGTATGCTTCCTGAAGAAATTTCCATTTTGTGGATAAATTTGTTTGGCGAGATGAGTTATTTGAGAACCATCTCTGGGATTCTTAAACAAGATCATGTAGTGCGCGTTGAGACTGATAGTCCGACTCTCTTTGCCCTGGTGAAACAAATTTTGACTGATCAGAATGACTGACAGGTTTCTTTGATGGCTCCCTTTGGTAAAGAGATCAGAAACCCTTTCGTCCTTGTTTGCCTGAGACATAAGATCGTCGAGAATGCTTAGATTGGTGTTCGACGATCGAATAAGCGTTCCATATCGTAGGAATGCCTTCGTGTAGCTGTACATATGGCATATTCCTCGCCATATCGCCATACCCCATTTGATATTCGCCATCAATCACACAATCTTCTGTAAAAGGTTTGCCCACCAGTTGTTCATGATGTTTGATGATCTTAGTGACAAACTGCGTCTTTCCACACCCCGTAGGTCCAGCAACCACAGCCGTGAATTGATGCTTTATCCTTGTGTCCATCACGTCGACTGAATGGCTTTTATTTTTAACAGTCTCTTATTATGACCCCGTAGCTACCCCATAAAATACCGCCTCACTCTTCTCCTGTCATACATACACACGCATATATGTACACGCACACGCACACACGCGCGCGCGCGCACGCATTCACACTGATGGAACAATACATGCATGTATACTTTTCTTTTCGAGAGCACACACACACACACACACACGCAATCATGGCGCATACTTACACACACGTTCACACACACCGAATGTATGCATCTTCGCACGGATACCGGCACACGCATGTGTATTAAGGCAATAAGCACAACAACCAAAAAAAAAAAAAAAAAAAAAAATGAACGGGTGTCGAGAATGATGCTCTGAAACAATGTACTCACCACATCATGAGGCGCGTGACGGGTCAGAAGATTCTCCATAGATCGAACAGTTACTGTAGTCTGTAATCGATAATGCGTCCTCTGAAAAGCGGTGCCTCTCTTTCTTCCCTCTGCTGAATGGAGTAGAATTCGGATATGTTCCTAAACAAAAAATGAATAGCCGACTTAAGATATGATATCACGCCATATAATACATACATACATACATACATACAGATGTCATTAGGTGATCTTGAAACGTATATCTGATGCCTACATTTACCGAAAGATTTTCTGGCACGTTGACATCCCTCTGCGAGACATCCCGATCCGATATCTGACTGTCTGAAGGTTGGTCAGGATTCTCGACACTCGTTGACTCCATCGGCTCGGAAAATAAATCCCTTTGTGTGTACGATAGACTCAAAATGAGAGGGCGCGTTGAGAGAGTTGTCTGTCGGTGAGGAAGACCATGGTGGGAAGGACTCTTGCGTGCCGTCATCTTGGCTCTCGAGAGTCGGAGATTGTTCCTGCGGTGTCATCTATGTCAATACAATAATAACAGAAAAATATGACAACAGTAAGGCTGTCACGACGTCGCACTATCCTATATGAAGCGGATGAATATGTATTGTGAGCAGACACTTACCGTCACGTTATCACCTTGGCCAGCCTGGGGAATATCGGGATCGGAGGAGTTCCCTTCCTCTTCACTCTCCAACTCATCCCTGTTGAAGAGTCTCCTGGGCTGATCCACCGCTTGCTGTCTCTGTTCTCTTTTCCTTTGTGCGTGACACCTCCGTCTAGCGCTTGCCATATATGTAGCGTAGAGGGCCTGATGTTCGCGCTCGTCTTGGCTAGACCATTTAGGAGTCATGTTTAGATACGACAAAACAAACGGAGAAAAATCAGCTACAAATTTTTGTCAGAATTCCAGCCATCAAAGACAGTCACGGTCATGCGCTAAGATGACGAGAACAAAAGATTATGAATGTCTATGCGACCACGTTTTTATTCAAATCGCAAGTCATTTTCCTCCCTCGTTCCTTCAAAAACACCCCCATTATTCGAAGAATATTTTCCCGCCATAAATCAATCCAACACCCATATTATTTGTTTACCCGCTACTTAGTTACAAGAGACACGCAACAGCCTTTTTTTTTTAACCGTGAGGTGTGTTTGCTTGGTGCTATGACGACCAATCAACACGGAGTTTGTTTGTTTACCCGTTGACTGGTTACCGAAGAGGGCGCCCTGACCTACTATGCAAATAAACATATTGTTATGCTAATGTGATGACGTCATCAAACCCATTGTTTGTGCTCATTGAAGCATTTGGGTTCGATTGGACTTCCTTATTCTCTACAGTCTTTCAGGAATTCAACAATCAGTATTCTGAAGTTGCCTTTTCATACAGTAATTGATGTACAAAGAGATTTATTTTTATCTATATATTGTTTATGCGTAAATGTAGGCATATAATATATTTACTAACAACTAACAAAGACCCAAAAATAACACACCTATCTGGCATGATGTTTTATTGCGATAGAAATGCTCATTTTCGTATTACATGAAACGAATGTTTGTTTTCGTTGCAAAGAATTGCATGCAAAATGGTTCATACCATACAACAGTTGATTCAAGCAAGCCAAGCATAGTAGGGTAAGAAGGAAAACAAAAGGGTTTTTCCGAAAGTTTCTTTCTTTATACATACAGAGGAGTTGGAGACTGCAATTGTAATATTAAATTCATGTTGACGATTGAACCTCAACTTTATGTATCTTGTATACCCGTTTTGTCACGAGGCGTCTGAAAAAAAAAATCATTAGGGAGGCAAAAAAAAAAACCTCTCCTCAAAGAATGCGTCCACATGAATCTTTAGCGCAAAAAGTTTTGCACCGAAAGCTTGATAATATGATGTTTTTCCTTTTTTTTTTTGCATCTCCCTGAAATCAAATAGTGTCAGACCCTTATACAGATGTACGCGGATGGTGTTTGTTATTCTGAAGGTTTGTTAATCCGAAATGGAAGTGTATAGGATTTATTAGTTGTTATTCCGAAGGTCGCGAATGGCGTATATATGCTTGACTTTGTGCAATACTTGAGACATTTGAAGACTTTGTTCGACGAAAGCACTGCCTTCTTAGCAGTTCATGTTAGATTGTGTTTGTATTGTTTGGTTCTTTGTTAGTGTTCTCTTTTTTTTTCAAAGTCAATTTTCAGTTTGAGGCAAAATTTCCTGTATAAGGCCTGCATTTCCGATCTACTAGTACTCTCGTTGCACTTTAAGGAAAAGAATGAAAATGGTAAATCAGCATATTGTCGCTTCTCCAACCTTTAATGTTAAATCTAAAACTCACAATGTTGGATCACTATTTCTGAAAAGGCAGTTCAACATATTGAGTGTCAAATCTAATGAAAGGTTAGAGAAATGACATTTAGAATGTTGATTTACCATTTCATTTCTAAAGTGATGGAAACATGAATATCCTGCAATAGTAAAGAGGCATGCAATGAAAACCTTTGTTTAACGAGGGCTTGTGTTCAGTGTGCAGCATGAATTGTGTGTTACTCTCGTTTGTAAAATGTTTACATCCAATGCTTCAATATGGTTTGTTCTCAACCTACGTCATTTTTTCACCGTTACAAGTCATCTGTAAATATTAAAAGCTTTATATTTGTCCCAATATTTTTGTCTGTTTCATGCATTCTTTTTTATTCTACAAATGTATAATTTCAACTCGTCTTGAAATGGTACTATGAGTGGTGATGATTGTGTGCATAACAGTTATGGTGGGTTCCTGCACGTCTAATACGAGTTCCACTTCAGCCAGATCGGCGTAACATCTACTGACGCTTTTCAGAGTGAGTCACTATAGTACGGGAATTCTTTGTGAAAAATACTTTGTTTTTTTTTTGCACTTCACTTTTTCTTTCCCTTTTTTTTTTGAGGGCGCTGTCATAGCTACTGTCAGTGTTTTTTTTTTTTTTTTTTTGTGTGTGTGTGTGTGTCACTGGGGGGGGGGGGGTCCTCGTCTTGCCTCCTGATTTTGTGTGTTGTTCTTTGGTGATGTTGTCAACCTGCTACACTGGTTTGGGACATTTTCCTGATTGGATGATGTTGTGTTGTGTCTTCGCAGTGTTTTGGAACATTTCTTCACTTGCCTGCTTGCCTTGCAAGCACTACATGGTAGCATCTCAACAGCTTTGTTTCTGCTCCTCGTGCCTATACTCTGTGCTGGACTCATCTGTTATAGGAGAGGTCGGGCCCTAAGCGGACATTGCGAATACATATTAAACCCACCTTCTTATATACGACATACGGATGTTTCTTGTTTATATAAATGATTTTTGTAGGTCATCAGATGTTCTTTCCTTTATTCTCTTTGCGGATGACTCAAATTTATTTTTTTCGCACAATAATCCTCTTACTCTTGTAAACACAATAAACTCTGAATTAGAAAAAGTCGCCGAATGGATAAAGGCAAATAAATTATCTCTCAATCTTCAAAAAACAAAATATATGTTTTTTAGCAACTGTATAGAGAAACCACCTGTTGACATTGTCTTTGATGGGACTCCACTGGAAATTGTTTCCCATATTAAATTTCTGGGAATAACAGTTGATAATAAGCTTTCATGGAAATTCCATATTGATAGTATATGTAAAATTATTTCACGAAATATTGGTATAATCAACAAGGTTAAATTTTGTCTTCCTTTGTCGTCCCTTATTACATTATATTCATCTCTCATATTGCCATACTTAAATTATGGTATTCTTGCTTGGGGAAACACATATCAAACATTCTTAGATAAATTACTTTTATTACAAAAGAAGTCACTACGTATTATATGTCATACTGCATTTCTGTCTCATACTGACCCGTTATTTTTTGAAAACAAAATATTGAAAATCAAGGATTTGTATCTGTATAACCTAGGACAATTTATGTTTAATTATGATAAAAAAAAATCTTCCAAATATATTTGAAACAATGTTTCCAAGAAATCAGTCCGTCCAAATTACCCAACAAGGCGTTCGAATGAGTTTCATTTGCCCTTTTTCAGAACTCTTCTGGCTCAGAACACCTTTATTTATGATGGGCCAAAGTTTTGGAACTCACTTCCTAATGATATTGTAACAGTACGAACTTTGAATTCTTTCAAGAATAAATTGAAATTATTTTTATTGAAATCTTATAACATATTACCGAACTAGGTTTGTTTCATTAACTCAATTAAGTTATCACTTATTTTTATGCATTAATCATTACACATCAATTATTTTCTATCATGAGAGTAAAATAACCTGTCGAATATAAGTTCTCCTCAAATATGACAGTCATCGAACAATGCATCATTGTGTCTATTCTTTGCTTTTAATATGTCCGCGCTTTTGTAGTTTTTCTGGTATATGTACCCAATCCTTATATTCACAATATCATTCAAGGGTGCGTATTACTACTCCTATACATCCTGGAAATCTGTTTGCTTGTGTCCACGATGGCGTGTGTTGCAGTTTCATTTTTTTCCCATTTT
Source organism: Diadema setosum (assembly GCA_033980235.1). Taxonomy (NCBI): domain Eukaryota; kingdom Metazoa; phylum Echinodermata; class Echinoidea; order Diadematoida; family Diadematidae; genus Diadema; species Diadema setosum. Next base: position 10,977,224 of record CM067066.1, read on the forward strand.
GTTTTTTTTTTCCGTTCTTTCCTGTTATTTCATTTCTTGTCAGTTGACATTTCTTGTCAGTTGACATTGGTTTCTTTGATTTTGTTTCATATATTTGTTTGTAGTTTCATGAAGCCATTATTTGCTTTTTATGTATTTCCGAGGGTCTCATATCGTACAAGCTTGGCTTTTTAGTGGGACCCTCCATTTCCATTACCATTCGTGTAATATGCATATGTATATACCTTATAAATGCAATTGTATGTCGTTACTCATCATCACATGTATCTTGTTGATGTACGTTTATCGAAATTACTACAAATTTGTTTTGTTTATGCATTGAATATAATTTCTCATGTTTATTTAATGGAAATGAAAATAAAGTTGAACTTGAACTTGAACTTGAGAGCTGAGAGCTTTCAGACGCAGTTAAAAAAAAAGAAATGTATATAAATCGTACGAAACGATGCTCAAAACATCGTTTCGAAAAATGCCCTAATATATTGGAACGACGCATCGACATACGGGCATTCAGACTAAAAAAAAAAAACAACAGCACCAAAAACCCGTCTTCATACATGTAGCTATATCCATACGTTATATATCATAGTTAAAGGGCCTACGTCGTATATCGATACGAGAACCGTCTCGTCTGAAAGGGGGTTAGTAAAAAACTTAGTATCGCCAACAGGATGATGTACACTGATTTTCATCAGCAAATCTACATCACCATGTCGCTCCTTTCTCGAGATACCTCTTTTAATCAACCATACTCGATCATGACATTCCATGTGCCTATAGGCCCTATGAGTCATACCCGACCCGCGGTCTATGGACTCTCTAAAAAAAAAAATAGAGTGAAAATATTCACTCTTAAAGGAGTGAATACAAAAAAGAGTGAATTTAGAGTGAAACTGCAGTGAATTTTGAGTGAAAATGTTCATTTTCACTCGTTTTAGAGTGACCTCGGGGATCACTCCAAAATCTTCGAGTGATCCCTGAGGTCACTCCAAAATGAGTGAAAGTGAACATTTTCACTCAAAATTCACTCCAATTTCACTCTTTTTTTGTATTCACTCCTTTAAGAGTGAATATTTTCACTCGATTTTTTAGAGAGGATATCGATCACTAAGTACAGAATGCTACATGTTAATCAATTCAAGATGTAGTTATGTTCGTGGCGATGGTTGTAATGATGGTGAAATGTTGGTCATCATAAGTATAGCAATGACAGTAATCATCATTTTAATGTTTGAAGGGGGTTGTTGGAGGCTTAGACTTAGTGCGAGAAGGATGAAGGCATGACTGCTTCTTGTTGGAGTCAGAAGGCATGACTGCTTCTGGTTGGAGTCAGAATGCAAGTGTCTTTCTTAATTGATGTTCTCCAATATATTCCAACACATTTACGCTGCATCTCAGGTGTTTACAAAACACTTTCTGGTGGCTTTCCACTGCGTTGTTTACACTTGTACACATTGCTTACATTATGAGATGCGGTGAAGACATAAAGGCAGGGGGAGTGGAAATGAAGTGGGAATAGATTGGGATTTATCAGCGTGTCGGAACATTAGTTGATCTTGACCAGAGAAGGAAACTAGAGAACTGATAAGGAGCTTGACTGTGGAAGAGTGGTTGTGGTAGTGCATGAGAAGGATGACTATGAAATGAATGGTACACATCGTTCACAGCTACATCATGTAGACAAAATACTTCTTGTACAGACACAACTAGAAAAGCAATCGTAGAGCATAGACCTCCGGCAAGCCGGCCAGCAACTCATTTTTACCCTTACACTTGATGCAATTTCCCAAAACAGAAGCCTTTTGTTCACGTCATTTCACGGCACGGAGCAGAGAAAGCGCTTTAGTGTGCGTATGTTAACCTCCTGTAGGCGCTACTTGAACCCCCAGTTCTTTGAACTTTTATGCCAAAAGATGAAAAATCCTCCAAAATCCATAAAAATTCTCGGATCATTACCAAAATTTAATTAGGTATTCCTTGTGACAGTTTCGACATTTTTTATGCAAGTTTCATTTTAATCCATACACAACTTCTTGAGTTATTTTGCAAACAGACAAACCAACGCCAATTCAATTCAATTTCATTTTTTTTTTCAATTTCACTTTTCGACAAGAACATAATATAGACATCACTTTTTTGGGGTTAACAGAAAATAAGGTACGTAAGACTATGTAGGATGAAAAGAATGCACAATGATTGTAGCACCTTGCGATAATTATACATTATCATAAAAATTAAGTGATTAGAAGTAAGTAAACAATATGCAAAATTCGAAAAATGGAGAGACCCACTAAAAAGACAAAGCTTGTAGGATATGGGTCCCTCAGAAGAAAAACATTAAGATGATCACTTAACCTCCTCCTTCCTTGGCGGAGGTATAATCATCGTCAGAATGAATTTATGTAATAGGTGTCATGTGAAAGAGCCCCAGCCTGTGCTTCGTGCGATGATGTGATAAGTTGCGTGATGATGTCATTAAAAAAAAACGGCATTTACTGCGCGAATCATGAGGTTCAGCGTTTAGTGTTGATTGTCCACAGAGCGCATTATCTAGGTAATTCTCATGTAACGTCACAATCACATGTGATGATTAGAGTGTCCAAGCGCAAGCCAGGCCAACATTCTGCTGATGAGATCCATTATGATGTCATAATAAGCTGCATTCCTATCCAAGACTCTGAGCGCGTTTTTCGCCTGAAGTAATAGCAGTGACTGCGCGCGTTATTATGTTGTCATTATGTGGTCTTTGTGACGTATGAAACACGCTTAACACGTTGCGCAACCCGCGGTTGTGTTGCAGAGCAATGCGCGATGCTACGTTTACCTGCCCAATGCACACGTCGCGTACTAAAGTAATCTGTAAAAAGTGTGTAACAAACTAGAGTACACGTTATATGGTGCAGTGCCAATACACCTACTTCTCATTTGCTTGAAAGAACCTAAGAACCTCTACACACATTTTTCACGGCCATCGTGTGAACACCTGCAAGAAGAACCACTGTCCATTCGTTCGCATCCATTATGTTATCCGTTACGTACCTCGGAATATACGTGTAATCGAAAATTAGGCCTATTCCTTATCGTGTTTCTACATGCGATAAAGTGACTTCTTGCATCTCTGTAATCTGTGTCGACATGAGTATCAACAATCTTTTCCCATATATCAGTAAAGAGTCAAAAATCCTAGTTACATTTCCTGAAAAATGTTTTCTCCTCCCGGAAGTTGGTCCGTGGTGATCGAAGTCTTTGTAAAATATGGGCAAAATGGGGAAACTTATACAGCTCTAGATATCCTGTTTGCCATCAACAAGAATGTATACCAGCCCGGAGAATTTGTCCGGGGGGAAGTGCAAATTGTTACCAGGGAGCAAAAGGGGAACATCAGGGGTAAGTAGATCTATTGACAAACAGTATTGGCCATAGACGCTGATGATAGCATATGTAAAATCTACACCGCACATGGTTGTTGATAGTGCGTCTATGTGTCCTTTCGTTATGATACAGAAGGCCTACGTTTCCAGTATATCCCAAGTGATATACGTTGTCACACCCACCCCAGTCACGCCATCACCGTCTTTCATGCACTCTTTTTGCTATAACATGCGGGAGAGCACAGCACTGATTAAGATCAATTGTTGAATCCGTTGACAATAATATCCGCGGTCACACTGGCAAAAGGTAGCGAAGTTTGTCTCTTGATTAGGCCATTGTTCATAAGTGACGGATCCAGAGGGGGCACCGGGCGCACCCCCTTTTATTTTTATCAAAACAAAAGAAATACAAAGAACAAAATGAAAATAATGAAACCCGGAAGTGACACCACAAATAGTTTATGCCCCCCCCCCCTTTATGGAGTTCTGTGGATCCGCCCCTGTTCGTGAATGGTTCCACCTGCTACATTGTTTCACATGTTGCAGGTATACGAACCACTAGTAGTCGATTGCTATGCAAGTATCAGATGCATAAGCGTAAGACTAGTTCTCGAACTGCATAAGATCAATATCATTGCTCCAGTCTGCATGTGCGTAGACGCTCTGTACGGCGAATCGTGAAAAATCATTGAACCTGTAAAGAAGAGAGCGCATGCAATAACGCCTACCCAATGCCCGTGGTCGATAGCTTTACATCGTCATTGCCTTCGTACTGAAGATGGTGGCGATCATGACTGCAGCACGCCATCCAACCTCAAAGCAAACCTTGAACACTGAATACAGCACTTCCCGTAGGCGCATTGAGGGAGCACGTCCATCGAAGAACATATAGAAAAAGGGCGAAATACAAACATGGATAGACATTCGTCAGAAATTCGCACAGGTACTGTTTAACCCCTTATAGTAGCTGACATAGATAATCACCAGCCATCGCGTAGCGAATTTATCTACGCATTTTAAAAACGTCGAAGTCATAATAAGGACCTACCCTTTGATCTGACATAACACGTGGAAGGGAAAAGACAGAGGTTCTGCTCTGGTCACTGACTCTAGAGAGTAGCATCAGAACAAAATTATGATTTAATCTCACAAAACAACAATGACTCCGCTCCAATAAACTCTACATTCAAAGATATCAAACATGAAACATGAATAATTAATGAAATTGCAAATAGAGTTTAATTCATCTGAAGTGCTTCCATTGTACAGAGGTTTATTCTTTACAATGCACCTGCTACTCCTGGCCGATACTCTATTACTTCACCAGTGCAATGAATTGATTCGACATTTAAGTAAATAAATTAGCAAAATTGAAACATAAACCATATCATACCTTTTAAATCGATAATATCTTAAGCCATATTTTCCGACGCATATCCAGTTTTAAAGTTCTTCTTCACAGATCATTATGACACTGTCGATGACTGTACAAAAGTGTAATGCAGATATGACTTTTTAGTCTTGACAAGCTAAACTACATAGACCTGGTTGGTAGTTAGCCCTGGGGCAGGGACAACTGAGGCATAGAACAACTCTAAACGTTCGTTGATCGGCAGAGTCCGAAGGAAGCGTCTACAGAGAAGACAGTGTGCTGCTGCTGCTATGAGTCGGGTCCTATCGTACCAGGGAGGTGAGACGAGCCATGTCTCACCTCCCTGATCGTACTGAAGGCTTCTGATGTGGGCAAGCGAGGCTACGTGCCCGGTGAACGACTCGTCTTCTCTGCCCGACTCAACAACAGCAATAGGTCCAATCGTGGCGTCAAGGCCCAGCTGCAGCAGGTGGGTAAGCAAAGTCAATCAAAAAAAGTGAAATGAAACTGAGGCCAAATTGCCCCATGAAGATGTGAATTAATGATGGACGTGGGAGGTCAAATTGGTCAAACGAAATATAATTTGGGAAGAGCATGTACATGCCCATTCCCGCATCATCAGTCATCTCATTGCCGGGACTTAGTGCAGACACTCTACCACAGTATTTGAAGACAAGTATTTTAGTCAAGTATAGTCGCCCGACTCAGAGATGTCAAGTTTGGATCCTATCCCGTCAAATTACAGACTCATTTTGTATTTATTGTTTCTGACTTTCTTTCTAATTTGAAAACGTACTATGCTCTGCAAACAACCAACTGGATGAATGCGTGTCAGTTTTATAAACAGGTCCCGAGACAACGTGGAAACGTTTTTGACCAACCGAACTGATAAAAACTCAGAGAAAATGACCACGGAAATATTATCGCTCTTATTGTGCTGGACGTTTCTCTCTTTTTTTTTTAATGAGTACACGATCTATTTCTGCGTCTACAGATCGAAACGCAACACTACGTACGGAACACTATACAGGCCCGGTTGAAACAGAGAGGTGGTACCCCTTTGTAGCACGATGATGCGATATTGTGATTCGTAATCGTTTCAGAGGATCAAATACAAAGCTCGCCACAGAGGGTTGACTAACACGCAAGAAAGCTCCAAGGTCATAGCCGAGGTCAAGTTGGACGGCTGTGAATCGATGGGATCGCTCAACTACGAGAATCAATCCTTGCTAATTCCATCGATTCCTCCGAACAACTTCGAAACGTGCCCCAAGATCGACGTCGAATGCTTTGTTACGGTAAGGCCAACTTTCTGATGATGAATCTTCATCACTGATATGCAATACTGTAAGCCGTAATAATACACTTGCAAGCAATTTACAGACAGCACATTCGTTACAATCATTTTACATGGAAAACAGGTCAGATTGTAGGCTATTATAAATTATAGGGGTATAGATTTCTTCTCTATTTGTCGAAAACCGTCTGGGAAGTGTTGTCGAGGGGGACAATATTATAGTTATTAAATATAGAGTACTGTTCATATTAACGTTTTGTAATAGAATACCTATCGAACATAAGTTGGTGCATGCTATAATGAAGAAAACAGGAGTTTTTATGTGAATCAGTTTATCAACTTACCTCACTCCCGTCTTTACGTGATGTCCGTGTGACGGTGCAATGGCACAGCTTTCTGCATATAGATTCATTGTTAGATCGGCACGTGTCCCTCAAAAGTACTTCATTGGCTTTCTGTGCAAAAGGTGACAGCTTCTTCGAAGTGATAACTGTAATGGAAGTTGATGTCGGGCGTTTTCCTGAAAAGTCATGCGTCGAGAGAGCAATACTTAGGTTACCTACCACACTCATCTGTTCCACTTCATGGGAAAAACTTTTCATGAATAATGTTCCAATCACTCGGCAATAATCTTTGGCAAGTAAATCACTATACTCAGAATCACAGTGGTTTCCAAATCCTTGTCTTTGAACCAGAATTAAGCACGATTTGCAGTGGAAATTGAAAGAGAGTTTCACAAGTTTCTGAGTAACTTTCTATGTATCTACTGAATAGCTGAACATTTTAATACACGTGCCTGAAATGTATTCCATAATATTATGACGGGGTTTGTGTTCCTTCTCATTTTGTTGGTCGCTTTCTGTATGTATCATAATGAGTAAGTCGTTTTTGCGTGAAATATTATCGTCTTTTGGTGTGTTTGTTTCGGTATTAACTTCCAATTTTCCCCTCTCTCTCTCCCTTCCCTGAAATTTCCGGCGTCATCCCTCCATCTCTCATGAGTCTTCTCTTTCTGCCTCTCCCTCTCCGTATCACACACACACACACACACACATCCAGCTGACGATCTTCCTCTGCAACCGACCTATAAGATGGCCGTAGGGGGGAGCTAAAGTGATTCCAGATGAAGAAGGTACCTTCGGTACCACTACGTTTGCTCCCAAGTACCCGTTCTACAACTCTGATGGCGCTCTCACGGAAATGCAGACTAAACTTGGACATCCAGTAACTAAACAGCCACAGAGTTCGCTTTAATCCTCTGAGGATCTCCCACTGCTGTGGTATACCGTTGATATCTGCAGCAGCCCGAGGGTGTGTGTGAGAATAAGCCGTCTGTCTGGCACACACAGAGCCGATGCTTCTTCAGTCCATCCAACAAGGATGAAGTACGGCGGTTTCCAAGGAAATATTAATACGGGTACCCACGAAAGCCCGATAAAGTCACCGACCTGCGATTTTCGCCTGTTCATACTTTTGATAAGGATCTATAGGCTCACTGCTTTCCAGTAATATAAAATTGATGTTATTCACAAAATGTAAATACGTGTACTCTGTCATTAATGTGCAGGATATGATACTCTAAACACGTCAGGTCAATTTCAAACTCTTCGAGAACAGGCTTTGTGAAACTGAAGTTTCGAATTAGAAAATATTTTTAGGATATGGAATTCAGACAGGAGATGATAGAAACACCTTTACACGATCGATTGTTGAATGTCAAAATTATGACTTTCTGAAGAGAAATAAACGTACATTATAGTCTATTATCATTGCACAACGATGAGGTTGGCGTAATGTGCGAATATAAACATAGGTGAAAAATTATGTATATTAAACGGCAAGCAGCAAGCTACAGAAAATTCATAAAATATGATGACCGTGTTGATACTCGAGTGTATTGTGTATATGGAGTGATTTTCCGTCATCCCATCACTTTGCGAATTTATGTCCATGTTTCAAGTGCCAAGATTTTACTGCTTTGATGTGATTGTTGATTTTGTATATCAGCTTTCAACGGATAATTATGTGATGTCGCCTCTTAGCTTAAAAAAAAATAAGAACTTCCTGTCTCTGTTCTAGGGTTCAATTTTGTGTGCACAGAAAGCAATATTCAGAATATATACAAAGAAAAATAAGGAGCGAGAATGTCTATTGCAAAGCTTTTTTCTTCCTCACGCTTCAGAGTCTGTCAGGAATTGAGCAAGCAGTGTTGTGGAGTTGCCTGCATGTTGATTCAAATCTAAATCTTACTGCAATGTACTTCGAAAAACAGGTAATTTGCGTTTTCAGTTCCTGCTGTGTAAATATATCGTACAATCAGATAGGATTTTGCCCTTTTTATGTTGAAGTAAAGGCGCTTTCTTTATTAAATGAGAATTGCGATGCTGCCGAAGAAGCCAAAAATGACACATCTCCGATTTGTGTTGTGATGTAGATAATCGCTTTTAAAAACAAAACAAAACAAAGACAAAACCAACAAAAAAACCCGAATACCTGTAAACGGTTATTGCAAATGACGTGTCTACTTGAATGGAAAATTGTTTTTTTAACAAACAAAGAAAACAAAGAAGCACATGCAGAACTAAACGAAACAAGCATTCTTTAACACGGAGTGATTATGCAGGCAGTGCCATGGTAAACAATTCTTTCTCTATGTATGGCACACCATCAGGTCTCTGGTAGCTCTTGTCAGAAAGTCAGAAAGTATTAATTTGTTTCTTTGGTTCTGTGTTTCAACGTCATAATATCCCATTTCAGGCGAGGTTTCCCTTTGGACGCGCTGTTTCCTCCCGTAACTATCACTGTCACACCACGTGAATATTTTATTTTCTAATGGGTAATGAATAACTGAAAGTGGTAGATAAGCATGCAGTGAATAAGGTTTCTGTTTGTTTAGGAAAGTTATGTATTCAGAGCTTTAGTATCTTCCTCTTTGTTTTACATATTATAATATTAATGATTTTCCTTCCAACGTTGCAAGTAGTCCGTAAATATCAAGAACTTTATATATTTGTATTTTGTCCCCATCATTGCCTTTCAGAGGCAACCTAAGCCCTTTTTACACTTGTGTTTCTTAACCCCGGACTTTCTCTGACCCAGGACTATCGTTAGTCCCGTACCAATTTTTTCAGCTTTTTACACTGGCCAATTAGTCCCGTACTATCTCTTGTCCGGGGCTAAGGAGAAAACTGACCTTTTTACACTCGTATCTCTTAGCCCCGGACTTTCCAAACCACATGAATATTCATGATTACGCTGTGCACTGTACACGTACACGCACGCACCGGCAGCACTTGATTACCTCGTTTCTGATTGGTCAGTGGCGGTCGGACTTCGTCTCCGTCGCTTAGCCCCGGATTATTTTTTCGTTCTGTTTACACTCACTTGCTTGGCACCCTGCTATTTTGCAGGGCCAGATAGTACGGGATTATCGGTGGGGCTAGGCAAAAACGAGTGTAAACAGAAAGTGGGCTAAGGATAGTCCCGTACCAACGGTGGGGCTAAGCCCCCCCCCCCCCCCCCTTAGCCCCACCGTTGGTACGGGACTAAGCAAAAATTTACAAGTGTAAAAAGCCCTATTGAGGGTAAGAGGGAGAGAGAGAGAGAGAGAAGGAGGAGGGGGAGCTCGTTGTATACATGACGTGTGTGCGTGTACAATGGGCATGGGTGTATGCACGCCTACTATTTAGAGTTCTAGTTTAGCCGATTAAATATGTGTTGCTCATGCGAAGTTTTTTAGACTTTTATATAGCCGTTATCAAGGGACTTCCGGCTTTGCAGTGCCATGACAACGTGTAAGAACTTAAATCCTGCCAGGGGCTGAACTACGCAATATAATGTGGTTTACGTCCTCGGGAACGTATAGTTATGTAAGTAACCTCCTTCCTAATATCTCACTATCACCATCATCATCACCATCCAGTTTTGATCTATAGGCGCGTCCCCAATGACGGGGGTGGCAGAATACCTCACTCTAACATCAGCAATCGCTCTCACGCCTTCTCACTATCTCGCCCGATTTGGGCCATCCTCCTTCCTCTAACTATACCTTCCCAAACTCCTCCTCTGCACGTTACTATACAATAACTCCACACTTTCCCAAGAACATTATCATTATCATTCCTCACTACATGCCCGTATCACCGCATTCCCTTCGTCCTTGACAGTTCTATGCTATAATACTTCCTTCAACCCATCAAGAATCTCCAACATGCTCTCATTCCCTTCTTTTTCCCTTCTTTTTATTCACTGATTTCACACCACAAATGAATGTTATTATGGTCATGCCTGTACTGCTCGTGGGTTACAGCCATCCAAACCGAGGAACATGGATTACCGCATTTCATAATACCAATACAACGAGTGATATCAATAACAATGATTGTAATGATAATGGTGATGGTTGTAATAATAATTATGATAATAATAATCATGTGCATCATTCCACAAAATGGCAACGGGATGAACCTGCCCCAATTCTGTCAATTATTTCCTATGTAAATGACTTTGAAAGTCTCTCAGAATGAAGAGAAAATCACAGCATGTGCTATCCAGCTTGACGACGTGATTGCAGAAGTGAAAAAGCTTAAATCAGAGAGAGAAGACATGATTGCCAAGATAGATGACTTAGAGAACAGATCCCGACGCAATAACCTTGTCTTTCATGGTGTGCCGGAAAGCCCTAGAGAAAATTGCAACGAGGTACTACAGGATTTCCTTCATGGTTTTGTGGGCTTATCTCCAGATGAGTCTACATTCGAGAGATGCCATCGCACACCAACCTCACCGAAGAACCCGTCTCCAGATCAGAAAACAGGTCCAAGGGTCATACATGTAGCCTTCACATCATACACCGTGAAGGAGAAAGTACGTAAGGCTTGCATCGTCAAACTTAAGGAGAGCAACTTCAAGGGGAAGAAGATCTTTGTGTCCGAAGATTTTTCCAAGCGTGTTCTACAAAAGCGAAGAAACGAGTTGGATCTCATCAAGCGCTTGAGAGATGAGGGGAAGAGACCCTTCTTCCTCTTTCCAGACAGAGTGGCCTTCAGGGATCGAGATGGAAAGCTGCACTTTAATTTATCGTCTTTTTTTTTCTATAATACTTTCAAAGAGGTGTAAACGGATGTTGACTTTCACTTTATTACTTGTTAGCCATTGGTATAGTATCAGTCCCTGAGGCTGTATATTTCAACTTTATTTTAGCTTCAACCAACGTTACTACAATACAAGTATACATTGATTTGTTACTGATATATCAACAACATGTGAGTCTCTACTCTTTGGACAGTCTTTTGGTGCCTCCATGTTTTGTCGTGATCTCTGTGGGTTTTTTAGCACATGCATTCAGGACCGAGTTTTGATTTTAGGTCCTGTTTTTCATCTTGTGCTTTCCCTCCTATGTTACCTACATCTGTCTCAATATGTCCTTTTTTTCTCTCTTTTTTTATTCATCATTACACTGTTTTTAATATGCTATGTTTGTTTAATGGCAGCTTCTGTATTTTGTGTGCTGATATTGTTTGCTCTATGAAGTTACAGGATACATTCTGTTTGGGATTTAAATGTACAGGTACTTGTGTGTTTGTAAACTTAACTAGAGTAATTTTCAGATATTGTGACTATGGAGTTTATTTGTTTGCAAAATGTTATTGAAGCTGCGTTCTTTTAATTGCCGTGGATTGCAAGACCATGTAAAACGAAGGAAGGTTTTTAATTTTATGAAAAGCATTGATAGCGATATTATATTTTTACAGGAAACACACTTAGAAAAAAATGATGAAAATTATTGGAAATGTCTTTGGGGGGAATCTGCTTGGTTCTCAAGTTTTTCTTCTAACAGCAGGGGGGTTGCCATATTGATAAGAAATTCTGTATCTGTCAAGGTCAACTCTATATTTAGGGACCCTAATGGTAGATTTTTGATAATTGATGCATTATTGAATAGTTTATCTGTAATTTTGGTGAATGTATATGCTCCGAATAATGACGACCCTAATTTTTTTATTAGAAGTGTTTGGTGAAGTTGAAAATACAAATGGATCATCGTTAATTGTGGGAGGGGATTTTAATACAGTCATCGGCCCCTTGGATTACCAGGTGGTAGGACACGCCATTCTAATATAAAATCCAGTGAAATGTTGTCGGTCATAATGGAGGATTTTGGATTATGTGACATATGGAGAAATTTTCATCCCACATTGAAACAATACACAAGGCATCAGAAAACCCCAAGGGTTTTGTCTCGATTAGATTTTATTCTCGTTTCAAATAATTTTTTACATAATTGTGTTAAATCTAAAATTATCCCTGGAATCCAATCAGATCATTCTGTTGTTTCTTTGGAGTTTACTGATAATCAACCAGTGAAAGGACGGGGATTTTGGAAGCTGAACTGTTATTATTTAAATCATGATGCTGACTTTGTTAATTTGATTAAGGATAAGATAAAAGATTTTAAAGATATTCACAAAGGTTCACAGTGTAATCCTAATAGTTTGTGGGACTCCTTAAAGTGTGTGATTACGGGTGTGTGTATAGAATATACAACTAGAAAAAAGACAGAAAGAAATAAAGAAAAAGATAAGCTGCTTGCTGAAATTAGTAGAATAAGGATGAAGTTATCAAATGTTGCAAATACCTCAGATCATGATTTTTTATTATTGGAGGAAATGGAAGCCAAATTAAATAAGATATATGATTTTGAAACAAAAGGTCATATAATTCGTTCTAGAGTCCGTTGGTTAGAAGAGGGAGAAAAAAGTTCTAAATATTTTTGTAACTTTAGAAAATAGGCAATGGCAGAATAAGAGTATAAACAGATTGAATGATAGTAAAGGAAATTTGATTGTGGACCAAACTATTATTTTAAAAGAAATAAGTGATTTTTCCTGTAAAGATGATGGCTCAATACATGATATTGGCCGTAGAAGTGAAGTATTTTTGAGCAACATTGATATCCCAAAATTAACAGAAGATGAAAAAGCTTCTCTTGAGAAACCCCTCACAAAACAAGAACTATATGATGTAATTAAGTCTATGAAATTTAATAAGACACCAGGTTATGATGGCCTTCCTGTTGAATTTTATACATTTTTTTTTTGCCTGATATTTGTGATATGTTGCTGAACTCATATAATTATTCCATGCAGAGTGGATTATTGTCGTTATCTCAAAGAAATGGTGTAATAACTTTACTCCCAAAGAAGGATAAAGATCTTTTATATATTAAGAATTATAGACCTATAACACTATTGACGGTTGATTATAAAATTTTAGCGAAGTGTTTAGCTACTCGTTTGAAAAAATACATAAATAATTTAATTCATTCAGATCAATCTGTTTTTTTAAAAGGACGATTTATTGGTAATAATATACACCTTATTTGAGATATTATTGAATATGCTGATTTTAATGATATTCCTGGTGTTATCTTATTATTGGACATAGAAAAGGCCTTTGATAGTGTTAAGCATGATTTTTTGTTCCAAGTTTGGAAACACTTCAACTTTGGAGATTCTTTTATTAATTGGATAAAGGTAATATATTCAGGACGACAAAGTTATGTTATGAATAATGGGTTTTTAACTGATTGTATTACTATGCAAAGGGGTATTTTTCAAGGTTGTCCTATATCTCCATATTTATTTTTATTTGTGATAGAAGTAATGGCTTTGTCAATATTAATGGTATTTCTGTTGGGGACCAAGAAGCAAAGATTTTTTTCTTAGCTGATGACTCAGTTTGTTTCATAGATGGTTCAAAGGACTCATTTGATCACCTTTTTGATACTTTGCATATTTTTGGATCATTATCTGGCTGTAAAATTAACAGAAGTAAATCAGAAGCTATATGGATTGGAAGTAAAAAGGGGTGTCAGGAATTTCCTCCTTCAGCTCAAGGAATTAATTGGAAAACCTCAAATTTTAAGCCATTAGGAATTAATTTTTCTCTTAATCTTGGATTACTTTTTGATCTTAATTATTAAGAGAGATTGAAAAGAATTGAACAAACTCTCAATTGTTGGCGAATGAGAAATCTTTCCTTAATTGGTAAAATATGTGTTTTAAAATCTCTGGTGTTACCACAGTTATTGTATTTATTTTCTGTTCTTTGTATAAAGATACCTCCCCTATTTTTTAAAGGACTCAATAAGTTATTTTATAAATTCATTTGGAATGGAGGTCGAGATAGGGTGCAGAGAAAAATGATGTGTAACGATTATCTTTACTGTGGCTTGCGAATGACTGATGTTCAGATGTTCGCACTTGCTCAAAAAATGTCCTGGGTGAAATGTTTGCTTGATAAAGACTATAATTGTTTGTGGAAGACTATTGAAGTATCCTTTTTAGAAAAATTTAATGCAGACAGAGATGTGTTATGGAAATCTTATGCTCCTGAATGTATATTGAGATCTTTGAATAACATACAGTTAGCAGAATCTTTACGTACATGGTACAGTTTCAGAGAGAAGGCTTCTTTTGTTTATTTTGGACATAAATTTTCAGACCTTGTTTTATGTCAGTCACTGTGGTTTAACAGACTAATTCGTTCAAAATCTAAGCAGTTTTTATATTATGATACTTGGTATGCTAAAAATGTTCGTACAATTGCAGACTTAGTTAATCCACCTTTACCTGGTTATAAATTATTTGAAGAATTTGTGTTAGACTTTAAAGTTCCCAAATCTGATAGAAGAAAATACAACTTTTTAATTAAACATATTCCTCATGAGTGGCTTGATAACCCAAGTAACACAAATTTTGATGTTATTGATACCCTCTCCGAGCATTTGGTTAAAACGAAAAAGGTACCCTGTTATGCTTATAATATATTGTTGGATGAGTGTGTTCCAGACTCACGATATGTATTTTGGGGCAGTAAAGTAGCTCTTCCGCATGATATTAACTGGGAAACTGTGCATATTAATAACTTTAGATGTACTATAGATACTCGTTTACGCTCCTTTTATTCTAAATTATTTCATAATACCATAGCCTTGAATTCCTTTTTATTCAAGATTAAACGGAAGAACTCCCCAAATTGTAGTTTTTGCAATAAAGTTGAAGAAACAATAATACATCTTTTTTGTGATTGTGAGAAGGTAAGCCCCATTTGGAATGATTTGCTACGCTTAATACATAACAAGTATGATTCAAATTTTAATTTAACAGATTTTAATAAATTTTGGGGGGTTTTCAAGGATAAATTTTTGACATTTCTTTTTCTGGCAGTTAAATATTTTATTTATGTGTGCAAATTTAAAGGTGGTAATCCTAATTATGTGGCAGTAAAGTCTTTTATTAGAACTCTGAAGGAAACAGAATATTATTTGGCAAAAAAGAGAGGCAAATTACCAACTCATTTCAAAAAATGGAAGTTTGATTTGTAACGTGCATATGCATATTGTACCTTTTAAATCATGATTCCACTCTTGTTATATGTATATTTACCTTGTTATATTTATCTTATATATTTATCCTGTTAACTTTCAAATACTCTTGTTATATTGCTGTCTGCACCTTTGCCGACCGGTACCTTTACTTTGCTGCCTTTTTTCTCTTTTTCTCTCTTTCTTTTTTTCGCAAACTTATTTTTCTTGTATGTGTTATTTGTATACCATAATTGGAGATGATTTATGTTTGTATGCCAATAGTTGAAATCAATAAAACATATAAAGAAAAAAAATTATTTCCTATGTCCTCGAATAACCAAGAAATATCTTATATCTTGTCACATTACTGATAAAGTAACGGACTATTAAACAAACAACTAATTAAATTGAAAATAAAGTTTAAAATGTATTCGCATCTGCTTGAAAGCTTTTACCTTTGACTGACTTTTGTTGCCATGGTTTCGGTTGTATTGTGGATGAAGTCCCTTGCTTGATTTAACTGGTGTATAGAGGAGCCTGCTTGATAGTGACAGGCCAAAGCATAATTGCTTTCGTGCAGCTCCCGCTTTAAAAGAATAATCATCAATTTCATAAATTGTTCCTGCATTCTAAATGATAGTGGACGCCACTTGTATTATTAATGTATCTCATCATTCAGTGGTATACCTTGATGCCACGCTGAAAAAAAAAATACATAAAACAACAACCAAAAAAAAAAAAACAGCTGGCAAGCATACAAAGGGGTACCTGGACAGACCTATTAGTAACGATACGGAACGCAGAAAAACTACTTGTGATGATGAGCAGAAATAGTAAAGAGCATCAAGCTCGCATATGGATTCGAAAGAGAAAAGTGATACATGATTATGATATTATGAGTGTCGCCTTCCATCAAGAGCCCCGGCCGCAACCTTAAAGGCATAATTTACCATTTGCAGATGAAACAAAAACCAGCATGAGTGCTTCAAAATAGTTCTAAAATGTGAGTTAGGGATAGAAACAACCAATGTAAAAATTTGAACCAGTATAATCGATGTTAAGTATTGTTAAATTTACAAAATGTGAACAATAGTTATAATAAAAATGTTTACATTACGCAGTCTAAACCGTATACAGTTACGGTTTAATGAGAAAAATAGTGATATTTCCTTATATTTTAGGCTCTACTGCAAAAAAAGTATATGGTAGGATGTTTTGTGATACAACTGACCTGCCCGTATGCATTATGAGTGATATCTTGAACATTTTTAAAATCACTGCTCCCAAAGGTAAACAGGACCTTTAATGCATCCCCTTACTCCCGTTTATGCCGTATTATATATTGTTATTGCATAGGTAAAAAGCGATTATATTTTATGGTGCCGTTACTCTCGTTCCATAATACTAGTATATCATAGTACTTTTTTTCTTATTTTTCTTTTCTTTTCTCTTGGTAAGTTCCAGCGTTTGCACTCTGATGACATCTCCATACAATGCAGCATACTGTTTCGAAAAACTGAACTGAAAGTCTTCAACTACAATGGATGCATGCGCATAACTCGTATTAAGAGGTACTCAGTATACGGTACAACCACTAACAAACCACTTAATTCTTGAGAAATTTATATTATACAAAGGCTACATCGGTTTTTACAAACTAGCAATCTACGATTATAATCAGCCACTTTGGATTAAAGACTATTCAACCGACTATGCAATTGCTTACAACTGTGACAAAACAATTGAAGTTTGTGCTAAAATGGATAAAATCTTTAAACGCATATACACATAAATCGAAAGGCTCGATGCTATTGGCGATGAAAATTTCATTCCCCAAATAGACTGAACCGTTTTGTGCATATAATGAACTATACAAAGTAAAACTGTTCTGTTTCGTTGCTTGCAAATATCCCTCAATGTATTCAGACTCACAAATCTCATAAACTTGCCATTATTATGAGGAATTCCATTTTGGGACCTGCATTACTCAATATTTAGCCTACATACATGACATTATATACCAGGCGTTCACCAGTTTTCAATCCTATAATTCTGGCTCCCGAGAAACATTCATCTTTTTTTTTGTTGTTGCAAGGAATCCTGATAAATAGTTTGTGTAAATGTGTATCATCTAACATTTTGACAATGTTTTAAGTCCATCGCAATAAATCATCTCGAATGCGATTCGAAATCAATCCTTTCATAAACCTTTCTGACATGATTTAATCCTAATTAAACCAAAAAACAAACAAACAAACAAACAAAAATGATGACACACAAGGCAGTTCAATTCAGCATTCTTTATACAAACGAGTTTTATCTCCAAAGAGTATGTCTCCCCCCCTCCCTCTCTCTCTCTCCATCTCAGCTTTCGTATACATCTTCTGCTATCTTTATCGTTCTTTATTGAATTCTTATACTGAGTGTACAATTAAGGTAGGTATACATAATAATAGTTTGTGTATAAACGACTTTTTACAAACAATGCTGTTACCTGAACAAAAATGATAAAAAGATTCAGAGGAAGAAAAAGAAAATAAAAGAAACACAATAACAAACATAACTAAAAAAAATAAAAAGAGAGAGAGAGAGGAAGAGAAAAAGAAAGGGGAAAGGCAGGTGAAGAGAAAATTAAAAGTTCATTGCACTTCGGGTGCAGGGCACAGAATATGATAACAATGATAAAAATGCATGCAATCATATTACATGCATATCTCACAAGCAAGTTAATTTGCCCCTGCAGAGCATGTCCGTTTCACGCTTGAATGTCCTGGAGAATATCAATTGATAAAAGGGAAAAATAGCAATCAATGTATCACAAGGTCGTCTTTTCTAATAATTTCGCATGAAATGAGCAAACAGCCTCAACAGCGTATAATCACCAAATGGTTACAAAATACCTTACAGACAAATAACGTTTAATGATAATAAACGTGTGTGTGTGTGTGTGTCCAGACAACATTCCCACCGAAAATGCCAAAGCAAACAAGTATAGCATCATAACTATAATATCGGGGAACATGCACCACAATGAGAAAAGTCGCAGAATTAGCTTGTAGTTTAATAGCTGAAAGTGAAGACAAGGTCTCTTAGTCACGAGTTACCACGCTCATCTTTGTACACGACAAAATCGGCTGCATTTTCATTATCGTGATTTTCCGAGTGAATTGTGGGCTTGGTGCGTTTAATAATCCATCAAATGGCATTCAGCCAATGTAACGAAATTTGATATTTCCTTTTAGAGCAGGTTCTGGCAGCATACGGTGACGTAATTCGTTTTCCATTCTCGTAGCTGATGAGAAAAGGAGGTGCACAAAGCGAGAAAACGGCAAGAAGGATTCGAGCAAGTCTTCACAACAGAAACTGATAAGTGGAAATAAGGTAAGAAGGCAAGCGTAATAATCGCTAGCATCAGTGTTCCCTATGAATTATTGTGCTTCAACCAATTTGTCACTGTACTGGTCATACATTAAAAGCCCTATCAAAGCGATTCGCTGAAGTCGACTTTCGTGGAAATCAGGAAAAGGCATCGATAACTCATTCCAATAGAATTTCGTTTTACCATCCAACAAAACGTTTAAAACAAATGGCGTGACTATGGCTTTTGGTGTTTTCAAGACTTATCCAAACTTTTCCTCCTCCCTATGTCTTTCCTCCTTTTCTGGGCATATTTCTCCTCCCACCAACTTCCGAACCTTTTACCTGATTCTCACTCCACAACTCTCCCTGTCTCCACCCCGTCTCCCTCAGTGTATCCTCGACTTCCCCAGTTGTCACTATTTGCCTTCCTTGTAGGATAATACTCTCTCTGTGTCGCTTCCCTCCTTCACTCTCTTACTTTCAATACAGGGTCTTTTCAAGGACTGCATAATAGTAATTGACGCATGGTGCTAAAATTTCCCTTCCTCATGATAACGTCTACACTATTAAGATGATTTGGGAAATATGCAACTCAGAATATTCCTTAACAATATAATATTTTATGATGATTTTTTACCCTTCACTCTACTCCAGGAAAACTCCATTGATCTGTACCGCATAATGATTACTGGGTATGAAGGCCTTATTAGTAAAAGGCAGACAAAGACCATGTTAGAGTCCGCCCTGCATCTCTTCGTGTATTATTGTAATGCTAGGGGGGGGGGGGGGGGGTTACTGTTATGACTTGTATATTAGCATGAGTATGTTTTCCATTAACTATCGTCAGAGTTATTGTGTTATGGTGCTCTCAATTCTTGTCAAATTCATGTTACAAATTGTAGGTTTACTATAGCCTACAGGGTAATCCTCTACAAACAACCATGTACCACGGGTTGGTAAAGACGGCTGCTTGTTTGCTGATGATAGCGAAAGGTAAGAGAAGATGGAAAAATTATTATAAGGCGTGCTTCTTTCCTTTTCTTGATGTATACGATTTACAATACATGTCTTTGTTTCTCTTTAAAAAAAGAACAACCAAGGACAATTAAGTAGTACACATCTATATTAAACCCCTCATTTTATAGAGTTGGTGAGTACGAATCTCTGTGCTGACTACAGGTACAATCATGCAGTTTATGTACAACAAACAGTGTAAAGCCCTGCGATAGAAATATTATTTTCCATGTTAATGCGTAAACTCTACGCAGGTATCTCGCTTAACATGGAATGTCTGAATTGCTCTGGAGTCGTTTAAAGGTAGGGAATCCCATTTGCATGCCTCAAATGAAGAGTTGTATAAATACAGTGGTATGTTGAAGAGAGTATCATTTTAGAAACTCCCATGAAGTATTGAAAGTTGGAGGTAACATTTAGTACATTTTTATTGACCGTTAGATTTTGAACTGAATTTTTTTCGGGGCTCACCGTAAATTCCACTACATTACTAGGCTACCTTTGCAGACCCATGCACTGCATGTGTGTCCATCATGTATATTTTGTGAAGAAAGTTCATCAAAACTTACAAACATTTCTATATACATTCTTGCCACACACTCTATATGTTATTACATCAGCTCTTATACTTTTAGATTTCTGTTTATAGATAAGAAATACAGAAGACTGCAACAAAAAGGCTTAAGTGTGGCTGACACACAGAACTACTGAGTAGTTGAGTTTTGTACATTATTCAAATTGTAGATAACTGTTAACTGACTTCCAAATTTCTCAGCAGTGGCCTAAACAAGTCCCCTGAGGTTCATATTTAATGTTTTGCTGCATTTTGGGAGGTCTGTAAAAGGTATCCCCTACCTTTAAGGTTCCATTATTCCATTGTTCCATACCAACAAAGATTTGTCTTGTTATTTCAAATCTGATCAACAAGGCAGATTATTGTTCTGCTTACAACATGAGATCTTTGTGCCAGCCTTAAGTGCATATACCATCCACGTTTGAAATTCGATTCAACTCCCGCGTTTCCGTAAACATTTTGATAGATAGAGCGAAATTAAAAGAAGAAGAAGAAGAATATATTGTGAGAGTTTTACAAAGACTGAACAGAAGATAAGAAGTTATTCATTTTATCATTTCACACGTGATTCACACCACAGGAATACGCTTAAAAATAGTACCATTCTTTTCGATCGACATTCTTGTACCATATTCGGTCATCTTCCATCTTCGAACAACTTCTGCATTCATGTTTGCTTGATTTCACAGTCGCTTTGCTGTTCGATTCGACAAGTCCTCATAAGTCTGTTTTAAATTCAGTGTACTAAGTTATCCTATATTGCTGTTTTGTTAACGTCTTGTCAGCTATATTCCTGTATAAAGTCGTATACATTATGACTGCCTTGTTGTTTATAATATTATGTGCCACATGTGTGAGAGCAGTGTGCTTTTATTGTATGCACTCAATCAAAAGATCGGCCACTCTGTACAGGTTGGCATACACAGAGCCTTCTAGAAGGCTCTGGGTATACAGAACAGCTTGACACTCGTAGACCCCTATACTATATGTAAATAGACAAATAATGTGGCTACGTTTGATATTACCATAATGTCTTTTAAAGATACCGGAGTTTTCCTCTGTGGGTGTGTATGTAAGCTTTATCATTGATTATGTTTCCCTCGCATAATATTAGCAAAAGAATTTCCCGAGGTGATAAAAGTATTCAGTATGATAACTTAGGCCTGCATACGTTCTCTTCGGAATTTTTCTCTTCCCTTTTTTCTTCAGTCAAATTAGACTCAGATTACTTTCTTATTCTTTCATCCCATTTAATGTTATTTTCCAAAAAAAAAAAAAATCAATTTATGGGCAACAGTCAAGTTTTCCAGCGCGGCGTATACTGGGAACGGGTCTCGGCAAGTAAATGAGACAACTACTGACGTGCAGAGCGCATGTAACCTAATTTGCCGCCCGATCACCGGACCGAACGGGACGCTCGTAGAAACATCGCCACGCGAGATCACTCCTGCGGCGCACATCCCGGGCATACAGAGGCATATGGCTTGCCTCCCGATCCGACCAATCACAACATGTGAGATAGTGACGTCACTTCGTGACTTTTCCCTTTTTTTATCCTTTTCTTTCTCTTTGCTCTGAACATAATTCATATGCGTAACAATAAGTATATAAGTATAGGCCCATGATAATTCATCGAACGTATACAAACAGCAACAAACAATAATTTAGTGTGTATTATCAATTTATGTTAATAGTCATTTAGACAGCGGTGTATTTTTCAATAATAACAATTGATTTTCTTTATATACTCCTCATAGTGCTCCAATATGCATTTTTTTCTCTCTCTCTCTCAAAGAGAGCTCAGTCACAACTGGTGTGCGGGGGCACACACGTCGTATCTGATGTTTATCTTGTAAACCCAGACACTTCGCAAGCGTTTTAGGGTGTGCGAATGAACGATATGCCCCCTGAAAGTTTTAAGTATATAGGCCTATGTGTGTGTGTGTGTGTGTGTTTGTGCGTGTGTGCGTGTGTGTGTGTCAGTGTGTGTGTTTATAATTCCCATAACAACAACTTAACTCCTCGTAATGCAGATGGTGGCTATCATCAAACCAGCCACCAGGACCCTCTCTTAGGTGCGTTTGTCTTTATAAAATTATAGTAAGTGAGAAGCATTTCGGGGAACGGGTCTTGAACGTTTTTACAGTTGTTTTAATGCAAAAATACTCTGTAATTCTACTTTCACTATGATGAATGTGTTGCAATGAGATGGCGTGGTAATACAAGCATAAATAACAAACTCAATTATAAAATGGAGGAAAAATTACAAAGAGGTAACACAAAGAAAAAAAATGGTGATCTTTAATTCCATATAGCTTGTGATTCCTCGCCGTGCCAGAACGGAGGTGAGTGCGTAACTGACGAATCCGGAGGTTTTACCTGCAACTGCTCTGACCAATACTTCGGACCCACTTGTAGTGAGTAAAGTCTGTCCCCCCCCCCCCTTCTCTTCCTCTCCCTCTCTCTCTCTCTCTCCTTTAAAAGATGAGCGTTTTTCTCCGAATCATATACTTTGTGATACAGCTGGCAAGGAAATGAAGTTGTTTTCCATGCGTAACCACTTGCTCGTTACTTTTTTTTTTCTGGAAAAATATTTGCGTTCCCATTATTCTACACTTTACGGGCTGTATGTGTCTGCGCGCACCTGTCGTGTGTGTATTCGGTCGTCTATATGAATAAATCTGTAGATGTCTCTTCAGAACGAATGAAAAAGCGGATTTGCAAATACTGCAGTGTGGACACATGCAAAAAGTCAAGTCACTTTTTTATCATTTTTATTAAAACGAATACAGAATTGATTGTAAAGGTGTTATAAATTGCATGTATACAAACGAATCGAATTGCCCGGAGACTTTTTTTTTCTTCATTTAATTACTTTTTCCGTTTCCAACAGAATTATGAATATTTTACAGAAATTGAATACAGTGCACTCCCGTTATAACGAACAAGGTTATAATGAAATTCCGGTCACAACGAAATAAGAATTCAGGCTGTAACATTACAGGCTCCTTGTTATTTATTGTTTATTTGTTCGGTTATAACGAAATTTCGGTATAACGAAAGAAAACTGCCGGTCCCGAGAACTTCGTTATAACGGGAGTCCACTGTACATAATTTACATCACAATATAAAAGATAAGTTTACAGAATATTTTTTATTAATAAACTTAATTGACTTAATCAACTTAATAGACTTTTGACGCTAGCATTGGTTTATAGCATATCATTATCATCCTCCTTTAAAGCGATTTCTTTTACCCTTCCATATAGCATGTGAAGTCCTCTTCACTCCGAACGGTTTTGACACTCCGACGTACACTTTCCCTGGTTGGTACGTCACAGACGACATGACGTCACTAGACTTTGAAGTCAGCGCGAACAACGACGTGTACATGGGATTGAGCAGCGTCAACAGGAGGGAGCCGGATATATATGAAATACGTAAGTCTTTGTTCATTACTGATTCTTTTTTTTTTCTTCATGGTATATACATGTTTTATATCAAATATACGAGGAAAAAAAAGTACCATTGTTTGCATATCAGGACGTGATTTTGGGTTGAGTGGACGACCTTTGTATCAGTAGAAAGCTACTTGAGGAAAAACAAAAATTCCACCAGGTACAACAACGTCTTATGCTTAGTGTATTATTAACTTTATACACCTATAGCGTGAACTTGCAGTTTTCTCTCTTTGAGCGACCTCCGACGCCATATTCATGCGTGCGTTTGGGCTTGTAAGATGTGGTGCGGTCTACAAAGAGCGGGCAAAGTATTCTGCGGTAACCCACATCGCCACTATTCCGTGGACAAAACAGCCCTCTTGGCAGATGTGCGCAAATATACGATGGTTGACAAAAGAAAATGAATTTTTTTAGAAACTGTTAGAGAGCGCATTTTGCTCCGAATTTAAAGCTATTTGTTTAGAAAGTAGTTTCTAAGCCAGCGGACAGACGTGCCTAATTCGGCTCATCTTGCCATCATACCATTTCGTTTATTTCATTTCCAACAAGTATATTCCTAATCATAACATATATGTTTATGTCTGAATTCTTTTTCCATCATGCCGTTCCATCATTCTACTCTTGTCAACATTGGATTTTAATTATAATGACATCATAATTATGGTTGTTACTGAGGTGCTGTGTCTATTCCTTAAATTATTACGTTGTTTTTCATTTAGTTTCTATCTCTTTTCCCAAGATGTGATTTTTAATCCATTGTTACCTTTGCTGTCACTCTCTTGAACCCTTAACTAAAGTCATTGGTAGCTGGGGAAACAATCAAAGCTTTATACGCCAGTGCCCAGAGACAAACGTCAGCGGGCACTGCGAGCCCTCGGTGCGAGAGATCACCCCGAACATCCTCTCCGGCTATGGCATCTACGACCGCTTCTGGATCACTTTCGATAACAGCACGATCGCCGTGGGGCGTCACGGGACTTCCACCCCTTTCATGGAGGCCACTTACCCGGCACCCTTGGACATTAACTACGTAGGCGTCTTCACCGCGTATGGATCTGATGGATACTGGAAGTTTCACTCGTTTTGCTGAAGAATTAAAGTGTGTGTGTGTGTGTGTGTGTGTGTGTGTGTGTGTGTGTGTGTCATTCTCTTATTAAAAAAGAACGTCTAAGATAAAACTCACATATATCATTATGGCAACAGTTTTACAGCGTATACTACTTTTAGATACCACGCCAAAATTGGTTTGTAAATGATAGCTAACATTTAGTTTTGTACTTATGGCAGACATCTCAACATTATTTGCGTAAATTATGCTTAGCGTAGCAATCTTCATGACTTCAGTACGAGTGATAAACATAGCTCATCATTCCTTCATGGTTTCAATGGAGAATCTATATTTACCCAATGGACTCTAAGCCTGTTGGGCACATTTTGATACAATGCATTTATCAAGATATCAACAGTCGTGTTATTGAGCGAGCACTGTGATTCTTTGTGCACGAGCTTCGATAATCCTTGTCTTGATGTGATCGTGCTAAAATGTTTCAGGTTTTTGATTTAGTGTTAACAGCGTGTAATATGACACAGACAGACTGATGCAAGAGGTTGAACTGAAAACCTGACCAAAGGGTGAAAAAAAGCTGCAAGAATGTTACCGTCTTTAAAGTTTAACAGTTTTTCCTATAGAAGTACAATGATATCGATCACAGCCACATTATTATTATGCAAATATGTCGAGGTCATGACCTCCTGTTCCAACATGTCTCCCATCGGTGACATGCAATTTCCACTATTAGACTATCCTGTTTTAACATGAGTTAAAAATGACGATGTTGTATCACAAACATAAGACAAGAACTCCGAAAAAAAATTAGCAATATATCAAACAACTTAAAAACAAGGGTTTTCATGATAACATTAATTTTGCGCACCGACCAGTGGTGAGTTGTATAAGGTCATTTGCAAGTAACCGAATGTTACCGTTTCACGAAAAATTAATGAACCGCGATACCTTGTCTCTTTTTTTTCTACTTTTAAGAAACTTTTCAATCCAGCTCTTAATGGACCTATCCCCAAGATTGGCAAATTTAACGTCATGCCTCTTTCCTTTTTTTTTTGTTCTTTTTGATAGTTGAAAAGCATGTTAGATTTCATTTGATCTTCTGTATAATCTATATAATCAATGTAAATTTCAGCTCAGTGAAATATAACACAATGCACTTTACCAGTTCAAATCTAATTGTATACGTTGATATGACGGAATAAATTGGAATTCGTTTTAATTTCATGGGAATTGGTATTTGTATATAAAGTACACATAATCCGCATTAGGGCTCGACATTAGCTCTGGCCCGGTGGTCCGGGCCACTAAAAATAATGTCGGGCCACCAAATTTCCAAAAGGCTCTTTTGGTGGCTCGATCGGGCAGCTTTTATTGAATTTCAAAATTAAATCTTATGTTTCCTTTTATGTTGGGACACTATACATTCCTTTTTCAGTCCACCAAAATTTAAAATTCAAATATCTCAACAGCCCAAACGGGCAACCAGAGATAAAGACTAGTGTCGAGCCGTGCATGTTATGATGTAAATATATTCTTTTACATATTATATTCAAGAGTTTTCTTCTTAAGTATCGTAATTGCATACCACAAACAATTTGCGCATATCGTCGACATTCATGATGTAAATTTGATGTCTTCAAATCTTTCACAAAAGAGTAAAGAGTGTATTGCAAAAGTTTGCATAATCGTATAAACGGGACCACTTAAATTTCGTTAACAGCACATTGTTACGTACATTCTATAATCATGATCAACTGAATAAATGTGGTTTAGAGTCTCTCAAATTCTCTGCTCACTTTTATATGGCCCCTTTATCACACAATATGCGTAATTCGTAATCCGCGTGTTGGTCAAATAACATTATCGATAATAGAAAAGAACTTAGGAATGGGCATTAATATGCTGTCAATATACCAAAACTTTAACGAAGGGCAGAGAGCCCGAAAATGTGTATGTTCTTAAGATAATCTGTTGGTATTGACAGCGTGATTCATGCTCATTTCTTCCGTTCTGTTTTATCATTGATTATATACTATGTGTGTATGTGTGTATGCGTGTGTGTGTGTGTGTGTGTGTGTGTACTCAGTATGTGCCTAATTATTATGATATGTATAGGAAATCGAGTGAGAAGGTACTTTTCCCTTTAATCAAGCTTTCGGTCTGTCTTGATCTATACCAAAAGAACACGTTACAATATTGTCTTACAGATGGCATTATGTGCCATGATGCGAAATAAGTGCAATATTATACAGTGAAATATCGTATTATAAATCTTTTGAAATATACCTTTCAACAAATCAATCAACCATACTTCAACACAAAAATGCATGAACATAGCAACTCATCAACGGAAACGTATTGTGTATCAGACAAAAATAGAAAACAGGTTCAATTCCTGTATCATACTTCCGAGATTTATACTCTGCCATCATTTTAAAAAAACATGTGTGGTTGATAGACATATAATTGAATATATACATATTATATATATATATATATATATATATATATATATATATATATATATATATATACATCCAGGGGTGTTTCATAAAGCTGTTCGTAAAGTTACGAACAACTTACGAGCGACTGGTGATCAGTTCTGATGTGCTAATATTACTGCTATACCTATATACTTACCAGAATTTCCATAATTCAGCATGCACTGCACAAGAACTGATCACCAGTCGCTCGTAAGTTGTTCGTAACTTTACGAATAGCTTTATGAAACAGGGCCCATATCTGGTACCTACATCAACATATACATATCAATATAGCCTTAACATGCATAAGTATATTATCATACACACACTTATAGCCTACATGCATAGTATATGTATTTGTAGGTCCGATAGTATCACGCAGACGTGGCCAATGCGTTACTGAAAAAAAAAAATCTTCCAATGAAAATATTCCAAACCAAATGAATACGCACATTCAAATGTGAAGGGCACAAGGGCTGTGCAAGCATCTTTAAAGGGAAGGTAAACCCAAAGAGCAATGTGGATTGAGTGAAAGCAGCAACATTAGTAGAACACATCAGTGAAAGTTTGAGAAAAATCGGACAATCGATGCAAAAGTTATGAGTTTTTAAAGTTTTGGTGTTGGAACCGCTGGATGAGGAGACTACTAGAGGATATGACGTATGAGTGGACAACAATACAAAGAAAATATAAAGGATATTCAACAAAAATTCACTTTTCTAGAATTATGAAAGAGCAGTGGACCAACCGCTTTCAGAAAGCAGGGGGAATAATTGCTACCCTTAACTTATGTCAATATCAAGTTGATGGAATTTGTAATTTTCATGAAAATGGATTTTTGTAGTATTTTCTTTATATTTTCTTGATATTGTAGTCCACTCATACGTCATAACCTCTAGTAGTCTCCTCATCCAGCGGTTCCAACACCAAAACTTTAAAAATTCATAACTTTTGCATCGATTGTCCGATTTTCTTCAAACTTTCACTGATGTTTTCTACTAATGTTGCTGCTTTCACTCAATCCACATTGTTCTTGGGGTTTATCTTCCCTTTAAATGCCGTAGCAGGAGGAACAAAAGGGTTGGAATGTTTCCGTTCCTCCCTCCTTCGTTTACGGGTATGGTTGTATGGGCTACCCAAGATAAAAGGATGTTAATGGTATAGGTAATTCGGTTACAGTTCGTTATTCCCAAGGTTCGTTATTCCGAAGGTTCATTAATCCGAAAATGAAATAAGGTTCGTTATTCCGAAAGTTCGTTACGGACCCTATTTCATTTCGGATCAACGGACCTTCTGAACAACGAACCCTATTTCATTTTCGGATTAACGAAAATTCGGAATAACGAACCCTATTTAATTTTCGGATAAACGAGCCTTCGGAATAGCGAACCCTATTTCATTTTCGGATTAACGAACCTTCGGAATAACGAACCGTCGGAATAACGCCACAAATGTTCGGATTAACGAACCCTTTTTCATTTTCGGATTAGCGAACCTCTAGGTATAGGGAATTTGTGTGTTTCGGATTAACGAACCTTCGGAATAACGAACAGCACCCGGTATATAAAGGGTGTGTTCATGGTATATCCAAGGGAGTGTGTGTGTATATATAAAGTCCCAAACATGAACATCATTCTCAAATATATTAAGAGAAGGATTGTCATCGCAGCAAGTCGAACCATGATATTTCTTCAGGGCATTATAAATTGTGCATGTTTTTGCTCGCTGCGGGAGTTGCCGATTTTTTTTTTTTTTTTTTTTTTGGGGGGGGGGGGTTCCCAACATTATTGTAGTTTTCAGTTCGAATTCCACCCCATGACGTCATCAGAAAGGATACACCATTCTCTAAACGATCGGAAATGAACGAATCACTGAAAATAGGTAGTACAAAAAAATTCTTCTTCTTTTATTTTTTTTTTTCATTTTAATATGGTCGAAGTGGAAGTGAATAAACAAAAATATTCACAGTCATCCAGAATCAACAATATTGTGGAGATTAGAATTCCTTTGGTGTGTCTTGTTCGGTCTTTCCTCTAATTTTTGATCACAGTGATCGACATGGTATTTGTAGCACACAAAATGCAGTGTAGAGCCTACTTTGTCCGTACCGTAGTGTTGCCAATTGAAGTATGGAGATACCATAGAGATGGGAGATGCGTTGCTAATTTACCATTATTAATTAAAACCCAACCGCTTGATCAAAATCAAGGTCAAACTTCATAGAAATTCGTATCTGAAAAATATTCTTTCCTGATAAATATATCTAAAGACAAGATGCCATGGATAAAAAATATTTTCTTTTATACACCGTCTAGATTCTGATTGGCAACTCCACGCAGACGCATCTTACGCGCTCTTCTTTTGTTGCGTCTATTAAATGCGCGTTAAAATTCAATGTGCAACGCAAGTTGTTACATTACGCGCATATGCGCCAGGTATCTGGCGCATATGCGCAAGGTATCTGTCTCTATGCGCGTTGACTTGCCAACGATGTCCAAGGTAACGGCGCGGTAAACACAAGTCAACATTCTGTGTGCTGATTTCGATCTGAAGTGTTTTGCTACGGAGTTTTCCAATAGATTCCTACTTTATTGCGCTCAGAGAGACAATAAATCGTAGTTTCTCAGGTCAGTGATTATTTACACGCTACTTAATGGGTGTGTGTAATTTGAAATTTATTTGTCGAACAGTTTTCATGATTTTCAAGTTTAAATGTAGTCACAGATCTACTGATGATAGGCATATCGTACCTGTACTAACGTTTGTCGTTAGTATTGAAGTGCCACACAAAGGAATGTTAAGTTGAGGCTCAAAGTCGATTGAAGGTCATGAGTCAGTTTTATACACACAACAGAGCATATAAAACCAAATGACATGTACACTACAATCATTGACTCAAGGTACAACATCTTTTAATCTTGTTTGTGTAGATACTGAGATCTAGTCTGACAGAGGATAAATGGAGATGTTTTCCGTGTCCCAAATTCACGTCCTGGTGCCATGGGAGTTACAGCGGAGGGAACGATGTGAACCGTGGGTCAGGGCTGGCGCAGCGTCACCCGCGTACAGCCCGGCAGATGTAAGCACGACCAACCCCTGTAACGTTAGGCTGTATTCAGTGTGACATTATAAGTCATCAAAAATACAATATTTAAAACATTGATATTAAATTCAAGTTGAACTAAACAAATAAAAGTCGACCCTAGTTAGGCCATACAGCCTACAGGGTTTGGGAGAAATCGTGTCCCAAAACTTGGGTAGGCTGATTGCAATGCCATTTGACAGTTAAACCGTTACGCTTAACATAATTAGATCTATCGTATTTCAAGTTTCAAGTTTCAAGTTTATTCAAAGTTTCCACAATACAAAAATTACATAAGAACAATAATATATAACAAGGAATACATTGTTGAATATGTGATTAAAACAATTTGCAGAATTAAATATAAATTGACAATGCATGTAGATGCATATAGATGTAAAGTGGAGGGGTCTTAGAAAAGCAAGCTTGTATAATAAGAACCCCTGGAAAGGCAAGTTAAGACATGTAATATAACAACTCACTACTATATACAAACATTAAAGCCATAGAATAATTCTAGTGGAATTCCTCAATCCCACACACACACACACACACACACACACACTACCTATGGAATTTTAAAGCAAAACATAATTGGCATTAGACTATGTTACTCAAATGGAAAGCGATGAGATGAAGTCATGTATGTAGAATTTAAAAGGAGCAGCATCAATGAGACTGAGAATATCGATGAAGCAAATACTTCCGAGCCAACACTTTAAATCTGGAAAAAGTGGTACTATCTTTAACATCTGAGGGCAACATGTTCCATTCTTTTATGCAAGACACATAAAAAGAATTTAGGGCAATACTGGTAGCTACACGATAGTGCACGAGGTAGATGCAGAAGGTTTTTTTGACGTGTATTATGGGAATGAACAACTGAGTTTTTGACGAACAAATCTAGAAATAAGGAGGGAGAACTGGACATGTGAAGCTTGTACATGAATGCTAATGAGTTAAAACACACTAACTCGTTTAGAGGTAAACAACACAGCTGTAAGAACTGGGGGGCACTTGGCCTAGTAAAGTGTGAGCTTGTTATTAGCCTGATAGCTCTTTTTTGTACAATAAACAATTTATGAAGATGGCTGTTATAAGTATTACCCCAGGCAACATTACAATACATCAAGTGAGGCATTATGATGCTATTATACAGTGTAGTCAAGACACTTTTAGGAACAATAAATTTTAGCTTATGCATCACACCAACACCCCGAGAAGCTTTGGAACATACATTTAGTATGTGTTGCTTCCATGACAGAAATTTATTGATAGTAATACCAAGGAATAATACATTTTCGCTTGTAGCTACCTGATGTCCACCAATAATGAGAGAAGGGGTGTTTACAGGTATCCTCTTATTCCTTGTTCTGAAAATAACACATTGTGTCTTCTGAAGATTAAGTGACAATTTATTACAACAAAACCAACGATAAAGTTTGTTAAGTTCTTCATTTGCTGAAGATATTAAACTGTACGCATCCTTGTGGGAGGACAGAAGACTTGTATCATCAGCAAACAGTGAGTAAGTAAACAATGATGTAGCACTGATGATATCATTGATATAGATAAGAAATAATAGTGGGCCTAACACTGAGCCTTGAGGCACTCCACAATCAATGTGGGTGGAAAGCGATTTGGTCCCATTGACAACCACAAACTGCATTCGGTTTTGCAGATAGCTTTTGAACCAGTCTAAAGGAACTCCACGAATACCATAAGATTTAAGTTTGCTTATAAGAATGTGGTGGTCAATGGTGTCAAACGCCTTGGACAAATCTAAGAAAATGCCTAGACAAAATTTCCCTTCATCAAGTGCATGAGCAATAATGTTAGTTAAATGCAATACACCCATACTGGTAGAAGAATATTTGCGAAAACCAAATTGCTCGGGGATCAAAATGCCTTCTACAGCTAAATAATTATTTACTCTTGAGCATACAATCTTTTCTAACAATTTAGAAAATACAGGCAGCAAGGCAATGGGTCTGTAGTTTTCAATGTTTCTGTTATCACTTTTCTTATACACAGGAACTACTTTGGCAATTTTCATCTTGTCTGGAACTATTCCTTGCGACAGAGATTTATTAAATATGTCACACAATGGCACAGCAATGCTATGGATACACTCTTTGACAACCCTAGGAGCTATATTATCAGAACCTGATG
This sequence comes from Diadema setosum, assembly GCA_033980235.1. Classification (NCBI taxonomy): domain Eukaryota; kingdom Metazoa; phylum Echinodermata; class Echinoidea; order Diadematoida; family Diadematidae; genus Diadema; species Diadema setosum. The sequence continues at coordinate 11,009,846 of CM067066.1, forward strand.
ACTTAGAGGATTTCAGTGATAAAGCTAGCATTATTATTTCAGATGCAGTAGTGGGCTTCAAAAATAAGGATTTGCTGTTTTTTGTAGGTTTCAAATAATCCTGAAAAGTATTGGATGTACTTGGGATCTTTTCACTTATCTTAGCAGCAATTCCTGCAAAATACTGATTGAAATGTTCAGCCTTTTGCGTATTTGTACTTAATGAAATATCACCATTATACATTTCTGAGGGAAGGTTGTGACATTTCCCCTTTCCGATCAATTTGTTTATATGGAACCATGTTTTTTTGATATCCCCTTTTATATCATGGAATAAATTTCTAAAATATTTTTGCTTTGAAAAGCGCACAACATTTGTCAATTCATTCTTGTAATCAACACAATTCTTCTTATTTATCCAGGTTGGATGTTTAATGAATAATTTATAGAGCTTATGCTTCTTCCTAATGGACCTAAGCAAACTATGTGTGATCCAGGGTTTCTTACATCCCTTCTTGGCACATGATTCAACAACAGGAAAGCATTTGTCATACACATCACCAAATACATTAATAAAATAATCGTATGAATCATTTGCACTAGTTAAGCTATATAGGTCATGCCAGTCAACTTCTTAAAGCTTCTGTTTGAAAATAGATATGTTCTCAGCATTGACTGCGCGCTTAGTTTTTATACTTCTTTCACCATTTGATATGCTTACTTTTCCTTTGTCTATACAATAAATAGGCAAATGATCAGATAGGTCTGAAAATATAAGACCACTCTCAACATTATTTTGAATACAATTTGTGAAAAAATTATCAATCAGGGTAGCAGAGGTGTCAGTAATGCGAGTAGGTTTAGTGATGAGAGGGAACATATTATGTGAATACATAAGATCCAAGAACCCCTTCACACTATCATCATAATCAGAATTTAGCAGATTGATATTGAAGTCACCCATAACATAAACAAACTTGTTCTCCCTAGATAACGTTTGCATATTCTCTTCAATATTATCACAAAATGATTCAATATCACTTCTTGGAGCCCTATAAATACACCCAACTACAATATGCTTTTCCTTATCATCAACTTCAATAAAAATTGACTCATAACCAGGTTTACTACCAGACAAATCGCACCGTAGCTTATAATCGATGGAGTCTTTAATATATAAGGCAACACCACCACCAATGCTATCAGGTCTACAGATGTTGATTAGGGAGTAACCTTGCAACTTGAATAAATTAGCATCAGTTGATGTCTTAAACCAAGTTTCAGAGACACCAATGAAAGAAAAATCATGGTGTAAACACTCAAGCAACACTTGCAAATTATCATGATTTTTAACAAGGCTCCTAGCATTTATATGAAGCATAGTAAAATTCTCATGTGGTTCGCTGCATGCAAGCTTTTCCTGAAAGTCATCACAACTTACATAATTACATTCCCTTACTGTGGAATTTAAGTCATCGTCAAGGTCAACACCCAGTTCAAAGTCATTGGGCAACATTTTTCATGTTATTTCAAAATCTAAACATGACAATCTGCATGTAGGCTCTTGAAAACAGCACAATGCTGCAAGAAAGGTAGACAGTATAAAAACGCTTGCATTAAAAAGGTTCATAGGTACACATACACACACAAGAACATACACACATACACACACACAATAACAGAAGATATTTGCAAAAACTTCAATGAACAAACACATTAAAGGTAAAAAAGGCAATGAATAAAAACCTGGGGGCTTTCTGCCAGGAGAAATTGAATACCGGTACTTACATGTACATGTATCCACCCTATACTTACTATACTTACAACTTGTATACATGTACATGTATCCACCCTACTTACTGTAACTAATAAATGAACAAGACCCATTAGTACAATGTCCCTTGTACATACATGTAGGAGTGGCAAATAGTATTGAAATGTGCAGTACCAATAATACATTACTACGTAAAATTCAACAAAAATGTTGTACATGTTTATACATGCCATATAAAGCAATACAGTGGACCGTCACTATGAATAAACACCATATGTCCAATGGTATTTCTTTGCCATATCAAAATCTTTTGGTTGTAGAAACAATAAAATACGTTAAAATATTCATTCCAAGCCCATGGTCAAGAAAATTACTTTGTTATTTGGATATTTCAACAACAACAGCAATCTATAATGAGAGTTCACTGTACAACTAATAAATGAACAAACCCATTAGTAAATACATGTACATTGTAGGAGTGGCAATAGTATTGAAGAAATGTGAAGTACTGAGTACATGTAATAATACCGTACTACTACTAGGTAAATGAAGTGCTGGAATAATTCATCACTACCGGGTATATCTTTTACAATTTTCCAATGTCAGCCTCACATGTGATCAGTTTGCGACTCAAACCATTCTCAGAGTTCTTGATACCCGCATAGATTCTGCCATCGATGGTCCACGCTCGGATGACCTTTGGATTTTTTCGGACAGCAGTGAAGAGGGCTTGATTTTTCTTAGTGAGATCCTCGTTAATAAAGAACTCCGACCCCTTCAGCTTACGGCGGGCAGCAATGAACATCGCTCTGGCTCGATAAGAAACAAATTTCACGATGATTGGACGAGGGCCCTTCTTGCGTGCAGGATCTGCATCTGGATTGCTCAGTGGAGGGGGAGATACTCTGTGTGATCGATCAATTTCATCTGGAGCAAGATCTACGCCAAGCTTTTCCTTTGCAAACTTACAGATGACATCATCAGTTACCTCATGTGACGATTCCTTGATGCCATAAACACGAACACTGTTTCGACGGCTGTACTGCTCAAGATGAGACATAGCATTCGTGACTCCAACCAAGGCTTCCTCAGACTTCTTGACCCGGCTCTTGAGGCTTTGGATTTCTGCAGCCTGATTTGTTTTTGTTTTTTTCAAATATGAAATTGAAGTGGAGTTAATTGAATACTAGTATATTAGGTAGGCCAAGGTTGCCTACACTCTACATGAATTATTCATATAAGATGAATAAGCTTATCAGTTTTATAATAAATGACTCCGTAATGGCCGTATAACGTCTCCATTAGTGAACGAAATATATTTTGATATTTCTTGGTGTTTCTTTAAATGGTATTGAGGAAGCTATCTAGATTTTATGGTATTGGGCTTGGGTATGGGAGAAAAAAGCCGAATGAAGGTGTAAAGATTGCTAAATAAGCACATTACCGGTACTAGGGTACCGGTAGTGTCTATAATATTGAAAATTCTACGTCATGTTTTATTTCATCGGACGTTTGCAAACTTATAGGCCTAATAGTATACAATCCGGTTCCAACAGAATGTAGATCTACTATGAATCGGTAATTTCTCATCTTATTCTTATCTTGTATGTCAAGCTGGTTGAGACAGCCCGCCGCCAAGCTCCAGTGCCGCCTTTGTATCTGGCAGGGAACCTGCTTCTGCAATGGCTCCAGGATTCCACCAAGAACAAGCAGCTGGAGGAACAGATTCTAGTACGTCTGACGTCATATTTCCTTTTTTTTTTTTGAATTCAAATGAGTGTTATGAATTTGCATAGTGAGCATAAAGGGATCGAGTAAACCTGTTTGCAAATTGAAAGGTTTAGAATCGCTGATAACATGAAATACACTACGAAATACACTATGAAATACACTACAACAGTACGTAGGGTATGTTTGATTGATGTTCAATATTGTATAGGGCCTTCTGTTTGATTATCTTTCACATATTCTTATGTTTATACAAATACAAATATACAGGCCTAATCAAAAAATTCTTCCAATACCAGGTACAAAGTTAAACCAAAGACAGATCGTTTCTCACAGGTTTCAAGGCCTATGTCGCCAGTGTTATTTATCCTAACTCAAAAGTACGAGTATTCGTTTGCCAACAACTTTTTGTCTTGTCCCCTCAATATTGACAGGCTTTAGTCAGCAAATTACATCAAGCTGAAAAGAAGGCGATGCGGGCCAAGCATATGGCAAGTCTCGTGGGAGGAATGGCGAGCCAGTCCCTTCAGAAGATGGCTCACTCCCAGGAGAAGTCTCGGCTTGCCGAGATTCGAGTAAGCCGGGAAGAAGAAAGGGCACGACAGGCAGAAGATCGTGCTTGTCGTGCCAAGGAGAGAGCATGGATTGCCGAGGAGCGGGCAACAGCCAAGGAGGAGGGCTTGAGAGTTGCCGAGGAGCGAGCGAGACGAGCTGAAGAGAAGGCTACCATCGCTAATGGGAGAGAGAAGCAGGCCGAGGAGCGAGCGAGGCAAGCTGAAGAGAAGGCTACCATCTCTAAAGGAAGAGAGAAGCAGGCCGAGGAGCGAGCGAGGCAAGCTGAAGAGAAGGCTACCATCGCTAAAGGGAGAGAGAAGCAGGCCGAGGAGCGAGCGAGGCAAGCTGAAGAGAAGGCTACCATCGCTAAAGGGAGAGAGAAGCACGCCGAGGAGAAGGCAAGGATGTTGAAGAACAAATATCTTGACGCGGCATCAGAGATTCAGGTCTTGAAGATGGAGCTGGCTTTGGCCAAACGTAAGAAAGATGCTACAGGGAGCCGTCTTCAGGTGAGTGTAGTAAGCATTGAGAAAACAAACCGACGAACACGATGAATAAACAAAGTAGGTTGATTGCTGTTTTGATGAGCCTCTGTAAAATCTACTGAAGACTAGTCCCGAGTATACTGGGACAGGTGTCTATGGGAAATGCATGTCATATAGCAAAATCAGCTCGTCCTCAACGGGTTAAATCAACCACCTACCTGTATCTGTACTCAATAAAACAATATTAAACTCTTATAAAGAAAATAATTAATATCTTATCTCTAAAGCATGACAAAAAGAACAAGCAGGAAAAGAATAGACAGAGTTAAGAGCACTACTGTCAAGGAAAAAACTTGTTCAGATCAAATTAAAACAAAGACAAAATATTTCCTTCTGTTTTCGCCTACCAGGATCGTCAGGGTGTCGTCACTGCTTCCTCCTCCGGTGTTTCTCCCTCTCCTAGTCTGCCTGGATGGTGAGAAGTCTTTCATTATTTCACTTTAGCTTTAATGCTTTGACAAGGAATTTAGTGCAAAAACCCAAGTCTGCAGATGTGAACATTCTGACTCAACTGTTCACATGCTATCAGCATGGTGTGATATAAATTGCGATCAACTCTAAAATATGCATGGGGGGGGGGGGAGAAATAATTCTTCATGGTCTCTTTCAGCTCGAAATGTTCTTCTGTAAAGGCATTGTAAGAAATTACATGATTTTAAGTTCTCATCGCTTCCGTGCACATTCCACGGCGGGATAGTGTTGGCAGAATCTCCCTCACAACTTCTTCCTTGATATTCTCTTTAATAACAGTACACCAAATCAGGCCGCAGCCTCGGCACCTCCCAACACCCCTTCGCGCCCAACCTCACACGGTTCAGTCGGTATCGCTGGTCATCCAGCACCGAGCACCTCTCCTGTCTCAAACTCCCCATCCCTTGTGTAAGAATGATTTCATTGGAGTTCCTACTTTATTTTCTTAATGCAACACATTTCATCTTTACATACTGACGAATAATTTCTCGGATACATTGTTTAACATGACCATTGTAGGCCTTAGAGGAATCTATCTCACGAATGGGAAAGAAGAAAGGTCGCATAAAACATGCAGGATGGGAAAAGATTGTAGCTTGATTCACTCGTGTTGATGATGGTAATGATGATGATGATGATCGATGACAGTAAATGTCAAGACTTTTTTTTTTTCTCTCTCTCTCTCTTCTTGCAGACATACGCCCCACACATCCAAACCACCATCTTCCAGCAAGACATCGGCAAGCCCCACTCCTCGGTAAGAACGATAACCACTGGCACTAATAATGTCATGATCACATACACTGTACTTAGTTTACGAACATTATGTTTGAATGATCAGTTAGGGTTCAATTGACTCTTAAAGAGAAGTATTAAATATCTTGTAAAACTCTGGGATCGTTTGTATACTTCTCTTTGGCAGACCTACCATCACTTCATCTCCGGTGGGTTTGACTAGTGGGGCTGCTGCCCAAAGCAGCACCGCGGTGAGAGCCCCAAGTCCCCGTGGTGCTGCTGCATCATCATCCTGTACCAGCTCCTACGTGTGGACCATCTCAGACCTGAAGACCTTTGACCCCTCCAGAGGATCCATCGTCCTGGGTAAGGGGTCATACGGCACGGTGTACCTTTGCCGTCATCGAGTCACTAACCAACCGATTGCCATCAAGACGTTCACGCTGCCCTCCTGCGTCCAGCAGATGACTAAAAAGGTAACCTTTTTCGTCTCAATCTTTATTTCAATCTTACAGGGCAGTATGACATTTTGTTCGTTTGTTGTTGTTGTTTGTTTGTGTTTTTTTTTTTTTGGGGGGGGGAGGGCTTTTATATCTAATTTGCTACTTTAAACAGCAAGCAATAGATTAAGCGGTTTTGATTATTATATACAATGACAACAATCAAAACTGCTGAAACGATGGACCAAAGGCAGGGGATAATGATACACAGTTAGACGTGAATGTCATCGTTTACGTTATCCATCAATTGATATCTTCTTTTACACATTAACAGGTAGCTGAGATACAAGAGGAGGCAGCCCTGCTGGACTTGTTTGGCAGGGAGGAGTGCTTCCCGACGTATCTTGGATGTCTTGAGATCGGTACCGGTTGTGTCGGCCTTGCGATGGAGTTCATTGGCAAGTTATCTACAGGAAATGCAAACTTTTCTTATACAGTAGTTAAGTCATGATGAATGATTTGCAGATGAGTACAAAGGAAACGACTGTTATGTATACGCAATTTTTGATTATGAGACATCAAGGCGCCTCGTAATTATAAAAAAATGATAATAATAATACATTAAAAAATCCAGAATATCCATACATTCATGTTGCATTCATCTGCTATGATTGACGAGTATATGGAATGTGAGAAAATATTCTCACCATACTGTATTCAGTATTGTAAAAAATTACAACACCAAAGCACAGTTCTCAGTGATATAGGAAAATTATGTTTATACTTTTTTTTCAATATCGCATTTATCTAAAAATGGTGTATTCTATATATCTTTTCACACAAAAGCAAATTATCTTGATAACTGTCATGCTGTATAAAGGACGAATGTGAAGACGAATAGTCTGAACCAGCATCGTGTATCAAACTTACCAGGTGACGCGATGACGGGAGAGACCGTGACTCTCCACGAGGCCATCCGGGGCGCGGTCCCTGCCATCACCCGCTCCAACTGGCTCCGTCTGGCATTGGACATCTGCCGAGGTCTTGAGCTCATTCATCAGAGAGGATATCTGATGAATGACTTAAAAGAGGACAATGTCTTGTTAGACAAGTCCTCTTCAGGTGAGTTCTATAGCAGCAGAGTTATGGAACAAATTACCCTCGTATCTTAAGCAAATTAATACAGTAGATGATTTTAAGCGTTTGTTGAAAACATATCTCTTTAACATGTCCGTGGACCAGGTTTAAAACTAAGCAATGTTTGTCACAGCTCCGTCACTTTTCATCTTCTTCTGCCTCCTCTCTCTCTCACACATGTCTATTTTCCTTATTTCTATTTCTTAGTTCCTTTTTCCTTCAATGCGCATAGAGACATTAATCTATTTTTGTGATATGCGCCATATAAATATGGTTTATTATTATTATTATTATAATTATTCAGAGCAAATATACCTTCCAAACACACCTCTTTCCCTAGCCTTCGAGAAAAGGACAAAGAAATACCATTTGAATTCCTTCTAGTGGCACACCCGACACCTTTATGACGGACAGCTGATGATTCAAAGGGTAGCCAAGTCTTTAGATTGCAGAAAAACAAAAAATCCCGGAACTAGATTTTAAAAGTGAGGTTTTATTGGCATTGACGTCATTCATTCGATTAGGAAAATTTGTTTTCACAGTCCTTGTTAGTAATTTGCCTCATTTTTCCATCTTTTCCACTGTAGTTCTACCCATCATTAACTTCCTTCAATATTCCTCTTTGTTCCCCTCCCTCACCTTTTTCCGGCCCTCCTACGAACCTTCCTTCATTTTCCTTTCACTCGTGTCTTTTTTTTAAACTCCAGGTCGTTGGCGGGCCAGAGTCATCGATTTAGGCATGGTCTCCCGTCAGTCGTCTTCCTCCCCTTACTATTTCACCTCCGAGGAGAAGGCACGATACCTTCGAGGGGAGTTATATCAGCATATCGCCCCTGAGGTCGCCATTCAAGACCAAGCGACAGACGTCCTTAGCGATGTCTATCAGGTGGGTCGCCTGATGAACATGATGGGGCAAGCTGCAGGCGACGGGAGATTGAAGCTCATCGGTGCGCTCTGCCGAAATGTCTGCCGAGCTTCTCGGCCCGCTGTGAGAGGTGTCGTCCACGAGCTGGAAAGGATGCTATAGATGTGATGCACCGGAGTCCGAAAAGATCTCATAAGCTCTCTTTCAGGAAAATTAAAACTTGACTCAGTATGCATTGTGGTTCATCAATCGCAGCAATCAGATGCAAGCAAAGACATATCCAACTTGATCATGTAGCACCAATTTTAATCACCAAATAAGGATGATAGATAACAATGATAATAAAAATAAACCCGTTTAAAAACAAAAACAAACAAAACCAACATTTAACGTAAAATGATGATGGAATGAATGTGATTTACATCGAACTTATGTTTCATTATCAAGGGTTAGCATGACACGGGAAAAATATGATATTCTCAACATATTATATATATCTAAATTCATAGTTTGCCGTTTTTAATATTTTAGTCATCGCTGAGGTTTCTCAGTCGAAATGCTATAAGTTCATGACATCTTTTCGGACTTTGGTGCAGAGGTAAGTATGTCTGTACATATTTTTTTATCATTGTTACATTCCTAAGACTTGTAATATAGCTATATTTCAACAATAATAGTGCCACCACAAAGAAAAAGTGCACAAGGCATGAGATGTAAACGGCTCGTATTGGCTTGAATAACATACGATAATGCAGAGACAACCAGCTTCTTAGCTATGGCCAATGAATGAAGATTCTCTTGATGTGGTAAAGTCCTGAACACAGAACTGAATTAGTGTCAGTCTACAATGTCTTAGTGACATAGAATGGATTAAAAAACAAACAAACAAACAAACAAAAACCCTTGGCAAAACAAAGAAAGATTGGTTTTCCCGGTAATGGCTTAAGTTACAAAAGCTCTTCGCTAGGCCAAATAATGATGGATGAAATTCAGTGACAATGTCGTCACCTCAAGCTGACAAAATATTTAAAGGGACTGTACAGTACTGGTTTTGGTGGGGATTCATGTTTTGAACAATCTTAAGTGAGATAATGAGAAACTTCTTATGAAATATGAAAGAGCATGTAAATCTAAGAAGGATTCAACGTTTATTTGACGAAAATTGGTTTTCAAATGGCTGAGATATCCAAAAAGGTGATAATAATAAAAGGCGACAGGCCCCAACTTTATTAGGATCTCTTTGTTTCACATTGTTTTTGGATATCTCAGCCATTTCAAAACTGATTTTCATCAAATAAACTTTTGATACCCCTTAGAATTGCTTGCTCTTTGACATCTCATAGAGTGGTTAATGAATATCTTGCAAAACGTTAAAAGTTAAATCCTCACCTCGACCAGAACTGTACACACCCTTTAATGCACGCCCTTTGTGATCTATGCTCATCTTGCAGCAGCCATTTACATTCAATTAATTAACGTGGGGCTCTTCTCAAAGCAAAGCAGTGGGTAAGTTATAGGGAGATGGAATACTAGGAGGTTGTCCATCACGGTGTAGAGCGAGGTAGTGCTCTTCACAAAAACGACAACAACAAAGCAGTTGAGTGTAAACGAGATGGAATACGAAAAAGTTGTATATCGTATAATTATTGTCTAGAGCGAGGTGGGTTTCTTCACAAACCGATAATATCAACAACGAGTAAGTTGTATGATTAAGGAGATGGAATACTAAGAGGTTGTCCATCACGGTGTAGAGCGAGGTGGGGCTCTTCACAAAACAACAACTCACAACAACTAACACGTCAGGTAAGTTGCATGAAGGTGGACAGTTCAGAAGTTTTATCGGTTGTCCAACAGTAAATCCCCGGAAACTCTGAAGGAGATGACATTATTAGCAAGTTGTCAATCGGTGAAGAACGATCCAACTGGAGTTTGCACTCGACAAAACAAAATGGAAACTAAAGCAAAAGGTATAAGTTGTTAGGAGATGGAATACTAAGAGGTTGTCAATCACAGTGTAGAGCGAGGTGGGGCTCTTCATAAAGCAACGAACCGCAACAATACAACTTTAACAGGAAGATTGTATGAAGCAACAATAACAACCAAAACGACAAGTCAGTTGTAAGAAGGGTGGCTGATATTGAGAGCTTCTCCAGCAGTAAATCAAAAGACAAGAAACTTCTATTAAAGGAGATGGAATATTGATAGAAGGATATCTTTTACAGCGATGAGCAACCTTGGGCTCTTCATATAACACAACAGCAACGACAACAATGAAACAGCAGGTAAGTTACAGGGATATGGAATACTAGTAGGTTGTCCATCACAGTGTAGAGCGAGGTGGGGCTCTTCACACAAAGAACAACAAATCGCAACAACTAAAACGTCAGATAAGTTGCATGAAGAAGGACAGTTTAGTTTTATCGGTTGTCCAACAGTGAAACCCAGAAAACTTTGAAGGAGATGGCATTATAAGCAGGTTGTCAATCGGTGAAGAACGAGGAAGGGGGGGGGGGGGCTCTCGACTTAACAAAAAACAAAATAAAGCAACAGGTAAGTTGTAAGGAGATTGAATACTAAGAGGTTGTCCATCACAGTGTAGAGCGAGGTGGGGCTCTTCACACACACAAAAAAAAACAACAACAACAGCAGTTGAGTGTAAACAAGATGGAATACTGAAAGGTTGTCCATCGCATTGTAGAGCGAGGTGGGGTTCTCTCAATACGATAATAACAACAACGTAACAACGGGTAAGTTGTAAGTAGATGGAATACAAACAGGTTGTCCATCACGGTGTGGAACGAGGTGGGGCTCTTCTCAAAAACAACGGACCACAACTGTACAAGTGAGAGGAGGATTGTATGAAGCAACTATAACAACCAAACAACAGGTCGGTTGTAAGAAGGGTAGCTGATATCGAGATCTTCTCCAGCAGTAAATCAAAAGACAAGAAACTTCGAAGAAGATGAGATATTGATAGGAGCATATTTTTTACAGTGATGAGCAACTTGTATGGGGCTCTACATAAAACAACAACAACGACAACAACAAAACAGCAGGTAAGTTATAGGGAGATGGAATACTATAGTAGGTTGTCCATCACAGTGTAGAGCGAGGTGGGGCTCTCCACACAAAGAACAACAAATCGCAACAACTAAAACGTCAGGTAGGTTGCATGATCGAAGAAGGACAGTTCAGAAGTTATATCGGTTGTCCAACAGTAAAACCCTGTAAACTTTGAAAGAGATGCCATTATCAGAAGGTTGTTAATCGGTGAAGAACGAGGGGCTCTCAACAAAAACGACAAAAACAAACCAAAGCAACAGGTAAGTTGTGAGGAGATGGAATACTGCGAGGTTGGCCATCACGGTGTAGAGCGAGGTGGGGCTCTTCACAAAGCAACAAACCGCAACAATACGACTGTATGAAGCAACTGTAACAACCAAACGACATGTCAGTTGTAAGAAGGGTGGCTGATATTGAGAGCTTCTCCAGTAGTATGTCAAAAAACAAGAAATTTCGAAAGAGATGGATTATTGATAAGAGCAGTATATCTATTACAGTGTTGTACAATTTGGGTCTCTTCATTAGAACAACAACAACGACGACGCCGACGTCAGCAACAGCAAAAACAACAACAAAGACCTCTAAATTATACAGACTCTTATCTGTCAAAAATCCTTCTTCCGAGAAGCCATCAGGTTATGAAACACTTTGCCAGAAGTATGGTCACCACCACCTCTGCAAACCTCTTCAAGCAGGTGGTGTAGATAGAGGAGCATTGTTTTTAGCTGTACATAGTATGATGTAGAAATAGTCCGATGTTTTTGAAAGTCACTGAACTTTACATAACCACACCAGACCTTCAAAATAGTACGACTTTACCCCGGTGGTGGACTGTACTGTTTAAGAAGAAGAAGAAAAAGAAAAGGAAAAGAACTTAGAACAACAACAACCATGAAAACAACACAACAAGAAACCAACAGGTACCGTAGGTATAATAGCAAGGAGACTGGGAAATAGCCCTACCTTGTCAATCACACTCCAGACCCAGGTGGGAGCCTTTTAGCAGCAACACCACCAACTGTAGCAAAAAACGTTTCCGCTGTTGACTCATTCTTGTTCTGGTTGAATGTATAATGTCCTTGGACCATGCAGAATAGATCTGAAACAAAATTGCAATGTCAAAGCTCAGAACAGTTCGCCTCTCCATTTTGGTTTGAAAGAAGTGAAAGACAAGTGCCAAAGGGAGAGTGGACTTCCGGTATTGAATGCAATGCGATTAACTGTTGATTAAGCGCAGGAATCGGGCTCGGGACACTTCTAGATTGTAGGATCATAAACTATACGGAAGCTACATTAGCCTCATAGAAGGCGAGATTTGAAATGTCGTCTTCTCAACTTCTTGGATCCGCAGAGGGGAGAAGACGACTTGCGAGTCGTAGTCTTCAAGATATCTTAGGTCCGATATCTCGGGGCCGAGATGGCGAGAAGGCGAGATATCTATTGCAATCTCGTCTTCTTGACTTCTTCAAATCCAAGGATTCCTTTATTCATTTTTATTTCCATTTCAAGACATAACATTTTCAAAATAAAAAAACAACAACTGCAACTGATTGACAAATTGCCCTACATCGACGTAAATAAGCACTGAATTGATCAGTGTTTTAGTAGTAGCCATGGGCGTACATACTCGAGCAGGATTCGAACCCACGACCTCCTGATCACCGGACAGGCGTCATCTCCACTAGACCACCGAATTTGAATTAAAAACAACAACAACTGCCTTGATACAATTTGTATATTCTTCTTCTTCTTCTTCTGGTTAAGTCTGCCTCCTTCAATAGCCTGAAGATTCTTGCAGACTGGTGCTATTTACATTATAAGACAATTTATTTACAGATATTTACAAGCACATAGAAAATCTGACGAAAACAACTAGCCACTGTGATCAACCGTTAGACGGTTTCGAAATGATCCCACAGATGGCGCAGAAACAATGTCTGACGACAGGGAATTCCAGTTCCTTACAGGAATCACATAAAGCACACAAGCGGCTTGTTTGAAATGACCCCCTATAAGCAATTCTTATATTTCATCTAGCAATAATCAGACAAATTCAAATGATGTACAACAAACGTGGAATATGCAATGAAAGCGAAGAAAAGAGGCAGAGACGAAAAGAATTCAAACTTACACATTGTACGGATCAAACATTTTGAAATAATATTAATTGTCCTTATGTGGGGTGAAGTATTTGCCAATAAATACCAACAGACTATTAAGCAGTCCATAAAGTCCAGTGAGTTTGATTTTCACATCATTATGTAAGTAATGCTGATGAGGCATGCGTGTTTTGTTAAGTTGGTTGAGGGTGTATAGGACAGAATAAGTCAATTAGAGGTCATATAACGAGACCTGTGTACAATCATGGACCTACTACACACGGACCCCGTTTAGAGTGCGAGCCGCGGCGGAGCCCTGACCTTCATTTCAGTGTAAACGCGCAAAAGGCCAGATGCGAGGCCAAAATTGGCCGCGCGCTAAATTATCTTTCCCACGTACATAAGTTCCGGACCCCGTGAGAGAATGTATGAATATTCATTAGACTGTATGACATAATCATTAACAAGACGCTGTAAGAATGGAAAAAGAACGTCTGCTTGCAGCGATATCTCGTGTGGCAAATGGTGTACGTTCAGACTCGTACACTAGAGGTCCAAGGTTCGAGTCCCACTTTTTGCTTCAAATCCCACTTTTTGCTTTTTTTTTGGGGGGGGGGGGTACTACATTTCTTAATTAAACTATTGAACTTATGCGGGAAAAATAATTTCGCTGGCCGCGCATTTGGCCACGCTCTGGAGGTGGTCTCGGCCGCGGCTCGGCCGCGGCCGAGCCCGGCCTTTTCTTAGTGTAAACGCAAACTGGGCCAAATGCGCGGCCAATTTTAGTCTGGCTTCCAAACCCTCTGCCTGTACTATTTCGCTATTCAGGATATTAACCCCCTCAACGTCGAAAACTAGTATAATTTAAGGTGGTTTTGTCCTGCAAAGGATTTTTCCTTGGGCAAAGGCCTTTGCCCGAACGGCGACTTCGTCGCCATGGAATTCAGTTGGCAAAGGGTCTGAAAACCAGACAATACCAAATTGCGTTTGTTTACAAGCAGAGCGCCACTACGACATTATAGTATATGGTAGGTTTGAATCAAAAGCGCGGCCGAGCCCGGGAGTGTAAACGAATAAAATTGCGGGGCTCGGCCTCGCAATTGAGGTTGGGCTCGGCCGCGGCTCGGCCCAGCCCCGCACTGTAAACCGGGTCGTGGACTTTCATCGCTCGTTAACTAATTCATGCACCTGTTTCTGTCAAAAGTGGCACAAAAGTATTTTAAACATGCTTTCCTGCTTATCACCGCCGACAGTCAGCCTGGATAAAAACATGACGACGCTTTGAGAAATCTAAAAACTACATGCGCAGAAGATAGTTATTCTATTAAATCAAGAAAAATGCGTGTGCAGTTGTAGTGTACATTGGGAAATTATCGCTCAAGTAATTTCATTTGCGAAATGCGCGTACTTTACAAGAGAAAGCAATTATTTTGGCAGGTTTGTTGTGATTTGTAATCTAATTTTTCGCATATTTTTCCAGAGTAAACATGAACAATAACCGTAGATGACATGTATGTCCTATCATTAAGCCATGTTACATGCTTGTCCACAGTGTCCACTTCAGTAATTTTCAATTTTGTGACAGGAAAATTGTCATGTTTCGGGTTTGTTCTCCCTTTCATTGGTGTTTATACAAAGGCAGTTGAGTCTGAAAAGGCACTTGAGCAAAATAAGACTGCAATGAGGGAAACGGTTCTTTTGTCAGTACGATGTATTGCACAATCGTCATTGTCCAAACATCTGAATGTACTCAATAAGATGCACATAATCAGGTGGCGGCGGTGATGATGGGATCAAAGAAAGACCTTCGTTTCTAGTCCATGTGTAATAGGTCCATGGTATGACCAAGGAGGTTTTACACATGGAGTTCCAACTGGCTGTAATTATTCAAACAGTTGTCAGATTTTTATTGATGTACAAACGAATTCCACAGGTGCACTTGTGCCTTTGATGATCGATGTTCCAAGCCGCCGTCTTGCTGAGCAATCTGAAGATTCATTTTGAACGTTATCATAATGTTGGCCATTTTAAATGAAATGAAATTTCACTTAATAATAAAGCATGTAAAACAAAAGTCAATTCCGTTCAGAAATTTGCGCAAAAGTCTAAATCAGAGCTGTTATGTGAAAATGTTTAAAGCAGTACCATCCTGGAAACCTGGTTTCATCACTTTTCCACTTAATTTCCCCAAATGAAACTAATATGTAATAATCTTCAAGTATAATTCTTTATTGATAGATACATCAGATTAGTGCCCGCATATGCCCAGTCGAGTAATTTTTTCCTCAATTTCTGTTCGCGCATCCTCGTGTCTGTATCACCTACCTTTTATAAGAAGGGATAGCGAAAAGTAATTACCATCACAAAGACATTTTGTTACGACCAAAATCACTCTGAGAATGATCGCACAAAAGAAACAATCAACTAATGTTCAGGCGGTTTATTAACAGCGATATTGTGGGTACAGACTCATAATCGGTTTTCACATCAGTACAATAATGATCAATAGAAACAGTTACAAATCAGTAATAGAATCACTTACACTTAATACATGCAATATCCCTGGAAATGTCCAAATACGATGCTCGATACACAAAGGAATGATCCACGATGCACCGATGAATGATACCTTCGACGTAAATCCAGAGGTGCAGGTTACGATAGTCCAAGGTATAGATCCGGGGTAAAATCCAAGTTATGTGTCCACAGCAAAACGTGCAGAATCTAATCGTTATGACGACCACGTCCAGTTGATGTGCTGAATGATGATTCACTTTATAATGTCCAGCGAGGAATCCAGCCCGTCACAGCTTTGCCGTAACAATGTCCGTTGACACTAAATATGGAGTCTATCTCCAATGTAGGCAAATTAATTCTCTGCAGGCAAAATGTCTCCCAGGCCTTATCTCCACAAACACAGTTTGTATAGCAGGTCAGCAGGTAACACAGGACTGACTATAACAAGTCGCTTCAGAGCCAGAAGTGACGTAACTCTCCAGAGCAGAGGTGTTGGGTACTCTGCCTACCTCAGAATTTCTCCTGCTTATATACTATCTATTCACCCCTTTCTAGTACCTTCTGTAATTTTCTCCAACCTGGGGCTACATACCTGAACATACTAGCAAGTCCAAATTCCAGGAATCCTGGATGACTCACTGCCTAATATGTGCATAACATCATTGCCAAAATTAACTACCAATCACATTGGGTTACAGGGGCAGTGCCTCACTCAGCCAGCACTTCCTAGAATTTTCTGGAATGGGTTAAATCATTCTAGATTGAGTGAGCTATAATGTATTTCCTGTCACATGCATACATGTACTGTAGCTACATTGTATACCACATAGAAAATTCTCCACTGATCTGGTCAGCCTGTATGTACTATATCTAATATCATATAGAATGTTCTCCATTAATCTGGTTCACCTGTGTGGCCAACCATGCATACAGCCTTGATACATGTACATAACTACTTGTGTGTACATTTGTGACAATATCTTCCTTTGAAAGTGACTGGTGATTATGCAATGAGACACGAGTCAATTGTCTTCGTATCGGCGCGGCAGATCCTGTTTGGCACATGCTTCAAATATTTATGAGCGGCGGCTTCGAACATAGATCAAAGGGAATAACTCTGTTCATACTCCATCTCTTCAACCTCCTTGGTATGACCGAGTGGAACGTCTATTTATTTCCCCGTTTACAGTGCGAGGCTCGGCCGCGGCTCGGCCGCGGCCGAGCCCACCTTCATTTCAGTGTAAACGCGCAAAAGGCCGAATGCGAGGCCAAAATTGGCCGCAAAGACCCCGTTTACAGTCCCAGGTCGAAAAACCAGTTGGCAACTGGTACTGGTACCAGTTGATTCCCAGTTAAGGCAACTGGTTTCAATATGGAAATTGGAATGAGTGACTAGAAATCAACTGGTATCAACTGGTATTCATTCAACTGGTATCAACTGGTATTCGTCCAACTGGAATCAACTGGTACCAACTGGTACCAGTTGTCAACTGGTATCAACTGGAATCAACTGGGATCCAGTTGACAAAATTAATTCAGTGTTGAATTATTTGGTGTATGGGTGTTTGGTGTATGTCAGGACATTGTTAATATCTAACTTAACATAATCCTACAGCTAGTCTTAAAGCCTATACCTACCACTACATTTAGGCTTAGCCTACATCCTAGACCTAGTTAGTACAAGGGACATTTCATTCATATATATAGGGCTATATTGCTGTAATGATTTAAGACATGGTTACCAAGTAGATTAAACTTTTATTATAAAAATATGAAAATACCTCATCAGAGATACAAGTTGAAATTGTGAATATCACGGCAATAACATTAGATAAATTTCTAATGCATTTCAGACATTTCTATGTTTATTCAAATCATAAAAAAAGATAAATCTAACAATATTTTCTCATTTTCACGAAGATAATTTGAATAGCTTATGAATATTCACGAGCAAAAGAACCAGTAAAAACCAATAGAAACCAACTGGTATCAACTGGTATTAGAATTTCAATGATTTAGTGGGTGTTAATATGGAATGAAGTTATAAGCAAGTCCAGTCTGTTACATGGGTATCAAATTGTGTAAACTAATTTGCACACACATCGAAACACACACACGTGCGCGCACACACACACACACACACACACACACAATCACACACACAAACTGGTCAAAATACAGTAATACAGTCTGTCAGTTGAAGTGTCAACTGATCTTAATTGGTTCCAGTTTCATTTAGTTGAAGTCATTAAGAGTCCAAGTTCAATCACATCAAATGTTTTGTTTAATTGTGTTTTGTTTACTTTTTAATGTAATATTTTAACTAAGTTTTGTTAACCTTTTAATTCAGTTTCAATTGGTGAACTAATTGAAAACTGGTATACAATGAGATATGAACTGGTATATAAACTGGTACCAGTAGACTTGTACTGGTTTCAACTGGTAAGCAGTGCAACTTCAACTGGTATAAAACTGGTACCATTAAGACTTCAACTGGTACCAGTAGACTTGTGCTATGGTTTCAACTGGTAAGCAGTGCAACTTCAACTGGTATATAAACTGGTACCAGTAATTAGACTTCAGCTGGCACCAGTAGACTTGTACTGGTTTCAACTGGTAAGCAGTGCAACTTCAACTGGTATAAACTGGTACCAGTAAGATTTAAACTGGTACCAGTAGACTTGTACTGGTTTCAACTGGTAAGCAGTGCAACTTCAATTGGCATAAACTGGTACCAGTAAGATTTCAACTGGTACCAGTAGACTTGTACTGGTTTCAACTGGTAAGCAGTGCAACTTCAACTGGTATAAACTGGTACCAGTAAGACTTCAACTGGTACCAGTAGACTTGTACTGGTTTCAACTGGTAAGCAGTGCAACTTCAACTGGTATAAGCTGGTACCAGTAAGACTTCAACTGGTACTAGTAGACTTGTACTGGTTTCAACTGGTAAGCAGTGCAACTTCAACTGGTATAAACTGGTACCATGGTAAGACTACAACTAGTACTAGTAGACTTGTACTGGTTTCAACTGGTAAGCAGTGCAACTTCAACTGGTATAAACTGGTACCAGTAAGACTACAACTGGTACCAGTAGACTTGTACTGGTTTCAACTTGTAAGCAGTGCAACTTCAACTGGTATAAACTGGTACCAGTATGATTAAACTGGTATCAACTGGTACCAGTACATCTTCAACTGGTATCAACTGGTTTCAGTTAGAATTGCTTATTTTGTTACTGGAAATTTGGAGTTACCTTCTGATTTCAACTGGTACCAGTTGAAACCAGTTAAGACCAGTTAAAACCAGTAAAGACCAGTTAAAAATGCTTACTGGTTTCTACTGGTTTCAACTGGTTTTTCGACCTGGGGTGCGGGGCCGGGCTCGGCCGCGGCTCGGCCGCGGCCGAGTCCGGCCTCAATTGCGCAGCCCACCTTCATTTCAGTGTAAACGCGCAAAAGGCCGAATGCGAGGCCAAAATTGGCCGCAAAGACCCCGTTTACAGTGCGGGCCCGGGCTCGGCCGCGGCTCAGCCGCGGCCGAGTCCGGCCTCAATTGCGCGGCCGAGCCTCGCAATTTTGTCCGTTTACAATGCTGGGCTCGGCCGCGCTTTTGATTCAAACCTTTCAATATTTTGTCGTAGTGGCGCTCTGCTTGTAAACAAACGTAATTTGGTATTGTCTGGTTTTCAGACCCTTTGCCAAAATGAATTCCGTGGCGACGAAGTCGCCGTTCGGGCAAAGGCCTTTGCCGAAGGAAAAAATCCTTTGCAGGACAAAACCACCTTAAACTATACTAGTTTTCCACGTTGAGGGGGTTAATATTGTGATTAGCGAAAGATACAGGCAGAGGGTTTGGAAGCCAGACTAAAATTGGCCGCGCAATTGGCCGCGCATTTGGCCCAGTTTGCGTTTACACCAAGAAGAGGCCGGGCTCGGCCGCGGCTCGGCCGCGGCCGAGACCACCTCCAGAGCGAGGCCAAATGCGAGGCCAATTTTGGCCTCGCATTTGGCCTTTTGCACGTTTACACTGAAGCGGGGCTGGGCTCGGCCGCGGCCGAGCCGCGGCCGAGCCTCGCACTGTAAACGGGGTCAAATTTGGCCACGCTCTGGAGGTGGTCTCGGCCGCGGCTCGACCGCGGCCGAGCCCGGCCTTTTCTCAGTGTAAACGCAAATTGGGCCAAATGCGCGGCCAATTTTAGTCTGGCTTCCAAACCCTCTGCCTGTACTATTTCGCTATTCAGGATATTAACCCCCTAAACGTCGAAAACTAGTAGAATATAAGGTGGATTTGTCCTGCAAAGGATTTTTTCCTTCGGCAAAGGCCTTTGCCCGAAAGGTAGCCTTTAAACAAGGCGACTTGCTCTGCGTGCCCCCGTATAGCGCGTTTACCCCACAAACCTGTTGGCCGACGAGTGGCTCGCTCCACTCGCCGGCCAACAGGTTTGTGGGGTAAACGCGCTACATGGGGGCACGCAGAGCGAGTCGCCTTGTTTAAAGGCTACCCGAAAGGCGACTTCGTCGCCACGGAATTCAGTTGGCAAAGGGTCTGAAAACCAGACAATACCAAATTGCGATTGTTTACAAGCAGATCGATCGGGCGCCACTACGACAAAATAATCAAGGTTTGAATCAAAAGCGCGGTCGAGCCCGGCAGTGTAAACGGACAAAATTGCGGTGCTCGGCCGCGGCTCGGCCCAGCCCCGCACTGTAAACGGGGTCTGTGTTGAGATAAATGATGCTGACGATAACATAAACAATATCCTCTATTAAACGGGAATTCGAAAAGAGTAGAAAAGATGAAATTATAGTAACACGTGGAAAGGACGGACACATCTTTGTTTAATGAACCCACTGCTTCTACAGAAATATTGATTATAGTCACATATAAATCAATATAAAACTGGAAAACAGTTATTATAAGAGAAGTAAACAAGCACACGAAAGAGTCGATTCTCTCCCTCTCTGAATGTGTGTGTGTGTGTGTGTGTGTGTGTGTGCGTGTCTGCGTGTCTGCGTGTGTGTTATGTAATAATGACCTATATTGAGGAAGCGACCGGGATACATTATTGATAAACTGATAGATGCATGATTTGCGAGCAAGTCCGATTGAGAATCAAAACTTTCCTATCCCTTTTTCTGGGTGAACAAAATATTACATCAAAAATTTATTGACACTATACTGAAATAAGTTCACAATGCCACCGCACTGCACTTTGAAAACTTGAACAAGACATTTAGTCATCTATTTCATTTCTTCACTGTTTCTGCACAAAATAGTAATTTATACACATTCCCATAGGGAGATATATAATGTATGTATTATATATATATATATATATATATATATATATAGTCCACGTGTTGGCAAGATAAAAAGATAAGTAACAAAGCTGCAACAAAGTTCATGCTGTATTCACCAACGGTTTATTATATATATATATATATATATATATATAGTGCAAGAGATAATTCCCTTCCCAAACGTACGCGGTGCCTCATTGTGGGTAGCATATACTGAAAGAAATTGGACTGAGGCGGACGTTGCTCTCGATCTAGAGTCTCCCTTTTAATCAGTCGAGCTTTCGGCCTGTCATCAGGCCTTCATCATCAGGATTGGCATTATATGTTATTGCATTACATTATGACACATCAGATTACTTAGATAATAATTGTTCTGTTGGTAGATCCTGATGAAGGCCTGATGACAGGCCGATATTTTCTTTCAGTATATATATATTTCTTTTTTTTTTTTCTTTTTTGGTCTGCACGGTGCTCTCGACAGGAACATTACGTGAGTTTCCCTTTATTTCATTGAATTCAATTCAATTCAGTTCAATTTATTTCATTTTCTTCTTTCATATACTAATAGAACGTCCGTGATATAGAAATGACAAATGATTTTAGTATACACAATAGTTGACTGTATAGGCCCTACGATGAAAATTAGAGGTAGTTAACGAATCAAAAGCTTGTATACATAGTTTTAAACCAAGCTTGTGTTATCATCAACTATGTACTGAGGCAAAAAAAAAATACAAGGGTCCACTAAAAAGCAGAACTAGTATACTCTGGACAACTCAAACACTGTACAATCGCCTCAAAGACTAACAGAAGCGAAATACGAAGTAATTCAAAGCGTGACATTCATGACTGGACAGACAGGACATAATAGAAAAACAAAACGCATATACAAAAGCACATCAACATGGCATGACTGTACAATGCCCTCAAGCTGATGTTAAAGGAAGGATGATCAAGAAAGTGGTTTGAATAGCTGATGATTCATGTTCGAGATTACAGGCTGTATTGATTGAATGACTCTGCCTGAATCTTTTCTTCTAGATTTAGAAAGTGAAATATAAGAATGTGTAGAGTTCTCTTTTTTTTTTTTTTTTTATTTCTCGGATTGTTCACCAAGCTTTGACGTGTGCGAATCTGTATAGCTCTCAGTTTGTCAACTTCGTGGTGAGACGGAAAATCTGCCTGTTCGGAGGAGTTTTGTTTTATTTCATTTTGTTCTTTTTGGGGTGTGTTTGCTTTTGTTTTTGTCTTTGTTTTTGTTTTGTTTTGTTTTGATTTGTGTGTTGTTGTTTGTTTTTTTGTGGGGGGGGGGGTACTTTGACAGTTCTTCCATATCATATCAAGAGAACATTATTTCCAGATCAATTCGTGTAACAACAGTAACAATTCAGTAATGAAAAACTGGAGGTGACAACTCAGTAAGCACAGCTTGAAGTGAGTGCACCTTTAACATTTGAAAACGCTAAAAAGACATTAATATACATTTACAAGACGAAATACAGATACACAAGAGACTAAAGCTAAGGATGCAGGAGGAAAACAGTTAGGAAGAAGGAAAAGAGATAGAAAAGAAAAGAGAAGAAAGAAAGAAAGAAAATACATTAAGGAGAGGTAAAGAGAACCCAAAAATATACACTTGTAATACTAAAACAAACAAGGCAACATTGTACATACATGTACATGTATAATGCATTTTAATAAATCAAGAGAAATTTAGCAGCCCTCACTATAAACTACCTTATATGGATGAATACAACTTTTTCCCTCGAGACATTCCGTGAAGCCAGACATATTAAATCTCCTCGATGCACGACACCTCCGCGAAACATTTCCGGGACGATAAATGTTAGAACAGATTGAACTTTCTGTTTACTTCTTGGTTTGAAAATATTCTTGGCGAATTACATGTTCTCATAACGGAAACT
Source organism: Diadema setosum (assembly GCA_033980235.1). Classification (NCBI taxonomy): domain Eukaryota; kingdom Metazoa; phylum Echinodermata; class Echinoidea; order Diadematoida; family Diadematidae; genus Diadema; species Diadema setosum. Next base: position 11,032,981 of record CM067066.1, read on the forward strand.
TAATTGTTGCCAAAGAAACTCATCACCATATTTTGCAGGAGTCCCTGATGACTCCGATCGATCTGCGGTAGGGAGGGGAAGGGTAGAGGGGAGAGGGAGGGGGGAGGGGGAGGGGGAGGGGGTGATTAACGGGAATATCGATTCCATTTGGTTGTATATCGATTTTATTTGGGTGCATATTGATGTGTTAAATATTTCTTTGTATGAAGCACCGTTACGCTGAAAGTACAGCTCCATTTAATATAAATATATATATATTTTCAATGAATGCGCTGTCATGTTAAAAGGACAGATCCATTTGATTTTAATGAAAGCAAGTAAGCAGTGTATGTTGTTTTTGTTTTTTCTCGGTGAATTGTATTTCCTTTGCTAATGCACTGCTCCTGCTGAAAGTACAGCTTGGTTTTGATTTCATTATAAGTGTGTTTTGCTAAATCGTGAATTCTGTAATATATATGATTCGATTTATCATGAAATTGTATTGAATATGGAATCAATAAAAGATTATGGAAAAAAAAAAACATGTGCGGTGGCATTGTTGTGCTGTACAATTTGTACTACATAATACCTGGCGCGCCACGATTTGTTGATGCACGCTCATATCCGATTTCTGCTCTCGCTGCGCTCGGTAGCTAGCTGTGCAGCCCATCTCTTTACTCATACTGGACTACTATGTACTGCGCATCACTCGGATCGGCGAGATCGACTGCGGAGCTCCAAGCGAAGCGAGCTGCTGAAAGAGCTGCTGAAAGATTCCGTGCGATTCGAAGCTTGCTGCATAAAAAGAAATCAGTTGAGGTGAGGCCGAATGTCCAATGATCTGAATACACTGTATCATTTTTTTTTTCATTTAGTATTCATCATTTATCATTGAAACATAATTCCTCCCACCGCCACCTAAAAAAAATAACAATAATTACGCGAAAATTTACGCACAACATGAAATATACTGTATGGGACTAGGGTGACGTTGGTGCAATTTCCAGATAGGTGTGGCATGTGTCATTGTATTGCACAGATTGTGATTGTAGATGTGTGATTTTTTGCATCTTTATAATCGCAGTGTGTAACATCGTTATTCATAGCGAATTTCACACACTAAAGACGATGCAAAATCTTTGCCTGACGCGAATTCGCAACCTGCCTCGGTCGATTGATTGTTCTGTTCTGCCCAGTCGTCACCATCGCTGGTTATGTTATTTGCAATGCTGTACGTTGTATAGTCTAGTACCGGTTGTACAAGCGATCAACACTACTAGTACCGAGTATAGTATTGGGCAACACCACGAATATATTAATTGCGACTGTGTCTGTGGGAAATATGAGTCATCGCCGTCAACGTCGTTGACCGCAGCAAACGGAACGTCAGTGGTGGAAATGTACTGAACATCGAACATGTCAAACTGTATGATGGGGGGAAATTTCCAAGCTCGGGGAAATGTCTGTCGTTGTATTTAAAGATCAGCAGACCAACACAAGAAACCAGATACTGAAGTAGTCCCTGTCTGTAAACACCAGCACAGCAGCCTGTAGCAGTGTGTGAGGCAGTTGTGTAGTCTGCACTACTGTTGAGAAAGGTTCCACCCCCAACACTGTACTACTATTACTACTCTACAGTTTACACTTCGTGGTTATCTTTGGTATATCTTATCCTTCTCACATATTTAAGAACTCACACAGAAAAGGACCAAGATTTAGGGTGTGTTACCAACCTTTTCTTAGCAACACATCATGGATTTTACTTTTTTAGCCTGGACCTGCTGTTTGTGAGCATACATTAGCAGTTTGTATCCAGCCATCAGTCATCCTTTTCAATCACTATTTGCTAAGGAGAACGGGCATTCACCAAAATTTAAAGTAGTACTGCAGACATTCTATCAAGATATGTTTTCAGTGCGTACTGATTTGTGTAATCCACACTACAGAGATTGACAGCCTGGACACCATCCAGCATATCAACATTTTGTGATAGACCCTGTATTTGCTCTGGATTTGGATTTTGAATTTTGAATTTGGATTTGGATTTATATTTGGATTTGGATTTATATTTGGATATATATTTGGATTTGGATTTATATTTGGATTTAAACAGTTTAAATCTTCCTTGGACTGGCAATAAGTGTATTTTTTCCTACATTTGATACCAACCAGGATTTGCATCTGACTGCTAAAGAATGCTTTGTACTGTAATGCAGTTAGCAAATGTATGTCTACCTGTTTGACATATAAGGTTTTTAAATAATATTTTCAAATATATATATATATATAATGGTATATACATGTATATATAGATATTATATACCAAAGTTGAAAAAAGATAGTAATTCAGTGTTAAACTATCGGTTACTGACGAGTTACTTTAGCCTCAACAAGCACTGACTAGGCGGGGCCAGGGACACAGAACAATACAAGAATGAATGAGGCTTGCATTACAAAGGAGCAACTGATGGGAGGAGAGCCATAAAAGTTTTTTTTTTTTTAAGATTTAAAAAAAATGATAAAAGACTCCTCCGGACAGACAAGGTTTTCCATCTACTGATGTTTGTAATTGAATTTCATGTTTATTTTGAATGTATTCAGTTGAACAGTTTGATAGAGCAGCTTCTCTTGAGGTCTTTAACCCGTCGAGGACGTACTGATTTTGCAATAAGTGTACAACACACATTTCCCACGTACACTTGACTGAGTATACTCGGGACTTGTCCTCAACAGGTTACAGGGATGCCAAGTTCAAAAAATTTTTATGAATGAGATTTTCATGACTCGGCATCTCGGCACGCGAAATGTGTGCGCGAGCAAGGGTGTGGGAGGGGTTTTTTCCCCCTTCCACATTAGGGAGCTTTTTCAATTTTTAGCTCTTAATGATGCGATCAGGTGCATGTGTACTTAAGTGACTATTTTTTACTTATTTTGAAAGACAGAAGGGAAATATACCTTCAATTGCAACTATCACTTTAATAATCCTTTGAGCCATGCTCATTATTATAGGCCCAAGTTGCAGACTTCGCCCAATGCGTGAGAAAAATGGGTGCCATGCGTGAGATCGTGAGATGGCCCCTAAATGCTTGAGTCTCACGCAGAATGCGTGAAGACTTGGTAGCTCTGAGGTTAAGGGAGGTAAAGAAGAAGAAAAAACAAACATAACTTTCAGTCACCAGTAATTCGACCTAAAATCTTTCCTCTCCAGACCTGATAGGGGGCGGGCTCCTGTCTGTACAAATAGAAGCACTTTTTGACGCGGGTGAGTCTGTCTGCCGGAGTGTCTGACATCACTCCCACGCAGCAGAGGAAGTTGTTCCCACCGGGTGTTTGGGCCAGCAGAGGGGACAAGGAACAAGTCGCAATGATGGCAGGTCCAGGGGACGTCAACTTCATGATGGATCCAGAACAAAGCATCCCAGCAACCAAAGTGGAGCTCACCGTATCAGCCAGGTAATTGCACTTACCACCAATTTAGTTCTCTTTTCATGTCCATTTTCATTGTATTTATCTTATGTAGAATCATTAAAAATAAACAAGCAAGCAATTGCCTCTTTATCAGATTAAGCAAAGATTCAAACAGAGTGAGGAGGGTGATAAACAGCAAAAGTTCCTATTCAGCATGTCACTGGATAACCAGATCCATACAATCCAAATAATCCACTGTAGCCTGGTAGAATCAAAATGTGTTTGCAGTTTCACCTATTTAAACACATGCAGAACAGAGATATTGTCTTTTTAAGGTTAGTGGGGGAAAAGATAACCTTTTTCTTGCAGGAAACTGACTATTCATGGTTCATGATGATGCCAAATTTGATAAAAACTAAAGTTGGATCTCCAAATTCAATATCATTTCTTTTGCTGGCAAGTTTTGTTGTTTGTTTGTTTGTTTGTTTGTTTGCCTCGAGATGCTGTTGTGCACTAGTTGGTCAGTAAAGCGTGTTCCATGTAAAGATTGAAACCTATGATCCACACAACTAAACAAGACAATGCATACTGTTACATGTCTCATGCAAGCAAGATGACTGGTATAGATAGGTGTGAATGCCAAGTACTTAGACAAACTTTGAGTTGCAGTATAAAGGCAGAAGGGAAATTCCCTCCATGAGAATGGTGCATTCTCTTGATTGTTCAGGCTGTAAAGCAATAAGATTTGGTATTTTGTGTAAACCTTTGTCCATCGAACCTTTTAATATCCATATTTTGCCACAGTAAGCACTCACCATTTATGTATTCGATCTTCTGTCCTTCCCCATGTCAATGTTGAGAAGAAAAAAAAAATGTGGGTATGTTGGTCTGATTGTTTTGTTTTGTTTTTTTGTTTTTTATCGCATGCTCAAAATCCTATGTCTTCTGTCATGCGTGGAAGGCATAGCTTTCCCTCTTTCAAAGAGTGTGCAGGTGTCACATAACATGTGAAAAGTGGCTGCAAGATCAAACTCATTGTCACAAAGGTTGTTCTACTAATTTTGCTATTGCATGATCTATTCCCCTCTCTGCCCATCTCCAAGTTCCCAAGTTGAAATGATGTGCAGTAAAAATACAACACTTTGCTTTTAAACAAAAAAGTGTAAGCAAACTTGGCAGATTTTGAAGACTGTTGTACCCATTTCCAGGAACATCAGAAAAATCACCTCATTTAGATTGTGATAAGCTCCTTGGAAAAGTTTTGTGTTGGCATATATTTTATGCGGTTACTTGCAAAGCATTTCAAGACTTAATGAGCTACCACTGGATCAACAGCTTGAAATCCCTCTGAAGGATCCAGCAATGCATAGGGACCTACATAATGTAAAAGGACTCTGCCTGAAGGCACAGGTTCTCCTAGAGGCCTTGAACCTAGAACCTCATGATTTAGAGTCAATGGCCTTATCCACGGAGCCATGAGAGCTTAGTTGCCTCAGTTGTTCGTAAGCTAGTATGACCATAGTGTTTCTTGTGTAATGTTTTAGTGTTACTCTTAGAGTAAAAGTCAGCTACTTTGCTGAGGTGTAATGTGTATTCTCTCTTTAAATTTTACATCAAGGCATTACAAAAGTTCAAATGATGAAAAAAAGAGATGTGATATGTATCACGTAAAGAAAGCAGACTTCTCGTCTCGCAAGCTCCACGTTTTCTACATATAAGAACATATGGATTTCTTGTAAAAGAGACAATGAAATATTAGATAAGAACATCCTCTGTGAAGTTACTGGATTCATTGTGCCCAATTTTCTCCATATTGTAGATGGTGATTTGACTAATGCATACAAATGGACAAAATAAGTCATGTGTCCACTTTTCCTTTTCACAACTGATTCTGTCAGACTGCAATAGAAAGCAGGTAAACCAAAACTTGGGTTACTGTTCACGCACTGTGTGACATACAGAATGCAAATATTGCCTCAATGATCATGGCAATGGCTGAGCGTTTGTTTAAGCAGCATTACCGCAACAATGGTAGTCTACCTCTTCAATATTAGCCAGCCAGTCTAACCTGACACCAAGCAGACCTTTACTCTGTGGTCAAACATACAAGGTGCATACTGAAATACAGTCAAACCTGCATGTATAAGTGGGTGCTTGGTTTGATTTATCTTGTGTTATGTTTTGTTGGAAAAAGAAGAATGAAAATAAATGAATTGAATTGAATTGAATTGAATTGGGGGAAAACATCAAAGATGGCTGTTATCTAGACAGCTCAATTCAACGCTCTGATTATTATGATTGTTGTGATAGTATCTAATGATACCATCTAGGATAGATTTCACATTCATGTCTCACAAACATTTACATATAAGATGCAAAGGTCAGATTTTGTTTGAATTTACTTATGTCAGATATAACAAGCCTACATTTTCTTATATTTTTGAGATATCAATCTGGTTCACCCTTAAAAAGAATGATTAAATTCTAGTTTGTGAGATGCAGATTACTCAAAGCAGAAACAAAAATAACAACTATCATGTTAACAGACATGGTCTATTAAATGTCGGATTCTGTGGCTTCTACAAAAAGTTAAATAATGACAATGAATTGGAAGGCAGTTAGTTAGCTGCTAGCCACTAGAGTCAGTTGGATGAAACACCCAAGATTTATAATGCATGATTTTTTTTTTCTTCTAGAGGTGGGTTTGTATTGGCTGCTGTACAAAACTGACCGTTCGAAAACAGGTTTGACAGTATTCGTGTGGATTAGTCTTCGGTAGTAACGAAGATGCGTTGTCTCTGTCCCAATACATGTCACTGTATCTCTCTCCCAAACAGAAAGCTCATTGATACGGATGTAGTCTCCCAGTCAGACCCCGGTAAGACTGCTAAATGAAGCACTGCCTATCCCCTCTTCCAAACCACACATTAGTGGACATAACACCCTCCTCCTTTCACTCCTCTCCTATTAACGTTGATGTCACTGCACTTTCAGCTCATTCGTTGGTGGCTTGAAACTATGTTGCTATCAGGGTAGTTCACAATTTGAAATTTCAGCATGTCGCTTTTAAGAATATTGCTTGCCCCTGGGATTGAGTTCCTGGGTACTAGATATGCTGTAGGTGCTCTCTAAAGCCAACTTTTCAATCATTTGACCATGCAGTGAAAGAGCTGTAGTCCATTGCTAAAAATATGTGTAGCCAAATTTGAAACAAATCTCAGAACACCGCAGACTTGCATGTTCTGGCAAGTATCTCAAACTAGAATGTTATGAATTTTTGGCATGGCGCTTAATTGTGGCACAAAAACTGCAGCATGTTGCCGCGACACGCTAGAAGCTTCATGTGGACCACCCTCTTCATGTGTTCAGCCACTGATAACAGTCACATTGGCCCTTGTTTTGTGTGTGTTTGTGTTTGTTTTCTCACAGCAAAGGTAGTGAGGTATCGTCTGCCACTGTCTACAAAAAAAAAAAAGAAAAGAAGAAGGCAGAAATGTAACGAAAAAGCAGAGAAAGGAGATGCCAAAAGCAATTTTATCCACGACCATGGAAACATTGCAAGTTCAGTGGGACATCATTGGGAGAAACTTTAAAGTGAGAGAGAAATGGAGATTGAGAGATAGTGACAAGGTCAGGAGGGTTGTTGGAAATGTTGTTTGTTTACGCTGTATCCTGATGTAAACGATAAACTTACCCTGTAATATCATCTTGGTATCTTAATTCTCTTTCAGAAAGCTTCTGGACATGGACACATTTTCAAAAAGTGATCCACGTAAGCTGAACCGAGTTAATGCAGTTCTTTCCTGATGTCTGTAGTAGCTGGAAGAGGCACACATTACCCCCACCACATACAACGTAGAGCAAACTCAGCAAGATATCAGAATATATACATTTAACCCCTTCACTTCCAAAATATTCTTATTCTCATATGTTCAATACATGACATGCCCAGGGTTCTGAAAACTGCGGGTTGACTAAACAAGTATTATATAAAATATAACATGGGTTTCCCTGCACATCCTCAGTACGGTACTGTGAACGTAGATATTTTTGAACGGTCAATTTTTCAAGCTGAGTGGCTCAAAAACACATTTCCAGGTTCTTGAATTCCCGCAGCACGATTGTTTCTACTCCTAGGTTTTCATCTGTTTCACAGAAAAGACAGAATTTTAATCAATATTTGCCTGCATGAAAATTGATGTGCCGTCCTATCATATGTCATGCACAGAAGCTACTGCAGCACAAACATGTGCTCAAGTGAATACTGCAAGGGCACATGGACAGACACCAACTCGTACCAGGGAGGTAGCACTGACAAAGCCCACAATTCCACCCATTCAAAATGTGCAGTGAAAATTGTGAAGAGGTTGTTGCTGGGTATAGAATGCCCGCTAGCCAAAAGTAGTGCGACATACGCATGAGATTAAACGTACGGCAAAAATGTGTGTTTTTACAGGTTTCATTTCTACATGTGCATGACCTGTGGTATCCTAGTGTTATTTAAGATGTGATTTGAATCAGCAGAACAAATATGATGTGTGATCACTTTCCTTGTTCACCAGTAAATGCAGTGCAGAGTTCCTTGCAAAGTTGGCATATGTTGACCCTGATGTTCATCATATGCCGGCTTCAGACGTGCATTTATATGAAATCTTCTGCAAATTCTGTCATTTTCATGTTGTCTTAAAGATGTGACCAAATAATGGCAATTCTATGCAGGGTTCCCAGTGTTTGATCAGAGTTAACATATGCAGGCAGATTGCTGCTTCATTGCATGTCTCCCTAAATCCTTTTTGCTATTTTAAAGACCCTCCCCCCCCCCAAAAAAAAAAAGAGGAACAAACAGCCAATTTGATTGTCTGCCTCCGCCTGACGAAAAAGAAGAAAAAAAAAAAGTAACAGTGACCCAGTAGCCGTACACGAGCGATGAAAGCATGACACTTCTAATAGTATGCATGCATGCATGCGTTTGTGGAGTGATTTGAAGAGTTTAGAAAACAAGGAAATTAATAAATGACTAAAATTGAGTGTTGCAAGACTGGTCCCCAATCTACACACATAACTTCTCTGCCCCCAACCAGCCACCCATTCTTCCTGCTCCATGACCCCCTAACCTACCCTGTCTGTCTTTTCTCAGTCATCCTGTTTCCAAACAAAGTGTGTGATTGTCAGCAGTTGCTTTGATCAAAATAAAAATGCTACTGGAGTTGTAAGCTCTATCATTCGTTGTCATAAATCTGGCACGCTAATAGCCTCGCTAGAGTAAAAAAAGCAACATGATAGAGGAAATTTGAAACCAAACTTTTATCATTTGCCAGTCTTAAATTTTGTATTATCTTTTTTTAAAGTATTTCTATTACTTTTTTTTCATTTTTTTTTTTTTTTCTGGTAGTAATGGCCTTCTAGGTCTGTGCATTTTTCATATGCCAATATTTGTAGTTTGGCTTCTTCAGGCTATTTTTGTAAACTTACGTGTATCCTACATTCCAGCTTAACTGCACAGCATATCCAGTGATCACTAGTTGTATGTATGTTCGGTAGTATATGTCATGTCCTGTTTTAAGTTCAAATGTGTCAAATGTTCAGTTCTTGCTGCTCTTGCTGCTATATTAAAAGATGTTCATAGACAGTGAAAGTAAAAAGAAAAGAGTATAAATACCTGCAACAGGTTTCTTCTCAAAATGATGCAGTTTATAATGCTCCCCCCCCCCCCCCCCCCCCCTTGGTGGCCTATGAACTTGCAATGTTGGGTTGTGGTGCTTATATTTCAAAGTTCATTGTATGACTTATGTATTGTATCCTCAAGTAAAAAGCATACAATGTTTGAATCACTTGTGGCTAAATCACTGCATTTTTTTAATCCTGCCCTGCTTTTTTTTTTTTATTAGCATTTCAACATCTGCATGATTTCTTATGATCTCCATGTACACATGCAAACTTTGATATTTTCATCTTGAAAATCTATTCTGGTTTTTGTTGTTCATTTGTTGAGTGCGGGCTGTTTGCTTCAGTGTGTGTAAAAGTATGTTCAAAGCCAAAACATAGCTCTCAGAAGGGCTGCAAGTTCATCTTCCATGATATGGAATTTGCTCTTGATACATCAAAAAGGGAGTACCGGTACTGAGAAACTTACCTGGCTGATGCGATTTGCCCGGATGAACAGTTGCTTAGAGTGTGGAATAATTTCGATCGTAGTACACAACTTATATTCCAGAAGAGCCCAACGGTGTTCAGCATGGTAGGAAGGTGGAACGTAACATGATGATCGATTGTGCCCTTGTAATCATATTTTTCAACAACCTGCATGCTAGCACGGATGATCGATGGAAGTTATCATTGTGGCTCAATTTGTCGATGACCTATAATCTATTAAATGAAAAGTTACATAGCAACCACAATTGGATAAACTCCAAGATTATCGGCTTCCAGTGAACCATTTTGGCTAATATTTCTCATTTTCGTCATTACCCACCTGAAATTTTTTTATTACAGCGTTATTTCATGCATTTCTTATGCATACACATATATTTCAGAGCAATAATGGACAGTTCTGCTGGCATACATGAACTATGTTTTGGCTTTAACATGGTTGTTTCTTTCAGAATGTGTGTCATGGTAGATGCCTCAGAAGCTTTCTTAGCTATTTATTAGCTACATTTATGTACCATTCGCAGGGCAAGGAAGGCACATGTAATATGTTCACTTACAATTCTCATTTCATTTCCCTGCAGATTCATGCTATGATTTCTCATGTTTTCTCTTTCAATGTTTGTTCCCAAGTGAGTTTTGTGGAGTCTGTGATGATGTAAAAACGCCAATCATTTCTTGTCCTCCTTTTGCGGAAATATTGTACCAAAAATGGAAGGGGGATAGAACAAAGTATAACATAGATAGTCCCAAGCCAGTAGAGGCATACAATGCTTGGGAAGTATTGATAGATTTGTGATTGCTTTATGTAGATCTGTGATTATTTGACTGTATTTCATCTGTTTTGTTTGTCATTTAGGGAAGGGGTGGGGTGGGGTGGGCTGAAGAAAGATTTTGATCTACAATTGTATTGTGGATTTGGCACTTGTGTCCCAGATTATATGTAGAAATCCATATTTTAGCAAATCTCTGTTAGCCAAAACAGCTATTAAAGTACAAAACATGCCAGGCTGTGCAGTTATGTGAGTTGAAAAGCATCTGTGATCCGCACTGATACATTTGAATGCCCAATTGACATCATAGGGAAAATTTCCAAGGTTGTTTGGATTGAGGCGTGAGATTCAAGGCACCAGTTTATTTTGAGGAAATATGTATTTGAGAGTAAATTATGATATTGCCATTTGTTTCAAATAATGTGTGACAGACAAATGCAAGCTTAGCAGCATTTTATGTAATAAGCATAACTTCGTAGCAAAGCAGACCAAGGTTACTAGTTTGTGTCTTTTGTGAGATGACATCTGAGGATGGAGTTGAAGGAATTATTTCTTTAAAATGACAGCCTAACTTCATGTCGTGAATGAGCAATAAAGATAAAAGGAGATGCAGTGTGTAAACATAACAATGGTGATCATGCTGGCACAATGATAAGTATCAAGCACAAGTCGTTTGGAGTGTTCCCCTTGTGCAAGTTGCCGTGTGCCCTCTACTAACAGTTTCTGTCTGTTCTCACCTGTTTTCAACCTATTCAGAGTCTGGGTTTACATGTGGTGTGTATCGCTTGCTTCAATTGTTTGCATGACGAACAAAGGAAAGAACGTTGCCACTTGAGGGGAAAAGCATCCTTTTTTTGAGCAGATGCTTGAGAATGCATGGAGTCTTTACTTTACATCCCCATCAGTGTTTTGATGTGTTTGAACTGATATCTTGTTATTTTTTTTTTCAATGGTTGAACTGTTTGATTTTGTACTGTTTGGAATTTTATGAAGCACTGTACATGGCACATGAAAACTCAGCTTCAATCTCTTACCCAGCTCATATCATACTATGTGCATGCAATGACAACACTAGACCATACCACGACTTAATCACTAGAATTGGTATCAAACACCATACTTATTCATGGTACTTGTCCTCTCCTGCCCCCCCCCCCCCCCCCAGCCCCTTCCCACCACCAACACCACCACCCATCACCCATCCATATCCAGGGATAAACATCTAACTTGCATCATCTCATAGATGAAGTTATAATTAAGGGGGAAAAAAATCCTCAGGAAAACAAAACAAATTCTGGCATTTGCACCAGAAACATGGTGTGGGTTGGAGTTGCACATTGTAGAAATGCCACTGATATTCGATCAGCATAATGTGTTAAAATGTCTAAATTTGGTTTCTGAATTTCAATTATACTACCAGTGAAAAGAAAGCAAGAATGTGCAATAGTTTTACTTAAGTCTTAATCCTCTATTTCCTCTCAATCTGCCTGTGTAGTAAAATCATTTTTGGACAATCCTGTTCTGAACCACAGTCTACATATTGGAATTGTTCGGGTCAGAAATTTTGTTGGGGTCGTTTCTTTGTTTGGTTGATTTGTTTTGCTTTTTTGTGTGTTTTTTTTTAAATAAACTGTCTTCATTTTTTACTTACCATCAGTAAGTTCAAAGTGAGAAACCCTCTTTAACTCATGCCAACAAATAGTGATTACATTAGGATGTGTCCAAATGTGGATTAAGTTATGCAGGATTTTGGTCGTGTAAAACTAAAAAAAACAAACAAACATTTCATTCAATGCTCAACTGAAATTCAGATGTGAAAATTTTGATATAATGGAAGACAGATGACAGTGGGACAAAGTCAGTGGTCATGAATAAGGGCTAATGCCTGTAATGCCATGTTCATGGAGCTTGACTCGGTTTCATTGCTTGCCAAGGTCACATTGTGTTTTTTTTTTTTAAAGCCAAATACAATTGGGCATTTGACAATGGAAGATAAGTTCTCAGGGCTTTGCACTAAAACGCTAATCCTCCTATTCATCATGCCTGTGGTGTGTGGTGTACCTGTCCTGGCAGGAAATGCGTCAAGAAACCTTTTGCAGTGTAGGATTTCCTTCATTTATATACCTAGGGATTCTATACAAAGGGGTTCTGTAAGATAGGTGGCACACACATCACACACGTACATACACTCACATAGGTCATAGTTCATACAGTGTCAACTAAAGCTTGCAAATATCAAATAAAAGGAGAGAGAGAAAGAGAGGAAAAGAAGACTGGGAGAAGCCATTTCAAAATGATAAGTTTGGGGAATAACAGAATGTAATGTCAACAGGACCTGAGTGACCTGTGCTTGAAATGGGGATTTCAAAGTCATATTGGGAAGGGTCTCTGTAAAATAAAGTATCCTACACCATTCATCAAAGCTAATATGTGATTCCTCGTGTAAAGACTGACTTGACTTTCCTGTTTTGGGGGGGGGGGGGGGGGTGGGGGGGGGGCTTCTTTTGTGTATTCATTAGCCAAGACCTGTAAACTTTTTTTTTTTTCAAAAATGGTCTTGTGCTATATTCCTTTCACCATGAATGTGAACATTTCTTCTGAACCATGGCTTCAGCTAAATTACAGCCTGCCCTGTTGAAAACAGAAAATCATCTAACAATGCATATAGATCAATTCAAGGCCAGTAAATGCAGGATTACAGTCCATCTTTGATGGAATTAAACACGTCATTGAAAAATCTTAACATAAAACAAAAACAACCACAAAATTAAAATTTCATGTGGGAAAGAGAATAGACGCAATTTTTGTTGGAATATATATTATATCAAATATTCATCAAGGGAGACAAAATATATACTGCAAACTCTAAGTAATCATAGCATCAGTAAACATTTTTATGTGAAACTTGCCATTGGTTTGCATGGAATGTGCATTCTGAATATAGATTACTGATATCGTGGTACTAACACCTTAGCCTCGTAAATGTGATATTACACTCATAAAAGCAGTACTAACCCCCTGAAACCTTTAATCCCTGAATTTTGCCTTCATTCCATGAGAGTATCCTAATCTTATTTATTGTTATTTTGATATTTAATGAGCATCTACATCATTGTTATGTGCTTACTTGTGAATCTTGCTTCTTTTTTTTTTAGATATTGACCGATTCGGGTTCGTTGAGGGCAGCAGACATTTTACGGCACAGGGCGCAGCCATAGTGGGTGTATCAGCCGACCCCCCCTGCTCTCCCCCACCCCGGGGGCAACATGTTTACACGCACTTGTAACAAAGGTTCGCGCACTAAGCAAGCATTCGCGCACTCAGTACGAGACGCCTATTGGCTAAAGCAGTTTTTCATTCTGCGCGCGTGCTAATGTAGGGAGAGGGGTGGGGGAGTGCGGAGGGGGGGTCGGCTGATACACCCACTATGGCTGCGCCCATGCCAAAAATACACATAGCGCGTCACAGAATCGGTCAATATCAACTGATGTTTTCTCAATTTCTTTTGTATTTTGGGCATCAATACATATTAGTTATATTTGCCCAATGCCTGATAATAATGTTGGGTTTGAAGAAATTTTGATATATAGGCAGAAATAAACGTGTGAAATCTGATGTCTACTGCAGTCTAGAAATTCATTGTACCATGCTAACAATTCTGTGGAAATCACGGGAATGATGCAAGTTAGCTTCATAGCTTCACTCATTACCCCTCATTTTATGTCGGTTGAATGTACTATCATCACTATTAGTTACGTTCAGACGGTGATCCTTAACTTCAGTCAAGCTAAATTTGAGGATATTAAGCTCTTGACGCACGTCCATTTGATGAAGCTTATCATCAATGATGGGCTCTTGTTCCCGTAACTACGATTGAGTCCTACTCAATGCGATGACCCCAGTACGAAGGGCACTATATTCATATTCGGGAGGTTGACCTGGAAGCTAAAGGGAATGGGGAGTCACAAAGAGGTCACTCTTACCTTTTAGTCGGTTGATTACTCATATCGTGTCCACACGATGCTTAAAGCTGTATGGTCCCAGTGTTTTAGTCAAATGTGTACGCGGGCACACGGCGCAAGTTTCCTATAGAGACCTACGCTATCAACTTCTCTTTGGCGCTTACGCTTTGGCCCACTTTCCCGAGTCCGAAGAAGTCCGATTCACTGTAGTCAGTGGTCCAATCACAGTTCGGTTCATGATTTGGCTGAGGAGGATGACAGCTTAAGCAAACTTCTTTTGTGATGTCATAATAACAAACACATATGCACGCACCCTGGCATTACTACAGACTGCGCGATGTGCAAAGAAGACAACAAAGGCAACTTACTTAGCAACACCTACGCGCTTTACTCTTGATAACAGCTCCACTTCGGTAATCTTCGTATCAATGCTAACGGTGATCGGCAGTATCATCAACAGCGCCATCTATACTACCGGGACTGTGCCCCTTTAACTAGGAGTGGGGACCCCCTGCAGCTCATGGACAGAGCGCTAACCCTGAGATATCTTGTAGTTCTTGTCATCAAGTTAACTTCAAGCTCTAGCTTAACTTCAAGTGCATCTACATGGTACTTAACTACAAGCTTATCCTCAAATTTAGCTCAACTTGAATTTAAGGATCAGCATCTGAACGTAACTAATGACTCGTGCAAAGCATGCTTCTTGAGACATCTTGTTAGGATAATGAGGGAATGTGCATTGCATACATCATGGCATTATTATCCACATGCCCCATTTTCACCCAAGAGCAATACAGAGTGTTGACTTCGTACACAAATTAGTAAACTTGAATGCCTTTTTGCCCCTCGGCTTGAGAGATGCACCATTATTATTGGTGAAGAATCGTTACTTTTTTGGGGGATATTATGAAATTAAGGGTAAAATTAAGGTGAATGCTCCTAGATTGGCATGAGAATGACTGTCTGCTTTTCTTCATCATTTCCCCCTGCACAGTGTGTGTTCTCTTTATGAAGTCACTTGGATCGGACAAATATGTCGAGGTTGGTGTTGTTGTTGTTTTTTCATCCATTTTAAGCTTTTTTGAATTCTGTGTGCTGTTTTCAATGATCAGAGTACATGCACAGCTCAAGCTGATGTTGTTTTGAAATGTCTTGATTTGAGTGCATGATCATTCAAATGACTTCAGCATATTTCTTTTTGAATGTTAAGTTCTCTGAGAATTGTCCTTTTCTGAAGATCTACTTTCTTTTTCTCTCAATGTCTGTGTCTTCATAATGTAGAAATAAAATCCTCATTCAATGAATTTTGAAGCTTGTTGATCTCTACACAAAAAGGGGTTTCTATTTGTAAGCACAGAGCACATCTGACTTTTTACTCAATATTTCAAACAACCTAAAGTTGGATGAAGTCTTCAGAAAAAGAAATTTTGTTCTCATATTTTGGTGTCTAGAATTCTTTTCAGTTTCTGGGATTGAAAATCCAGCTGCCATTTTCAGATTATCAATATTTAGGTGAAGACCAAGAAGCCATATTTGTGATTTGAAAACAAAAGCAATCATAGGATAGCTGATCTTTGTTCTAGGTGTCCATAATTCTGTTCACATAATCATATGAAAAGAAATTGAACCTGTAAGATTAATTGAATACCATTTTTGGTTGTTGTTGTTGTTGTTTTTTTTGAGAATCAACCTGTAGTCACATTTGCTACCAAATGATGAATCTCAAAATTTTTGTAAGAAGGAGTATTCATTGCTGTCGTACTATTTTCCCAACTTTTCCTGATTTTACATATGCACAAGTCACAACATTTTACCTGTATCACATCCCTGAATGATTAACAGTAATTAATAGTTTACCAGTTTAATACTCATCTATTAATATTTAGTACTCATCTATTAATATTTCCTGCTGTACCTTTTACCTCTTTTTTTTTTTCCAGTATGGCCGGACTGAGGTTATCATGAACACTCTGAATCCAAACTTTGTCAAGAAGTTTGTGCTGGACTACTTCTTCGAGGAGGTCCAGCACCTGAAATTTGAGTTGTAAGTTCACTGGTCATTGTCTTTCCAGAAGCATCAAACAGCAACTTAATGGATTAAGAGTTGTCCTCTTGTGGTGTTTCTTTTTTTAACTTCAGATGGTCTCAGATTTGTCATTTTAATTTTTTTCTCATCATCTTCTCCAAATTAGTGATTTTGTTACTATCTGTAACTGCAGGAGTTATTCACCAGCATTCTGATGAAAAAAAAAAAGGAGCCAATGTTTGATATATTTTAATGAGTACAGATCAATTACCATTGCTAAACATTGAAGATTTTCTATACTGTCTTTTTTTTTTATAGATGTAAGCAGTGCTTTTGCCAAAAAGGGGTAATATATTCCTACATTGAATATCACACCAACATCATCCACATGGTATATTAGTTTTGGAGTTTTGATGGTTATAAGAGTAGTAATGATTTTTATTGTTATTATCACGCAAGTTTATTAGCAACAGAGGTAGTCCTTTAGCTATTATTACTCTATCATCATCATTGATATTGTGAATTTGTTGTTTGTATTTTTAGTATTGATATCATCATCATAAAAAGTTGTGTGTCATTGATTATTTATTCATTAATGTCAGTAGGATATTTTTTTTATTTATATTGTTGCTTTTCTGTGTGCAGAGGCTGAGTAGAAATTCCTTCTGTTCACACCTACTTTCTTCCTGGCAGTTCTATCAAATTCATATATTTACTCACTAGAGTACCTAGTGCTGGCAGTAAAACATTTTCTTTTTCCATTTCGCTCTGGGTCCCCTCTAACATTTGCGCTTGTCTGACCCTTGTCTTGTCATCCAGGTATGATGTTGACTCAAAAAGCCCAGACCTCAGTAAACATGTAAGTTCTGTTGGTTTGTTCATTAAAGATACTCCTTATTTAAAGATGTATGTTAATGGATGGGTGTAAAAGGCACTATGAACAGAGACTTTGCTGTTTGCAGACTGTTGATTAGAATGTTGACCATGCATTACAAATCCTGCCTAAAAAAAGTCCAATGGGTTGATTTCCAAATGGCCTAAAAATATGCGGTTTGGGTCAAGCAGGTCCATTTTTAGCCTATTCAAATTAGTGAAATTGGTGTGGAATTGTTTTTATTTCAACTGACTGATAAAAATGGCCGTACAATGACGTATTGAAATAAGCGCTGAGTTGATCATGTTCAGTAGAAGCCTTTATAAAATGGGCTTATGTACTCAGGTAGGACTCGAATGTACGACCGCCTGATTACCATTTGAAGTTTGTTGTGTATTCTGAAAAAGTGAACATTTTTTCTTTCTTTCTTTTCTCTCTCTGAAGATTTGAATTGTAAATCTAAGTACAAAAGAGTTTTCTAAAGTTGTCTTTTTTTTTCTTCTTATCTTACAAGAATATTTTGTTGTTCTTACTTTTTTTTTTTTGATCCAATTTTCTACCCATGTGATGTAGGATATTGTGCGTAAAACCTTCCAGAATGAGGCAAAGCTGTAGCACCCTTTGCTATGATCATGAATAAAGTGTGCTGACTGAGTATGCCAATTTTAAGGATAATCTGATAATCCTGGTGCAGTGGTTGCCAGAGATTTAAATTCATTCTGTGTGCACAGCAAGTAGTGAATCAGCACAGTTCGATAGACCCTTACCTCTAGGTCCCTCTTTTCAGAGTAGATTGGAATGGGTGGAATCCGGATTGTGTAAGTGTTTTAGGATGGGTCCTGGGAATTCCCAATTTACCTGAGCCAAATATCACTCTGAAGTTTAGTATATCACCCTTTGGTACTATTACCCTTATCTACATTTTTTTTCCTGGTCCCTTTTTGTTGATTGTGTGATGGAAGGTCATTTGTAAGCAGTATATGCCTCACTTTCGTGGAAAGCACAATATCCTACCTTGGCATTGCATTGGGCTTAAATCCAGTGACACAGGAAACAGGGGGAGATGTGCAGAACTCTTTGAAATTATGTGTTCAAGTACCATAGAAATGCAGCCAATTATCCTTTTACAATATTGTCAAATAGTGTTATCATGAGGTAGGTATTTACTGAGATAGTTAAAACTTATGCTCAATTAGTTCGCAGTGCTGGGCCAATTACAGTGACCTTTACCCATTATGATTAAGTGTGTACTCATTTTCTGATGTCTCAAATATATATTTGAATGTTACAAGTTTTGTGCTATTTGTGGAGAGCATGGCATTTGTGAAAATATCCAACACCAATAAATATTCCATGTTTACTATCATCCCTTTCTTTCATTCCTACATGCTGTCATTTGATTTGTTGATAGTATTTTAAAGGATGTCCAACATACCTCTCATTCTGCACAGATCATCCCAATTTCTAAGTTTGTCAGTCAAAGACAATAGATTTTGGAAAGGACAATAATAGATGTTGGTAGAATTCCTATTCCTAATATGACCTTTGGAAAGATAATGTCACTTGAATATACAAGTAACAGCTAAGAAAGAACATTTACTTTTAGACCAAGATTTAAACAGTCTCATTTTTCTTTTCTTCTGCCAGGATTTCCTTGGCAGTCTGGAATGTACCATGGGTAATATCATGGGAGCAGGAGGGAGATATGTTCAGCCTCTGAAGTAAGTTGTAGGAAATTATTCGTGATCATGTTTATGTTTTTTTTTTTTTTCATATATGGCCATGTAAGGTTAATTTAATGTAATCAAATGATGTGAACATATGTTTTTCATTTTATGTGTGGCAAAGCTACATTAATTTCAAATGATCAAATGATGTTCTGATTTTTTTTGGAAATATATGTTAATAATAATTAAAGTATATGAAAATTATGAAAGTTCAGATTTTTAGATAATTTTTCTTTGTTCAGATCAGGGTTGGCAGGTATGCATCTTGCATGGAATGTCAATATTCTTGTGCAAAAGCGTAACTGAAATATATTGACAAGCATAGACTGTTACATTGCAGTGCTGATTTCAAAATGATTAATCTATACCCATTTTCAGTAATAAGATATAATATAAACTCAGAAATATTGCTGAGAGAATTGAAGAAACATCAGAGATAATAGAGTGTAGTCATATAATGATTAAAAAAAAATGAACCACTTAAGCAGGACTTTTACCTTGATAAGAAAGCCTCTTGAGGGTTTTTAGACTTTTAATTCAGTTACATTTTCCCCATCATTATTGTTGCACTCTTATTCATTTGTCTCAGTTATAAAGGTAAAAAGAAAGACTGTGGCAAGATCATCATCAGAGGAGAAGAGATGAGTCAATGCAAAGTGAGTATTTAACCCATTGAGGACAAGTCCGGAGTATACTCGGCAAGTGTCTATGGGAAATGCGTGTTGTAGAAAAATCAGCCTGTCCTCAACAGGTTAATGAAGAGATCTTTCTTTCTCTGTACCCAACATCTCTTTCGTTCAGTATATGCTATAATTTTCCTGTTTTAATCTCTGTGCATTTTACAGTTTGACTGCTTTTCATGTGAAAAAAAAAATGAAATTTAATTTCTCTGCTATGTCTATGGCCTTTAGTTGAAAAATTCTGCTTCACATGGGACCACCACTATTCCTCATACATTCAGTGGACACTACATGTTCACACTTTCAAGTTAATACTGTATTTAGCATTTACAAGTTTTGTATTAACTGACATAAACATCCCTAAACAGTTGTCATATTGTGTCATAATTTAGTATTTTTCTTTTCTTTTTCCCTGCACAGGACTTGATGACACTGCAGTTCAAGGGAGAAAATCTAGACAAGAAAGACTTCTTTGGAAAATCAGACCCTTTCCTCGTCTTCTCCAGGCAGAACGAGGATGGCACGTAAGAATCAAAATCAAAGCACTCTGTCCATGTAGATAAAACATATGGCTTAACTTGGTAGTGGGTCTGCATTCCACAAGCTCATTCTCTTCACAATAAAGTTGGAGAAACCTGTTCCTCTTTAAAAATATTCTCTCGCATTTAAAACATTTCTGCTTAATGTGGTGAGAACTGAGCTACGGCTAAATTGGCCATTTGACATGTCGACGATATTTGTATATTTTTATTTTACTTTTTAAGTTTGTGTGTCCCTTTCACAACCCTAAAATGAGATTCCTTTCATTAAGCTGGTATATTTTAGAGGTAGGTAGTTCAGACCTTTCCTTGGAATGGTAAAACTGGAATTGCTTTAAGACAGAGGGCAAACAATACAATAGATTTCCTGTGATTTTTTTCTTTTTTTTTTCAGTTCTTCAACTGTTATCCTCAGTACAAAAGGGAGCATATTTTTGAGTGATGTGGGATAAGTTTTTCATATCTTTTTAAAAACTCTGACGTGTATTACCGTAAGATTTCATACACCATGTAAGGAGACATTACTCTCGAACAATGCAAAATATTGTGACATTTGCAAAAGGGTTACATGCCTTTTAAGTCGAACTTTTTATGTCCAGACTTTTTAACACACTTTTTGACAGATTCACAATTTGCCACAAGACAGAGGTCATCAAGAACACACTGAACCCAAACTGGAAGTGTTTCAGCATCATGCTGCGATCGTTCTGTAACGGTGACTACGACAGGAAGATACAAGTGGAATGCTACGACTGGAACAGAGACGGAAGGTAGGCGCAGGCACATCCACCACAGCCCAGCCAGCTGCTGATGTTGCCAATTTGCATCCACTTGTAATCTAGCATATGAAAAACAAGACTCTTCACTTCTGGCTGCCTGTTGTACATCTCCAAACTTTGTGTCGTTGGCAATGGACAGAAGCAATGTTTTTGTTTTATTTTTTTGTGTATTTTTTTTTTTTTGGGGGGGGGGGGAGGTGATATAAAACTCATACAGTACTGTAAGCCTGAAAACAGACAGCATCCAAAACAAGTTCAAGGACAAAAAGTGTGGCCATATTTTGGCAAGGTTTGTTTTTTCCTATTAGTATCTCCAGAGCATAATTGTCCACAGATTCTTGCAGTCTGGTTGTTCAGTAGTCTAAAATATCATCCTTATCTATGATGGTTTTTTCTTAGAAGTCGTGTATTCCTGATTTTGTATTTTGCAGTCACAGTATGATTGGAATCTTTGAGACGACTGTGAGGGAGCTGTCACGAGGGCCTGGCCATTCAAACGTCTATCATGTGAGTGTCGTCCAATCAAAACATTTCTACCATCACAATGTACAGTATTGGTGTGTGTCAGTAAATGATGTGATAGACTGGTGGTTTTGAGCGAAAGTTTGTGTGTTCAAATCCCCATCTGGTGCATCCATCTTTTGGACGACATCTAATTTCTTCACCTTTTATAGTGTACAATCACATTGGGTACTATGATTATACCTGGCAGTGTTTATATGAATGAACAAATGAAGGAATAAGATATTTTCAAAGTTACTTTCAGCAGTGGTAGTAATAGTTAGTAAGTATGAAGAAGTTATAGTAGCAGTTGTTGTAGCACTATCAAATGCAAGTAGTATAGCAGACAAATAATGAAAAAGAGCTTTAAATTGTCAATGCACCAAACACTAAGTTTTGACTGTCATTTTTAGGATTTAATATGCTTAACCTGCGTACAATCGCACCTAAAATCAGCACTGACACAGAAGTTTCAATGGTGATTAAATATTTTTCAACTTGGGGGGGGGGGGTCGTTTTTTACACTCCACTTACAGCA
Source organism: Diadema setosum (assembly GCA_033980235.1). Taxonomy (NCBI): domain Eukaryota; kingdom Metazoa; phylum Echinodermata; class Echinoidea; order Diadematoida; family Diadematidae; genus Diadema; species Diadema setosum. The sequence goes on from CM067066.1 coordinate 11,054,914, forward strand.
AAATAAAATAGGAATATGGGGGAAATGGTATAATGTATACGCCAAATATTTCGCGAGGTTCTTATTTTTGCAAATTTCGTGAGTCAGGTGCTATTCGCGAAATTAAAGACACGTGAAAATATTGACTCTGATCTTGATGTGGATGTGACATACACATGTACATTTCTCCGTTCAGTACAGAACTCCATGATCATGAATTTAACCACTTGTGAAATCGTTGGGAATTCCCGATTCGCGAAAATTTAGATTTGCGAAATATATGGCGTAGACAGAACATGAATACATCTGAATTGTTTCTGTTGCTGCTTCTCTCATTGTGTGATCAAAGAATTTTGTTTGTGGAAAAGTGAGCAAAGAAAATGGGATTCCATCGGGAGTCGAACCCGAGACCTCCGGATTGCTAGACCGGTGCTCTACCGACTGAGCTATAGAAAGCCCTTAGTACAGTGTTCGTCCCAGAAACCCTTAATTCTCAATGCTCGGGTGGTCAGAAGCTATAGCAGTGTGTTTGTGTGTGACACACACGCACACACTTAAACCTGGCATAAACCCGAAGGATAATTCAACTTGGGGATAAATGCGAGGGATCACCGAAGTGATGCAGCTTTTTGAGTTTGTAACAAATAAAGACAGAATAAACTGACCAGAAAGAATATAAATTATTAGTGGAAAAGTGAGCAAAGTAAATGGGATTCCATCGGGAGTCGAACCCGAGACCTCCGGATTGCTAGACCGGTGCTCTACCGACTGAGCTATAGAAAGCCCTAGTACAGTGTTCGTCCCAGAAACCCTTAATTCTCAATGTTCGGGTGGTCAGAAGCTATAGCAGTGTGTTTGTGTGTGACACACACGCACACACTTAAACCTGGCATAAACCCAAAGGATAATTCAACTTGGGGATAAATGCGAGGGATCACCGAAGTGATGTGGAACATTCAAAGGGATGGTTTAGTGTTAGGTGAGATAGGAATTCAGGTTTTAACTTTTTGTAAGATGAATATAAACCAGTTGTATGAATTATGAAAAAGCATAAATTTCTAAGACAAATTCAAAGTTTATTTGATTCAAATTGATTTTGAAATGTCTGAGATATCCTAAAACAAAGTAGTCTGAATAAAAGATGGGACCCACCTTTTGTTGGACCACTTTGTTTTACTCTATTTTTTCGATATCTCAGTCATTTCAAAACAGATTTTTATCAAATAAACTTTTATTTCCTCTTAGAATTGTATGATATTTGATATTTCATATAAGAGGTTTGCAATTATCACGCAAAAAGTTAAAATCTGAATCCCTATCTCAACTAAAACTCTGTCATCCCTTTAAACTCTGTCTTCATATCCTACTGATTCATTGCACAAGCACTTGATTCGCATGTTATAGAATTATGCTGATATGTAGTCGGCACTTAAACTGAAATTGTTGAATTCAATTGATCATACTGCCCTTTTTATCTGTTGTGAATCAGTTGATTCATCCAAAGAAGAAGGCAAAGAAGAAGAACTCTGGGCTGATCTTCCTGACGGCGGCATCCATCGAACCTCAGCACACCTTCTTGGATTACATCCAGGGAGGATGCCAACTCAATTTCACTGTTGCCATCGACTTCACTGCATCCAATGGTGAGCAGTAGGATATTTTTTGGCCCAAGGAGGAGGGATGGATGTATAAAGCATCTGAAAGGGAGATAGTCATCTGATAGTTGCAGTGGTAGTGGAAGTGGAAGTAGTATAGTTACAGTAATGATGGCAGTGATATTAACAGAGGTAGAAGTAGTATTAGAAGTGACAATAGTAGTGGTGGTATAGATATTGGTACTAGCAGCAGAATTAGCGTCATTGATAGTAGAAGTGTTATCTGTTGCAGTAACATTCATTGATATTTGTATAAGTATCAATATACATTGTATATATATTTTTATGCCTCCGCAACGAAGTGGCCGGAGGCATTATGTTTTCGGGTCGTCCGTCCGTCCGTCCATACGTCCGTCCGTACGTCCGTCCGTACGTCCGTCGGTCCCGTTTTGTTTTTGTCGATATCTCAAGAACCGTGTGGTGGTTTTACATCAAACTTGGTATGAGGGTATATCCTTAGGGGATAATACTTTGTGTGGATTTTAGGGTCACAGGGTCAAAGGTCAAAGGTCACAGGTTATTTTGTGAAAAAAAAATTGAAATTCCGCATATTTCTCCATATCTCGCAGATGGTTCAAGGTATCTTCATAGAACTTAGTATATATGCTTGTACCGATGGGCAGTGATTATCTAGGGAAGTTGGGGGTCATGGGTCAAAGGTCAGGGGTCAAAGGTCAACTCCTCAAAATATCACTACTTTCCTTAAAATGCAATATGCCTGAAGGTTTTTTTTATGCCTCCGCAACGAAGTGGCCGGAGGCATTATGTTTTCGGGTCGTCCGTCCGTCCGTCCGTCCGTCCGTCCGTCCGTACGTCCGTCCGTACGTCCGTCCGTCCGTCCGTCCGTCCGTCCGTCCGTACGTCCGTCCGTACGTCCGTCCGTACGTCCGTCCGTCCCGTTTTGTTTTTGTCGATATCTCAAGAACCGTGTGGTGGTTTTACATCAAACTTGGTATGAGGGTATATCCTTGGGGGATAATACTTTGTGTGGATTTTAGGGTCACAGGGTCAAAGGTCAAAGGTCACAGGTTATTTTGTGAAAAAAAATTGAAATTGCACATATTTCTCCATATCTCGCAGATGGTTCAAGGTATCTTCATAGAACTTAGTATATATGCTTGTACCGATGGGCAGTGATTATCTAGGGAAGTTGGGGGTCATAGGTCAAAGGTCAGGGGGGTCAAAGGTCAAGGTCAACTCCTCAAAATATCACTACTTTCCTTAAAATGCAATATGCCTGAAGTTTTTTTTTTTTTTTTTTTTTTTAACTGGATGTATGGCATGTATTACCCAATATATATTTTTTGGGAAGTTTCTTGCCAAAAGGTCAAAGGTCAAGTGAAAGTGCTAAATTGCACTTTTTCCTCCATATCTCGAAAGTAACTCAAGGTATCATCATGAAACTTACATATTTATGCATGTTCTACCTAACAGTGATTCTCTGTGGAACTGTGAGGTCAACGGTCAAAGACCAGGTTTAGATAATGCTATTTTCCCATTTGATACTGAAATTATACTTTGTCTCAATACCTTGAAAATTACTCAAAGCATAAACTTATAAAAGGGTCAAAAGTCAAGTAGAAATCATTAGTTCCCCAAATACCTGCACTCTGACATTTGAATAATTCATCCAATTGAACCTAGTTCTAGGAAAGTGAACATTCAGCACATTTGTGGCAAACCTGTCATTTTAATATTTTGCCAATTGTGTGAAACTGTCATCACACATTGTCAAGACATTGTACTATAGACCTATTAGGAGAACCATGCATGATGGCGGAGGCATATCAGTCGCCGTAGCGATATATCTAGTTTTTTTTTTAAACTGGATGTATGGCATGTATTACCCAATATATATTTTTTGGGAAGTTTCTTGCCAAAAGGTCAAAGGTCAAAGGTCAAGTGAAAGTGCTAAATTGCACTTTTTCCTCCATATCTCGAAAGTAACTCAAGGTATCATCATGAAACTTACATATTTATGCATGTTCTACCTAACAGTGATTCTCTGTGGAACTGTGAGGTCAACGGTCAAAGACCAGGTTTAGATAATGCTATTTTCCCATTTGATACTGAAATTATACTTTTTCTCAATACCTTGAAAATTACTCAAAGCATAAACTTATAAAAGGGTCAAAAGTCAAGTAGAAATCATTAGTTCCCCAAATACCTGCACTCTGACATTTGAATAATTCATCCAATTGAACCTAGTTCTAGGAAAGTGAACGTTCAGCACATTTGTGGCAAACCTGTCATTTTAATATTTTGCCAATTGTGTGAAACTGTCATCACACATTGTCAAGACATTGTACTATAGACCTATTAGGAGAACCATGCATGATGGCGGAGGCATATCAGTCGCCGTAGCGATATATCTAGTTTCTTCATATGGTGTTAATGATAGCATGAATAGTCTTGGTGATACAATGTAGTAGACTTGGGAGAGGGATCAGCAATGTTTGTATGTTGCACTGATTCTGGCTGCCACTCCCATCAAACAGGTGACCTTCATAAACCCACTTCCCTCTCCTACTGTAGTAGCAGTTGTTGTTGAGGTAGTGGTAGTAATAATTACATTGATGATGTGCTGCTCTCTACCTACCTCACCACCAAACAGGCGACCCACGCCAACCCACCTCGCTGCACTACATGAACCCCTACCAGCCCAACCACTACCTCCGGGCCCTCAGGGCAGTGGGCCAGGTCATACAGGACTACGACTCGGACAAGCTTTTCCCTGCCTTTGGCTTTGGTGCCAGGCTGCCCCCGACTGGAGTCGTCTCTCATGAATTCTACCTGGTGAGGGCCGAGATCAGCAACCATTTTTCTATTCTTCGTGTGGGGGGGGGGGGGGGGGGGGTTGCTTTACCAAAGAAACAACATTGAAGGGGTTATCTAAGAATGTATGGAACTTTTCCGTGTGTTTCGATGTGTGCATATAGACTGTGGCAAGTTTCTTCCTTCACAAAATCATTCCTGTCAGTGTGTTGCACTAGGGGAATACATGTACCTTCTCCATTTATACAGGCAATTATTTTTGTTGTTGTTGCCTTTTAAAGCTCTGTGCTTTTAAATGACCTATAAATGTTGGACAAAACAAAGCAAAGCAAAACCAAAAACCGTATCTAATTAAACTTGTTCAAACAAAACAAATTGCCCATTAAATTTTGTAAAAACATATAGAATATTCAGTGCTCATTATGAGAATTTTGATCAATAGTGTGGTTATGAAATCTTTATTTCAGATTAAAATTCAATCTTGATATCACCTCTCATTTAGAAACAAGTGCTTGAAAAGGTAAAATAAAGTAAACAATGGATACAGAGCTGCACATAATAATGAAAAATGATAGATAGTGATGCTGATGTATCCATTAATGAGAACAGGTGAGAAAGAACAACCAATGTCACATAGAAAAGCAAAGAACATTGACCTTTCAAGTCTACATTTGCATATAATTGCTTTCACTGTATAGCATGGTTTTCAAAGTAACTTTGAAAGTGTTTATTTACATAGTATCCAATATTAAATATTAAACAGCACCTGGTAATGAAATGATATGATAAGATATAGACTTGCATTTCATAGTATCTCTCTTGGAGGAGTCTGCCCCTTTGACTGTTTTGTAAAACAAATATATGGCACCATACAAATGTTGTGAATCACCACCACCACCACCACCACCACCACCACCACCACCACCACCATCATCATCATCATCATCATCATCATCATCATCATCATCATCATCATCATCATCATCATCATCACTATATTACACAATATGATCTCTTGTTCGTCCCTGGTAGAATGGAAGGAATGATAACCCGTACTGCAACGGCATTGATGGTGTCGTGGACGCCTACCAGAGGGCACTTCACACTGTACAACTCTACGGCCCCACCAACTTTGCTCCCATCATCAACCATGTGGCGAGGTGAGGCAAGATGCGAAACACATAAAAAAATGAAAAACAAAAACAAAAAAACAAACACACAAAGTAGATGATCTCAAACTTCATGAAGATATTTATATCAGGTGGGGACATGGAAGATTTATGTGGACATTTTTAGAAGTTGAATTCATGTTCTGATTTTAGTAGACTAGAAGCTCTAAAACAGAATTTGACATTAAAGAGTGAAGTCACTTAAACAGATAAAGTTATTTAATATCTAGGATTCTACTGATTTTACAAAACAGTGAGATCATGAATTCATCACCTCATCCAAAAGTGGCAGTGAATGTGTTCAAGACCTATCCTAGGCTATGCCACTGTTCTGATGACATATGTGCCACCTGGGATCTAAAACTTTCTTATTTTACAACCAATTTCAGTATTTCATTGGAACTTTCACATTTCTGTACATCTAATTCTGCCGTATTTATTAAATCAATCCAGTAAAGTACTCTTACAAGTGTTAGTGCAAGCAAAGTAACAACAGTAGTAAGACATAATAATTAAAAGCAATGTACAATTACCAATAAATGTTTTATCATTTTCAGTCAATTTTTCCATTATTTCTATTTTTTAATCTATGCGTCAGATTATAACCTGCTCACTAATTTACGTAGACTGTGTAAAATAGTTCTAAGACAGCTAATTATTCCATTTCATATAATGCTGTATATCATGATATATATTGCAGTGTTGTAGTACATTGTATGTGATAATATATATCATACATTATGATGCTGTCATTGTAATCATTACAGTAATCAAACAATGGATTATTAGCTTTCTTCTTTTCAAAGCCTTGTCTTTCAGACATTCTCCCATATACAGAAATGTATTGCGCTTTGCCCTACTTATTAAAATATCTTTGTATCTTCTGTCATTTCCATTTTCTTCCTTTTGTGCACAGTTATTTGCAAAGTTTAATTTTTCCTACCTTGGTTTATATCATCACATTTCAGTTTCCACAATTTTATCTTCGGCTTCCCTCATGTATATCATAAACGTGAAACCCCTTACGATGCCACAGTGTTGTACCTTTTACAAACGTCTTTTACAACTCTCTCACTCTCTTATTCACTTCACATTAGTTCTACTTTGATATGATTCTACCAAATTAAAACCCTTTCTGCCATGAATTCTTCCATCTACCCTCTTCCTCATGGTACACCTGTAGAATACCATCAGCAATTAGTGGGCACCCTGGAAAGCTTTTGTAGTAATCTCCCATTCAGTATCATATATTGCTTCAAAATGTTTCCTAAGTCGATTGTGACTGGATGGCCTTTAGATTTTTATCTCTCCTCTCATTTCCTTCATGGAGTCATTTATCATCTTGTCTTTTGCTCTCCCCTTCTCTGTAGAGATATGTCTTTACCCCCCCCCCCCCCCCATTCCATATATCATGGTAGAGCACACTGAAATCATTTCATGATCCAATCACTTCTTCTCTTAGGTTTGCATCGGCCAAGCGTGATGGATCTGAGTACTTTGTCCTCCTCATCATCACTGACGGCATAATCACAGACATGGCACGGACCAAGGAAGCTATCGTCAATGTAAGAACAACCAGACTTTTAAAGAGTTGTCCCTGTAAAATCCTAAACATTCGCAAATAAACTTTTGCAAATAGCCTTTTTTTTGCAGCATAAAACTTTTATGAATTTGTGACTGGCATTTAGTGCATTGTGTTGACAAAAACTTTTGTATGCATTTTACTTTTGCAAATCTGCAATGCACATGAAGATTTCTGGTGTTACATTATATCTCATGATGTAATTTTATCCTTAGTGTCACAATGTGCATGTTTTTAATCATCTGTCTTCATGCTCTTTGAGTAGATGCTAGAGATAGAAAAGCTGGTGAAGCTTTCTCAAATTGAAAATTATGGAGTTGAAAATGGAGCAATATAGCAAATTGCAAACTGGTTCTGTGTTAGGATTTGAAAGAACTAACTCTTTGATGCTTTTGGAATTAGAGCTGAAGGACTGAGCTCTTCGGCTACCATGTAGATAAGATTCTGACACTAACCTTTTCCCCTCCATACTGGTTACAGGCTGCTGTACTACCACTGTCCATCATCATTGTGGGCGTAGGCAAGGAGGACTTTGCAAGTGAGTAGCTTCTCTTGGATTCATTTAAGTCTTTTCTCAGCACAGAATTGTATTTATATTGTCAAATCCTTGATTCATTATGTATTTCGTTTATCTGTTTTGTTTTGTTTTGTTTTAAGTAATTGATACCTCACATAAATTGATATTGTTCGATCAGTTTTGTGAATTGGTGATATAAATAGCTAATGGACTTTGGGAACAGGAGAAATTCCTTGACTAAGGCAATAAAAACTGCAGGAGAGAGCGAGGGGTACTGTTTTAACAGACACACACCGAAAACCTTCTCCGAGTAGGTTTCCACGAATGGGGTGTGTCTACTGATGCAACTACCCCACTCACTGGTCAGCGCCACGTATTAATCTAGATTGTGCACATAGAAATTATGGTTACTAATCACGGATCTCAACTACATAGAGATTAGTGGTTACAATCCATGCACTTAATCTGCGTGTGGCATATCAATCATTCTGTGTCTACAATGTTGTGAATGCGTGTTGAGTGTATCAAAGAATGTTAGCACGGTTGCATTCTAATGGAAAGGTTGTTGGGGTAATGTCAGGATCATGTCAGGGTCATTACCCTAGCTGGCTAGGGTAGAATGTGGCAAAAGTTACGGCAACAACGTCCAAGCAACATTTTGTGGGAACTGTTTTTGCAGGCAGGATAAAAAAAAAGATTAGCCAGATGTTTTCGCGATAACTCTAATTTGAAAGGCTCTGTTCAAACGGGGCTTCACTGTCTCATGTCCAAACAAGAATTCTCTGGTGCGAGCATTCTATTGGTCAGTTGTACCAATACTGTGGTCATCTTTTCCTATCGGCAGACATGGAGGAATTGGACGGAGATGAGGTCAGACTCTCGTATCAGGGACGAACAGCGGCTCGGGACATCGTCCAGGTCAGTGGGAGCTTCTCTCTCTTATCAAGGGTTGCTACAGCCCCTCTTGCAAGCACAAGGATTGTAAAGATTTTGATAATTATGGTATTTGTGACAGTGATATAATACTAATGCTATTTTTGTAGTAGCAGTACTAGTAATACATGTATTAGTATAGTGGACTCCCATTATAACAAAGTCCTTGTTACCGGTAGTTTTCTTTCATTACATCAAAACGCTGTTAGAACCGAACGAATAAAAAAAAAAAAGATAGAGTTAATAATGTTGCAGTCTGAATTTTTACTTTGTTGTAAGCGGAATTTCATTATAAATGTGTTCCTTGTGTGATAGGAGTGCACTAAAGTACTAGTAGTGGTAGTAATAGTAGTAGTAGTAGTACTAGTAGTAGTAGTGGTGGTGGTAGTCCAACTGCTACCACTAGTATTAGCACTAGCAGTAGTGCTAATATGAGTCGTAATATGGCTGATGCTGTTCACCATGATAGGTTCAATCATGTATGATATGAACCATCTACCAAGTATACTTATTGGTAGACTGGAGAAAAGATTGTTGTACTTGTATTTAACTCTTTATGTGCCATGTTCGCATGTCCGACTCAGTCGACGGCGTGCCAACTTTGCATATTCTGCTCAAACCCACAAACCCGCCCAAACCGATCAATAAATCGCCAAATGCCGCAGTACAATAAAAGCTTTTCTTGCGCTTTCGTTTGACTCACATGATATTTAGCTTGCATTTTACGTGGTGATTGACTATCAAGCGGTGTTCCCAAATAAATTTGCAAGTATATTCTGAGTTTCTGTCACTGTTCTGTGTGCAAACGTCATGCCTTTACAGTAATGTAGCTACTGTTCATTTCAAAGAAAAACAATCATCGATTTGTCACACAATTTTCATCAGAGCAAAACTTGGAATTTTTCTCTACAACTTTGCTCACTACATGTCCAGCTTAACAGAAATCTATATAGAAGTCACATAGATTTGAAAGGCAGAATATTTTCTCAACGTATGACAACGTTGGTGTCTAAGAATAATGTGGCACACAGGGGGATTTCCACCATGGCACATAGAGAGTTAATAATCAAATGCATGCACAAAATATTTTGAGTGGAAGTAAGTGGAACTAAATTTAATACTTTGGAGAGAAAATTGCTGTGGTCCACATTTTGATGTCGAAAGGAATCTGCCTGAAGTTGTTCTGATAGGTTTTCCATGTATATGTATGTATAGGTATGTAGGCAGTTACTAGGAGTGCTGTACAAAATCAGTTGCAAGATTGCGTTCGCGATGTTATTTTTCAGAGTGCAGATTAGTGTGGATATGAAGAAATGGTTTTGCTTTCTTATGAGTTATTCCAGTGTCATTTGTCATGCTCTGATTGCTAGTCTTTGATAGTTTTTGCAGTACTTTATGTACACACTTGTCATCTTTCTTTGTGCGCTCCCCTGCTCTGTCTTGTTTCTCTCCTGTTTGCATGCCGCATTATCTACTCCCTTTGCATGGCCTAGATGTTTCTTTTAGAGAAGAAATCCACCCAAAAAATAAAAAATTAAACCTCAAAAGAAAAAAAAAATATTGATTGAAATATCTATACAAAAATGAAAAAAAAAATGGATAATAAATAAGGAAGGTATAACATTTTGAAATTTCACACTTTTTTGGAAAAATTTCTTGACCAGTCCTTATGAATATTCAAATGAGCGAGGTGATGATGTCATACCGTCACAATTTTTCATGTATGGTATATGTGAATTAGAAAAAATTTTATTTTAGCTAATACAAGTAAAAACATATTTCAATTCAAAGATGTATCAGAGTTAACATTTCTTCTTTTTTTGGGGTGGTTTTAAGGCAAGTTTTATATCTATACAGCTGAAATATGAGATTTTTGTCACTTCTCTTTACCAAATGAATAACAAAATTGTGAGAGCATGACATTGTCAACGTGCTGATTTGAATATTCATAATGACTGGTCAAGAAGTGTCTTCCAGAAAATTGTGAAATATCAGAATGTTGTAGTTTCCTAAATATTTCTTCTCCTATTTCTATCATTTTTGCACTGTTCTGCAGAGATTTTTTTCCCACTCTTCTTACAAAATTAATAAAATTTCGGGGTGGCTTTCTTAGAAGTTTAAAATATACCAAAGTCATATATTTCTCTCTTTCTATTCGTCTCTGTATAACTCCCCAGTTTGTTCCATTCCGGGACTTTGAGAACTCTGACAACGTTGTGGTGAGTCAGGCACGGTTGGCCAAAGAGGTCCTAGCCGAGATCCCAGACCAGCTGGTGTCCTACATGAAGTCTGCCAAGATCCACCCAAGACCCAGGCGGGCATCCATCACCTCCACTATTTCCACCATGTCGGCCATGTCGGTGGCCTCGGCGCCCCCGCAGCCGGGCTACAGCACCCCCATCTGATGGTACCCACGCAGCTCCGCCCTCGGCCTGGGTGATGCAAAGAGAGCCAAGATACCCGTTGGCTTGTAGACATGTGAGAGGTCTGTGTCTGTTTCCGCTCCACTCTTGTGATGCCTAACATTGGAGACATGTTTGCTTTCAAGCATTGTGTGTGTCTTTCGATATCTGATGCATTGAACACTTTGATTACTTACCTTCTCTCTCTCTCTGTCAATGTATAAACATCAAATATCTATCTCTCTACATATATTTCATTAGATTGAGTAGATGGTATTAGATTTTGCGAAGAAACCATGACCGCTTTAACTCTAGCGCAGAAAAATATCTGAATCTACATTTTTTCTGATGATGAAAGTTGAAAGTCGCTGTTGAAGAGATGCATAGTATTTGTGTGTGTGAACTAGAAAGTAGGTCTGCGTAGATGTGTATTTCTAACCGTGTTCAAATGCTCAGTTATTGAAATATCTTGTTTCACATGTATCAGCCGGTGAAGACCGAATGGTTGAAAAGTAGTGGCTAAGATGACAGAAACGGACGAAGTTGAGCAAAATCATGCGTACGAGGCAAACCTGCCACTTCACTCTTTTTTCTTCTCTTTGTTCCTTCCAAAACCATTTCAGCTGCTTGAACTATATAAGTGTGATGAGTGACAAAATCAAATGACATTGCTGAACATAAGCAAAACACTCAACATGTAGGCAATCAATGCTCATACAAATGTACTTCACTTAGTCAAGACATTACAATTTTTTTTTATTCTCTGCCGTATACATACCAACGTGTTTGTTATCATTCTGTATCTTAATTCAACGTTTTCACTTCTTTATAAATGTGCTTAGAAATGCCTATATAAAGCACTGTATAAATGATATCTATTATAATCATTATTATTATTATTGAGATAAGTTTTGCAAATTTGTTAACAGTACGTGGCAAAAAAAAGAAGACAAAATCGAACAAACAAACAAACCCAAACCAAAGTTTTGCCCTTGAACCAGTCCTTTAATCATAAGGATAAGATTATTTGCAAGTATGAGGACTGAAAGAGCAGTGGCACCGTTCTATGTGTAGCCATTGAATATATTAGGCTACATATTATTATTCTATTTTGGGGTTGCCATCATGTTTGTTATTTTATATATATATATATATATATATATATATATTTTTTTTTTTTTTTTTTTGTACTGTTACTAGGATTCCTTGTGAAATTGTCTAGATTACTGATCCAGATTTCACTTTTGGCTGCAATTCATCAAATTTTCCACTTAAGTGCAGTGACATTCATAGTCTGTTCCAAGAAGCAGTGTTTGTTTGAATTGTCCCATCAAAAAGAAAGAAAAACAGAAAATAAGAGAGAAAATGTATGGTTAATTACATGTCACACAACATACACAAAGAGGAAGTGAAGATTATTGCTTGTATCACATTAATTTAAATCATACACACATATCATGATTTACCATCATTCATCATTTATATTTCTTGCCGATTTGTCACGTTTCACAAAAGAACAATGAAATACACTCCCGTCTTATGCTGAAATATCCAAACAATGTGTATTCTGCATATTTACTCTCTGATTGATGTTCATTAAACCTCTGTGTGCTTTGAAAACCAAATGGCACAGAAAACCTCATAGCATTGCACACACTGTCCAATGTGCCTAGCACTGAAAAGGTTAAAGCAAAGCTGCCAGTTGATGCATTCTTACAATATTTGGTATGTTGTTGTCACTTTTTTTCATATGAAATGAAAAAAGATGGTTTTAAAATGAAAATTATATTTTTCTGAATTACCGTAAATGAGCATGCCTGATATGTACAGTTTTCACATCTGTTTTTTTTAACGGGAATAAGATCTTAACTTGCAAATTTTTTACTGTGTATCACAATGTTTTCATTCTTCTTAAAGGGATGGTGTAGTTTTGGTTGAGATGGGGGATTCAGATTTTAACCTTTTGAGAGATAATTAGAAACAACATACAATTCTAAGGAGAATATAAAGTGTATTTGGGAAAATTGATTTGGAAATGGCTGAGATATCCAAAAACAAAGTAAAAACAAAGTGGTCCCACCTTTCCATTTATGACCTCTTCGTTTTTTAATATCTCAGCCATTCAAAAGCAATTTTCATCAAATAAACATTGAATTCCTCTTTAGGAATTGTATGCTGTTTCATAGTTCATAAGTGGTTTCTATTTATCTCTTAAAAAGTTCAAATCTGAATCCCCCATCTCAACCATAACTATACCATCCCTTTAATCTGCAGAGGTTGGCAACCCTGTCTGAAGAATTTTCCTACAGAAATCATACTAGCCTTTATACTTCAAAAAAGAGAGAAACATATTACCATGGCTTGAGGGATTATATCACTGACTCCCAATCTTTAGGTCCCTTGTTCAACTCCTTTTAGAGCTCCAGTAGTGCCTTTAATAGGATAAGACTCAATTCATGTAACCAATAATCAATAATTCAGATGGACTCTCCTAACCTACCTAAATATTGGAAAGAAATCACACCCTCTGGAAAAGAGTATACTAAGAAAAGAGGCTTTGAAGTCTATTCAAGTGCTTACAGGTAATCTTACCCAGCTGTGCTCTGTGCAGTGAATGGGGAAAAAGAGGATTTAAAACTTCATAGGAATAACAATGAAGGGATTGTTCGATTAAGCTGATATTAGTCATGCTGTATTAACATATTCTATCCATGGCTAATACCAACTTTCAAAGCAGTAGCATCGTCCTGTCAAAAGTTATTAGAGTTGAAAGTGAAGAGTATCGAAAGGCTTAAGAAATGAAAAGGGTACTCTAAGACGCACCTAATCACACTATTCTACACACACACACACACACACACACACACACAAAAAAAAAAATGTGTTCTAGAAGAACTGCGAAAAGCACAGCTTCCTGTTCGTTTTATGATCCCAAATTTTAAAATGATGTAGAAGAAGAATTGCTCTTTCAGAAATATGGAAAACTCAAGATTGACTAGGTTGACCGGTTTCGCCTATATTGAGTCCTCAGACAAAATCAGAGTGTGTGACTCTGTTGGTTTTTGTGATGCACGGTCACATATGATGTGAGCTTTATTTCATTTAGCCAGTCAGGCATGTGAGCAGATAATCAAGCAATGTTAGCACAAGGAGTGAAAATTGTTCATAACAAGATTAATTAAAATTTAAAATCTGTATTACCTTTTCCACCAGGGGTGAAAGCCAATTATCACTAAGTAGATTGCCAGATTTATGCATTTTTATACTATATACATGCAGTGGTTGGTGAAGAAACATCTCAATTATAATATTCTCTTGAAATCTGTTCATTTGTTAGTTGATTTTCATGTGTGTATAATTGGATTACCAGTGTGAGAGTTTGCTACACATCAATTCTTTCTACCTTGTTCTGTAAGAATTGATGGGTTTTATGTATATAGAGAATATGTATAGCAAATATAAGAGTATGTTATTCTCAGCCTTTGCTAAGTGTAGTGACTTTTCATGGATGTCTTTCTATTCTATTTTGTATGTTTTTGTGATGACTCGAAGTGAAGTGGACATAAATACTATCCAAGGATCAGATTTATAATCCTAGAACTATTGAGAGAGAGAGATGTCAGTGATTATGTGTAGTGCAGGAGCAGGATGTAGTTCAATGTTGAACATCATTAACGTTAGTAGGATCAAGGAGGTTTAAGAGTTGGAGTTCCAACTGGCTGTAATTATTTAAACAGTTTTTAGATTTCTGTTGATGTACAAAAGAATTTCACAGGTGCATTTGTGCCTTTGATGATCGATGTTCGAAGCCGCGGTCTTGCTGAGCAATCTGAAGATTCATTTTGAACGTTAACATAATATTGGCCATATTTTGCTTATCTTTTTATTAAATGAAATGAAATTTCACTTAATGATAAAGCATGCAAAACAAAAATCAATCCCGTGCAGAAATTTGTGCAAAAGTGTAAAATCAGAGCTGTATCACATGAAAATTTTTAAAATTGTACCATCCTGGAAAGCCGGTTTTATCACTTTTCCGCTTAATTCCGACAAATAAAACTGACATGGAATAATCTTCAAATATAATTCTTTATTAATAGATATATCAGATTAGTGCCCGGGTATGCCCAGTCGAGTAATTTTCATCTTTATTTCAGCATTTTTTGCGCAATTTTTATTCGCACATCCTCATGTCTGTACCACCTACCTTGTATAAAAAGGGATAGCGAAAAGTAATTACCATCACAAAGACATATCTTCCTTAGAAAGTGGCTAGTGATTATGCAATGAGACACGAGTCAATTGTCTTCCCATCTGCGCGGCAGATCCTGTTTGGCACATGCTTCAAATATTTTTGAGCGGCGGCATCGAACATCTTGCAAAGGAAATAAGACAGTTGTGACTCCATTCTCTTGAACCTCCTTGGTAGGATGCATAGAGTTTTGAAGCGGTAGCACATGAGGTGGAACATTCCCACCAGAAGCACATAAATAATGTGATGCACTAGCAGTTCATATTTTCTTATTGTAAATGAATGCCAGTTAGGGCAGAATTATCATGACAGAGTTTTACTCCGATATATACGTGTATGTATGTTTCGAATAAAAACTATGCATACGAATTAGTTGTTTTTATTATGCCTGAATTTTGCTATTCAAATATAGCATTCTTGTGTAGATGTTTAGATAATTGTGATATGCTAGTGACTGCGATTTTTAGACTTTTAAACTGTATTCCAAAAATGATCCAATTTGGCAACTTGTAGCTTTAACGTAGGAGAGCTTGTACAGGTAGGTGGAATGAGCGGATGTTTTGTGCAGTAGCTACCATTGAAGTACTGCCTGGTTATTTGCACATCACATAATTGTATAACATGTTACTTGTTCGCATTCTTCGGTGCGGCTGTCATTACAAAACGATCCATGTGATTTACCATTAATGGGGAGTAGGGGTGGGGATGGTAGATGATGGTAAGTAAGTCCTATCTATCCGTTTATCACACTTTAAAAGATTGTCTTCATTCTTCATACCAATGATTATTCAAAAACACTCATATTCAAAACACTTGGGTTCAAGTTCATATCATTTGGCCATTACTGAGTTATTTGTTGCAGTTGCTGTTGCATGCATTTCTCTTTATTTTCCTTTTAATCCTCGATAGTGAGGATCAACATGCACACATGAATATTCCAGGTGTTCATTGTAGAATGGATAACTCAAGTAAAATTAGGAAGAAATTGAGGGGTTTTTTGGTCCAAGTACTCAGTAGTGCAACTTTTTATTCAACCAAAATAGACATTGTACTACGCCCATGACATGATAGATCACACTCTGACATACTTTTAGTTATTACCTCTTTTTTTTTCTGAAAAGTTTTCACCGACCTTATGGCCTTTAGTTCCACATCTTTCATTCCATTGATTAATGTGACGATTGATGAATTTGTCATACTATCAAAATTTTTACGGATTTAGGGGTGTATTAAGGCACGCTGTGATGCAGTAATCCTCCAAGTGTCTACCTGCTTAAAATACATGAATATATCATTCCTTCATTTTGGAACCGAAAAAAACCCAAAAAACATTCTATTCTCAGATTTCATGTTATTTTGTGTATTTTTGTATTTCCTTAATCGTTTTGTTGATAGAGTCATGTATTCATGTAGTACTTTTTTTTTTTTACCGTATTATTCACATGCATACTTTCTATAAACAGGCTTGGAATTAGACTCCTGATATTGTAAATGTGTGATTTAGTGTCATTTTGTAATGCACATTTTTCTCACTACCAAAGCTGTTGTCAAGTTTTCAATGATACACTAATATTGGGTTTGTTTTGTTTTGTTTCAAAAGTGAGGAATGTAAAATATACTTACAGCAAATATTCTTATGTATATTCTAACTGTACTGTAAATTTCACTTTGTTGAACTTTGTTTTTGCAAAAACTTTTTGAACTGATTTCATTCTTTTTCAGGGAAGTTTTGCCACCAAATGTGCCAATTACTAGGAAGAAGCTTTCTTTCCAAGGCATGTAAAAATCTCAAGTTTGTTGCAGGAGACAATACTATACGAGCTGAAATTTTCGCGGTGGTTTTATTTTCGCGAATTTTGTGAATCGCCTTTGAACCGTGAAAATAACAATGCGCGAAAACAACGCAGGGAAATAAAAAATCAAGCCATGCCATGTGCTGCAGGATTGCGCCAAAATTACAGTGCTGTACAGTACTGTATCCCGATCCTGCGCTGCGCCTAGCTAGCCTTCAGCTTGTCGACTATGCACGCATGTCGCACAGTACAGCTAGCTATAGCTGTTTAAAGTGCGTTCAGTCTACTCTTGCAGCTGCATTCTTGGTGTTCGCCTGTTGATGTCTGGCACAAATTTCAAAAGTCCTTGTGAAGTATTTCTTCGTGAGAGTTCAAGTTAGTTCAGTTAGACCCTCACAACTGCAAAATTAACAACATGCGAAAATGTCCTCCAAGTAGCAATTCGCGAAAATATCAGTACTCGAAAATTTCAGCTCGTACAGTATACAGTGATATTTCATATGCCCATATGCGTCATTTTGTGTCAAAAAGTCAAGATTTATTTGATGTTGTTTTACCATTTGGATTTATTGCAGCTGTTTTACAATTGAAAGGTAACTTTGAGAGTGACAGAGAGAAGTGTAATCCTTTCCCATATGCTGACATGTTTTCAACATTATTTTCAGTTTATATATTATTTTGATAACAACAGTAATATCCTGTTTAGAATGGATACGTTATAATCTCTTTGGCATGTTATAATGTGTCTGTTTGTTGTGTTCTAAACTTGTCAACATCTTTTTGTTGAGGTGGAACAAAGAGGAAATGTTTATTTTTGTCCTACTCTGTGATGACTCGCAATAAGAAAAGAAAAAAGAAATTGCAATCCACTTGTTTCTGGACTCTACAACATCTAGTAATGAATGGAACTGAAAGCAACCTGTAGAAAATTAAATTCCAATTCAAGGATGCAACACTGTCAACATTTCCGTGTGTACTTATTTCACAGTAGGGATGAATGAAGTGAAATATATTTTATAAAAACACAAATTTGTGTCTCCTCTGTTTTCTTGTCATCACTTGGTTTTCTACATGAAGTTGTGAATATATTATTGTTTTTGTTTTTATCTCATGGAGGAACATAAATAGCATGTTTGTGAATAGGCGAGATCTGATGATACATATTGTATTCTACTTACACCTGCAATGTGCACTTCCAACAAGGAGACAGATCTTCATTTTTTCATAAGATTGTAAGATTAAGGAGTATTTTTGTTTCCCATGAAAGTAATTGAATGGATGGCTGCCATTTTAAAAGACTACTGTGTTGACAAGCGGGCTTTCATTCTGCCCTTCATTAAAAAAAAACAAAAAAAAAACAAATAAAAAAAAGAATATATATATATATATATATATATATATATATATATATATATATATATTTATTTATTTATCTGTGTGTGTGTATATATATATATATATATATATATATATATATATATATATATATATATATATATATATATATATATATATATATATATATATATATATATAGATAGATATAGATATATATAGATAGATAGATAGATAGATAGATACAAGGTGGCCCAGAAAGAACGAATCACCTAAGATCTTTAATTTCACCAATGTTGTTGCAAATATGTTATTATTTTGCATACTATTGGAAAGGCCATTCTTTTTCCAATACAATGACACCAAGTTCATTAATTTTGGTTAATGCGTTATGATTTTAGGACCATTTTTGTCAATCCTTACACTTTTCAAAATGTGAACATTTTGCACTCTCAGAGATACAGAAACCAGCTACAATATGGCTTGCCATAGAACCAGTAGCGTTCACCTTGGCCCGAATTCACGAAGGTGGTACAAATGAAACCATGGTTTAAACCATGGACAAAAACCATGGAGCGCCAAGTGTTGCATGGAATATTTCGTTACGAAATCAGTCATTTCGTTGATGAAATGATTATTATACCCCCGCCAAACGAATTTTGAAGGGGGTATATAGGAATCAGCAGACGGGCGGTCGGTCGGGCGGTTGGTCCGTTGCAAATCTTGCGTCGCGAACTACTTCCTCAGTTTTCATCCGATTCCCATAAAACTTGGCACAGATGTGTGCCTTGGGTTGTAGATGTGCAAGACGTGTTTTTTGACAGTACCCAAAAGTACGTTGCCATGGTAACGGCATATTATGGGCAAAAATGGGTACAAATCTTGCGTCGCGAACTCCTCCCACAGTTTTTGATCAATTTTTATGAAATTAGGTACAGATGTTCATCTGAATATGTTAATGTGACACATAAGACACATATAATAAGACACATATTTCCGCAGTGGCAAAAAGTGCGTTGCCATGGTAACGGCATGTTATTGGTAAAATATAGGGCAAAATGCTTCATGGCAAAACTGCTTCATCAGTGTTCTTCCAATTCTCATGGAATTCATATTGAATGTTTGTCTTAGGATATAGGTCAGCATGACACATTTCTTGACAGTGACAAAAAGTATGTTGCCATGGTAACAGCTCACATATTATGAGCCAAAATGATGGAAAATTTTGTGTTGCAAACTACTTCCTCAGTTTTTGCCCAATTTCCATGAAACTTGGTACAGATGTGTGCCTTTGGTTGTAGATGTGCAAGACGCATTTTTTGACAGTACCCGAAAGTATGTTGCCATGGTAACGGCATATTAATGGCTGAAGATCAAGGAAAGATCTTGCGGATTTAACTACTTCCTCAGTTTTTTGACCAAAGCTTATGAAATGTGGCACACACCTTGATCTTGGTGGGAAGATGTGGAAGACATATTTCGGACGTGTCGGAAGCTGCGTTGCCATGGTAACGGCATATAAATGGCAGAAGATCAAGGAAAGATCTTGCGGATTGAACTACTTCCTCTGTATTCGACTGAAGCTCATGAAATGTGGCACACACATTGGTCTTGGTGGAAAGATGTGCAAGACATATTTTTTGGACATGTCGGAAACTGCGTTGCCATGGTAACGGCATATTAATGGTGGAAGATCAAGGAAAGATCTTGTGGATTGAACTACTTCCTCAGTTTTTGACAAAAGCTTATGAAATGTGGCACACACAATGGTCTTGGTGGGAAGATGTGCAAGACATTTTTCGGACGTGTCGGAAGCTGCGTTGCCATGGTAATGGCATTTAAATGGCAGAAGATCAAGGAAAGATCATTCCTTGGGTAAGACTGTCGTCACGAGGCGGGGGTATTAATCACCTTAAGTGATATTTCTAGTTTTGTAATGAAATGACAACATTCTGTAAGTAAATGAACATTTCGTCCATAAAGTGATAATTTTGTTGGCGAAATGGTGATTTTGTCGATGAAATGACCAATTTCGTAACGAAATATTCCGTGCAAAACTTGGCGCTCCATGGTTTTTGTCCATGGTTTAAACCATGGTTTCATTTGTACCACCTTCGTGAATACGGGCCAATTTGTGGAATGTGGGGCGGACGGTTTGATTGTCATTGCTGTGTCGGTTTATGAACGAATTAACGGGTACTCAGAATCTCACCGGGCTTGAAACTAGTTCGCGACTGTAGATTTTGCTAGTTGCAGAGATGTCTAGCTTGCCTACGACTCTCGAGACGTCTATTGTGAAATTACAGTGTCTCCGAGCAGTGGCAAGAAAATTTAAAGACACAATTTAACAATGTGGGTGACCGATTTAAAAAATTCCCAATCTGAGCTGTCTGACCTTTATAATTATGTTCAGATGGATGAAAACTACAAAGAGAAACAAGCATAATGAAGATCATAAATTAATTTAATAATAAACCGACACAGCAATATTCTCACTTCTCCCAGTATTTCTCAATGTACACTTAATTAAAAGTACGGGCTTAATTCCTAAACCACTCATGAACTCATGTCACTGCCAATCATGCCTTTGAAAAAAAAAACCTCCCTATTTTCCAGCTAAATTTAGCATCTCAATGAGCCTATAACAGGTTGTCTCAATCACAATGATAACGGAAAATGACAATCACACCGTCCGCCCCACATTCCACACATTGTGAACGCTACTGGTTCTATGGCAAGCCGAATTGTCGCTGGTTTCGGTATTTCTGAGAGTGCAAATGATCACATTTTTAAAATTGCAAGGGTTGACAAAAATGGTCCTAAAATCATAACGCATCAACCAAAATTAAAGAACTTGGTGTCATTCTATTGGAAAAAGAATGGTCTTTCCAATAGTATGCAAAATAATGACATATTTGCAACAATATTGCTGAAATTAGAGATCTTAGGTGTTCAGTTCTTTTTGGGCTACCCTGTATATTACGTATATATGTATATATATATATATATATATATATATATATATATATATATAAAACATTCATGATTTTTGTAAATGTATATGGTTGGTAATTCGTTGTTGACATGTTGGCCAAACAATATCAATGGCGGGAGAAAAGAAAATTCTTACGGAATGTTTTCATGCTTGACACCATCGCTTAATTTTCAATACACAAATTCTGGGCACCTTTCCTGTTGTCAAGTGATTTACAGTGATTTAAATTGCTTGTGTGTGTGTGTGTGTGTGTGTGTGTGTGTTTGTGTGTGTGTGTGTGTGTGTGTGTGTGTACTGTATCAAATCTTGTGGAGCAAACATTTGTGTAACTTCCTGTATTGCCACCCTTATACACTTTTTTTTCACGTCGACACATTTCCATACACACACACACGCACACACACACACACACACGCTCTCTCTTTCTCTCTCTCTCTCTCTCTCTTCTATTTACTGTATATGCACAAGTTTAATTTTTCTCAAACTTTACATATCATTGCTCCATTGCAAATCTAACAACACAAGAAAATATCTCTAACTGACAGGTATTAGTGCACTTTTAAATGATAGCCTCGGTGTCAAAATTGTGACAGCAACATCTCATGAAAATGTATGTGACTTCTTCATTTGCAAAAAATATCTGTACATAGAAATAACAGCTATATCTAATATCTATTTCCATCTTTCTCTAGCTCTCTCTCTCTCTCTCTCTCTCTCTCTCTCTCACTGTATCTATTTTATTTAGCTCTTTTTCTAACTCTTGTCTTCATCATACATCACATTATGTTATTACAAACATCTCTTGATTTAATCAAACACAAACAAACTCAATATTTGACAAGGCTTTATATGGGTGTATCAAAAGTTATATTCTATATTTTACATGTAATGAGTGAAAGACAAACTGACATATTTAGAAAAGTTTTTCATTTACTCGTAGTGCTGTCAATGAAGACTTTAGGTGGGTTCTTGTTTTCAGGACACTGGCCTGCTGAGAAGGCACTGGAAATGATGGAGAGTTAGCAACTTTGTTCAGTGACAAAGATTGAAATTTATGAGAGCTATTACAAAAATGGCGACATCTCATAAATATCAATATGAAAAGTTCAAAATATCAAAAACAATTCACCAAAAGTTCTTGCATATACATATTTCATAATGCAACAAAATGATTGAATGGCCAAACACTATAAGACCATCAAAAATTTATTTTTAAAAAGTCATCCTGTGTTCTAAATATTTGATCTGTGATAAATCAAAGAGATAACTATTCCATACAATAATCCACCATATTATTATATGCATTTTACATACATTTAGATGAAAATACAAAAGAAAAATATGCAACAAATAGTCTTGCAAATATAATCTTATAACATGACCCACCTAACAATATAGTAGTGTGTACTGCATAAATGACTTCATAGCAATACAAAAATCATAAATAATGGCAATGATGTAGGCCAAGACTGATAAGGAAGAATATTTCTGACAACTGTTTTGGGACATCAAGTGATGTTGTTTTTGTGCAAAGACAAAGTTATATTGGGAATGTTATTACATGCATGACCCTTTCAATTTTGAATGCAACAAAAGCTTCACTTCTTTTTCTGGTGTGTGTGTGTGTGTGTGTGTGTGTGCAAGTAAAGTTTTTACATACATCATGTAGCAAGAGATATAAATCTAGACACAACAAACTTATATGACATGAATATCTTATGAACTCCCGATAAAAATTTCCTCAACCATTGATCTTTGGCTATATTGAGAGGAGACGAACCACTACCTGAATCAACTGTATTTGGACAGAGCTTGTAGCTTCATTCTAAATCCCATTGCTTTCACTACAGCTGTGATTGGTTTTTGTTTTTAGCATCACAGGAAAAGAAACAATGCTACATGTGAGGGAGGTCTTTACTCACTTTCTTTGTATCTTTTACCTCGTGCTATCACAAACTAGGACAATACGCACGCTGTGAGCCGTTGAAATCAAGTGCTTATTCCATGGACCGGCCACATTAATATTCCACCTTGACTTCAACATTCTAGAGTCCTAGCAGTCAATGAATGAATCAAATAATGTGAGGGTCTTAAATCGGTGCACAAAAAAAAAAAAAACAAAAAAAAAAACCAGCCTTGTTGGGTAGACTGAAAAGCTGTGTCGATGACAAAATCATAACTATGCAAAGAATAAGAGCTTATGTTTCTTACCAATCACAAACATGAATTCTTGGATATGAGAGAACTGTTTGTCAAAACTTATCCAATGTAGAAGTACAACTCAGCTCTACAGACATGGATATATCCCCATCTAATCTTGGATGTAATACACTGTAATATGATTTTGGCTTATATCATAATTCTGTATTGTGTACAGTTCATATTTAGCCTATGACACCATTCCTTAATCTTCATACAGTTCTCCTGCCTAGTCAACCTCTCTGCTTGCCTCTTCCTTTGCAGTTATACTGCATTTGACCTTCCAGCACATAGATATAAATAACAAAAAGAGTTAACAATTGCTGACATTTTCAGCTATTACTTCCACTACAAATTAATAAATACATATCCCCTGTAAAAATAACAAAGTCTGTATTGTTCTTTTACAGCTTCAGATATTGAAAAGAAATGCTCCCAATTTAGCTCACAGAGAAATATCATGTCAGCTCTTTTCTCTGAGGGTCTGACCTGATCAAAAATCATGCACTGAGCAGACAAAAGAGATACCAGATTGTTGGCAAATGACCCCAATATCCTCCTACCACATGCCCCGCCCAACACTCCATCCCTACCAATAACCACGCCCGCCCATCTGGTCTCAAGCCTTGTCCACTATTGTCCATTGACCTGCTCCAGGGGGATCTCGGTAAAGCCCTCGTTGGCTGCACCCTGAGTGGGGGGACGGGGAGGGGGGTTGGCTGGGGGCCTGTTGGTGAGGGTCTTGTCCCGCCTGACAGTGCGCTTGGAGACTTTCCAGCTCTCGCCACCGAGGGCAGCAATGAAGTAGATGATAGCAGCGATGAAGAGGCAGATGCCTCCCAGAAGGGTGGGGAACTGGAAGATGCAAGGGATGCTCATCCTACAATGGTAGAGAGTGGTAGAGCACACATGTCAAACCATCGCACATCAAGTCTTTGGAAGGAATTTAGTGGCAGAAGTTATCATTTTTCCTCCACAAATTGGCAACTCTAAATTTAACTACATGGGAATCCCGTAACGAAAAAAGACTAGAGAGAACTGCTTGATTTTAGCCATTCTGCACAAATTAAAGAATAAATGCTTATGCCCATTGAGAGAGAGATATGAATTAACCATCATTCTTCCAAACAGTGCTGTCAATTTGAGAATCAGCTAGAGATGCAAAATTTTAGAGGTTTTTGATAATTGAGCAGTAACAACAAAGGATGGCATATAACAATGAAAGGGTTAAAATGAGAAATATTTTTGGCCCACATTGTGAAACAGCAGAAAATCAGACATTATAAAACAGACACAACATGACAACTACAGAAATGTGTGGTTTTTTTTTTTTTCTTTTTTTTTTCTTCTTTTTTTTTGGGGGGGGGGGGTGGGCACTTGGTGGGTTAAATGGTTGCAGACAGGATTCCAGTGTTTATAGTTGCTGTTTTTTTATACAGATGTTTGCAATTATCGCTAATGACAAAAGCATTACATGGTACAAGGATACACACGTGCAGATAAACATCTGCACATATCTATAACCCTTGCACACAATACAGTTATTATAACTATTACAGTATACTGTATGTGATATATTTCACAGTGTTTCATTATGCTAATTTTGCAAGCTGACAGACCTTTATGAAATTAAAAGCAACTGGCAAAAATATTGTCTCAAATCGCACAAGTACACGGTCAGGTCATACAAAGACAAAGAGAGAGAGAGAGGAATCCTGGGAAAAACTGAGAAGACAAACAACTTACAGGAGATAGAGGATGAATCGGACGAAGTAGTTTGTGGTGAGGGGCGACAGTGTGAGGAGGAACGGGTGAAGGATACTCTGCCACCTGGTAACAAATCAGAGAGAAATCATCAGTTAGGTTTTGTCAACACAAGGCTACGGTACATTGATTCAATAATCCTCATCCGGAATGAAACTCGTCATTGAGCTACACCGTTATATGCAGCATACTGTACATTAACTTACACTGGAATTTTTCCCCAAGTATATGATGATCGAGTTCAAAAGATATGAAATTGTGAAGTTTTGGTGCTGCTATCACTGGATGAGTAGACTACTACAGATTGTGATGTCATTGCAGAACAACAACAAGAAGGAAATACAGAGAATTCCACAAATTTCACATTTCATGAACAGTGCACATTCTTTTGACTTTTTAACAACAAACACTATACATGTACATGTCATTTTCCCTGCTTTCTGGAAGAGGTACGTGTAAGTCAAGTGCTCTTTCATTATGCTAGGATAAATGAAATTTTGTGAATCTCATTGTTTATAGAAATGATGGTTTTATTATTTCTGTGATATCACTTCAAGATTCCTCACCTCCTCTCCACAGTACTCCCTTTCTTCCTCATCCCTCTGGGATACTCAATGATGAGGATAAACACACTGGCTACACTGTAGGGGTGGGGTGGCAACAGGTTAAGGAACTCACATTCTTAGAGCCTTTCACAATGCAAGTGACAAGAAACACAGTTTATCATAAAAATTTTTCCTAGGAAGATGCTCAGCAAATCATGCAAAGAGCAATCTGAATCATTACAAGAAAATTGCAGACTGCATACCTGCCAACATTTCAAGATGAAATATCTTACTCTTGGATTGCAAAAATCTTATTTTATATGCAAACTGAAGTTAAAAATCTTACTTTCGGTCAAATCTTCAGAAAATACACATGAAAGGTATATCTAAATATTTTTTTTTAAATCTGATTTCTCTGACAGAAAATCTGATTTTGCTATTTTTTACGTAAAAATCTTACTGAATCTGATAAAATCTTACTAGTTGGCAAGTATGAGACTGGAGTACAATCATTTTTTCTTTCTTCTTTTTTTCTCCCTATTTCCTGTGAGGTTTGTTGTGACAACTGTGCTATGAAAACGTTCAATGCAGAAAATCATGATACGTGTGTTCCACGACTTTCACTCAATGTTTGAATTTCTCCCAGCTGTCACACAGAATACAGCTAGTCACAAAGTATACACTTGTACCGTTACGTCATAGATAATTTATAATGTCACTGCAAACGAACAAGAGGTTAAAAGTGGCAACAATTTGCTGTGCAGTATACTGTATTTCTAACTTTATGATTGTTCAAACTGTTGCAGTGTGAATCCATAGAAAGCTAAGACTTATAAGGAAATATTCCTAAATCCTAATGAGATAGGGCCCTTTGCTTGATACAGAAAAGGACACAAAAATTTTTAAACCTGGATCTTTGATCAATGCAGAGTGCCTTTTTTTCTGGGAGCACAAACATTCCTGTGTAACATCTACAGTTACATACAAGATAGAACCCTAATTCTCCAAGTTCTATGAAAAGCTGACATTAAATTCATCCTGCAATCAGAACTTGGAAAGATGTGTTACATAAAAACCTTAAAAATGTTTCCTCAACCAAAACAGATTTTATCATACTGCAATCAGCAATAACCATTCAGTCATTAAGTCAAATTGGTAGTATTTCTTACAGATGATTCCCTAACCTTTACCTTAATGTTGATTTTACTGCCAATACCACATTAACTATTTAACATTCATAATATTATTTTTGTCTGTTTTTTTTTTCTACTATGAAAAGAAAGAGTCCATTTATCACAATACTATACTTTTTCAAGGTTTGAGATCCATCTTACGACATGTTATAACAGTTTCATCTGAGTTGTATTTCTATTCTATTATTGGGTACTTAAAAATGAAACAAAAATCATCAAAACATCTTTTTATTTACCCTAGCGCGGTGGAAATAAATGAACTGAAATTGAATTGAAAACAAGTATCACTTCTGGCTGGTCATTTTATGACCTACACTGTTATCACATTTCATGTCATCTGAGTCTAAACCAAGCATCCTGCTTCCTGTAAGCATGACAAATTTGTCAAATCATTTCCCTGATACCAACACATTAGCCTCGCGAAGAACCACACAGTTACACTGTATTGCATTAAATGCTACTCAACCAACCAAATTACAGATACCTATGAACAAGGAAGTGCTGCCCCGCTCCACTGCACTCTCCAAAGCCATCTATTGTCAAAACCTGCCCTCCATTACACGCTAATTCCATGCATACCGTACTTCGTACCATTGTGGATGAGTAAACCAGGTCTAAAGTAGATAACCACAGCATACTGTGATGCTGCATGGTAAATGGTAAACTATCAGGGTTTTGTTCCATCTTTGAATGATATATTATACTAACTGATATCTATGTAGAGTAGAAAAACATACAATCTTGAATCAGTGCTATCTGTTGTATAGCAGAACAGGTAATGTGCATCCACACACAGAACTATGGTATTTAATTTTTCTCATTGATGAGTAAACACCAGACTGGCTCCCAAAAATAAACATCCTTTCGTGGGTTTGGGGTTCCTCTTTGTTAAATCTTGCTTCCTTCTTTTTTCTTTTTCTTTTTTTTTTTTTGAATCATTATTGCTGCTTGTTCCAGCATCACCGGGTACAGTACAGAACAGAGATGTTATCCTAATATGCTTGAACTAGTTCTGTTCAAGGAGTCTGTGAGTACAAATTAGAATACTAGTAGTACACTGTAAATGGTTTGTCAGTCTGCTGATTGCACAATAAAAAAGTATAAAACTTGCAGTATAAACAGGATCAGTGTCATTAAAACAAGGAAAAAAGTTTGGGGTGGTTGTTTGTTTGTTTTTACTCTACCAACTGAATGAACTGAACCTTACAACCAGAAATCATGCAACCAAATATCATAGTGCAATCCCAAACACAGGACCAATTCAATGTTAAACGGAATGCCACTGCTAGGTATATATTGCTGAATTATCTGTCCGCAAATCAGTCTAATTTACAATGTAAGTCATATGTCCACGCATATCCACACATTTAACGCATTCTTTTGGCTAAAATTCATTAAGTACAATTGAATAAAAACGTTTTGATGTGGAAAATGTGTATGAGGAATTTATCCCAGACATACTGCACAGGCAAGTGACAGCATGGCTACATGCATTGGATTTTAAAGAAAAATTCAATGACAAGATAATTCTCTCTATTATATGGACGCAATCTCGCCATGATTTTTTTTTTTTTTTTTAATAATTACGGGAGGAAAGGGGGATTCCCAACTCCTTGAGAACTCCTACACAAACACACATGAATTACATATTACTTCCAACATTAACATACACCTCTATTTGGGGTCTGTTACTGAGTGTAACAATGAAAAGGTTGCAGTACCGGTATACACATTACTACATGTGGTACTACAATGGGCTACATCAGTACATGTGTATGTATATGTACATGTTTAAAGCATTGAGTCTCCCGTATCCGGCCAAATCCCTTATCCGGATGAGCCCTGGTCCCGACTTGTCCGGATACGAGAGGTTCAACTGTATGTGGTTCCAGTGATACAGATTTTCCTTAGTTTCGATGCCATCATCATTACTGTCTCTCCTCAAAATGTATCCATGACTGCAACTTACAATGTAGACATCTAAGCTGATGTCAAGAATACATTCAAATTGTATGAATTTTGCTACTTTCTGAAATAATGATTGTAAGAGGGTTGATGGTATAAACTTCACAAAACGATAAAGGATACATTGTGTAGTAGGCAAAGAACGCTCCATCAAAGCCGAAGGCCCCAGTAATACCTCCCATCAGCATCACTGTACAGGGAAAGGTGAATTCAGGAAAACTTAACATTACAAGGATAGTCACGAATAAGGGTGAATTCATCATTATAGAAATGTCACTAGTCTAAAAACAAAGTGACACAAATGCAATATATCAGGGGAAAAAAAGAATGATTACAGTGTAAGCTAAATCAAATAGTACAAAATGATGAGAGAGGTACACTTGTATATAATCAAACACTGTCTAGTTGAACTCTTAACCCATTGAACACTAGCCCCTGGTATACTGGTACATGAGCAGAACTGGTGTCTATGGGCAATGTTATGATAGTAATATCAGCTTGTCCTCAAAGGGTTAACCCGTTGAAGACGAGTCCCGAGTATACTCGGGCAAGTGTCTATGGGAAATGCATGTTGTAGCAAAATCAGCCCATCCTCAATGGGTTAAATGAATCAGTAGTCAGTTGGGCAGCTGGGGCAGCTCCTAGTCCTACACTGCGAGTCTTCCTACAAACTCACGAGCTGCTGAACCTCTGCAGAGCATTATAGCATTCTTAGACAGTACTTCAGTTCAAGTTTACACAGTTAAAAGGTCAAGGATCATGATTAGCATTTGATGCATTCTTACAAGGTGAAATACAACCTGTAAACAAGTGCAACCATTTTCTCTTGACTGAAATTCTAGGGAGGAGGTACCAGTAATGAAAGGTCTCAATTTACAGCATTTGTTCAATTTCGACGAAAGTTGGATGGCATTCCATGTACATTGTACACAGGAAGTTGCGCAAGTCATCATGACATCCTGTAATACAACGCAGAGTAAACATTACACAGCAGAATTCATGCTCAATATATTCATTTTGCAGTGACAGATTCTACCAAGTAGGTTTGTACATGCCTCCAGTGATCCCTCCTCCCCAAGTGGGAGTGGGGATCAAGGGTCAATGTACACTGTACACTCTCCAGGCGGATCTCCTGCAAATTGGAGAGTCCTGAAACTTTTCAATTCTTATGATTTCTTTGGTCCTCTTTTGAAGAGCCAAAAATGTGGGAGAGAGGAGGCTGCAGCTCCATCCTCATCACCCCCTCAACCCCCCCCCCCTCATCATCCCCCCCCCCAATCTCCTCGAGAAGGGATGATGATGTCATCAAATTTTCTTCTAAAAGGAGATTTACTAAGGGATCGTATAGTTTTGGATGAGACCTAATTTCAGGTTTCTAACATTTTTTGATGAGATAATGAGAAACCTTCTATGAAATATGAAAAAGCATATAATTCCATGAGGAATTAGGTGATCCGAGAATCCTCTCGGATCACCTATTGTATCTGTACGGATTCTTTCTTTCTTTCTTTCTTTCTTTCTTTATTTCTGGACAAAAGTTGTGCAGAGGTTAGCTCTGAAAGTGCATTGCCTATCAATGTCAAACTTATACCATATATGTATCGTGTCTCAAAGACGACAGCGCAAGTAAAATCATAGTGATCAGTTGACCGTGACGTCACTATGACGTCATTATATGAAAACACATTTTCATGCATATTTCATTAATGGAATAGAATTTTTCAATGAAATTTACGTCACATATAGTTCAAATTAAGCTAATTCTACTCATGTTTTCAAAATTCATCTATACTCTTAAAACGTGCGCGTACGCGCGCGTTGAATTATTTGTATGCTCCAATCGAGCTCAAAATTTTTTTGCACACGTTTCAGACCATTTAGAGCATTTTTTGAAAAATTGAAAAAATCGGACGGACGCGTACGCGCGCGCGCATATACGCACGTATAGCTCATATGCAATAGAAATTTCCCGTTTTTTTACTTTGATCGGATGTCTGAAATGTCAATGAATATTTCTACCAAGTTTCAAGTCAATCCGACTCAATATGACGTCATACGGGCCCGTCAAAGTTGAAATTCCGCGCGCGCGTCAATGGCGATATACAGTGCGACTATGCCAAAAAACCGCCAATTTTAAATCTGATTTTACTCGTCAGGATGGACGGTGACCCCCCATTTTCTTCACATATTTTGAAAGCTGATGAGTTGTACATGTCATTGCATAGGTTGGCGATGCTGAAAAAATGATTAAAAGGTATCAAATTTCTTAATAAAACAAAAAATGTAAATTTTCAAAATGACGTCATCAAATTTCAAGTTTACTCGAGCGTATCTTTCTTATCCTTTATCGATTTTCACCCAAATTTCAGTATGTTGTAGCTTATTTAATGGTCTTTCATAAATGTAATAACACAATTTTAATTAGATGACGGCATCACCTCGTAAAAATGGATTGCAAGTAACCTTGTCAAATTTGACCAGTTTCCGTGTTATCTCTATGGGAGTGCAGTTTTTCTGGAAATGAAAATTGACATGACTGTCCTTTTCGAGCACTAGCTCCCTTATGCTTCGGTGAATTTCTCCCAGATTTTAATATGTTGTAGCTGAGACTTTGGGCTATCGTAAGTGTACCATTTATTTTTTCATACGGTGTCGGGATCATGTCCAAAAACTTGTTTGAAATTAAAGCTTATCTTCGATGTATTGGAATATTTCTTTCTTTCTGCAACTTTCTTTGCAATAGCTCAAGAAAAACATACCCTATTACCACCATAATTTGCACATGTTTAGTTCATGTCACGTACATTATTTCATAAAATAACAACTACTTCATCAGACGCCATCTTGTGTATGTAAATTAGGGTCAAAGGTCATAAATATTTCATCCTGTATCTTGGTGAATACATGTTCTATCTTTCCCATATTTTGCACACGTAAAGACCATGTTACAAGAATCATTTCATAAAATAATCACTTTTTGTTCAGATGCCATCTTGGGTGTGCAAAGTGGGGTGAAAGGTCATATGTACTTTTTTCTGTATCTTCGTTATGACGTGTTATCTCTATGGGAGGGAATTTTTCTAGATGTTAATATTGACACGATTGTCTTTATCGAGCACTAGCTCACATACCCTTTGGTGAATTTTTCTCAGAATTTAATACGTTGTAACTCAGACTTTGCGCTATCGTTACGTGCCCTTTGTGTTTTCATTTAATGTCAGAATCATGTTAAAATACTTGGTTGAAATTAAGCTTATTTTCGATGTACTAAGATATTTCTATGTTTCTGCAACTTTCTTTGCAATAACTCAAGAAAAACAGCCCCTATCATCCCCATATTGTGCACATGTTTAGTTCATGTCACGTACATTATTTCATAAAATAACAACTACTTGATCGGACAACATCTTGGGTATGTAAATTAGGGTCAAAGGTCACAAATGTTTTATCCTGTATATCTTGGTGAATACATGTCTTATCTTTCCCATATTTTGCACACGCAAAGATAATGTTACAAGAATCATTTCACAAAATAACCACTTTTTGCTCAGATGCCATCTAGGTTGTGCAAAGTGGGGTCAAAGGTCATATGTAATTGTTGCTGTATCTTCGTTATAGTGTATACAGATTTGGTACCAAAGATGGCAGATATGACTCCCTTTTCTAAATGAGAATCCAAACATCACACGGCCAATGTCTCTGAACACAGATGAAACCTGCATGGTCATGCCTATTGCGATCAGGACTTGAATCATTGATTAAAAAAAAATCGGATCACCTTAATTTGTCAGTGATGACAAATTACAATCTCTAGTTCAATGTTCATTTGATGAAAATTGGTTTTGAAATGGCTGAGACATCCAAAACAGAGCAATTCTAATATGTGTGGGGCCCACAATTTATCACAATAATCGCTTTGTTTTACTTTGTTTTTGGATGTTTCAGTCATTCTAAACCCGATTTTCATCTAATAAACTTTGAATTCCTCTTAAAGTGGTAATGCTCTGTACTATTTCATAAGTGTTTTCTTGATATCTCACAAAAAGTTATCTAAAAAGCCCAGCAATTCTCATCTCCACCAATACTGTACCATCCCTAAATGAAGACTGTGTGCATGTCTACCACAGACTTGTAAGGCAATGACATCATTCTCACATGGCTGCCAACTCTCACTCATTGAGAGTGAGACTCACTCATTTTGGTCCTTTCTCACTCTAAAAATTTATTTCATTTGCATGCATTTCTATTGATCTCACTCATTTTGACTCCTAAATTATAGCATTGGCCTATGGGAGTCTCACTCTAAACTAGTTTCCAATGTTGGCAGCCCTGTTCTCTCATACAGTAATTTATCAATTACCATCTGCCTACAGAGAAAAAAAAAAATCAAGTTTTGTTGTTTGTGCTTTGATTTGACCAAAAGATCAGTCTGTATCAGCTCTTGTGGTCAGGGATATGTTCCGTACAGACAACATCTGGCTTCATGGAATCCCCTCCTGTATCTAAATTTATAGAGGAAAGCCGTGAGAGTCAAAAAAATTATTAAACAAAACTCCTCCGGACAGACAGATTTTTCTGTCCAGTTTTGATAATTTTTATTTTACCTTCTGCTTGGTTGTCATCTCATTCTTTAAAATTGTACCACGTATGAACTAGGGTCTATAGATCTACATGTCCTTAGCTCAGCAAACAGCCAATGAGTAAGCCTTTTTACATATGAAGTAAAATCGATAAGTAAAAACCGACTTGAATACACGAAATCAAAATAGGAGGATTTGGAACATTTTACTCACCAACTGCACTGACAAACGAGTGTTCATTGGCCCACATAGCCCACTCGTTTTTATACGGGTTTTCTTTCGGTTTGGGAGCAGCTTGCGTTTCTGCCATGGTTTTTCTTTGATCTCCCTTTGGCTTTGAAGGCAATAAACAGTACTGCAGAAGCTGGAAATCGGCTAGTACTGAGTCTAAAATAAAAATGTCCTACAGACGGTGTACCCTGGCCTTGAAGTTGAACGCAACAAGACACGAAGCCAAACGCCCTGCCTGCCGCTGCTATACTGGTACCGTCGCGTCGGACACCCGTGAATGCGTGAGATTTGTGCACTGAAGCTATGCACTAACGTTTGCTCGTTGTTGAAGTGTAGTTGCACAACCATAGCCTTTGCTTCCGGATTTATCAAATGTCTGCCAATTATTGTTTACAATGTGATGAGTGGTGCAGGGGATGGCACATTATTTCCGCATTTCCTATGCAGTTTATCATCACAAGATGGCGCACTTCAAATCGTAGCTGCCGGTGCCGTACGGTTACGGCGCTGAGGGTACAGTTATTGGTGGAGATGAGATTCATGGGCTTTCAACTTTTTGCGAGATACCAAGAAAACACTTATGATATAGCACAGAGCATACCATTTTAAGAGGAATTCAAAGTTTATTTGATGAAAATTGGGTTTGGCAGGACTGAAACATCAAAAAACAAAGTAAAACAAAGTGATCGTAATAAAGTGTGGGTCCCACACTTTATTAGAATCTCTCTGTTTTGGATATCTCAGCCATTTTAGAACCAATTTTCATGAAATAAACGTTAAATTCCTCATGGAATTACATGCTCTTTCATATTTCATAAGAGGTTTCTCATTATCTCACCAAAAAAATGTTAGAAACCTGAAATTTAATAGCTCTCAACCGCTAACCGGCCGTACTCAACCAAACCCTTCTTTGGCATTGACGTGACCTGACCTCCCGTGAGTTGATAATGATTGTTTTTAAACTTTACCATCGGATGTAGGATTTGCAGGACATCTTACAGAGTGCATTGTGGCTGGATTGATCATTGGGCCAGGTCGGGTGGTGGGGTGATCTACATCTACATTGTGGGGCGTGAGCGTGAGTGTGTGTTGAGACAAGGATGTGTGGGGTGTGTTTGTGTGTGGGGGGAGGGGGGGGGGGGCCGGGAGGTGTAGTTGTTGTGGAAGTTCAAGTTATGTTTGGGTAATGTAGATCTTCTCGCCCCTGGTTTGGCTTGTTCCAGTCTCTTCAGTGCACACACTTTTTTCAGTTGGAAGGGAGGATGAAACTGTTAATTGGTCACTCATTAGCTTGTTTGCGTGTTTGTTTGTTTTATTCTCCTTCCCCATCTCGGAATATCGCTCTTGAACAAGGTCTGATTTGTATATGGTAACCTAATGTTCTGCCATTTTTGTTCTTTTTTACAATTCCTCTACATTGTTCAGTGATTGTGTTATTCTGATCAAGTTAATTGTTGTAAACTCAGATGTGATTCTGTATAATTTTTCAATAAAACATAAATAAAAAAAAATTGAATTATCAAAATGTGAAAATAATACTAGAAACTTCTTAAGATTACGAGCCTATGCAAGAAAAAAGATTTGAAAAAGATAATTGAATAGAAAACTGTTGACAAAGCTAAACAAAATTCCATAGCTTCCTCATAATTCCCGAGATATGAAGATTTTCTTTCTTTTTTGATAGAAAATTGTCCAAATATTTCACCATTATGTCATGAGGAATAAACTGTAATAGACAACCAAATTATCAAAATATGAAAATGATACGAGAAACTTAATAAAATTGCAAGCCTAAGCAAGAAAATTAAATTGAAAAAGACAATTGAATAGAAAACTGCTGATAAAGCTAAAAAAAAAAAATAAAAATACATAAAGTAATAAAACAGAATAAAATAAAAATACATAAAGAAATAAAACAGAATGAAATAAAATGGAGACAATTCCTGCCAGGGCAGATCGACGAAACTCGATGATGATGTGAGAGCGTACAACCCTAAGAGGGTCTACTCTCTCGATTTTGCGTAGTACGCTCATGGGCAGGTGCGAGGGCAGGTGCGAGCGCCATTTTAGGAAGCAAAGCGATTGATAGCGGGCGGATTTTTACGTGACCCTCAATGGAGAGGTATCTGCCTCCCTTTCATTTTCTCCCTTTTAGGGAGGCATACAGGGTAAAAGAAGAACTTCGGACCTCATTACGGCATTTATAAGTATCCTTCCTGCCTAACAATGAAATATAAATGTTTAATATCCAATCTGTAGTCCCTCACAATTTGTGCTAACTCCTAATGATAGGGAGTATACCTGTGTGATATGCATGAGGGTGCTCACAACTTCAGAGCCCTCTCTCTCTCTCTCTCTCCCTCTCTCCTCTCTCTTTCTCCTCTCTCTTTCTCTCTCCCTCCCTCCCTCTCAACTCTTCTCTTGGTCAACAATGTTGGCTAATAAACCATGTTTTTCCCTAGAACAACCAATAGAAATCATTGTAGGCGGTCAATTTATAATTTTCCTTTCATACAGTCGTTTCCATAAAAGCTGCAGAACACTATGCTATTTCTTCTTTTTTTTTTGTGGGGGGGGGGGGTTATCTTTCTTTCTTTCTTGTTTATGGGGGAGGGGGGATGCCGTGGATGGGGTAGTGTAAACATCTTGAACTTTTTCGCTGTGTTGCACTTTTAGAATTTGTGAATTGTATGTCTCTCTTTTTTTTTTTTTTGTACTGGTCATAATTATAGACATAAATTATTATGTATCAATCCCTGCATATGACCGGGTCGCTGTGTTTTCAACGACACGCATGTCAGAAATTCACATACTAGTAATTCTTCGTACATTTTGTCCAAAAGTAAAGATAAAATCTGAATCTAGATTTGAACTGGAATTAGAATTAACATGGACCAAACGAATGCGGTGCATGGTATTATTATTGTTTTTTTACTGTCATGATGCATGCACGGACATGAGGAACAGCCATTTTGGCTGAATCATGTCCTGTCCTGGAGTATATATTAAATAAAATTATGAAATGAATAAAAAATTATTCTTATCAACCATGGCACTCTTCTTCTTAGTAATTATCTTATTTATCAGAATTGTGATCTTTGTCGCCATCACCTTATACATTTTCACATTACTGATCCCTGAAAACAACGTCTCTCGTTATTGTAACAATGTAGATTACTAGTCTTGCCCTATTAGCAAAATATTCCTGGGTAAAGTGGCCATGTGTGTGTGTGTCTGGGGGGGGGGGGGGTGGTGTTACCAGTTCGTTATTCCGAAGGTTCGTTATTCCGAAGGTTCTTTAGTCCGAAGGTTCGTTATTCCGAGATTCGTTATTCTGAAGGTTCGTTAATCTGGAAATGTGATTATAAGGTTTGTTATTCCGAAGGTTCATTAATCCGAAAATGAAATAAGGTTCGTTATTCCGAAGGTTCGTTAATCCGAAAATGAAACAAAGCTCGTTATTGTGAAGGTTCGTTACGGACCCTATTTCATTTTTGGATCAACGAACCTTCGGAATAACGAACCCTATTTCATTTCTGGATAAACGAGCCTTCGGAATAGCGAACCCTAATTTCATTTTCGGATCAAAGAACATTCGGAATAACGAACAGCACCCGTGTGTATGTGGGGGGGGGGGGGGGGCGTTGAACGGACATTTTATAGGCCCGTAATCGCCTTTCTTGGCCGCAATACATTGAGATCGTCTCTCGGCCGCAAATCATCAGGTCTAATCTGATTATCTGAGGACTTGTCTACACCACTGCCCCTCTATACCGTCGGAGCTTTTGGATTTCTCAAGAAGAATTCAACAATCTTTGGGGTGCCCACTTTGGTGGAAAGCCTTAAAATGTTTTTAATCAAAGAGATTCTTGGACAGTGATTGACTGAATCATGGTATCTGTCACCTCTTGATCTATGTTGTTGGTCTTCATGGTGCACTCTGTCATGATTGTGTGTTGGAAGTCGACAGTGGGGCCCGGGGGGGGGGGGGGGGGGGGGCTTAGAGGATGTCTCCCTCCCACACGAGGGAACTTTTGTATTCTCAGAATTGATATGATTTGGTGCACATTTTGGCCGAATGTTTGCAATTTTTAATTAAAAAAAGAGAGGAAATGTAGGGAAAATGTGGCTAAATTCGTTATTATTCGCGATATTTTTTTTTTTTTTTTTTAATCCAAGATCGACATTATAATGTGCACGTTTTCATTGTGTAAGAGGTGGACCGAAGGGTCCGGGGAGAGAACCTATGCATTTTTAGAATTAAAATTCAGCCATGTGATGCACATTTGAGAATTTTCAATCAAATATTCATAACCTTCAACTATGTTCGCATTGCAGATCATCGTGAAAAGGTCTATCAAGAGTGCTAAAAAAAAAAAGAAATAAGAAAACTGAGTTTGAAAATACAGGGGGGATGATCCTCAGAAAAAAAAAAATCCAGGGGACACGTCCCCCCCCCCCCCCCCAAAAAAAAAAAAGAAAAAAAGAAAAAAGATGTTTTATAAGGCCAAAAGGGCAAGGGCGAAAGAGAGGGAGAGATGGAGGGAAAGGCCTTTCAGTAGCTCGAACTTTGAAGGACTACAGATTCGAAAATAATGGACATTTCTTCATTTTTTTTTTTTTTTCATCTTTAGACATAAATGATGCTCTGACATTACTCCTGTAGGTCACGTAGCAGACGCTCGCGATAATCCAGCGGTTTGCTTCCTAAAATGGCCGCCGTTGGGCTCCATGGCGTACTACACCTATCCGTGTAGAATTGCGCATTATTAGGGTTGTGTATGCTCTAGATCTGAGGTCGAGACGTACGTAGAGACACGTTGGAAGCACTCGGCCGGCCCGATCTAAAACGTGGACGTTTTCACCGGTACCAGGCCAGCCTGATCTTCCTCTCTGCTCTAGTACATCAGTGGCCACCTGCTTGACAGGTCGGAATTATGACTGCATTTGCGGGTAAGCGTTTTTCAAAGCTACTTTTTCTGCCAGTTATCCAATATTTGCAAAATACAGTGTAATGTTACTAGTATACGAACCCGTATGGTAGGGGTCCAACCCACCGACCGGGTCCATAACGACCGGCCGCGCATTATAATGGCATTGCGCGTACAGAAAGAAAATGTACGCATGGGACTACGCGCAACGGTGTTCGATTCTTCACTGGGCTACGCTACCGAGTAAAATGTGGCGAAAACAACTAAGTATTCCCTCTAAATTACCGAAATTTAGCAAAATCGAATAAGGTTTATCGTGTAACTACATATAACTAACTAGGCCTACCTTTGCTGACTCGTTGTTAGATGTAGAGTATCCTTCCGTAATAAATTTGACGATTTTGACCGCAAAATTGTCACCGCCGCTTGTACGATCGTGCACACACGTTACACATACACATGACATAAACATTTTGTCGCCCGCTCGACCGTACGACACTACGAGTTGATGCAGAAACGAGAAATGAATGTGAAAAAACAAACCGACTCATCTAATTTATTTCAATTACGATGAAAAGTTTCCTAATGAAAATCAAGTCAAATTCATCAAACAGTCCTTCAAAAGTAATATCGAAGGATTCAAAATATATTCAAATATTATTGGGGAAAAAAATTACGACTAACGTTAGAAAAAAACAGCAGCTTGTCGAAAAAACGCGTTTAAGTACGCTTTATACGTATTGTCAATAGAGGGCGGGGTGGTCGGTCGATATGAGCCGGGCAACTGAGTGCGGAAAAAATGACACCCCACGCGTTCGAAGCCGCCATCTAGAGCGCGTACCTCAGATCGCATTTTCAGTGCGCGCTTGTGAATCCGGAGTATTTTCTCCACACGTGAGTAAAATGTCAGGCAAATTGTGTGATTTTTCACGTTTCTGTTGATAGAAAAACATTAGGTGTCCGATATTATGGACACCCAACCATACTCTGCGGGACTGCGATCTCTACGGGACAGTGGTCCTACGCGACGCGGCGGTACATGTGGGTACGTATACGCTAGGCTGGTATGAGGTGAACACACAGTGCAGTGCAAGGCCAGGGCAGGGAGGCTAAGATAGCAGACCGCTGTGTGTGCCTGCCCGACTCGCTGGCCGCTGGATGAATGACGGAGGAAATGCGTATAACATGCTGACAAATGCCCGAACATTTGTGGTGGGGGGTTACTTGGGCCATTGGGATTGTATTGGCATCATGGTCAACACGATACTATAGATCTAGACCTTGTCTATCAGAATCTAGCTAGAGTCTGAATATAAAACAGACATTATAGACATTATAGAATCGTCTATTTCCACTCTAATGAAAGGAAAAATGCAAGATCTCTTCCTGTAACTCATGGTAACTTGTAAGTTTTGTCAGGCTTAGCTAAGCCAGCGCCAGATGGTCTAACGTTAAACTTGACTTTGAATAAACCACGATGTGGCATAAGTTCCATAGATCTACGTACATTTAAACTGCTCTAGCTTTACATTTCAGCTCTGAGTACAAATACAATGTAGCAGCTGCTGAGCTGGCGCTTTTGCTTAGCCTACGTTAGACTCTATACGCCATATATTTCGCAAGTCTAAATTTTCACGAATCGGGAATTCCCGATGATTTCGCGAGTGGTAAAATATTGATCGTGGAGTCTTGTACTGAACAGAGAAATGTACATGCGTACATCACATCCACATCGGGATCAGAGTCATCAATTTCGCGAATAGCACCTGACTCGCGAAATATTTGGCGTATAGTGCGGTACATCCCATCACATGAAATGTTCCATGAAAATATAATTCACTTGCATGGCCGGATGGCCATGGCCATGGGATGAATAGAAGGCTTTATTTTCATGGTATTAAAGCCAAATAAAAAGGAAGACTAACATAATGTTGAAGTTTCTGCCAGAATATGTATGTAGGGACTCTAGGAGAGTGCATTTTGTACGACCGGACACTTATTTTGTGCTGCTTTGAATTCCATACTCGGTCAGAGGATGAAATTTCGAGCAAAAATTACACCAGTTAAATATTCATGCACCAGAATCTATCACCATTCATGATACGGTATACTTTTGTACCGAGCAGATGACAAAGAGAAAAACGGCAAATGAGGCTCAATTTTTTTACATAGACAATATAGTATCAGAGATGTCAAGTTCAAAAAACCCTTATGAGTGAGACTTTTATGACTCGGCTTCTCGGCGCTCGCGCGCATGCGCACGCGAACGAGGAGGGTGTCCCCTCCCATGGTAGGGAGCTTTTTTTGAATTATTAGCTCTTAATGATGCGATCTGGTGCATACTTAAAGGACAAGTCCACCTTCATATACATAAGGATTGAGAGAATGCAGCAATATTAGTAGAACACATCAGTGAAAGTTTGAGGAAAATTGGACAATCCGTTCAAAAGTTACAAATATTTTAAGTATCTGCGCAGTCATTGCTGGAAGAGAAGACTACTACAGTGTATAATGTCACATGCGTACAACTATATAAGGAAAATAAAAAGAGAATTTCACAAAATTTTACTTTTTGAATAAAGTGCACATTTCTTCAACTTGCTGCTGACGTATATTAAGGGTAATATTATTCCCCCTGCCTTCTGAAAGAGAGAAGTCGAGTGTTCTTTTGTTATGCGAGAAAAATGGAAATATGTTGAATTTTCTTTATTCTTTCTTTATATCGTTGTACTCATGTGACATCACAAGCTATAGTAGTCTTCTCATCTAGCCGTGACTGAGCAGAAACTTCAAAAATTCATAACTTTTTAACGGATTGTCCGATTTTCCTCAAACTCTCACTGATGTGTTCTACTAATATTGCTGCATTCACTCAACCCACATGTCTATGAAGGTGGACTTTTTTTTTTATTTATTTATTTATTTATTGCAATTCTTTATCCAGAGTAGCCTGATCAGCATGAGATATATAAACAGGATAGAATATTAC
The DNA here is from genome assembly GCA_033980235.1 of Diadema setosum. Taxonomy (NCBI): domain Eukaryota; kingdom Metazoa; phylum Echinodermata; class Echinoidea; order Diadematoida; family Diadematidae; genus Diadema; species Diadema setosum. The sequence goes on from CM067066.1 coordinate 11,096,698, forward strand.
ATTTCAAAACAGTATAAAGTAATCACACACATCAAGTATATAAATAAAATAATATCATACAATTATACAGATTTAAAATAGACTAACTGCCGGTCTTCCTCAGGGCTCTGTTTTCGTAAAAATCCATGAAACATGAACAACAACATCAACAACGGTAACAACACCAACAATAAGAAAACAATTTGTTTAAAAATAGATAATTGTGGCAGATCAGCACGGGACTCGTAATACAGTCAAATATAAAAATAAAGTGAACGCACATGTACAAACACCTGGAAATACGATAAAACAAAATAACATCTAGAAAAAGGAAAGGAAATGATTCAGTATTTCCTATTAGGCGCCTGCAACTCATCCCGCTGTTCTACCGCGAGGTAATGTGTGTTATAAACAGGGGTCCCATTGATTATCAGTACAAGGTTTTTAATTGCCCTCAACACACTTTACAATCAGTTCATTCAGTCATGCAACATCTGCTCCTCACAGGGATAAAATATTTGCCTCCTTTCACTATTGTGGCCGAAGCGCATGTACGTTATAGAAAAGATTGGAGAAGAGAGGTGATGAGATACTCCAAGAATGGGTGCTCAACAATTAATCGGGGACAGGGATTAAGCACCCCTTTTATGTGTGTTTAAGGTGGTATTTAAATGATGCTATGCTATTTGTGAAGCGGGCAGGTTCGGGGAGTCTATTCCAATTTTCTGAGCCTGCATAAACAAAGGATTTTTGATAAAAGGCTGTACGACATTTTGGGAGTCTTAAAAGAAGTTTATCTGTACTACGGGTTACTCTTGACGACACATCGTCGACAAATGAGAATTTCTCATACAGTATAGCAGGAGATAGTTTATATACACATTTGTACATCAAACAGCAGGAGGACCTATGAAAAATTTGATGTAACTGGGGCCAATTCAGTTTTCTGAAGACCTCCTCAGAGCGGGTTTCCCATGAACAATTCGCTATCATATATGCTGCTCTCTTATGCAGCCTGTTTAAAATATCATAGTTAGATTCTGATCTGCCAGACCATACATTGCAGCAATATAATATGTGGGGTATTATGTAACCCCAGTATAATTTCATCAATTGAGAATCATTAAGGCAGTGTTTAATTCTCCCGATAAGCCCTAATTTTTGTTTCATTGTTGCTGCTACAAACTCAATATGTTTCTTAAAATCTAAATAATGATCAATTATTACACCAAGACATTTTACTTCATTCAGGCATTCCAATACATGCCCATTCATATCGATTGATAGATATTGATCAGGGATAGAATTCAATCTTTGTCTTGACCCAAGTAACATTACTTTCGTTTTCTTTAAATTCAAGATTAGCCTGTTTCTTCTTATCCATACTTGGGTTTCATTTAATGCCTGGGTGAGTTTACTCTCAACTTCTTCTTTAGATTTTCCTGGTACTGACACGGTTGTGTCATCGGCATACATGTAAATTGAAGCACTTGTGACATAATGTGGAAGGTCATTTATAAATAATGAAAACAAAGTGGGGGCAAGAATGGAGCCCTGTGGGACACCTATGTTAGCTTCCTTTGTTGAGGATATTCCTTTACCAACTGAAACAAATTGTTTGCGGTTTCTTAGATACGATGCAAACCATTTCACACTGTGTGCAGTACAACCGCATGTTTTAAGTTTAGCTAACAAAATAGAGTGATCTACGGTGTCAAATGCACGGCGTAAATCAATGAAAGCAATTCCGTTCATATTCCCTTGGTCTACGTGGCGGGACCATTCGTCAACCATACAAAGTAAAGCAATCTCACAGGAGTGGTTTGGACGAAATCCAAACTGATTTGGTGATAATATATCATTTGTTATCAAATATTTAAGGAAGTTTGAAGCAACAGCTTTTTCAATAATTTTTGAGAGCACGGAAAGAATTGCTATCGGTCTATAATTTTCCACACAATGTTTATCAGCTGACTTTGGAACTGGTTGAACTCTTGCCAGTCTATTCCAATTTTCTGAGCCTGCATAAACAAAGGATTTTTGATAAAAGGCTGTACGACATTTTGGGAGTCTTAAAAGAAGTTTATCTGTACTACGGGTTACTCTTGACGACACATCGTCGACAAATGAGAATTTCTCATACAGTATAGCAGGAGATAGTTTATATACACATTTGTACATCAAACAGCAGGAGGACCTATGAAAAATTTGATGTAACTGGGGCCAATTCAGTTTTCTGAAGACCTCCTCAGAGCGGGTTTCCCATGAACAATTCGCTATCATATATGCTGCTCTCTTATGCAGCCTGTTTAAAATATCATAGTTAGATTCTGATCTGCCAGACCATACATTGCAGCAATATAATATGGATACACTCCTTCATCGAGTGATAAATTTAGTATATGCACCAGTGTACCTATAACATTAGGAGCATTGATTAATCGTTTAAGGAGTTTGACCGATATATCATCATATCCTGTAGCTTTCTTGCATGGAAATTCATTTATCATTTTTACAACAAAGTCTTGTGAAACGATGGGTAAATCATACTTGATATCTTTCTCTGCATAATTGTTGTAATGTGATGATGCAACTGACGGAGTGGTTTCATCATCATTAATTTCTTGTACTAGATCGTTAACAGAATCATATTTGATAACAAATGATATGACTTGTCCTTTAAGTGAATATTTTTTAGTAATTTTGAAAGGCAAAAGGGAAATATACCTTCAATTGCAACTATCACTTTAATCCTTTGAGCTATGCTCCTTATTTTTGGCCCAAATTGCAGACTTTACCAGATGCGTGAGAAAAATGGGTGCCATGCGTGAGATCGTGAGACAGACCCTAAATGCTTGAGTCTCACGCAGAATGCGTGAGACTTGGTAGCTCTGTAGTATGATAATATATAGTATGATAATAAAATATAGTATGATAATAAAAGGTCTTACATGAATATTTCTAATAAAAGGTAGACCTATTTATGCTATAAATCTTGTCATGAATCTACATCTTCTTCTAAATCTGAGGTAAAATGTGAATTTCTGAGCATTTCAACATTTTTGTAACTAATGCACTTTTGGCAATTTCTGGCAGTAACAATGCTCAGTAAGGCTAGGCTATGAAGTCCCATGAGTACTGATATTTCACAGATATGTGTGTGTGTGGAATTACCATGCTGTCCGGTAGTAGGCCTATTATAGCACCATGTCTGTTAAAAAAAAAAAAAAAAAAAAAAAAAAAGAGGATGAGTGAGACACATCAAAACACAGTACTCTCACAACATTAAAAAAAAAATTATTTAATCATTTTTTTGTTATCTTCTTGTTTTGTTTTTGTTCATTTGATTATTTGTTTCAACAGTTTTGATGGAATTCATGTATAGGGCCTATATATATATATATATATATATATATATACAGTTCGACATCGATTATCCGGCCTCCTTTTATCCGGAAATCTCTATTATCGGGACGCATTCACGCAGTGAAGGACTTTTTTTTTCATCCAAAAATTGAGAAAAAATGCTGATTTTCGTGGATCTATTTCACTAATTTCATGAGATGTGCATGATAGGTTTCTCAACATCTAATGAGGTAAAACATGTATGATTTTCACATAAAGACATACTTTATTTTTGTGAAGAAGGGACTACAATTTTGCGCAGGCTAGCATAGATTACACCACCGTTGCGGGGTACGCTACCTGCCTAGCTGCCAGTGCACTGGGACGGCAGCTTGGACGGCAGCTATATACATAAACATTGTGTCTCCCATATCCGGCCAATTTGCTTATCCGGATGAGCACCGCTCCCGACATGGCCGAATAATCGAGGTTGAACTGTATATATGTTTTTTGTTTTGTTTTTTTTCTGGATGGAACTATCAATTTTATAGGATTGAACTTTTTTGTTTTGTTGGTACTCGCACAAAATTGACTAGTAGACTGCCGTGATTGTCTTGTATTTCAATTTCTTTTTTTTTTCTTCTTCTTTTTTAGAATTTGGATGCCTACCTGAGATCACTCAGGCTGTGGATGAGATGGGATGGCTGTGAGTATTTTGCTCCCAAACATTCCTCTTGGTGAATCAGGGATCATATTGTAGCAGGGGCGGAGCCAGGAATGCCGTAATGGGGGGGGGGGGGGGGGGGGGGGTGGGGGGATGTGCAATCAGTATTTCTGGTGCCACTTCCGGGTTTCATCTCATTTTTTTATATTTATTTCTTTTGTTTAAACAACAAATAAAGATGGGGCGCGTGCCTGGTGTGCCCCCCTCTGGATCTACCACTGGTTGTATTATATTGAGGAAAATTGATGTTGTGATATATGAAGCTTTATGAAGTGTTTATTTTTTCTTCTGTTTGTATGTGAGTCTGTTTATAACAGTTTTGTTAATTATAAGATTGACGTTATGTTAATTGGCTAACATCTGTTCTCAAAATTTGATTGCAAAATGTCTTTTTCCGGCTGAGATGTCCAATAATAGAGAGATCCTAATAAAAGGTAGGACCCACCTTTTATCAAGATCTTTGTTGTTTTACTTTTATTTTTAGAAATCTCAGCCATTTCAAAACCGATTTTCATCAAGTAAACTTTGAATTCCTCTCAGAATTGTATGCTCTTTAGTATTTAATAATTGGTTTCTAATCATCTCGCAAAGAGTTCAGATCTGAATCCCCTATCTCAACCAAAACTATACCATCTCTGTAACAATGGCAATACCGGTACGCATTGCATTATTTGACAGATTGCCTACTGATGTACAGGCAGAGGCCATTCCACTCATTCTTGGTGGTGGTGATGTTCTCATGGTAAGTTCATTCCTTGGCAAGATTCATAGACAATAATTTACCCTTGTTAGTGTCAGCATTCAGATGTTTCCCTAATTTCTGGAACATTCACATCACAAATTGAGTGCATATCATGTTGGTCATTTTAGATATTGTACTGTCTAGCCCTTTGTGATGTCACTGAAGGAATGATTATTGCTATTTTTAGTGTTAAAATAATTCCCACACACTCATTGCACTGGTTAACCCATTGAGGACGAGTCCCGAGTATACTCGAGCAAGTGTCTATATATATGCTCTCCAACTGAGATTTTATATCTGTTTGCGACTGGAAACTAAAAAATCTCATTTATTGTCTCCTGTAGTCAATGATGTCAGCAAGTACCCGGTTATACACAATTAGATCTCTGTGTGAGTTCACTACACCAACATTGTAACATTGTGACAGAAAGATAGCCCTCAGTTGCCTACTATGTGTGGTTCTCAATGTTTACCTATCTAAACTTTTTGTGAACATTTCTTGAAATCTTACCCATGCTTGCTTTCTATGCAGGCTGCTGAAACAGGAAGTGGAAAGACTGGGGTAAGTCATTTTTTCCCCCTGTATGTCAGTTGTGTTTTGGAATATGGATTTGTGTTGAGTAAGTATAGCTCTTACCAAACAGACACAAAGATACTCCCGAGGACAAAACAGAATAGGGCAAACATTATCTTCTGTGCTTGATTCAACAATTTTATGTAGTTTTTTTCTGATCTTTAATAGTTGTGACAGAGGAGGCAAAATGCAAGAAAATAACATGTATTTGAATATTTGGATACACCAGGGTAAATATGTAGAGTAAAGCCACTTTTTTTTTTTTTTTTTGAGTGTCTGTCTGTGTGATCCAGCCAGTTTTTTTTTCTTGTCTCAATTTTGTTTCCATGGCTCACCTGAAATGTGTGAGAATTTGATATCCTTTTTTTTTTCTTCCATAGAGGATGCATTTTTTCCTAGCATAGGAAAAGAAAAGATTTGCTACTTACAAATGTAAATGTTCATACCCACTATGAGGAAAGGCAATAATTTGTTTTTTTCAATTTATTTGTTGAGATTTTCCTATTTTTCCCTCTGCTTGTAGGCCTTCTGCCTTCCTGTCATCCAGATTGTTCATGAGACGCTGCGAGACAAGGCGGAGGGCAAGATGGAGGAATCGGCAGCAGCGGTCAGCATCGGTGAGATGGAATACATAATGTACTGTAAAAGATGATATATTCGCGGCATGAAATGTTTGCAAATTGGAGCCGATGGCCTTTTTCATGGCATGAAATTTTCGCGAATTGCCAGTTGCGTTCAATGCATATAGTGTAGATTTTGCGTGCATTTTAATTTCGCGAATCTTGGCGCTCATAAAATTCGCGAAATTAAAATGCATGTGAACATTCCTCTTTTTACAGTACACACTCGGAACATGTAATATAGAATTGGTAGTGAGAATCCTGTGATCTCATTGGTTGGGAGCTACGTGCTGATTTTTTCCTGGCCGCACGCTGAGTCACAGTGGTAAGCATGTTTATCGCGCACTTGTAGCAAGAGTATGCACACTTGTAGCAAATGTTCGCACACTAAGTACAATTGTAAGCCTTCGCTCACTCAGTACGAGACGCCTATTCGCTAAAAATCATGCATCCAGTATTTTTTTCCTTGCATGGTTTTGAAGTACTGGATGCATGATTTTTTGGCTCTCGTCTATGACAAGCCAAAAGGAGATGCATCCAGTAAATTTGCTATTGGGTAAAATGATAGAAAAATGGATTTTTGGCAAGAAAATTACCCATTCTATAACACAGATGACGCACATGTCTTTTTGGTCGGAATAATGTGCATGTGGTAACAATGTAATTTAGCCTTAACCCCACTCGGCTTTGCCTGGTGGGTTAAACATTCCATAATTACGTTATGCACACAGTTCAGACTGAAGCACTCAGACCTGTGTGTCATTTGCATACTGTATATGCCATATATTTACGTAGTTGCAAATTTTTTCGTTAATCTGGACTTCCTGACAATTTCATGTGTTTCTCTCTTCTTCCTTGGACACAGATTCCCCAGTCTGGAAGATGAATGTCTATGACAGAGGGGATGCCATGGGTAAGACATTTTTACCATAATTGCAAGAGCCATCAGGAAATCAAATTCGGGGTTAAAGGGGGCATTACCTATCGTTGCTTGGGCAACAAGACCTCATATCTACAAAATAACAAATGTTCAGGAGAGCAACAACAAAAAAAAAAAATAACAACCAAAGCACTGAATCAAATGGGATAGCCTTTCCTTGACATGCCATACTTACTTCAATGTTGGGGTGAGACAGCTGGGATTTTGCCAGGACATCACTTAACTGATTATATGACCGTTAATCCTAAAAAGTTATTTTCACCAATTTTGAGATACAAGGTCTTGTCACACCAGCTACCCAATACAAGCTACTAATGTACTGTAAAAGTGGTTATTTACGTACGAGTACTTTTTTTCCCCTTGGCTGGGTAAGATGAATTCTGCATGTTTTTAATTCCGTAGAATCAAGACATTTATAAGTGGAACATATGACATGCAAAAATATTTGCATGTTTTTATATTCGCGCTGGTTTCTGGTCCTGCGAAATGGCCACAAATTTTCAAACCGCCAAAATTACCACTTGTACAGTATGATGGAAATTGTTGGCATTGTGAAATTTCTTAAAGGAATATTAGTGGCACATCATGCTGAAATTGATTTTGTAGTCATCTCTTACAATGGTTCCTATTGGGATTACTACGGCAAACTTTGAATAGATATAAAAGAGTTCCCAGTGTCAAAGGAAAGGTATACCGGTAATTCTATCTAGTGTGTGTGGATGAACAGTACTGCAAGTTGGTGTGCCTTTCAGTGGAGCAATATTTGGTGACAACGTATCCCTACAAGATGAGGTCAAGGTTTCTACCAATCTTTAGTAATTGTGCTGGCAAGCTTTTGTCTACTTGGCCTGAGGCAGTCTATGTCATAAGGAGTGGATGAAATCTCGCAAGCACAATTACTAAAGGTTGGTAAAAGCCTTTTAAACCTCCTATTGTATAATCATCCACATCTGTTGGAAAGTTTTATGTATCAATGTGTCCATTTATAATGAGTAGGGCCCCATTTTATCAAAAGATATAATCAATTATAAATTTCCTTACCACACAGGTTGCCATAGACTTATGATAGAAATCAACTATATAATCAATTATAACTCTTCATAAAACAGTGTCCATTGTCAATTCTTGCTACTGAGTATGTTCTAAAAGCTCATATCATACTACTGATCCAAGTGAGCTAGATGTAATTCCAGTATGCATGTACATGCAGATAATTGTCTAATTACTAGTATATCAATAGTTGTTTAGTCATTTATTTGATTTGGGACTTTTTGGGGGGGGGGGGGAGGGGAGGGAGATTGGGTTCGATGACTGTACATTGTCTTCATTCTGTATTTCTCAATTTCTACTGTGTCCAGCAATTGACAAGGAGGGTTTACTGTGCCAAAGCCGAGAGATGCAGTCATGGCATGGGACACGGTGCAACAAGGGGGTCACTGGAAAGGGTAAGGTCCTGAAATTGCACCACTGTCCACTTCAGCAGATACAGGGGAGTGTGCACTGAAATGTATTTGTATTTAAGCGCAACACTTCTTTATTTGTGTGTGTGTATGTGTGTATGTGTGTATGTGTGTGTATGTTTGCGCATTATATTAGCAGAATACATCAATGAAGTTTGAGAACATTCCAATAATCGGTATAAAAGTTATTTATTTTTGAGAACGCAACAACAATTTATGATGCCACAACAGAACTACAAAATGGAAACCTGCAAAATTTTATATTTATAGCTATGAGAGAGCAACTGACTAATCTCTTTCAGAAAGCAGTGGAATGTTATTACCTGTATAATTTTCTTTATATCATTTTTCTGCAGTGATGTCATGAACTGTCGCACTCTTCTCATCCAGCGATAGCAGCACTTTAACTTTTGAGGGGATTATCAGATTTGCCTCAAACTTCACTGATGTGTTCTACTAATATTGCTTTTAATCACATAGTCAACATGTTTTATACAATTTCAACATCATTTTTCATATGGTGGTCAAGGAAGGATTAAATCTCACTACATTGACATCTTTTTGTTGACCAGGAAAATACTACTACGAGGCTACTGTGACAGATGAAGGACTGTGCAGGGTCGGCTGGGCCACGGAAAAAGCTGATCTCAACTTAGGTGAGTACTTTGGTGACTTTTAAATGTGTCTTCTTGTTCACGCTGAAAGATAATCCTTCACACACACAGAGAAACTCCTACACAAACCTGTAAAGTATATATGTGTTAACTGGCCAAATTTGCTATGTGGTAACAAGCTGTGACCATTCCCTATGAAATCCTCTTGCATCATATTCTTCCAGGTAGTAGCAGTCACTTTTCACTCTGGAGTGGGGTTCAAGTTTTGCACTCCGAAATCAGATGAAAGCTTATGAATTCCTGTGTAAATATTTCTTTGAAACACATTTTGTGTTTGGTTCCTGTATTATGTGTTTTATGTCATTCACTTTGTGTCCATAATAAAACGCTGACATGAATAGTAGTCATGTCACTCAAACAAATGCTTCCTTTTGTTGCAACATAGTTGCCCGCTGTGCCACCTACAACATAGCAAATGGGAATATTGTCAGACATTGTTTGTCCTGGCACTTCGCAAGAGGAGCAGAATGCACCTTACTGACGCCATGATACCTAAGCTCACCATGTCTGACTGATCTTGATCAAGTGGCCACCTGTCAGGAGCTTTCAATTTTGCCATCTCTCTGGATGGCCTTTGTGGACAGGTTTGATATCTCGCCTGCGAAACAAATGTTGCATTGATTTTAGAAGAACAAAACTGCTAAAGGAACCATTTTGACTTCGTCCTTATCGCCACAAGCCAATGAACTGTTTCCTTTGCCGTGTATTTGCTGTTTGCTGTCTTGTTGTTTTATTTTTGCCAATCATGTCCCTCTTAATTGTTTTGATATTTGCAGGCACTGACAAGTTTGGCTTTGGCTTTGGAGGCACCGGCAAGAAATCATTTGGTCGTCAGTTTGATGATTACGGAGAGGTAGGCACCTCAACTCATTCTCTTTCATCGTTACGTATTAACCAGTTTGTCATTCATGTCATTTTGTCTGTTTTCAATTATTTGAATCTTAAATTTCACTGCGCAATGAATCATCTTTAATACATTTCTCTTCAGAATGAATCCTGCTTCACACATCGACACAATGGCTTGCACGTCTGTTTTGCTGTTTTTCTATCTTTGGTGGCATTTCCTCGTTTTATCTCTTTTTTTATCATTGGAAGTGTGTTACAACACGTGAATTTTGTTGTGATATAAGTAATTGCTAAAAGTATTACATATGTGACAATGATTTGAGACAATGGAATTTGTTTCAGCAGAATTTGGAGTTGGTCACAGTAGTGAAAGCTGATAATATTTAATCTATTGTCATTTTCACATATCATACGATACGAACTAGAAGATTTTTGCCACATATGGTCTGCCATTGAATTTGATTAAAAATGGTAGTAAAATGTTAAAAGTTATGCAAGTTTCTATCTTATTTTCTCTTTTTATATTTCACAGGCATTTGGCAAGGACGACACAATTGGCTGTTATTTGGATCTAAACAAAGCAGAAATATCCTTCTCCAAAAATGGTAAAGACTCTTTATCTTTCTTTTGTCGCATTGGAATAATCCCAATGAATTAATTCTCTTGGGTCAATGAACTAACTGTTCACTGGACACCTAATTCTCTCTTTCCTATTTTCTTTTTTACAACTTAAACCAAATTAGTTTGCCTTCCATTGTAATCACAAACAATTCAGAATTATTACCTTTCTACAACAAAACTAAAATATGAGTGTGCACTTTTACCCCTCATGATTTCTTCTCCTTTCTGTCTTTAACCCGTTGAAGATGAGTCCCAAGTATATTCACCAAGTGTCTATGGGAAATGCATGTTGTAGCAAAATCAGCCTGTCCTCAACAGGTTAATGAAAGAATAGATTGATACATCTGTTTTCATAGTGGATTCTATATCAGTTTGGTCACATTATCTTGTCATAATATGTGACCCGCTACAACAAAAGGATCCTAAAGTCGCTGACGGGCGAGCCAAGCATGGCTCAGAAAAATGCTATTTTCAGGCCTTTCCTTTGATCATTTAGCTTCGAAATTTCGGCAGATGATAGAAGATTTAGACTACAAAATTATGTTAGAAACAAAAATCCGAACGTTTTGACAGAATTTGGTGATATGACTTCAAACTCGATTTTCTCGGCTCACCCATCAGCGACTTTAGGATCCTTTTGTTGTAGCGGGTCACAATATTATTGTATGTGTACAGCCATGATGGAATGCAGTGCACATGAGAATGCAAAGCATCGGTCTCATATAGAAGAGGAAATCTGTCTATGCTGAAAACCACAGACTTGGAAAGATTTGCCTTTTGATACTCTCTGAAGTTGCCCTTTACAGTTTATTTTAGATGAGTATTTCATCTGTGAATGCAATGCTGCACACTGGCACTGGTCCGACAGTCCTTGACTGGCAAAAAGTCACTGTCGGACCAGTACCTTTTTCAGGAATGGACCTGTAAAAAAATGGAAAAATAAACTGGGTACATACTGGTCCAACAGACAGGTTGGACTGGTAGAAAAATGGGTTATTGGGCTAAATACTGGTTAATGGTATGGTTAGAGTAAATATTAGGGTTAGGGTTAGGTTTAGGGTCAGGAGTTTGGGTTAGGGTTAGGATTAGGTTCAGGATTAGGATTAGGGCCAGGGGAAGGGTCCAGGGTAATTGCCCAGGGGCTAAGGGTCTGGGGTAATTGCCCAGGGGCTAATCGCCCTAGACCCAATAGAAACACCAAGAAGGAAAAAAAAAAGAGAGAAAAAAAAAAACACATACACAAACAAAACAACAACACGGCAACAAATAGATTATTGGAAACCTACCAGATTTGGGAATTTTTGATGCCTATTGGGATATATTCAACATATAAATATCTCTGTAAAGACTCCTTGGAACCTTTCTTAATGTATGAATTTTGCCAGCCCAGCTTGAGACACACAGCTGAAGAGTATAACTTTGGGGGGGGGGGGGGGGGGGGGGGGGGAGTAAAGGAAAATTTGTGATTCTACAGTAGTATTTTGTGCATGAGTACCCTCTTTTATGTTAGTCCATACCAGAGGAAGAAAGAATCTTTTTTTTTCTCTCTCTCTCCACTATGTAAATAGGACGGCACCTCGGACATGCTTTCACTATACCTGGCCACATGCTACAATACACATTCTATCCAGCAGTGGTATTGAAGGTAAGTCTATTACAAGAGTAGATTCCCCAATTCCTTGATGATGATGATGATGATGATTATAATTGTGATGATGATTGTGATGGCAATGATGATGATGGTAATGAAGATAGCAATGATAACGACAATGATTATCAATTGATGAAGATGATAATGATTATGATGACGAAGATGGTGACGATAAAGGTGATGATGATGTTGATGGTGATGATGATGAAAATGATAATGATGGTGATAATGATGAAGATAATGGTGATGAAGATGATAATGATGGTGATGAAGATAGCAATGATGACGACAATGATTGTCATGATAAGATGATAGTACATGGCGGGACGATGATGCTGAAGATGAAAATGAGACTTGTTTCATATTATTTGTTTGACTATACCTAAATGTCCTGTTTCACAGAGCAGTTTACAGCAAATACAACTTATGCAACTTAGAGTGATTGTTTTTTTAATCTTTTTTATGAGCAGTCACTTAGGTTCACATCTGGGTATTTATAGTACTATTTTTTCTGTCTTATCTGTTTGATTGTGTTATCTCACCTATCTGAATATCGTAACACAGCAAACAGATAATAGAAAGTGAATGTAACTTACTGACAAGACCAAGGTTTGTTTGTTTTTTTCTTTGTCCATCTTAGCTTTTATCTAATTTGTATATGACTGAATAGCCCTTTAATAGGATTGATGGAAAAGAGTAAAACAGTGTGCTGTATGGATCTTACTTACACATAAACTTGTGTGAATCTGCATGATACTGTAATCTTTCTTATCTTAATATCGTGGCCCAGCTATTAAAGAGTAACTTTGATTTGCTGACAAGACAAAGGATTCTTTGACATTGTACTTGGTATGAAATGTCATTAGATACTTGTATAGCATTAGAAAGTCCTTTGTGTATAGAGAGTGAAGCAGTTCAGTAGTAATCATGCTGCATGATTTTTTTTTTTAAATCTAAAATCTCTTTCTATGTTGTTGTTTGTTTGTTTTTTAACTTTTAAGTAGGAACTAGAAGTATGTAATTTATGGTGGGAAATACACCATGTTTACTACCTGTCAAGGTTGAATAGATTTGTGTCAGAAGTTGGATGAACATATTGGATATTGCTACATTACTATGATATCTTCTTATAATTCCTTTGATCCACAGAATGCTGAAATGAAGTTTAACTTTGGACGAACCCCGTTCAATTTTCCACCCACCGTAAGTTTGCATCTCAAGCTGCATGGACTAGTCCCTTCATCTGAAGTCAGCAATCTGTATTTTATTCTTTGGTACTCTTTCTGTTATAGTTTTGGTTGTGGTCTTGATAAAAGGTGGGTCTCCTCTTTTATAAGGACCACTTTGTGTTTAGATATCTCAGCCATCTTGAAACTAATTTTCATCAAATAAACTTTTAAGTTCCTCTGATAGTTGTAGTAGCTCTTTCATATTTATTATATCACAAAGAATGATAATAAGTATTAAGCCCCATCTCAAAGCAAAGTTATACCATCTCTTTAATTAATTATGCCAGGACCTTGTTGCCATTTTGTTTTCTTTCATTTGAAGATGGAGGATTTTTAAGATAGAAAAGATGATATTTTAGTAATGTCTGGAGTCTGGTGATTACAAATGAATTTCAGTGTTTAGATTCATAGTCTTCGTGTCAGGGATGTTTTGTTCTTTTCATTTTTGTTTGGTCCATTTGTCAATAATCAGTTTGTATGTATTGTTTATTTTGGGTGTGTGTTCCTTTGCGTGAGCAGTTTTGTGCAAGGGGGCTGTTGAGTGGTTTTTCATGTACCAATTACATACCATGAGTAGCTGTGAAAAAAAAAAAGTTAGCAAAGAAAGAAAACAACAAGTTGGAAATATGCTGATGCCACATTGTTAATTCATTTCTCTTATTGTTCTTCTCACAGGGTGGCTATATTTCTTTATGTGAAGCTCCCACAGACTTCACAATCACCTCTCCAAACAAAGGTAAGCAAATGTGGCGCCATATTTCTCATTCTCATTACGCCTCCACCCGAAGGGTGCCGGAGGCATTATGTTTTCGGGTTGTCCGTCCGTACGTACGTACGTCTGTACGTACGTCCGTACTTTTTCATGCGATAACTTGAGTAATATTGAGTGGAATTTTACCAAACTTTGTCCAGGTATAAAGTATGATGGGGCAATTACTTGATTAGATTTTGGGTGAAATCGGCTGTGGTCAAAGGTCAAGGTCAGATCATGAAATTGTATCCGTTTAAGCGATAACTCAAGACTGGAGGAAGCAAATTTCACCAAACTTCGTTCAAGGATGACATATGATGGGGCAATTACTTGATAGTTTTTTTTAGTGAAATCAGCCAGAGGTCAAAGGTCAAAAGTCAAGGTCAAATCCTAAAATCTATCTTCTTTATGCAATAATTCAATACTGGATGAAACAAATTTCACCAAACTTGGTCCAACGATGACATTTGATATAGCAATTAAATAAGTAGTTTTTGAATGAAATCAGCAAGAGGTCAAAAGGTCAAGGTCACTTGCTCAACATTTCACTATTTGTCCCATATCTATGTAATGCCAGAAGGTATTTTCTTGAAACTTAGTGTATACGTGTACTACCAAATAAAGATTTTCCAGAGAGAGTTTCAGGTCATGAGGTCAAAGGTCAAAAGGTCAAAGGTCAGATGAAAATGTTAAAATTTAACTTTTTTCTCCATATCTCGCAAATGGTTCAAGGTATCTTCATGGAACTTGGTACATATACATGTACTGACAGGCAGGGATTATCGAGGGAATTTAGGGGTCATGGTTCAAAGGTCAAGGTCAACTCCTCAAAATTTCACTATTTCCTTCAGGAAAACCATGCATTATGGCGGAGGCATACCAGTCGCCATAGCGACATTTCTAGTGTTTCTAATATTTCATCCTCGTTTTGTTCCAAGTTTTGTGCCTTTTGAATGAACAATTGAGTCTCCTTGAAGTGTCATTTAACAAGTAATACAATCTTCTGTTTCTAGTTTTGCGCTCGGGTAAACCCAGTGAAAGCATAAGCTGCTGACATGATGGCAATATTAGAAATATCTTAAGTGACCATTGTCAAAATCGTTCCAATTTGTTGTTTTGCAGGTGCCTGAAGAATGACTCTTGTTGGTCAAATGAGGGCAGCATCATTGAAGCACAGTTGTTTATTACCAATCATTGCCAATTTTTTACTTTGTATTTCTGGTTGTGCATTCAGGTAGTGCCCAGAAAGGAGGTGCTAAGGATGCTCCCAATGCTCCAAAAGCCATCATCATAGAGGTAGGCTTGGAACTTCAAACCGTATTCCAGATGACTTTGCTAAATGGGGTCAAATCATGTAGACAAAGCAGAATGTAAAAGTATTATTAAAATCAGACGTAAGGAAGAACTTTATTGTTGTTGTTTTTTAAAGTGAAATGGAACATTAACAGTAGTCATAGTCACATTTTGCAAATAACATGAGGTGATTACAAGGTAGTAATTACTTCACTAGCCACCCAAAAACCCATACACATGTCTTTTAAGTAAAATTTTTGGATTTATGAAAGAGAAGAAATTGTGATCTTTGCATCAAAATATTGTACAGTTGGAATGAGATGATGGAAATGGATGTTGTAGTAGAAGTAGTAGTAGTAGTAGTAGTAGTAGTAGTAGTGGTAGTAGTAGTAGTAGTAGTAGTAGTAGTAGTAGAAGTAGTAATAGTAGTAGCAGTAGGAGCAACAGCAATATTAGTAGTAGTAATAGCAGCAGCAGTAGTGGTAGTATGGGTTGAAGTATCATTGTTGTTATTAATATTATTGCATAATACACATACTTTGCACTGAAATTCATCAGAACTTTATTCTATGTCTGAAACATTTTTTCTCTCTCAATTTCTTCCAGCCTTCTAGGGAACTGGCTGAGCAGGTATGTCAAGTGTAGATATGTGTGAGAGGATTGTTCTGCTTGTGTCAGTACACAGTGTAGTTTGTTATACTTTTACTTCAACGTGATTTTGACTCACCCTGTATTCTTCCTGTGTTGCATACCGGGGACCCTATTGTTCTTCATTTGTGTATTTATTTATTTATTTGCCATTTGTTTGTAGTTGACTGTTACAATTTAAATCATTGAATGAGAAACTCGGTGTAGAAGAACATAGTAGAAGAACATAGGGTTCTGAATTTAGGCAAACTAATGTCATTAATTGGGGAAAAATGATTTACTTGTAATGCCACTTTGATTTACTTATAAATGGGTATGATCATTGGTTGGGTGTTTGGTGTATTCTTATTTTCATAAATACTGTGAAGCAATATTTAAGATTCTCTTAACATGCTTTTGAGTAGACATTACAATAATTGTCACTTTTTTGTTTTCTTTCATAGACACTGAACCAAATTAAGCTGTTCAAGAAACACATGACAACACATTGTCCAAGGTAAGAGAGGCAATGGTAATAACATTCCATTTGTGAGGTACGCTTATATATATACTGTATACGCCGAATATTTCGCGAGGTTTTTATTTTTGCAAATTTCGCGAGTCGGGTGCAAATTCGCGAAATTAAAGACACGCGAAAATATTGACTCTGATCCCGATGTTATATGTGACGTACGCGTGTACACTTCTCCGTTCAGTACAGGACTCCAGCGATCGCGAATTTAACCACTTGCGAAATCGTCGGGAATTCCCGATTCGTGAAAATTTAGACTCGCGAATATATTTTCTGTCAAGGCACCCTTGGCCTCATTTTAAACAAAGGAGGTAACAAGTGAGCAATGATGTCAAAGACAGCACATTAGTACTTGCATATCTTGTAGAGATTTAGCAAAGATAGTCTATAGGCGCGGTCAGACTGGCAAAAGATCGAGAAGTTTAAGATCGCGAAGTTTGGGCCATTCGTATTTGCGCAAGAAAGAGTGTGCCGTCCGATGGCTAGTGATTGTGATTTAACAATGCACATCTGAACATGACAATGGCCTCGCGCTTCGGAGACAACGCCCGCAAACAGATCGAGAAGTTTCGCGAGAAGTTTCGCAGGAAGTTTGCGGTCACACTGGCAAAACTTCGAGATCTTAAAGATCGCGATCTTAAACTTCGCGATCTTTTGCCAGTCTGACCGCGCCTTCTGGAGAAAAAAAAAAAATAATATCAAGTGTTTCCAACACTGCTGATCGCAACTTCATTATGGTGACTAACTGTGACTGTGCCACTCATTCGCCTTTCATGAAAAAAAAAAAAATGTTTGCCATTTCTGCACTAAATTCAAGAATCTGTATAGATCTCATATCTGTTGACATCCGAGGTGTTGTATAAAACATATAGTGTATGCTCTGTACATTTGCAATGGAACAAGGTATTGTACCAGGTGAAAGATGATGCGCCTCTATTTTTCACCTCATGCAAAATCTTGTGCAATATCATTGCACCCTGCAACCATTCATTATCTGTATAAGATCCCCTTATCATGTTCTTTTTCTCCCTCCCCCCCCCCCTTTTTCCCTTCTGATTTTTTCCTTCCCTCTCTCACTTTAAATGATGTGATACACCCATTTCCTTTTCCATACCAGGGAACTGTTGATCATGGGTGGTCAGTCAGCCAAGGATCAGGTGGATGCCCTGTACAGAGGGGTGAGTGTAGGGAGTAGCACCCAATAGTCCACCGTTTATATAGAGCACCACAGAACAGTCACAAGTCACAGTACTCACAGCCGCCATGGCAGCAGCTTGGCAACGACTCTCATTTGCAGGAATTTTGATTGCTGCTGCAGTTTTAGTGATTTTTCTAACTCAATTTTAATAGTGATCCATATATTGCCATGCATAATTTACTATGTAACAACATGTCTAGTGGATAAAAGTAATAATACCAAAAATTTTATATCCAGTTTGCTGGTTTTGTATTTTCTTGTTTGTTTGCCATGTATTTCAAACTGTATTTCCACTATCACAAGGAGCTCTGAAATGCGTCTCATAACTTCTGTTACTGTTGTTTGCATAAGTATGATCTTGCAGTGCTTATGCCACAGCCTGCATGACAAATGGTTTTGAAATTCCAATTTTGTCTATTTTCACAACAGGTGGATATCGTAGTCGCCACTCCTGGCCGAATCGATGACCTGATGAGCACAGGAAAGCTACTCCTCACACAAGTATGACTCTACTCCTTTAAATTGATAAAAGCCTTTGCCTCAACTGCATGTGATTAAAACACTCAAAAGATAATGATTTTCACTTCCTGCTGTATTGATATTTTTAATGTCTTAGTGTACGTTAAAGTACTATCCATGCCAGATACAATATTGCATAAAGGAAAGAGTAAATTCTGTGTTTATATTTAATGGAGTAGGGAGTAGAAAATGGTGGCATTGTGTCATAATTCTATTAAAGTGTACCTTCCCCTATACATACATGTACATGCTTGCGCACTCTTGAACGATGAGGTTTGAAAGCATTATGATGGTCTTGCTAGGATAAAGTTTGATTTAATGATCAATCCCCTCCCCCCCCCCCCCCCCCAGATCTCGGCCGTGGATCACGCAGTCGCCCTGAAAATTGGCACATATACAGTGTATTACTTGTCGCGTGATCTACCAAACTACAAAAGAAAAAATTGAATTTTTCCATTTTTTATATTTTGTATTAATTAGTATGCATGAAATCATGAATTTTGCTCTAATTCAGAAAATAACGCTAATGGCATTCTAATTTTTAGTGACCTTATTCCTTGTAGCATTCCTAATAATGTATTTGACAAAAAATCTGGTATCGATGTTAATTTCTTATGTATTTCTTTGTTTTTTACCTTTTTTTCGTTTTTTTCCACAAAACTTATTACAGAACCTATTTTAAGCAAAATTATGCTAGAATTAATTGATTTCAGCCATTGAAAGTGAAAATAATCATATCTTTTTGAATAAGGTGAGAAAACTCTATGTGCGTAGACTTTGTACACAAACATCACATTTTTGAGCTGACAAGCATGTATAAAAGGTTATGCAGTGTAGTAGTGGTATGTCCGATTTTCGCAAAAATGGTGTAATAAGATGTGCAAGACTTGAAAGTAAAAAGTCAGTGAGCAGCGCGGCCAAAAAAAATTGCGTGGCAGAATGGTCGCGGAAAATGTCGAGGGGGGTTGATTCATTCCCCCCCCCCCCCCTCCACGCCCTTTTAGGGTTAAAGTCAATTATCTTTTCAGTGGCATTACAAATGAGGGAATTAACATTACCATAAAAAACAAATATTTTTTTCTCAGTATAGCTTTGTAATATTAACCTAATTTTTTCAATCCTAGTCTGATGTTATACACCATGTTTTTCAGAATGTGCAATACTCTTTGTTGTTACTGGAGAGGTGTTTTACTGCTATCTTGAAATGTTCATGGCCCAAGAGCATGGGAAGAAAAAAATTGGTGACAAAATGTGATTGATACAGACTTTGTTACTTCAGTTTTCAAGCTTCTTTACAATTTCTGATTTCTTTGCAGGTGCGATTCTTCATCCTGGATGAAGCGGTGAGTCTACAGTGTCAACATTACTCTTCATGTAAATGCTGGAGAAAGAGAGACATTTTTACCTCCGCCTAGGAAGGAGGAGGTTAAGTGATCATCGGCTTTGGTTTGTCGGCAAAACAACTCAAAAAGTTGTGTACGAATTAGAATGAAACTTGCATAAAAGGTCAAAATTGACACAAGGAACACCTCATTCAATTTTGGTAGTGACCAGGCATTTCTATGGATTTTTGAAGGATTTTTCATCTTTCAGCATATAAGGTCAACGAACTTGGGGATCAAGCTGCGCGTATACTTGAGGTTTACATACGCACACTACTAAACCGAGCGCTCTGCTCTGGCAAGGCGCTGTGCAATGATGTAACAGTAGGCTTCTATTTTGGGGGAAATTGCATGCGTGTATGAGTGGAAATGAGTTGCTGGCGAAGTGGAGGTCTGTGCTCGCCAAGTGCTTTTTTACTTGGCATGTATTTTTGATATGTGTGTGTTGGCTATAGAAATGTTATCTCAATACAAGTACAGGCTGTACCTTGGTATATGTGACAAATTGTTGAAGAGTGATTGTTGCAAAACCCTGCCTGTAAAAACTTTCACCCAGTTTGCTTCATTATTTTTATGATTTATCAGGGCTCTTCTTTACTGTATCCACCTCACAGGATGGTCTGCTATCAGCTGGATATGGTCAGCAGATAAGTCGCATGTGGGAGCAGATTCCTAAGATTACTAATGATGGCAAGAGGCTTCAGGTAAAAATTAACTTGTTGACCTTGACTATGACCCGACATCACAAGCATATGTTGTTTGTTATACTCTTTTCTCATGCACAGTGTTTAGAGGTTCTCAGATACAAGGATGAAACAGAATATGCAAGAAGTAGAATTATTAGAGATGTATACAATATTGTAGTGGACCTATATTTATATATTATTATTATTATTATTATTATTACTATTATTTATAATGCGCTTTTCCCACAAGGCCCAAAGCGCTTACAATCAATTCAAAACATGTACGACAGTATGTGTAATTGGATAAATGTTATATATACAGCTACGAACTAGTTGCTACTGAAAAGATGTGTTTTCAAGGCTTTTTTGAACACACTGACTGATGGAGACTGTCTAACGGTAAGTGGTAAATTGTTCCAGTGCTTTGAAGCAGACACAGTAAATGTCCTATCACTGGCTAAGGTGCGAGTAACAGAGTATGTGAGACGAAGCGGATCACTAGATGACCTCAAATTTCTAGTAGGTGTATATAAAGTCAAACAGGCGTCTAAATATTTCGGAGCTTGATCGTTAAGGATTTTATAAACAAACAAAACTAATTTGAAAATTATCCGTTGCTTCAAAGGAAGCCAGTGCAACGACTTCAGAAGTGGCTGAGATGGGTAGTCCCTAGAAACCTGAAACACTAATCGGGCTGCCCAATTTTGAAGTCGCTGCACACGATCCAGATGAGTTGAAGGAATGGAAGAGAGAAGCCCGTTACAATAATCTATACGGGATAGAACTAAAGAACGCACTGCGTTATGACATGCAGATTGATCAATAAATCTCCTGATCCTAGCAATATTTCTTAAATAAAACGTAACAGTACTACAAATTTGAGAAATATGTTGAGACATTGACATTCGACGATCAAAAATAACACCAAGATTTCTTATTGTTTCTGAGGGGCTAATTAGTGTGCAACCAACATTGAGCTGAATGTTTGAAAGACCGCGCAGATTGTGGGCTGAAGCTGCTACAAAAAACTCAGTCTTCGAATCATTCAGTTTCAACTTATTTGCTACCATCCATTTCTTAATATCTAAAATACACATTTGAAGTTTAGTGATGGCATTAAAAGAAGCTCCTGGAGTCTTCGGGTCATAAGAAATATATAACTGTATATCATCAGCATAAAGATGGTAATTAACATCATAATGTTGGGCTATCTCGCCAACTGGAAGAGTATAAATTGAGTATCCTATGGGTCCTACAATTGATCCCTGGGGAAGTCCAAACTCCAACACAGTGGGGTTTGACAAATTACCGGCAATGTCAACTTGAGAAGACCATCCCAAAAGGTATGACTGAAACCAGGACAAAACTGTTGACCTAACACCTGTTCGTTTATATAAACGGGAAAGAAAAATTTGATGATCAATCGTGTCAAATGCGGCTGACAGATCTAAAAGAACAGCAAAAACAACCTTGTTTGAATCAATGGCAAACATAATATCATTTTTCACTTTTACTAAAGCTGACTCAGTACTGTGCCGAGACCTGTAAGCAGATTGAAAAGAATCAAAAAGATTGTTAGACTCAATGTGATGAACTAACTGTTTACAAACTGCTTTCTCAATAAGTTTACCTAGAAATGTTAAATTTGACACTGGTCTATAATTCTTAAGTTCGTTTTGGTCCAGGCTGGGTTTCTTCAAAAGTGGTTTTACTATTGCCGAGTGTGCTCCTTTGGGAAAAACACCTGTGGAAAGAGATTGATTGACTATGTTTGTAAGCAATGGTAATACATGATTGAGGTTCTCTTTCAGGAGCCATGTTGGAATGGGATCAAGTTGACAAGATTTAGTAGCAGATGACATAATGATTCTGGATAAATCTGATTGTGTAAGCAACTGAAAATTCTCAAAAAGAGGAATATTTACGTTTACAGTATCACAAAACTGGTTTACAGTGATTCTGTTGCACGCATCTACTTCATCTCTAATTTTTCTTATCTTTCCGACAAAAAACAAAGAAAATTGATTCGCTAATATGGATGCAGAATCATACAAAGGGAGATAACTTGCTTTCTTATTCAAAAGTGAGTGGATAATGCGATATACCTCCTTGACAGTGCATGAACTCAACTTGTCTTTCAAAAATTTCTCTTTAGAGACATTAATAACCCGACATACATCTTTATTTGCTGCAATGAACAGTTTACGATCTGAATCAAGTCTTGTTTTGCGCCATTTTCGTTCTGCTTTACGACGAAGTTGGCGAGCTACAAGTGTGGACTCATTAAACCAAGGCATACGTGATTTCAAAGGACGAGATTTTGTCTCAGATGGAGCATAGGTATCGAGTACCTTAGTAACTCCAGAAACATACCAATCAAACAAAGACTCGCTATCTAATCCTGCGGGTTGAGACGACACTAATTCCTGCAAAGCATTAGCAAATTGAACTTTATCAATTTTGCGATAATTGCGTAATGAAGAAGTAATAGAAATTAACTCTGATTTCTGTTTAGCCAGTGAGAAACGGATCATATGATGATCAGAGATACATGTTTCAAATGTATTACAATCTGATATTACTAAATCATCTCGGGTAAAAACTAAATCTAAGGTGTGACCCAGATTATGAGTTGAAAGAAACTACTTTTCTTTTTATATCTTTTATAGTTTTACTATATACACTGTACATGTATTTGTTTTAAGCATGTCATGATAGATATAATTGCAATAGCAGAAAATGAACATTATTGATACTTGCACATGTTTCTTCTGTCCATCATTAGTGAAGGAAAGAGTTCCCTCCCCCATCGGTTTATGTAAATTTGCTGTTATTAAAGGCATGAAAACACAAGTTTTGACCTAAAATTTTTCATACAATCTAATAATTGGTAGTTATGTTGTGATGTCAATAAACAGAATACTTGTGTGTGTGTGTGTGATGGAGAGGGGGCTGATAGAAGTTTAACATCCTTTCCCCTTTCCATTGAAGATGGTGATCTGTTCAGCCACACTCCATTCATTTGATGTCAAGAAGCTTGCAGTAAGTGGTCAACAATCTTCTGACGATCATACCTACACTGTATATGAATTCAGCAAAATTGCCTGTCTGCTATTGAACTGTGATCCAATGTGATGATATGTGTCAGAGCATTTTTAACAGATTGGTGGTTGAGACTGAGTTGTTTGCTGGTCATGCATGAAGATATAATAAATCAGTTTATCCATGACAAGTTGCACTGCATAATATGCACCTGTCAGACTGACTAGTTATGTAAATTGTCTGTCATTAGTAAGACTCTCTATAATTACCTCCGCCAAGGGAG
Organism: Diadema setosum; assembly: GCA_033980235.1. Lineage (NCBI taxonomy): Eukaryota > Metazoa > Echinodermata > Echinoidea > Diadematoida > Diadematidae > Diadema > Diadema setosum. The sequence continues at coordinate 11,120,416 of CM067066.1, forward strand.
GAGGTTATGTTTTCATTACATGGTTTGTTTGTTTGTCCGTGCGCAAAATAACTCAAAAAGTAGTGAACGGATTTTGATGAAACTTACAGGAAAGGTTCAGAATGACACAAGTAACAAATCTTTATCCTTCTTGATTAAATGATTAAATTTTGGTAGTGATCCAAGATTTTTTTTTTTTTTATTTATGAAGGATTTTTGATATTTTGACAGGTAGGGTCAATGAACTTGGAGTTCAAGCTGCGCATTTTTTAGGTTTCCAAATGCACACTATAGTGCGTGCTCTAGTTTCTGCTAGGGCAAGGCGCCGCCGCGCAGCTGAGGGCTTAAAGATAATAAAAAGTTTTGGTACCTCAAAAGTTTCCCTGAATTTCTGTGTTTCAGGTTAAAGTATCTATCATATAACTAACACTGTGAGACTTACTCGCCCCAAAGTGCTCTCATTTCTCAGTAATCATGCAATTAACTGCGACCAGCAGCCCCATACGCATAGCGTAATGGGGCTTCGCATTGTAGCATTCAGGATCATGACAGATTTAGTATGGCGCGTAAATATCAACTGAAAATTAAAAAAAAAATCTTCAATTTGAAGACTTACCAATTAAGTTGAAGTCTTGAAAACAGGCTTCGGGCAACGTTTGGTTCTGCCAATAGTCCCTTTCAGTTCGAATTGATGACTGAATGTGACTCTGTCGATAGGACCTTGGGAGAGCTACATACACTGATTACTACGACCAGCGCATACACACACATCACATGCGAACAAATTTCAAATCCATGAACGGATAAGATGTTTGTGTGCGCATGCGCTGGCCGTCAATTCAGTGTAGCTCTCCCAAGGTTCTCTCGACCGAGTCACATTCAGTCATCAATTCGCACAGAAAGGGACTATTGGCAAAACCAAACGTTGCCCAAAGCCTGTTTTCAATACTTCAACTTCACTGGTAAGTCTTCAAATTGAAGAAATTTTTGGATTTTAAGTTGATATTTACCCGCGATACTAAATCTGTCATGATCCTGTAAGCTACAATGCGAAGCCCCAGTTAGCTATGCGTATGGGGCTGCTGGTCGCAGTTAGCTACACAGTATGCGTATGGGGCTGCACGCTGCTGGTCGCAGTTATCTCGCACAATACGTGTACTACCTCGCCGCCGCCGTACGGCGGCGGCTCTGGTACGAAACCATTATTGAATGATTACTAAGACATGAGAGCACTTTGGGGCGAGTAAGTCTCACAGTGTTAGTTATATGAAATGTACTTTAACCTGAAACACAAACTAAGACAAGGAAATTCAGGGAAACTTTTGAGGTAATACCAAAACTTTATATTATCTTTAACCCTATTCTAACTGGGCTATTTGAGACCAAGTTTTTACGGGGGGGGTCAATTTGACCCCCCCCCCCTTCAAATCTCGGCCGCCGATTGCGCGATCGCTGCAAAATTTTGCCTGAACATAGAGCCGGATGTCAACTACAAGATTACATGGTCATACAATAGAAAAATGTTGATTTCATAGTTTTTAATAAATTAATTATGCAAATTAACGCATGAAATCATATTTTCACCTATAACTCCATCAAAAAGACTGAAGGATTGCTAAATTTTTGTGTCAAAGTTCCTCAAGACACATCAAACAATTTTCTTGTAAAAAAATAGCGCAATCAAAATCAGATTCTTTTGTTTTTTATTGTTTTGTTAATTTCTTATGTATTTTATTGTTTTTTTCGATCTTTTGTTTTCTATTGTTTTTTTGCCAAAATTTGTTGGAGGCACTTTTTCAAGCTTATCTACATTAGAATTGATTTATTTCAATGGTTAAAAGTTGAAATAATCTAATTTATATCAATTAAACAAAAGAATACAGTTTGCATTGGAGTTGCACACGAAATCATGAATTTGAGCAGTTTTCAGGTTGACATGCATATGCAAAACATTGCGTAACTTCAGAACGGTGTACCCGGACATCGCAAATTTGGTCCCAAAATATGTGGAAGACTTCAGTGAAAAAAGTCATGAAACGACGCAGCAAAATCTTTGCGCGTTGCGGAATCGTGACACGAAACGGCGAGGGGGGTCAGTTTGACCCCCCTCCAGTTAGAATAGGGTTAAGACGTAACAAAGACTTCTATATTGGGAAATCGGGCGATTTTTCAGCATGTGTACCTATGGGTGGAAATCACTGATTTCTATATGGAAGAGCCAAAAGAGCTTTTCCCCAGTGGTGGAAAGGAGAAAAATCTCTTTGGGAAGAGCAAGATCATGGGTGGAAGGTAACTGCTTGGCGGAGGTCTGTGCCCTCAGAGTGCTTTTCTAGTTCATTTATACTTTTTGAACTACAATCAAATCTCCTTTGCAACCATTAGGCTAAAATATCACTAAATCAATTTATTGTTGATATGCAGTGTTGAATTTAGCAGTTTGTTGCGTGAATTTGTTCTCAATGCTCAAAAGTTGTAGATATGAGCTAAAATTTGTTGTCTTCAGCTCCTGTTCAATCCTTGAGTGCTTGTACAGTAAGAAACAAAATTATTGTTCTTCCCCCTTTTCTCTTCATCTCATTTCTTACAGGAGAAAATTATGCACTTCCCAACCTGGATTGATTTGAAGGGCCAGGACAGTGTTCCTGAGACTGTGCACCATGTGGTCAGTGTTCCAGTCACACATAGCCACAACTCTACCATACCCCTGCAACACCCATGCCACATCTCCACCACACCTACAACATTACACACCACACCATTGCACACCACACCATTGCCCACACCATTGCCACACCCATTGCCACACCCATGCTACACCTACAACACATGTGTACTTCTAAACCATGCCGTCGCCACATAAGGCAATGTGATATCAGTTATAGTAATTTAATAATGCGAGATGGCTTTAATATTTCACCAACATCAGGTTATATGCATCCTGCAAGGACAACATGTTATGATATCTTAGTCATAGTCAGTCAAACATGACCAGGGAAAATTCTCAAGACTCAAGCACAGTTTTGGTTACATCTCTGTCTCCTTGAAGTTACCATTTAAATTTTTGATGCTGTACAGAAAAGTGTTGGTGCAATCTAAGTGTAAATGCTGATCAGAACATGAAGTTAAATTACTTCATCCATAAATGCTGTTCCGGGATTAACAATCGCAATGATACTCATATTGAAATTATCATTATCACTTTCATTGCTATAAGCAAAGACAAATGAAATAAGAAAATCAGGGGATTTTTTAAAATGTCCTCCATAATTCATTTTGAGTACAGACTTCGAACAGTCAGAAACAACTTAATTATCATGCAGAGTGTGTTCAGGAGCATGATAAACACAAAAGACACAGACATTTATTATTTGCTTTTGACATGATCACACACAAACCACAAGTATCTGTATGTCACATGATGATTCATAGATGTATTGTAAGACAATACTGCAGAGGAGTGAACCACATTGAGTATTCTTGTTGTGTCTATTGTTTTTGGTTGCAAAAAAATACTTGCTGACATACGCATGGTAATTGATACTTGATACAGGATTTCCCCAGTTGGGACAAAGAAATTGTTTTGACATAGGCAGTGCGCCGACTTGTGAACGTCAGTTTACACAAAGGATTTCATACACAACATAAAGTCAAAATCGTTTTTTTCCTTGGCATTGGCAAGTGCAGTGTTGAATGTTACAAGGCTTACTCTAGGATGCCAGTTTTCAGGCAAAAGCCTGAATTCAGGCCCTGGCAGTTACAAAGGTTAGGCCTTTTTCATGTACAAAGGAGCTTCATGTAGATGTGTTTCAGACTCTCTCTGTGATTCAAACTGGCATCCTTGTTGACAGTACAACATGTTTATATGTGTCTCATTTTCAGTGTTTTCTATGTTGATTGTAGGTGTGTAGGGTGGATCCCAGAGAAGATACAACATGGCAGAGGAATGGTGGTAAGGTTCAGGTGAGTTCATGTCCTCAGTAGGTAGAAAATGAATAGATTCCTTTTTTTGTCATAAAGGCTTCATTGATTCCTAACCAGTGATTCCATTCATTCACTGACACAGTGATTGACTTACTTTGTTATGGTGGAACTCTCACCAAAAATTGATTTAATTGTCATTTTCTGATTCTTAAACATAAACTCTGTGTGCAAAATACATGTAGTTTTTAGCAATAATTTTAGTAATAAAGTAATTTTTCTTGTGACTTTGACATCCAGAATACAATGTCCCAAATTTCTTCCTAGTCACATGACTGAAATGTCATTTAGTTTCACTCTAGATGCTCTCTTGAATGATAAATGATATTGTTAGGAAATGTAACATTTGTAACTGATTGATCAACGTAATAGTAGCCATGACAAAAGAATTCATGGGCAAACATTGATTTAGGACAATTTACATCTACGTAGGGCAATTTGTCAATGCTATAAGGACTACAACAAGCTCTGGCTCTCGGGCGGAAGCTCGCTGGTGTTAATGAATTTAAGATCATTAGTTCCTGTCCGGTCATGAGGAGGGTGTAGGTTCAAATTCTGTTTGAGTATGTATGCCCATGTATTCTTTTGTCATGACTACTATTAGAAACACTGATTAATTCAGTGCTCATTTACATCAATGTAGGGCACTTTGTAAATCAGTTGCAATAAAAACAACTCGGTGGAAGAATTTCATCAGTTTGAACAATTTGACATTTAGTATTTAACAGTCTTATCTTTATTCAGATCGTCACGTTGGTTTGAAAGAAATGTATGACACACAATGTTTTGCATTTTCTCCATGCAGACTGATGGTGTTCATAAACAAGATCAAACCCGCTTGGGAAGCCATGACAGAGGTGAGTCATTCATCTTGCCTTACTTCAGTTGCCGCAATTCTATCTTTGCATGTTTCAAAAGCGCCCACTAGATACTTGTGTCTGCTTAGAACTGGTATGAATGTAGTCATGTTGAAAAGTTTGTGGATGCTCAGTTTAGCATTGCACAGCACACTGACAGTGAGGTTAGGATAAATTTGCTCTTCCTGTTCTAGTCGATCAAGTGGCTTAATTTGCCTGATTTAATACCATTCACTGTTTCTTGTCACATGGGGTAAAGCATGCCATATCAGAAGTATTTGTGTGTTTGTTAGAGACCTCTCCTCACTGGGTTTTCACTGGGAGGATAAAACTTCCACACATTGAGACCTGTATTTTGTGTCTGATGGCTGAATGTCAGAATGTCTGCCTGAGGGGCTGACATTGATTCATTCAAGTGTACGACACAGTGTGCATGGTTGATACCATTAGCTGACTATTGCTGGTCACCTGGGGCAAACCATGAGGGGTTGGCATCATTTGCCCGTTTTCTTGTGTGGGTGGGTAGGTGGACCACTGCAGTGGGTTGGCACCCTGCTCTTTGGAATGAAGTGGGATCTTTTAACATGCATGTGTCATGGCTAACACACACATGAGACCTCCATTTAATGTCCTATCCAAGGGACAGAGTGTAGGAGATGGAATGCTTATATACAATATTGTTCACACTGCACGTTGATAAAAACACTGCAAAATGTGCCCTGCTTCCAGTATAACATGGCATTTGTACCAACTGATCTGAGGGCTCTGTCACACAGCCCAAAAGTCGCGTAAACGCGTGAATCACGCAAGAAATTTGGTTGTGCGTGCTTTTCTGTCAAGAATTTTTGCTGATTTATCACCTATGAATTGCACAAGAACTACGGAAAGATCACACAAAAATCACTTACAAACCACTCACTTTCAGCGCGTAGGCACACAAAGGCCCCAAACAGGGTGATTGTGCGCGACAACTGAGGTCCACGGAAAACCACGCATAATCTGCGCATTATCACTAATGAACTGAGTATGAATTGCGCATGATTCGCACATGAATGCGATAGTGGCAACATTTTCGTGAACGATCACTGATATTCCACGCATATTTCGCGCATTGTCCGCGTAAGAACTACGCAAATTATGCAAAAATTACGTAAAACAGCGCAATACTGCGTAAACTCTTACGCAAAGCTGAGTTTTGAGCTGCTCAAAACCTGGAATCGCGTAAAACGCCGATCCGGCGCACATATACTGAAGCTGCTGCTACTGACTAAGCTGTAGAACGTCTCTCCCTGCATTTCCATCCATGCAGAGACACTGTCGGAGGGGGTGAAGATCCTGAAGATAGACTACATGGTCCAGGCCATCAAGGAGCACCGCATGGACCAAGCCATCATCTTCTGCCGAACCAAGATCGACTGCGACAACTGCGAGCAGTACCTGAAAAATATGGGAGGTGGTGAGTGCCTTCCCCACCTTGTGTACAGTACACTCCAGTTATAACAAAGTCTTATATGCACCAAAGTAAAAATTCAGGTTCCCAAATTATCATTAATATCTTTATATACTTTCGTCTGTTTAGCTACAGTCTGACCTCTCCTATCCGGCCTCCCATTATCTGGAGGTGATCTCGCCATGATTTTTTTTTTTTTTTCAATCTAATAGTCTCAGGGAAAAGGGGGACTTAACTCAAACAAAATTCCTACACAAACTCACATGAATTACATATTTTCCCAACATAATTTGCATACATTCATATCAAATTTTCATCTCAATAAATGCATTCACATCAAATTTTCATCTGAATAAATGCATTCAGACATTCACTACCCCCAAATCGCCGCAAGAACATGGACAGAAAACTTTTCATTATACCTGCCTATAATTTTGTGCTGATGGCAAAGAAAGAACTTAAAGGGAACCCAAACCCCAAGAGCAATGTGAATTGAGTGAAAGCTGTAACATTTGTAGAACACATCAGTGAAAGTTTGAGGAAAATCGGACAATCGATGCAAAAGTTATGAATTTTTAAAGTTTTGGTGTTGGAACTGCTGGATGAGGAGACTACTAGAGGTTATGACATATGAGTGGACGACAAAATAAAGAAAATATTAAGAAAATTCCACAAAAATTCACTTTTCTAGCATTATGAAAGAGCACTCGACTAACCGCTTGCAGAAAGCAGGGGGAATAATTGCTACCCCTAGCATATGTCAGTATCAAGTTGATGAAATGTATAATTTTCATGAAAAATGAATTTTTGGAGAATTCTCTTTATATTTTCTTTATATTGCTGTCCACTCATACATCATAACCTCTAGTAGTCTCCTCATCCAGTGGTTCCAACACCAACATTTTAAAGATTAATAACTTTTGCATCGATTGTCCGATTTTCCTCAAACTTTCACTGATGTGTTCCACTAATGTTACTGCTTTCACTCAATCCACATTGTTTTCTGGGTTTGGGTTCCCTTTAAGTGTACATTACGTGCAGTAGATTACATGTGGCTACCATTGGGAGGGCAGCTGCGTGTATAAAACATTGAGTTTTCATACCTGGCCATATCCCTTATCTGGACAAGCGCTGGTCCCGACATGTCCAGATAAGAGAGGTCGGACTGTATAATAAATGAAATTTGGATGTAATGAAAGAAAACTGCCAGTCCCCGAGAACTTCGTTACAATGGGAGTCGCCTGTATCAAGAATGAATGGTAGCTTTAGTAGCACTGTATTGGTTGTTTTCACAAGGGTTTCATTTCCACAAATTTTGTGACTATAATTTGACCGCGAATTTAACAAAACATGAAAATATCGCCATGCGGCGGGGTAAAAGTGCATTTACGGTAGCCTCGATGTCACTTTGTAAAAACATCTCACAATAATGTATGTGATCTCCTCGTATATGCGAAAATATCTGTATGTGAAAAAGAACAACTTATACAGTACACTGGAAGCATCTACTCTGGCTTCAAAGAGGATGTAAGATGCGGATGAAACTACTCACAGTCCAAGAATGCAACAGTGTCATGTACATGCCACTGTTTTGCAGCTGCAGTGTAGCAAACTGGTTTGAATATAACAACAGCTGAAAATTCCGGAGGTAAAATATCGTGTATTGAGATCAAAAGTTTAACACCATTTTCAGTCAAAAGTAATTTGATTGGTCTTGCAGACTTTCCATGAAAAATGTTCAGTATTTTAAGAACATGCACTTTGCCAGTTTTAAGGTTTTTGTAAATAACAAAGATTACTTGAAATGGCCACATGTGTCACGATACACAAATGATACGCAGGTCTGTGTGCATCAGTAGGAGTAATATGCATAAGGTAACTGTGGAATCGCTAAGCACACACAGCACAGCCTAGTGAGTTTAGACCAGATTCCATATTCCGATATGTTCTATGTTAATTATTGTATGCACATTGTAGCCAGAATGAAAATTTCATTAAGTGACCTTGTTGACACTGATTACAATCTGTGTCTGATAGGTCCACGATCAGCTGCGGACCACCAGTTCTCGTGCGTCTGTCTCCATGGCGACAGGAGGCCACCGGAGCGCAGGGAAAACCTGCAAAAATTCAAGGTGAGGGAAGCCGTGGATGTCCATGGTAGGAGCGTCATGTACTGTCAGATACCAAGTTTCTCTCAGTGGATCAGTGAAAATGTGTCTCTGTTGTTTATCTGTATTTCTTTGTCATCATGATGAGCCACAATCAAGAACTCTCCCATGGGCTGCCAAATGAAGGGATGGAGTTAGGAAAATGTTGTGCACAGCAGGGAATTTTAAGCCTTCAAATATTTGCTCAACCACTGATCAAAAACTAAAAAATGGGGGGGGGGATCCTTTTTTAATGTGTGATTGTCATAGAGGAGACATGTAGCTTTACAGGAGCAAGATGAAAACTGTTCATATTCTGTAGTCTTCCTATTAAACACCTCTGTACACCCTTTCATTTTGTATACCCATTTCTATAACCCTTTCATTCCCAGCTCTTTTCTAGACCCCCTCAGTCTGTAATACCCATTTGTTAAGCCTCGTACTCTCACTATCCCTGCACATCCTTTCATTTTGGAGAACAGTTTCTATGACCCCTTCATTCCCATCTCTTTTGTAGACTCTTTGATATGGCAGTACCCATTTGTTAACCCCTTTATTCTCAGAACCTCGGCACATCCTTTCACTTTGCAGAACAGTTTCTATGACCCTTTCATTCACAGCTCTTTTGTAGACCCTTTCGTTTGGCAGTACCCATTTGTTAACCCTTTTATTATCTGTACTTCTGTGCATCCTTTTATTTTGCAGAACAGATGGTTTTGAATGATATCACCTACTTGCAAAAATATGTGAAGCTAATCCCACAACTTTTGTTCATGTCAGATTTCTATGAATCATCTACCATTCTATTTATTGGATTTCCCTCCATTCACTGAATTATGCCTGGACATCAAATGATATTGTAATCCAAATTTTGCCTGCAAGTCTTATCAATGTGACAGTTGATAAGGTAGATGCATTAGTACATTCTCAGGTATTCTCTCGATGTCTGAACCATCTGAGCAGAAAATTGTTTGTATTGTTACGTTTTCTCCCATTTAGGACAAAAAGGTGCGTTTCCTGATTTGTACAGACGTTGCAGCTCGTGGTATCGACGTTAAAGGAATTCCCTACGGTAAGTCTCTAAAGGTAGCCCCATGCACCCCATCTTGCACCCCACACAAATTTGATTTTCATGTGTGTGTGTGAGGTATACTTATGCTGTCGGCATGCATGACAACTATTGAGATAGATTTAAAATCTATCTCAATAGTTGTCATGCATGCCTGCAAGGCTAGTTAGCATAACACTCTCCTGTATCGTTGTTCAGTTCAAATTGTCACCATGTTTTGCAGTGAGGCCCTAAAGTTTGCTCTATGAATTTCTTTCATCTTTGTTTGATCAGTGTTTTCTTCCCCCCCCCCCCCCATTTATTGCTTTTGCAAGTCAGCTCAAGTCCCAGTCATACATATACCAGGCTTTTTCTTTACTGTATGAAAGATGATGTCACACTTTCAGAAAAGAAATCCTCAATTGGGACAGACATATTAGCAATTAAATCAGTAGTATCATTGTTTTATTCTTAATCATCTAATTACGTTTCAGTAGATTTTTTAAAGAAAAGAAAAGGATATCTAATTTATCATGGCAAGAAAAACTAGAATTCATATTTCCAACAGACTGTTCTTGTCTCTTATTCAAATTAGTGAACACAGTACCTAGTACTGCTATAAGGGATAATTACTAGTACTAGCTGTAGGGAGGCAGTGTAGTAGTCTAGTGGATGTGACATGTGTTCAGTAAATCAGGAGATCGTTTGTTCAAGTCCGGCCCCAAGTATGGATGCCCATGATTTTTATCTTGGCTACTACTAGGAACACTGAATGATCGGTGCTTTTTTATGTCCATGAAGGGTAATATATCCATCAGCTGCTGTTGTCTCGTAATGTCTCCAAAATCTGTGACTATTCTCTCGTCTGTTATGATGTCATAATGCAGTAATCAACGTGACAATGCCGGACGAGAAGCAGAATTATGTTCACCGCATCGGACGTGTTGGCCGAGCTGAGAGGTATGCAGCTCTCAACTCACTTCTGATGTCGATTTATTTGTTATCCCTAGTCTGAGAGTGTCATCAAGAGCATTATTTGTACAACAAATTTAAGTCTGCTTTTCTGCCATTCCTCTCTCTCTCTCTCTTCATCTTGCTCTTTTTGCTCTCTTTCTATATCTTTGTTACCTAAACGATGTGATTTTTCATTAGATATCTAATTCTTTTATGTTTTCATCATTTCCCTGCCTTCGACCTCTTGCTGTCTTTTATATCTTGTACAGAGTATATAAAGCATTCATTCTTGATATCAAATATTTGATAGTGTTGTCTAATCACTGGTGCACAGTGCATGTACCATATGAAGATGTGTACAATGTCTATAGATGAATTCTCTTCCAACAATGAAATCCATTTTGATGTATATATAAAAACCCTTCTCAACCAGTTGGCCTCAAAGCTATTTCAGCTTTGAAGAAAAAAAAAAAGGTTGAGAAACACAGATTTATAATAAAAGTAGAATTCAATGGAAATTAGTAGGTGAAAGGTCACAACAGTCCAGTATGTATTTCAATTTTCTTAAAACTGAGTGGTTGAAGCTCAAGACATAATTATGTTATAATGTAACTTCTTGGTTAAATCTTTGTATTTTGGTAATCAATAAAATAAGCCAAAGAAATGTAAGCAGAAGCTTCTTCATATTTTACTTTACATCTAGTTTCTGTTTCTGGCACAGTGGACTGAAAATATATGACTGAATGGGTTATGATGCAAATAGATCAATCATTAGAAATCATGTGAAATCAATAAAATTTTTAGGCAAAATGTCAAACTGAGAAAAACTACTGTCTTGTTCTGCAGCTTTGTGCATTTACTATAATGTCTTTTTTTCCCTCCCACTTTTATTCTCATCTGCACCCAACACCTCCATTCTTACCTCCCCTGCACTATATCACACATTCATTCTCCATTACACCTTCCGCTGCAACTCCTGTACTCCCTGCCCTCCACTCCAACCAATCCCGTCTGTAAATATCCACTCTGCACTACCCATCCCAAAATTCCACATGCCACTTCTCCATTGCACCCACCCCTCCCATTTCACTCATCATCTCCACCTCTCTCCACCACGTGCCTCTATCTACATTTCCCACCCCTTCATGCACCCACTCTTTGCACTCCACCCTTTACCCTCCATTTCACCCTACCACTCCATCCTACCGTACTTCCTCCCCTTCACCCACACACCCATTCTAACCTGCCCCCTTACTCCATCCACTTCATTGACCCTCCCTTCCACTCTACTCCTCCACTCCACTGCACTCCGCCACTACAATACGCTCCACGCCACACATCCACTGCTCCCTATCACACCCCTCCACCACTCCACACCACCCCTCCTCTGCACCCTAAATACCCCTCCACCACTCCATTCCATTCCACACCACCCCTCCACTGCGCCCAAACATACACCTCCACCACTACAATCTACTCCACACCACTGCTCCACTGCATCCAAACACATGCCTTCACCACTCCAATCCACACCACACCACCCCTCCACTGTCCCACCCCTCCACTCTACTCCACCTCATCCCTGCAGGATGGGTCTGGCCATCTCACTGGTGTCCGTGATTCCTGAAAAGGTTTGTTCTACACTTTCTACTTATAGGTCTAGAGGGAGATTGATCAAAGTTTATTCTTTTACAAGGGATGGTACAGTATTGGTGGAGATGAGAATTGGGCTTTAAACTTTTTGCGAGATACCAAGAAAACACTTATGACATAGTACAGAACATACCATTTTAAGAGGAATTCAAAGTTTATTTGATGAAAATCGGGTTTGGAATGACTGAAACATCCAAAAACAAAGTAAAACAAAGCGATCGTAATAAAGTGTGGGTCCCACACTTTATAAGAATTGCTCTTTTTTGGATATCTCAGCCATTTCAAAACCAATTTTCATCAAATAAACGTTGAATTTCTCATAGAATTACATGCTCTTTCATATTTCATAAGAGGTTTCTCATTATGTCACCAAAAAATGTTAGAAACCTGAAATTAGGTCTCAACCAAAACTATACGATCCCTTTAACCTGTTTTGGTGATATTGTAATACAGTTGTCATTCTCCACATATTCTGAAGGAATTGAGCCAAGCAGCTCCTTCCCTGTTGCCAAAAAAATAAAAAAAAATAAATAAAAAAAATAAAAAATAAAAAAATGAACTTTTAAACCTCAATCCAAGTTTCCTCAAACTTTCAATGAGTGCTGGGCCTATCATTCTGCTTTTACTGAATCCACATATTTGTGTGTGGGGAAACTTCCCCTTCACAACTATTATCTGGACCTGTATCTTGAAATGCTTATGACATTGTACACAGATATGTGCCAAACAGGATTGAAAGAGTTACAGTAACGTGGATATTTTCGCGCGAATACTTTTTCGTGCTCGTCTGGGTACGATGAATTTCACATGTTTTTAATTCCGCAAAGTCAAGACATTACATAGTGGTATGTATAGCTCACAAAAATATTTACATGCTGTTATTTTTCACGCTAGTCTCTGGTAGCGCGAAATGCGCAAAAATTTAAACATCGCGAAAATTTTCACTTTTAGAGTAGTGTGAAGTCTGATGCTATCGTGATCTCAAAGTACCATTGCCAGTTCTAGTAAGATACAGTCAACCCTGCCGCAGTGGCCACCTGTCAATAGCAGCCATCTGCCATATATGACCACTTCAAAGAAATCTTCCCAAGAGAAAAGACATGTTAAAGGGTGTGTACAGTTCTGGTCGAGGTGAGGATTTGGCTTTTAACGTTTTGCGAGATATTCAGAAACCACTCTATGAGATGTCAAAGAGCATGCAGTTCTAAGGGGTATCAAAAGTTTATTCGATGAAAATCGGTTTTGAAATGGCTGAGATATCCAAAAACAAGGTGAAACAAAGAGATCCTAATAAAGTTGTGGCATGTCGCCTTTTATTATTGTCCCCGCCGAACGAGTTCGAGCAGGGGACTATGAAACGGGCCCCGTACGTGTGTGTGTCCGTGTGTCCGTCCGTCCGTCCGTCCGTGTGTGCGTCCGTGTGTGATCAAAATCTTCAATTTGCTACTTCTCTGTCATTTATGAGCCAATTTTGATTCTGTTTGCTTTATATGATAGCACTACATGGGAGCTTTGAAACTTCTACACAGAATTTCAGTTGTGACCTTTGACCTTGACCTTTGACCTATATTGTACATTTTGCTTCAAAATGCTACTCCTTCGCCATTTCTAACCCGATTTCGATTCCGTTTGCTTTATGTGATGGCACTAGGTGAGGGCTTCAAAACTTCTACACAGAATTTTGACCTTTGACTTCTTTGACCTTTGACCTTGATTTTTTGACCTATATTGTACATTTTGCTACAAAATGCTACTCCGCCATTTTTAACCCGATTTCAATTCCGTTTGCTTTATATGATGGCACTAGTTGAGGGCTTCAAAACTTCTACACAGAATTTTGACCTTTGACTTCTTTGACCTTTGACCTTGATTTTTGACCTATATTGTGCATTTTGCTACAGAATGCTACTCCTTCGCCATTTCTAACCCGATTTCGATTCCGTTTGCTTTATGTGATAGCACTAGGTGAGGGCTTCAAAACTTCTACACAGAATTTTGACCTTTGTCTTCTTTGACCTTTGACCTTGATTTTTGACCTATATTGTACATTGGCTACAAAATGCTACTCCTTCGCCATTTCTAACCCAATTTCGATTCCATTTGCTTTATGTGATGGCACTAGGTGAGGGCTTCAAAACTTCTACACAGAATTTTGACCTTTGACTTCTTTGACCTTTGACCTTGATTTTTTACCTATATTGCACATTTTGTTACAAAATGCTACTTCCGGCGGGGACATATGTTACGCACCGCGTAATTTCTACTTTTCCTTGTTAGCACTTTTTTTTGATATCTCAGCCATTTGAAAACCAATTATCATCAAATAAATGTTGAATCCTTCTTAAAATTACATGCTCTTTCATATTTCAAAAGAGGCTTTACATTATCTCACTTTATAGGAATGTTCAAAACATAAATCCCTACTTCAATCAGTACTGTACAGTCCCTTTAACCCTATTCTAACTGGGGGGGGGGGTCAAATTGACCCCCCTTCGACGTTTCGCGCTATGATTTCGCAACGCGCAAATATTTTGCTGCGTCATTTCACGACTTTTTTCATTGAAGTCTCCCGCATATTTTGAGACCAAATTTGCAACGTCTGGGTACACCGTTCTGAAGTTACGTAATGTTTTGCATTTTATATGCATGTCAACCCAAAAACAGCTCAAATTCATGATATCGTGTGCAAATCCAATGCAAATTGTGTTTTTTGGTTAAATTGATATAAATAGGATTATTTCAACTTTTAACCATTGAAATTAATCAATTCTAGTGTAGATAAGCCTGAAAAAGTGCCTGCAACAAATTTTGGCAAAAAAACAATAGAAAACAAAAGGTCGAAAAAACAATAAAATACATAAGAAATTAACAAAACAATAGAAAACAAAAGAAATTGATCTTGATTGTGCTATTTTTCTTACACGAAAATTGTTTGATGTGTCTTGAGGAATTCTGACACAAAAATTTAGCAATCCTCTATTCTTTTTAGTGGAGTTACAGGTGAAAATATGATTTCATGCACAAATTTGCATAATTAATTTATTAAAAATAGAAAGGCAATATTTTTCTATTGTATGACCATGTAATCTTGTAGTTGATATCCAGCTCTATCTTCAGGCAAAATTTCGCGACGATCGCACGATCGGCGGCCGAGATCTGAAGGGGGGTCAAATTGACCCCCCCCCCCCCCAGTAAAAACTTGGTCTCAAATAGCCCAGTTAGAATAGGGTTAAAGACCCTGTCTCTGGTGGCAGCCGGTCTGTAATGGCCATTCCTTTCTGTCTCCCTAGGGTGGCCGCTATAGACAGACTGTATTTACATCTACATTGCATATTATTACCTCCACCAAGGGAGGAGGTTATGTTTTTGTTACCGTTGGTTTGTTCGTTAGTTCGTTTGTCTGTGTGCAAAATAACTCAAAAAGTAGAGAACGGATTGGGATGAAACTTGCAGGAAAGGCTGAGAATGACACAAGTAACAAACGATTAACTTTTGGTAGTGATCTGAGAATTTTTGGGGAATTTATGAAGGATTTTTGATATTTTGGCAAGTAGGGTCAATGAACTTGGGAGTTCAGGCTGCGCGTATTTGAGGTTTGCATGCGTGCACTATTAAAGTGCGTGCTCTAGTTTCTGCTAGGGCGAGGCGCGCCGTGCAGCTGAGGGTTTGTGACGTAACAAAGACTTCTATATTAGGAAATCAGGCGACTTTTAGCATACAATGCTACATAATATTATGTACGTATCTATATGGGTGGAAATCACTGATATCTCTATGGAAGAAAAAGATCAGTGGTGGAAATGAGCTGCATGCTTGGCAGAGGTTTGCGCTCTCAGAGTGCTTTTCTAGTTACCTATATGAGGTAGTTTTGCGAGGCAATTGCAGTTGGTATTTTGCAGGGTCAAAAGGTCAGCAGTCAATATTCATTGGTATTTTGCTTCTTCCGGGTTTCGCCATTCACTTTACACAGGGAGGTGGGAAGAGAAGGAGTGGAATCTCTCTTCCCACCTCCCTGCTTTACATGTAAACATTCCAATCAACCACGGAGAGAAAACATTCAAGGTTGGTATCGGTTACACACATTGCAGGAGAACGCCGATAAATCAACTCATACAAGGTCGACCACTTCCAGCAGCACTACACGTCGAACAATGACTAGTCCATTTGTGCTCAATAACTGCACAGTGACCATCAGTTATTACAACTCTCCAAATTGAAACAGAAGCAAAAATAAAGTGTAAAAGCATTCACATGTATGAAGTTCGCCTGTTACAACTACATATGTATCTTTGAAGTTGGAGTTGAATGATATACATTGATGAACAATTTGTCAATTATTCGACATGTTGGTGATGATCTATAGGTAGTCAAATGTGGCTTGATCTATATCATAGTGTATAGCCGTATTCACATATTTTCCTAATTGTCCCCGCCGAACGAGTTCGAGCAGGGGACTATGAAACGGGCTCCGTACGTGTGTGTGTGTCCGTGTGTCCGTCCGTCTGTCCGTCCGTCCGTGTGTGCGTCCGTGTGTGATCAAAATCTTCAATTTGCTACTTCTCTGTCATTTATGAGCCAATTTTGATTCTGTTTGCTTTATATGATAGCACTACATGGGAGCTTTGAAACTTCTACACAGAATTTCATTTGTGACCTTTGACCTTGACCTTTGACCTATATTGTACATTTGCTACAAAATGCTACTCCTTCGCCATTTCTAACCCGATTTCGATTCCGTTTGCTTTATGTGATGGCACTAGGTGAGGGCTTCAAAACTTCTACACAGAATTTTGACCTTTGACTTCTTTGACCTTTGACCTTGATTTTTGACCTGTATTGTACATTTTGTTACAAAATGCTACTCCTTCGCCATTTCTTACCCAATTTCAATTCCGTGTGCTTTATGTGATGGCACTAGGTGAGGGCTTCAAAACTTCTACACAGAATTTTGACCTTTGACTTCTTTGACCTTTGACCTTAATTTTTGACCTACATTTTTTGTACATTTTGCTACAAAATGCTACTCCTTCGCCATTTCTTACCCGATTTTGATTCCGTTTGCTTTATGTGATGGCACTAGGTGAGCGCTTCAAAACTTCTACACAGAATTTTGACCTTTGACTTCTTTGACCTTTGACCTTGATTTTTGACCTATATTGTACATTTTGCTACAAAATGCTACTTCCGGCGGGGACATATATTACGCACCGCGCAATTCTACTTTTCCTTGTTTACCTAGGGGATAGGTAATAATTATGATAGTGACTGGCCTTGAGGGAGATACCAGATAAATATTGCCCGCACTGAAATATTTTCTGGTATCTCCCTCGAGGCCAGTCAATATTATATAAATATCTTTCACTTGTGGCTGCTGCAGTGTTACTTAATATATTAATGCACTGCTTTGGGTGCTGATATTGTAGTTGTACTTATTCTTCAAGTGTTCCTCAGTCACCATTTGCTTTGCTCTCTCCTACGTGCCAACTTGCGCCAAAAACATCTCAACATGCTCTCTTCTGTAATGCATGCCGTGCCTGTAGGTGTGGTACCACACATGCTCCAACCGCGGCCGGGGTTGCAAAAACACTAACCTAAAGGAGCAGGGCGGCTGCTGCATCTGGTACAACGAGATGCAATACCTGGGCGACATCGAGGACCACCTCGGGGTCACCATCGACCAGGTCGACAAGTCCATGAAGGTTAAGGCTGATGAATTCGACGGAAAGGTCACTTACGGGCAGAAGCGCAAGAACATGGGTCAGTATTAAGATGAGTGTCCTTGAACTCTGACCTGATATATGTTGTGTCTGTGGTCAGGGCTTTGGTCTGAAAGTTGCTTCCCCACCAACAGCTCCTGTTGGTTTAACAGATTCATTTCCTTTTCAACTTAGCAATGTTGCTGTCAGAATGACAACAAGGAGGCTGAAACAACTAACATTACAGAAGTTTTTTTTTTTTCACTTTTTGTAGTGTCATTATTGTAAACTTGCTCTAAAAGACTCTTTGTCTGTAAAGGCAATACTTGACAGAACATATAAACCAACCAATGTCATCAAAATACCAGAACAAAAAGGGGAATTTGAATTGCATCCTATAGTACTTATTATTGGCATATTGGGGATCTGTGTTTTTATGCAATGGATAGGTGAGTCTCAGATCCAGTTGGTTATCATAATCATACCAATCTTGATGAAGGGTATCAGTTACAAGGTACACACACAATCAGGATTTAGACACATGCATGATCATGTTTACATGCTATACTTCGTTATACAGTCAAACCTGCCTTAGCAGCCACCTGTCTAAAGCAGCTGCCAGCCGTACACAGCCACTAAAAAAAAAGTCCCCCCCCCCCCCCCCCCCCCCCCGAGAATAACCATTTTAAAGACCCTTTATATAGTGGCCACTTGTCTGTAATGACCACCTTTTTTCATCTCCCTTGGGTGCCTGCTATAGACAGGTTTGACTGCACTTGCACTGCTATGTAAACTTATCGGGATGATAGCTTATATTTCATCATGTTGTCAAGTTTGTGAATAGTACTCAAATCATGAAATTTGTGAAAATGAAAACTCATGAAGTACAATACCTACTGGTCCCCTGTCCCTCTTTCTGCAGGATCTGGCTACAAGGGACACGCGGATGACCTGGCCCCAGCTGTCTCTGAGCTCACCAATCTGGAGCGCAGGGCCCAGCTCTCCTTCCTTGAGCTGTCCCTCAAACAAGACTTCTTCACCGCCTCCTGAGGATGGATTGATGGAAATCTTCACAGGGGTCCTGCTGCCCTTTGCTTTCCCTGTGGACAAACACTGTTGGCTGACTGAGTTCTATGGAATGGCTCTCCGCTTTCGTTCTTTTGCGTGTGAGAAAAAAACAGTTGTGAGTGATGGCGCTGGATTGTTGAGAGTTGTTCAGGCATTTCATGGAAGGCTAACTCAATACCTTTCCACAAGATGGAAGGATACTCATGAGTGTTTGATAATTTATTTCACACATTTATCAGGCAGTTGCAATTATTACTGAAAGGGACCTAAACTGTGTATCACACTTGGACAATGACTTTTCAGTACTTATTCTATCCTGTGTTTGATCTCGAGCATGAAAAATTTTTCAGTGCCCTTTTCAGAATGTCTTGGAGAGTTGTTTGATCTCTACCCCTGTTCTAAAAGACTGACAGTTATATGATAGCTTATCAATGAAATTACAACACTGACAGAATGTAGCTGTCTTAGACTGTTAAAGTATAAATTCTTTGGTTATTTTCCATGTTCCATTTTCCCACTCACTTGTCAAATAGAAATTTACTGCCTTGTGTAATAGAAATTAAAGTACCAGGTACCTATTAAGGTAGATCTGCAAATGAACAGTTCTGCATAGTTGAAATTGCATAACACAAGACAATGGTTTGCATGGTGTAGTGCCGTTAGCCATAATGCCATTGATGTTTTCTTTTGAAATGCAGATAGAATATTTATTGTTATCATTACGTTTGTGGTAAACAAGTCATATACAGTGTAGTAGTGTTTTGAAATTTATCTCCGTTTATTGTTTCATTACCGCCGTGTACAATTTTGAGTTAGCTGATTAACCATCCAGTCTGATTCACATTTAAGATACCCATGGCTTCTCTCTGTGTTGTATTTTTTGTGTTGATAATTAAAAGATAAGTGAGATGTAGGTGGTGTACTCTCATTTTATGTCAGATCCAATGTCAAGTTTTACAGTGAGGATTATGCAGACTGTTCTGGAAAGATCAAGCAGTGTAGAGGCAAAATACTAGAAAGCAACTGGAGTCTAATGCATGCAAATGGGACCTCAGATATTATCTGTACTCATTGGCAAGGAAGTATTGTTCCTCTTCTTTTTCTCTCTATTCGCTCCACCTATTCCTCCAAGTTTTTGGTCAGTTTCAACATTTAGCCACAGGTGAAGCCATTTTCCTGTTTCTTGAATGGCACTGACTGCAGAGTGTTTGCCTACATACTGTAAAAGTGGATATTTTCGCGCGAGTAATTTTTCGTGCTCAGCCGGGTAAGATGAATTTAGCGTGTTTTTAATTCCGCAGAATCGGGACATTAATACTGGAACATACGGCATGCAAAAATATTCATGTGCTTTTATTTTCATGCGAGCTTCTGGTTGCACGAAATGTGCAAAAAATTTCCACTTTTACAGTAAAAGATTATATGAGCATTGTGAATACTTGTGTCATGTCTTGATTAAAGGGGGACAAAAGGTCTCCCCCTCCCTTTCTTTTCTTTTCATAAGTTGAGAAGAGAATGGGTCTCAAATCTGTAGACTTTACACTCAATGAACACTGTTACTAGTGGTGATATAAGTGATCGTACAGTGTGAATGGAGGTAGCCAGATTTGTTGTTGCTTATTTTATGCCTCTAACCCAAAGGATGCTTGAGGCAATTTTGTTTAATGAGATCATATGTGTGATAAAAGAGAGGATCATAGGATCTTGACGTTTCCCAATGAAAATGACATAGTGATACAATCATTCTTTTGTCTTTAGGATGTAATCTTACATTCATCTGCAGACCTTTTTTTTTCCCTAGCGCTAGAAGGTGAATGGTCATCAACTCTGCTAGGAATCCATTGGTCTTGATGTACTGAAACAAGGCATAAAAGCCTTTTTTTTTTTTTGCACCTTACATTGGCTAGTAGCTTTCTTGCATATGTTGGTGGCAAAAAGCAAAAACAAAATCAGTGATATCGTGTAAAGAAAAAGCCAGTGGGTCTAACATGGGGTTAGTGCCCTCTTTGCTTGAAAATAAAACAAAACAAAAAATAAAATAAAATGGGATTAACTCTTCCAAGAAGCACTCGAAGAATGTCCATCTCTGTTTGGCATTGAGATTTGGGTTTGTTTTTGTTACTGCTTTGCTTGTAGTCAACCCTTTACTGGGTCATTCATATCATGTGGGAGTGGTGCATTTCTCTGTAGGGTGGAGAATGAGTGAATTGATGGTTGCTGTTTGTAAAATGAGTGCAAACACTGTGTGTGTCATAGTGTGTGTGTGGGGGGGGGGGGGGAGGCTTTCTAGTCATCTTACTTGCAAGAGAATAACTTAAAGTTGGTGACAAATATGCCTATTTGATTTTCTTGTCAGTATTTTGATTTACTGCAGTCAGTTGGTATTCTAGAGACTGACACCAACTTTCAAATGATGGAAGGCATGAACAACCAGTGTATTTTACGTTGTATAATTATTGTGCTAACCACAACAATATATTAGTTTATAATGGTTGAAAAAATATTGAAGTCGCAATGCAAACTCTTGTATTCCTTATTGTAAATATGTTCATTTTATTCACATATTCATTATTGTAAATATATTCATTTCTATAAGCTTATTCATTATTGCAGGATATGTTCTTGTTGAGACTCTCATACTCCCGATCGGGGGTCGATAGAGTTTAATAGAATCTTACAAATTTTACAAATCTTACAAATGAAATACTTTCCACATCCAACCAGTGCATCATGCAGAATGGATCATCATCTTTCACTCCCACAAAACAAAAGAAAAAAAAAAAGAATAAAACATTATTTTTGATCTAGAAGTCATACAAAAATTCCTACTTCAGTGCAAGCCACTATGCACTACAGTGCACACATAATTTTGTACTTAGCATAGGCATTATACAATTTCAAAATAGCTCTATATTTGAAAACTCATAAGCACAAAAATAAGAAGATGATTATTTGAAACCATATTCTTCGCATCTTGGAAATAGAAATCTATTACATTCCAAGGGAGTTGTGAAGTCATACAATTCTACCTGATTTGGAAAAAAAAAAAAATCTTATTTTATCTTGTTTTTTCCCCACAAGAAATGAGAGTGATTTAGTGGAAAAGCAACACAACTGGGTTACCTACATTGAATGCTCTTTGGTTACCATTTTTTTCTCTATCGACCTTGAAAGTGATCTCTTGTTATGCATATGAAGAGTTTGTTCGCAAAAACCGATAAGTCCGTATTTGCCAAATGGAGATATTTGCGATTAAAGGTCAAGAAAAATAAAGAGAATAATAAGAAAATTTTTGCTTCTTTTGATCATAACTTCAAAAATGTACCGTTATATGTAGTGACCGGTATATAATTTAAAAGGTATTATTTTGTACTTAATGACAGAGACCGTAATTCAAAATCTTCAAAAATGGACTTATCGGTTTTTGCGAACAAACTCTTCATATAGATCACTCTTGGGAGCATTTGCAACGGATTCCTGAAAACAGCAGGGCACAATCTTTTCTTGGAACACCCAGAATAGCATAATGCACATTCAAAGAATATTATCTCTGCTTCATTTGACTTTCATACACGTAGCATAAAATGCCTTTATTCTTCCCTGTTGTAGAAATCTATAATTCGGTTTAGGCAGCACATTTTGTGGCAGATTTGCCTTTTAATAGGATTTACTGAGAAATTTGTGTCTTTGAGTCTTAAGTATTGTTTATGGATAACCCAGGTTGAGTTGCTTGTTGTGAAGTACTTGTACTGTATTCGATCCTTTGTAGGAGCAGCTTACAGAGTGTGGCATTGAGTGTGAGGTACATGTGTCATGTGAATATTTGATTTAATAGTCAACTTCGTGTCATGACTAAGAGCGTATAATATGAAGACATATGTTTGTGAAGACCAATATATCCTAATTCCATATCAGGGCAATTACCCCCCTGGTAAAGCCTGGTTAGTGATAAGGTTGGAGTGAAGATTAGGATTAGGTTTAGGGTATAGAGTTTGGGTGAGGGTTGGGTTTATAGGTTCAGGATCAGGATTAGGGTAAGGGTCGGGGGAAGGGTGCGGGATAATTGCCCAGGGGGTAATTGCCCTAGACCCCCTAATTCTCTTATATTTCTTCTCTTTGATATCATCTCACATACACGTATCTTCCAAATACCTTCTATACCAACACACACACACACACACACACACACACACACACACACACAGCAATCATATCTCAAAAGCAGGCAATGAACTTAAACTAAGATCTAGCCTGCATGATATTCATGGTGCTTATATGATAACTCTTTATAGAAAATCAAGTAAGGTTTGTTGTTGAAAAAAAAAAAAAAAAAATTCCATCATCAAAATTCCTACAATTTCAATGTTGATCATATGGCAACATTTGTCCAAACTATATGCACTTATCCCACTCCATGAAACACCTGCATAGTTTTTTTTTCTTTTTTTCTATTTTTTTTTTTTTGCGATGAAATTATTTGCAATACTGTAAAAGTGGATATTTTCGCGCGACTAATTTTTCGCGCTTGGCCGGGTAAGAAGAGTTTCGCATGTTTTCAATTCCGCGGAATCAGGATATCACGCACAGGAACACATGGTAAGCAAAAACATTTGCGTGCTTTTATTTTCGCGCTAGTTTCTGGTTGCACGAAATGCACGAAAATTTCAACACCGCGAAAATTTCCACTTTTGCAGTATTCAACTTCATACCAATCTGCATTTAACCTATTCCATCACTTCATTTCCTGATTCATATCCTATTCTACTCAATCCGTAGCCACTGCTCAAAACATTCTCTATTTTTCTCCCTCTCTTTGTACCATGTGGCATGAGATGTTGCTTTCAAACTTTCCAAGGAAATATTTAACATATTTATTTTTATCTGCAACTTATTGGCTACCATATCATCATGTTGAGAACTATTGGAAGACAGTTCTCTCCTAATTCTTCTTCTAAGTTTTGTATTTCACTTCCCACACTTTTTATTTCATTTATGTATGAAAAAGAAATTCAGACATCAAATCAAATCAAATCAAATCAAAATTAAACATACCCCTAGGGTATCCCCTGGGCCTTAAGAGGGCGCTGTTTTAATTTACTCTGTATGAATGGGCATATGCCAGGTGTGAAATGTATCCCCACTTGCCTGGAGTGAAACACTACAATATTCCCAATTTACAGTAACATACACACACACACATCAACCTTATACCGCTTAATGCTTGAAGAAACACAGGCCACGACATTCGGCGTAACGAAATCTGTAAGCAACTACCCAAAAATAAAGCAGCACAATGATGGTTTTTTTCACAACAGACAAAAACACCTTGAACAATTGAGGAATTTTTTTTTTTTCAATGATTCAATTCATTATTATTTCTCTTTTTTTGGGCCGTCACGTTTACTCCATATGGCATCTCAATACAATATGACTTGCTAGTGACATCAATGGTACATGTTTTCAAACGATAAATTGCTCATCTTCATCATTAACATCTGGTCATCTTTTGTACAATTTTTCACATCGGGTTGATCACATATACACAGCACACATAATATAGTACAAATTGTCCTGTTTAATTAGTAATTTTTTATTTTTTTTTTTGTCCTACACAGAACATAAATAGACATTCAATTCACATCAACAACCAAGTCTATCCAGCTACAGGACAGACTGCGAATAATAAGTTAATTAGGTTCATGAATTTACACCGAATATGCATACAAAAGTGGAAATTCTTTCTCTTTTTTTTTTTTCCTTCTTTAAAGACTTGGAGGGAGGTAAATATTATTGATAAAAAGAATATATAATATTCACATGTACCAAAACCTTGCAACATCTTCATTGGCTTCACTTTTTTTTTTTTTCCTTCTGTAATCAATCAGCGAGCCCCGTACCATTGCCCTACTCCAAAAAGTAGCGCAGCAGCTCATTACAGCTTGGCATGGTGAGACTCCATTACAGGTAGATAGGATGCCGCTGCTAGAAAAGGACCACATCGCTTGTAAATAATGACCCGTATTTCACTGCACATCTAAAAAATGGCCATTTAAAACTTCACACCAGCTGCGAAGCATTGGACACTTTGTTTTTCCTCTCCCACTCGTCGCTCCGTAAGGTAAAGGCAGAGCCACAAAACTTCAACATCACCTAAACGCAATGCACTACGACCTTATTACGTACTAGTATCAGACTGACCTGCTACAAAACGCGTTCGCACCTATCAAAACATGCAAAAGCTTTTTGTAGCTCTTGCAGATGCTGTGATTACAGGGAGAAAAAAGTTCTGACTCAAATAAAAAGTTATATATATTTCTCAATAAAGAAGAATCTATTGTAATGATATCCAGTATTAGTCTCTCAGGCCATAGATGGCGCAGACATAAAAAGAATTCATTACTTAAAATGATTACATAGCACTGATAATACATTTCATATAACCATGTAATATCTAAAACCCTGCATTTTGTGAGGTCTCCCCAGCAATCATTCCAGGCCCTCTAAACACCATAACACTATGTAAAAATATCTGAAGATATGGTTAGTTAAACTCCATTGCAATTCTCATTTATTTCCAATCATAAGCTGATGAATATATAACTTTCCTTGTTGCTCACAATCAAACAAAATAAAATCATGAGAACATTTTGCCTGTAACATCATGTAACACCAGCATAAAACATTAAAAAAAAAAAAAAAAAAAAATGACAGAAAATGTACACCTGTCAGCAAAGACCCCTATGGAAACCAGCTCTGCTGATCAGGGTGTTCCACCCCATGAAGTGGCAATCAATTCAAATCAAATCAAATCAAAAAGAACTTTTGTAACTTGGAAACACAAACATACATAGCAGGAACTTTTGCACCAAATTTGGAATGTGGCATCAGGTATACCATGCATTCTTCACAATGGAAATTTAGGTGGGGGGATTATAAGAATTGTTAAAAGCAATGATATGAGTAGGTACAAATTTTAGTGGCTATGGAGAAAAGTACATATATGCTGTACGTACCGGTACATTAAAACAAAAATGGATGTCAAAATAAACGAATGGTGAAACCAATACATTAGATGGCACAATCCCTCATGAATTTTCATCTCACCTCCCCCCCCCCCCCCCCCCATATTTTACGCAGAAATCCGTCTCAGCTAGACTGGAGGGATTGTGCACATATCATTCCCAGCAGCCTGAATGATACATGCAGCATAGATAATGCATTCCAAATTTGAACTCTTCACACATTGTCCCATGCACACCCTCTGCCGAGAACTGCATGACACAACTTCACGAGTTGGATGGAATCGACTGATATACATCGGCAATACTGTACCTAGCCATCAGCACAAATCTCTGAAATGTAGTTTTGCCCTGAGAAAGTCGAGGCAAAAGAAATAACCAATAATTAACAAAAAGAAAAGAAATGATAACCAAAATGCTATATTTCAGCAACATTACTAATCAATCTGGAAAAAAAAATCAAGAAAAGAAAAGAAAAACCAAAACAGAACAAAATTTCCTTCAATTCATATTGACATATTGCAAGATGTTAACGCAGTTAATATTAGGTCTCACCGACAAAGCAAGTCCACAGGAGTTAAAAACTGTTGTAACAACTTGTCAGAGGCTAGGGAAGTGCCTTGCTACATGTGTGCCACACAAATAATAGTCCATGCAGTTAAATCACTTCATCGGAGAATAGTCATGACCCTCAGAGACACTCGGAGACAATACCCCTGAATTGCTTCATCCTCCAATACAATCTTCTGATTCTACTTCTACATACAAAGTTTGTGCTGCAGAATCCATACAGACAACTACTGTCAAAGTTGATGGAGCACACTGCTATGCAAGTATGATAAACTTTTCTCACCCTCCCTCAATCTCACCCCCCCCCCAAGAAAAAACAACAACAACAGAAAATACAGCTGATCATTGCTAATACGTAAAAACAAAACACAAAACAATTTGCCCACAAACTTTTCCTTGATTCTATGACATTGACCATGCTTCGATCACAGCAAAACAATTTCACAAGCTGTTAAAAAGAGTTCCTTTTTTTTCAGGACATTGCTAGGTATACTTGCAGACGAATTTCTTTCTAAAATATAAACAGGATATTCAACTTGAATCACAATAGTTAAGTAATCGCATTTGAGCTCAAGACAAATTAGGCACTGCCATCCAAGCTACTCATTCTGTATCTTGCTACATGGAGATTTCTTTCAGCAAAACCTGACAATCCAACCTCACCCCCCCCCCCAAAAAAAAGAGTAAGTAAAGCTAAAATTCAGATAGAGAAAAAAACAAACATATCAATGAAACCTTGTGAACAAAGAGTTACTGAAAAGATGTAGATTCAGAAAACCAGTAACATTAATAAACACTGTGACATGTCCGCATGTACAAGCCAACCACCAACACACTGTAACACACTATGATCCATCGAAGTTTTCTCCAAAATATAAATATCTCTTTTGGTTGACCATGTTGAGGGTTGAAATATATATAGATGTATATATATTGGACCTGTATACATCGACAAAAACAGCATTTTTACATTTCATACTGTTGTTGTTTTTTTCTTAGCGTCAGATACAACTGAGTTCCACACACATCATTTTTCATTCTACAAGGGAAGACTTACAGTCACATCGTTTCTGTTTCTAAAAATAAACCACCAATATGCTCACAAAGAGCTCAGAACAATAAAAACAGAGACAACAACACGTGTGCAGTGTTTACACCAACTGCTAATCTTTGATTGTGTGATCGCAGTGACTGTGAGATTGTAACGTGAGCAGAAGAAAAAGGAGAGATGATTACCGCTGTAGCATTCTCACGCGCGACTCGTGACGCTGAAACATCGTGAAGTGAAGGTGTGTGTACAAGAGAGACAAGCAAGATGGACACACATCATACAAAAACAGCTTAAGTTTCCTGTCTAGTTCTGTTTTGTGTGTTCATTGGTCTGATGTTGTTTGTTTGTTTTTTGTTTGTTTGTTTGTTTGTTTGTTTGCTTGTTGTTGTTTTTTTTTTGGGGGGGGGGGGCATGAGAGAGAAAAGCAAGGGATGGGTGTAGAGCAGCCCCCTCCTGTCCTCAAAGATTAACCGTCAAACAAGACTTTACCAAAGTCCCTTGTCCATGCCTGAGAGAGAAGAGATCAAGATATGGCCACAGCACACTATACGACTTTCGGTCGCACGACCGACAGACTTTGGATCCGAAATAAATCACAATAGCCTCAGAATAAATACGCTCGTTTATTTCAGATCCAAAGTGGGTCAGCTGAGCAACCCAAAGTTGTATAGTGTGCCTTAAGATTGTTTAATTCAATTTTTTTTTTTTTAATCTTTTTTCCTCCAGTCAACAGCACAATGTAGTGCAGGGATAGCCCCATACATTTCCATTGCATTTGTGCAAACAGATAGAAATGGCCACAGGAATAGGAAAAATATCATGTTTTACATCTAATTTCTGTAACAAACTAACCTTATCATCCATCAATGTAATGATTGACCAACTTATTAAAGAAATCCGTTTGTGATTCAAACCAACAAGAACAATTTTAAAACCATCTTTAAAAAAGAAGAAGAAGAAATATATATGTATTGAGACATCAAGTAAAGATGTGAAATTTGCAGTCATAAAAACAAATTTAACATTCACAAATGTCCACATACAAACTGAACACTAAATACTTCACTCATATCATCGCATATTAAATAAAATCCTTCGCATTCTGAGCATCAATATATATTAATGTTTTCTGATATACACATAGATTTACGCACAAGTAAAAGAACTAGACACAGCGGGGACAGCAAAGAGAGGAAATGATGTACAGACCACACTGTCAGCTAATGTGCACCAGCAGAGAAATACGAGAATTTTGACAAAATTTCAAAACGTTTCAGAGGAATATATGGTAGGATACCACACAGCATTCTCTCCCGTTTCGTGGTATCTTCTTCAAGCTCTGGACCAGCAGAACCCAAATATCTACAATCATGGCAGAATATGACTCTTTTTGTTTTAAAAGGTATCATCAGAAACAGACACCACAGTGAGAAAGACATTTTCAGGGAGAACATACAAACATCGCTGAGTACATAGATACAAAGAGTCTTGTTGGGAACTCCTACTGGTTTACATAATGATGTGACATGTTTAACAAAAACCTCACAGATGATGAAACAAACATGTTTGAAAAATGGGAAAAAAAGAGACAGGCTGGCATTAATGCACTGTGCTTAAATACATGCACAAAACCCAACACTTTCATGTGCATTCTGCTACAGTAATTAGCACTCGAACACAACATGGCTTTGGGTTGGACAGTACCTCCATTAAAGCATGTGCACGGCAGACATATTTGCGCCAATGCTAGGCAGCTTCGATTTGCACAACTAACGAGAGCTGCCATGTAAAATGCACTGACCACGGCCCAATCTACACGCAACGGCCTGTCCACCTAAAAAATAAAAAGATTAAAACTTTTTAAAAAAACAAACAAACAAAAAAACTAAGCAAGATGTTTCAGTCTTGGCATTTCCTGGACTGCAATGTGATGGCGAGGGCACCATTACATAATCACATTTAAATCACAACGTAGAATAACCTAATTCACATTTGCAAGACTGACATCGTCATGCCTTGTCATAGATTATATAGACACATGAGCACAAGGTTTCAGAGTCTGTTTCATGTCACAGATCCCATTGGGTGTACATATATAAACTGCAAAACCTACTCATAAGGTGATCATTAGTAGCTGGTAATTTGTTACTTGTACCTTTTGTTCTAGACTACAGTGCAGTTTGAGTGTGTGCAACTCAGCATCATCCACAGTGGAATCGTACATGTGGGGCTACTCTTTGTGGGGTCTCTATCCTGTATGCTCATTACACGACACTATTAATAAGGTTCGCATTGCAACATGTTATGCAGAGAAGACAAAGAGCTCATTTCTTTACATTTCTAGCATAATTAACACAATCTGAAGGACACAGGTGGCAGATGGTGAAAAATACTCCTGTCCATTCTCATCCCTAGTGAGAGCGATGACCAGTGAGGGAATGTACTGTGATCAGGGTTTAGTGGTTTTATGCCTTTGAAACGTCACCTCATTATCGAATATCCAGCAAAAAAAAAAAAAAAACACATCTGCGAACAAAGGTTGCCACAGAGCTCAAGAAGAACAATTCACGAGGGTGTACACAAACTTTCTAAAGTCAATCCTCACATGGAGCGGGGAGATTAAATATATCCAAAGCAAGGTTCCTCTTTCTGCTACACCATCTCTCAAGTAAGCATTCCCAACTTCTCCAAGAACAATACCTCCATGTTACCACAATGATATTATTATCATTGTTACTATTACTACTACGACAAGGCCCTGCCAGGTATATGATGCATTTAGTGAAAAAAGACTAAGCAGCACTTAGGCATGGTGCCTTTTACGACACCATATATGGCAAAAGAGGGTGATATTATTTCACATGACCTTGGGGAGTGACAGGTAAGATAGCCGCTGAACATTATCAAAACCTCAGTGTCATCTTAGTGACAGATATATGTCTGGCTGTTTAAATCAGCATAATTGCATCAGCAGGTGGTTAGAATTTAGTACTTTTTAGGTTAAAAATTATCAAAATTATCTTCTTATTTTTTAAAAGTGTACATGACTATGGCAAAGATTACATCACTTTTTCAAAACAAACCAAATACTGGTGACATTCTTCATAACTGCTCCTGATAAAATCTCAGTGTTGGATTGTCATACACATATGTGCACATTAAAAACAAAAATCAACGAAGAACTGTGTACTGGACAAAGGTTATGAATGCTCAGCATTTCATTGCTGCAAATATATTTCCCATTCCAAATACACACACACAGACACACAACAATACCTAATACACACAACCACATCTTTAAGCAGCCATAAATGAAAAAAGCAGAATAACGCTCATCAGTGTGGAAAGCAGCCGAGAATCACGCAAACATCTCTTTTTTTTTCGTCACCAAATTGCTACTGGCACAAACGAATGGGCAGCTTTTACAAGTGACATACCATTAACAACAATGGTGCTAAATCGATGCATGCCAACTGTGTGATGTGAATCGAACCATTTCTTGCATCACGAAAGCAGCATAGAACATAATACAAACAGTCTTTATGTCAACAAACATACCGGTAACTACAAAACTCAAACTAATGAACAAAAACTAATTTCTCCTTTGTCTTTCCATGGTGTATACTCTACTCACAAGAATCATATGTGATTTCATACGCAGAACACTGTAAGTGACCATGTTTTAGAATGTGTGTTGGCACACAGTTATACTTTGAAAAATGTGCTCATACAAGCAGCTGCTTTTTTGGGGGGAGGGGGGGAAAGAGAAATCTACAATAATACATTGATTTCTAAAGAAAACATTCATACTCATGCAGTCTAGAACAAGGTATTGAGATTTATATTGGTAACTGATCTCTTAAAATTGAATAAATAACTTACAAAAAGTTTATTCAACAACATAAATTAATTAAGCCTACACACTTGATAAAACTGTGCAGCCAAACTTAAATTTTGAATCTCGTCAAAAACAAGTATCAATGCTGATATTTAACATATGTGTCGCTGTAAGTAAAACAATGATCTGATAAACAATGAGCACTCATCAATAGTTTTGATCTGATTACGAGTTCAGGTGAAGCCTTTCTCCACCGCATAAATCAAAGTGGTTCCTGACATAGCAGACAGAGAATTCTTTCTGTGTTCACTGGTGTGCTGCTACGTGAATGGGTGGTACAGGATTGTATGTCCACTTACCGGTCAAGCCTCATACCCTTATCGTGTTGACAGTGATAAATCTGTTGGGTCAACCGGTAGGTGGACACTTCAGTGTGGTCAGGTGTGCAATGTCAAGGTTTTCCTGGTCTGACTCTAATCTAAAACCTCCATGTGTGGGTACGATATCATCAGCACTCGTCACAACATGACCGCTACCTATCACAATTGAGTTAACTATGATTCTACACACAGTGTTTAGACCTGGTGAGTGCAGACAGTGTATCAATGGCGTGTTGAAGCTTGTAGGTGTACATGTACCTCAGCATCTGAGGAAATTGGCATTCAATAAGTAGAGAACTTAATGAACTGATATCATGTTATCGCTGCAGCACAGAGATTTGCTGCTGGCATGTACGGTGGCTGGTGGGTTGTTTTTTGTCACATTTTTCGTAATTTCCTGTTAGATCAGGCGACAGCAGTTGCTTTCTACCTTCTTGTTTGGGTCTTTTTTGGTGCGGCCATCATGGCCGTTGGCGCTGATGATGCGGTTGCGCTTCTTGCGGATGTCGCGCCCCTCCTTGGAGGTGCGCCGCGGCAGGTTGCTGTTGAGGTCAAGGTTGAGCTTCTCGCTCAGGTTGGAGCTATCACGCTTCAGGCTCGCCTTAGAGGGCGACGCGTGCACATGCTTGGGCTTCTCCCCGTTCTTTGGAATGATGTAGAGGTTGCTGTCTGACCGCGTCACATTGTCCTTGCGCAGGTTGTTTTTGCGCGACCACGTCTTGGAGTCGGCGTTGGGGTCGTCTGAGTCGCTGGGCGTGTTGTTGGCTGGGTCGATGGCATACTTGCTGATGCTGTAGGAGCTAGAGGAATTGGAGGAGTTCACACTCAGGTTGCTCATCTTCAAGCTCTCTCGCAGTTCATTGCTCTTCTTGCGCTCCTTCCCCGAGCCTTTTGTCCCGTTCCCCGACTTGCTGTTCCCGTCACTCGTCCCTGATTCACTAGCTTTTCCCGCACTTCCATTCTGCTTCCCTCCACCACTGGCGCCGCCGCCCCCATGGGCGTTCCCCCCGCCTCCTTCACTCCCTGAGCTAGGTGGGCCGTCTCTGCTGCCTCGCCGGTGTGACGTGTTTGGCAGATCAAACCTGTCCGACCTCCGCCGCGACTCCGAGTCGTCGTCACTGGCATCAGAGGAACTGTAGCCACCTCGTGGGGGCGGCGTGAACTTCTTACTGCTGGGTTTAATTTGACGGACATTGTCTGTACTAGTGATAGTTTTGTGTTGCCTGGTGTCGCGGGGAGGTAATCTTCGCAGCATTCCTCGGTCTTCATCTGATTCATATTCATCTACACACAGAAAAAAGAGATAAACAACAAATCAATACTGCAGAACATGCCCCATAATCCTCAGTATAACATAGCATGATCTGATATAGCAGTTGGCAATGGAAATGTTACATTTTCTCTTCATACTTGAGAAATAGGTTAACGACAGTGACTTTAAATATAGGCAGTACCGGTACTTTTGTTTTTTTTGGATCACTGGGCTGTGTTTCTCTCACTCTCTTCTTTTCTTGCTCTGTCCTCTCTTTTCTATTTTGAAATGAAAATATCAAAAAAGACTTTGGGAGCATTTTAGGAAACAAGGGCCAGTACCATAATACAGAATGGGTCATTTTGAATGCTGCTACATATTCAAAAATCTATTTCATCTCAGGGTGCGGGAATACAAGTAGGCAGCATTTCTGAGGCATAAAAGCAATGAAAAATGTGATGTATCGAGAGCTACACACTACGTGGACTCTTTGTTGTATCCCATCAGCTGCCTTTACATGGCAGCATCATTTTGTATGAAATTGTGAACAATTAAAGAAACCAGCTTTGGTCATTTGCACAGAACATTGTTCACCTCCCCACCTCCTTTACAAAAAAGAAAAAGAAAAAAAGAATACATACAGATCGGCCATAATGTAGTCTCCCTGTGTATTGTATTGCATTGTATTGTGCATATATTCTTTACTTCAGATGAGGAGAGAGAACAGACATGGAAGTTTGGCAAGAAGCTACAAGAAATTCTAATGTAATCGAAAACAAATCATACACAGTCAAGCACTCAATACACAAATAATCATATCTAATTACTTCAATTGCTCAGCACTGCAAAGCTCACAGACAAAGGGTCTGTACCAATGTATGCTGCACAGCTCACAGCTTCATAAGACCTCCCTATGACTCAATAAGAGGAACAATGCTGAACAATCCATGTCGCCAAAGCACTCACTGGCTCCTACAAGTGCAGCTGGGGTGTTTGTGTAATGTGTAGAAATAATTCATGGCGGCCGGCACTCATGCAGGCGATATTTCCAAGGCAGCGATATTTGGGGGCTTACAACCAATATATATCGAGAGGAAATCTGGGACGATTCATTCTCATACCATGTCCATCCCCTCCAACTGCCCCCCCCCCCTCCACACACACACACACACAAACAAACAAACACACACACACACACACACACACACACACACACACAGAGTCCACATTTCATCAGATATTATTTTTCTTATTAAACAATCAAAATAGTGCAAGGTGTTAAATATCTACACGTATGTTTTGCAAAACACATCTACATAATGTGGATTCCCAAATCTACAGTCAACCATGTGAAACACCAATGGTGTACGCTTGTGCTGATAGTTTGATATCTACATGAGATAAGAAAATAATGTGTTATTTTGTTGAATGAGGTGGAGTAAGGTGGGTATAGATCAGTTGATTGAGCATGCATTCCAGTTTTTTCTTGTTTTTCTTCTCCCTTTTAATCTTGCCATCTATTGCTATATCCAACACCCACAGAGGCAAGAACTCATTACATGAACAGGATCAACAATTTGTGAAGCCATAATACAAACAACAGCAGTGGGAAGGTCATAAACTCTAGTCATTCCCACACTGGGGTGACCTGAATGGATATAAGGTGATAACACACAGTTTACTGTAGACCCACAGGGCAAGGAGGATACAACAGGAAAATGTGAAGATACTACTGCTATGTAGCAATGTACATAAAGAATGTATTGTGATTCAATGAAAAAATGTGCGTGTGTGTGTGTGTGTGTGTGTGTGTGTGTGTGTGTGTGTGTGTGTGTGTAAGTACATGTATGTATGCACAAATATGTACAGATATGTATTCTATTCACATACATACAGGTATATATTGACGGCTGACAACCAGAAGGGCTTTACATCAGTTTTGAGGGGTATTGAGTTAATGGTATCATATTATAGAGCTTGATCTCCTTTACATTATGGTGTAAATTTGAAATTATTTTCATTTTCAGTAAAATGTTAAAAATCAAAACCATAAGGGCACTATTTTGCCCTGTATTTGAAACAATGCTTATAAATCTACCCACTTTTGACTGAATTAACTTTTCATTTCATGAAAATTGATTGTTCAGTTATTATTGATGTTCAAATCTTAGAACGCAAAAGTGCCCTTCTGATTCTCAGCTGATATGTGTATGTGTGTGTGTGTGTGTGTGTATGCATGTATGTGCGTATGTACTGTATGTATGCATGTTGTATGTACAACTTATATGTACAGTGTGCGTGTATATCAGTATGCACCTTAGTATGTCTGTATATCTATGTAATACATATATCTGAATGAATGAATGAATAGGAGTGCTTGATACAACAAATACTGAAATCCAAACAGAGGTAAAGTGGGTAAATTATTGTCCCCAGATGGAGCAGGTAAACCATTCTTACCTTCCTCTTCCGTGATTTGGTTCAGTACTGATGTGCAGATCTTGGACTGAAGGGTGGACCGATTGCTATTGTTGGACTGACGGCCCCCTCCACTCCCCCCTCCTCCTCCTCCTCCTCCTCCTCCTCCTCCTGCTCCTCCCGCACTGCTGCAACCACTGCCGGTGCCACCACTACTGCTGCCCCCACAGCTGGTTCCCTTGCTGTTGTTGGGCCCTGGGTCCCCGGCCACGACCTCCTGGGGTGAGGGCGAGGGAGGGGTGGGTTCACGGAGGTCAGAAAGATCGTCAAAGTTCACCATCGGGTCTTGGTCCTCATCCTCAGCAACATGTTGGTACTCATCCTCCTGAGCAAACAAAATATTAAGAAAATAAATCACATATGATGACTGAGTATGCTTCTAAGGACATTCAATTCCTTGGTTTAAAATACTGGTGTAAAAGGAATTGACATCTTGAGTGAACTGCTCCCCTTAGTGTAGACTTCTTGGTCATTTTGCTGTCAATGTTAGAGCATTACGCACCTACATTGTGTTGTACGAGAAATTTTCATGTTCCATGTTTCTCTAACGACTCTGCTCACGGAAAAGCGGGGAAACTATAGATGTTTTCAAACAGCAGCAGAAATATCTGTATATCTGTAGATGTCTGCATAAATAACTGTATCAATTCATTGAGGCCATCTGTTCTCCTATACAGATGAAATTTCATCGTTTGAGTGAAAATTCTGATTAAGCAGTTAGTCATGGACCTTTCCTTTATGTTATAATCTTTGAAAAGTGCACAGTATCTGGTTTCTAAATGGTAAATAGTATCAGGGGTAAATAAAGCGTTTAAAGTTTTCAAAATATATGGAGTCATATCTCTTACATCACAAGCAGGAAAGAAAATAAAAACAGTTTATATATCACTGACAGATGTCATTTCACATGAAATCGTGAGCACTTGCTACACAACAGCTGATAAGGAATCTCATGTGTTTTGCCAAAACATGATTGGACCTTGACACTTTTTGGGGACTCTCCCCTACATCATGTTATACAAACACTTCACAAGGGAATTTGGAACCAGACTCCAGACTGCAAAAGTAGACACCTTACATTCAAGTTGACTGTAGTATCTTTTATGCTGAAGTTTTACACTTTTCATGATCTCGTGATTTGGGTCTAAATCACATGGTGAAATACAACGAGATGTTGGAAGCTATTACTTCAACACTGTTGCCTTGTTTTATACAAAAACTCTTTAAAAATCATTTACTTAAAAGCCTAAATCTAAACTCAAACAATCTCACCAATACAGAGCATTAATTTAAACTCAATAACTCTCACCTATACAGAACATTATAATTCCCTCTCAAAATCATTGCAGCTACAGAATGATCCTCAACGAAGGATGTAAGCTCTCTTTATATTGAATTCTCTTGAGCAAAAACCAGAAAACTTTGAAAAGATTTCCCTGGAGGCCAATGGTAGAATTATCATGTGATGTCATCATTATTCCCTTGAATTAGTCTCTCTAATATCATTTGTCTTCTCCCATATTTGTCCTGTATTGTGGTAAATCAGATGTTATTTATTCATAAATACCCTAATAATAATAATAAATATGAAGCTTTGAATGCTTTGTTTGCTCTTCTAAGCATTTTTTTTAATACCTCAGTCAATTCCATCATAGAGTGAAGTTTCCTTTAATATCTCATGAAACGCAATAAGAAAAAAAGGTTGCTGTATGCAGACTTAGTATGACACTGTGAGGTATCACATGTTCTCAACCTTGTCATGATTAACAGACGGGTCGTGTTCCTCTTCCTTGTTCATATGAACATATGTTGCACATTGTACATGACGATGACAATCTGCTGCCAAAGTACAAGTTATCTGCTAAAAACATTCATCACCCACTGGTTCAAGGGGTCAACTAGTCTCATCTGCAAACCTTGATACATTCAATTATTCTTTTCCATTGCTGGGCTTTGGTATTCATGTGAAACATAGAGAAACAAAGAATTATTACATGGCACACTTCATGCTGTCCTCCTTTTCTGACCCTTATTATCATAACAATTGACGATAATAATAAAGATGTTGAAGATTATTATAATAATGGAATTACAATCATTTTCAAGAGTGGAAGGACAAGTACTACTATGATTAGTATTAACAATTAGTATATTATAGCAATTAATCATAACAATTGATAGTAATAAAGATGTTGATAATTACAGTGATAGAATAACAATTATCATCATCATTAGCAGTAAGTACTTATGTTAGTAGCATTAGTATTAGCATCAGCAGTACTTTGTAGTAGCATCAGTATAACCATCACTATCATTATCATCAATATCATTCCCTTCATTACTACTAGAATTAGAAGTGGTAGTAGTAATTGTTTTGGTTGTGCTTCACATAATTGTGCGCTTAGAAACGTCAGTATGAAGCGCCATATAAATGCAATTATTATTATTATTATTATTATTAATTACTATCATAAGCATATTTATCACCAGCACTGCAAGGTTTATCAGAAGAATCACATTTTTCTCTTTTCTTTTTTCAGAATCATTAATCTCAGCCATTTCCCCTGCATTGCTGCCAACTTCTCCTGTAGACACAAATAAACGAGACACATTAACCCAGCCAGCTTGGCATCCATCCCAGGCTTGACACATTAAACTGTAACCTGTGATGCCAACGTGGCTCCGCCATCATTACGGGAATATCATTACACCATTATTCCCTCTCTAGGCAAGAGAGAGAGGGGGGGGGGGGGAATATGACACTCTAAGTAAAGATAGCTGTCTAGCACGTAGTACTAGTTACATGCATGCCAACCAGGGTGACTGCAGTATCACGGTGATTGCAGTATTATGAGATTTAACAGACAATTTAGGGTTCATGACCCATCAGGATCATTTCTATTTATCAAGATCATTTCCGCCTCTACGAGTTCAGCATTACTGCCAGGGAATCTGGTTCGATGATAGTCTAAATACACATGTTTATGTCTCCGTGCACCTATCCATCCATCCATCCATCACTCTATCTTTTCATCTGTGCATGTATATCAGAGTGTTTGTTTGTCTGCCTGTATGTCCGAATGTGTACATTTATATGTGTGTTGTGTGTGTGTGTACATAGATGTAGATATAATAACTTAACATGTGTGTCACCCAGCTGTTTGATCTGCTCATCCAATCAAGAAATTTGTTCTCGGATGATGCATGGCGGCATTAGCCATTTGTCATCTTGCATGCCACTGGTTACATTAATGCCCACTATTTTCATGTGGAGCAATCCCCCCCCCCCCCTTGCAATTAGTGTAGTGTGACACTGCGAACAATTTCCGAGCTACCTTTTCAGCAATCGCTGAGGGTGTCTCAAGCAGATGAGCATGATTACAGATAGAAATGGCTCATCTCATATTTGATATTAAGAAGTGATATCCATACTGCTCGTTGGAACATATTTACATGTGCAAAGCAAACGTTTACACCTACAATTGGAGGTAATAAAACTGATGTATGCACATGAAAAAAAAGCTCACATGACTTAGTATTGTCCCTCCTGTCCTGATCTATTGATTTGAGTTTATTAAATCTATGCAGTCTCATGCAGAAATTCAACGGACGTTGAGAGAAACTTGCACAAGAGGACTGCCACCTTTAAAAAAAAAGGTTGAACTCTTAGTCACGACCTATCTCGACCATGAACCAGATATGCCCGACACACCACAGATGACGCGAGTATGGTGGGTGAAAAACACGGCGATGCGCTCTCGTGGGGAGCTGTAACATAACAGCCATCAGGCGGTAATGTCAGAGCAGTGAGGCAATTTCGGCAGTGGACATAATAAACGACATCTCATGGACGTCCGCCCAAGGTTGCGGTTTGTCCTCAATATCAGGCGAGGGAATTTTGTTGATGGCATTCTATATTGGCAATGCATATTGTAAATGCACATATTTGAGACAACCTCGTTCTATAAATGAGTACAGAGTTTTCAGATGAATGGTAATAGCTTCTCCCTGGGATTTGCGTGTCGAGAATAATTT
The DNA here is from genome assembly GCA_033980235.1 of Diadema setosum. Taxonomy (NCBI): domain Eukaryota; kingdom Metazoa; phylum Echinodermata; class Echinoidea; order Diadematoida; family Diadematidae; genus Diadema; species Diadema setosum. Next base: position 11,159,869 of record CM067066.1, read on the forward strand.
GATTGACATACAAGACTACAGCAGCAATGCCATAGGCTTTTCTTTCTTTGTTTGAAAAGTTATAAGAGGACATTTTGTGAGAGGCCTTATCAAGTTTGGTTATTCTGTGTGATATTCACAACAAGGTGTACTGCTGGCAAAAGCTTCATCATTGATAGGACAGAAAGGTAATTCTGATAAATTCCTGTTCAGTCAATAAAAACAAACAAACAAACAAACAAACAAACAAAAACACCTCATTGCTATAAAGAGATCATCCATGACAACACCCCTGTCTAATGTGATCACTATGAATCAACAAGTGTGAGTACTGCTAGGCAGTAAAAGGAATGGAAGTTCAATTTACAAATCATAATGAAAGTGATGATGATGATGATGATGCGGGGGGAGGGGGCACATAAATAGGAGCTTAGATGGTGGAGACTCAGCACTACCTTCTCACTAACTTTCAAATAATCAAGACACTGGGGAGATGTCATATCAATATTGACACTAGCCATACAAATTTCTACGACACTGTAAAGGTGAATAAAGACATCATGATACATGTATATGTGATCTATACGTCATCACAAAAACCATATGTCAGGGAAAATAATTTTATTGGTTTTGGGCAGATATAAATTTGTTTCATGATAAGCTTTACATTCATAAATAAACTATTTGCCCTACTTCAGTACAATGAAAATATCCCCCCCCAAAAAAAAAAAAAAAATAAATAAAAAAAAAAAAAAAAATAATAATAATAATAATAATAAAAGTTAGAAAACTGTAAAGGTTATATTGCCAAAGTCAGCTTTACGGGCATTTTTCTTCCTTTTATGACCTCCGACATAATATGGTTAACTTGATGACGCACCATGTACATGCTATGGCATAGCTTTGATGACAATGTATCTAGATTGTATTCTGGTGATCAAATGAATGAAATATGATTCCTTTGATTTACAAAAAGAATGTAGTACATGCAAACCTCTACTTGGCATATCACATGTCTAAAATATCACATAATATTATTTTGAACCCAAAATATCAGGCTTACTCTCATGCTATCACCTATAACAACCATGATCATGCTAGCCTCTTGATTATACTTTCGTTGGTAAGGTTTCAAATTTCTATTAATTCACAGCTGGTATACATCGAAGCCCATACTACTATAAATACATCACCTGTATGGTCAAATATGTGAAACAATTTGATAATATTTCTTCCCAAAGTATGATCCGTATCATCAAATCTGAAACGGGAAGCTAAATGTATTATAGGCTGCAGATTTTTTGTGTTGTTGTTAGTTATTGCTTTCTTAAAAGAATTGTCAGTTCAAATCACTTGTAACACTTATTATCCATGCCAAAACCCATGCACTGTGTATCGACTTCAAACAATTTTGCAGTGTGTTGCAAACCCTTTCTGCTGTTCAAAACATGCAATGGCATCTGTCGTTTCAATACTGCAATGGATGAATGAAAAGATAATGCTGGTCCAGAAGATAATGTCTGTTGGTCTTGGCAATGGCACTTTGACATTGGGTAGCATAACTGGCTGTTTCAAATTACTGGCAATTTACATTACAGCAAATATGAACAATAACAAGACAACAGTTTTCATGGAATCTTCATCATGGCATTCATACTGTCTTAGTAGCAAATTTTTGTTAGTTTAATTTCGTTTTTGAGCAGCAGAAACGTACATTATGCCATGTAAAACGAAGACTTTACCATTCACACAAAACCTATGAAATGTGAGGTTTCACACAAGGATCTACGAAAACATTCATATATTATGAGTGAACTCTTTCATGCATTTTGATGATTAGGGTAGCTGTGTCCACTCCACAACATTTTGGAATGAACTACGCAGTGAGGCACCACGTTACTGCGTTCAAAAGACTGCACACCATTCCCTCACCTGTCCGAGCAAAGCGATCTTGCGGCGTGTTTTATTGGTCAGCCTGTCGCTATATCCGGTCACCTCTGAAGGCTGACCAATGAAGCAAGTGAACAGTCACTTTGCACAATCATAACAGAGCAAAGACAACGACTCAAAGTTGGAACCATTTCGGCAAATCCTTCACCTCTTAAAATGTGTGCTTCTGCATTTTAATGCAAAGTAAGCACAATATTACAGCTTCTTGAGATAAAAAGGCATAGTTTTCTTTCATTCTTTTATCTACCACACTGGAAAAGACGCCACACTAACTGTTTCATAGTCATTCATGCATTTGTGGTGTCATCTCATTTATGCATCTTTATGTCCATAATCAATTCTTTCTCCCAAACCATTATTTGTAGTTTTCTAAAATCTTCAGAAAGTCATTCAAAGAGTTACAACAATCAGGGTTCCATATTTATTTTGTTGTTATCATCAGTATTATAAGTTGTTCTTACTGTTTTGTTTTGCTTTGCTTTGCTCTTTTTTTTTTAAGGGGGTAGTTGTTGCTGCAGTTTTGCTCAAATTATTACTGGTAGATTAGGAACCCCCTAGCCTACAATGAATAGAGCGGTGCCAGTAGGGGAACCTCTTGCTTATCATACAGTGCCATACCCATCTGAGCCTCATACTCACATCTAGAGAGCCAAGCCCCTCCTTGACGATACTCCTGCCATGCCTGGGGTGGATGGTGAGGTGCTCCCTCTCGATCAGGTGCCTGCGGGGGCTGTTGGACAGAGGCGAGTCCTCCAGCTGGCGGGCGTCGTAGCGACCGCCTCCCGACCCCACACTGCTGGCCCCGCCGCCCATGCCACCACCAGTGGCGCCAGGAATGGCCACCGGCTTGGAGGAGGTGGGCGTGGTTGAGGGCTGGACCGGAGCTGCCTGCTTGCCGTTATTATTGATACCTGGCTTGGAGCTATCAGGCTGGTTCTCCTCTTGAGCTCTCCTGGAAATGAGAAATGAGGAAAAGAGGGTCTTAGCTGTGGTCTCTTGCATTTGCAGATCATCTTCAAAAGCAACATGGTCTTTAACTGAAAATTTGCAACTGAGCTAATGTTTACATTGTAACACTAGCTAAAGGATCGAAGCCCCTTTTGTCTATGTATGAATGGTAGGTGTAACACAGCCTTGATAAAACAAATGGGAATTTGAGAAAAAATTTTGTATTTTTAACACTGCTCAACCTGTCAACAATTAGGGCTGAATTTGATCCACTTTTATGACCAAACAGCAACTCTGATGGATCTTGGACGGAAGAAGCCCAGCAAGATAACGCTTCAACATGTATTCACAGGCCTATTTGCACATTGAAAAAACAAGAAAAGACATGGGCCATCTTTCATGGTCATCATGAGGGCAGCCAGTGATCATAGTTAATTTTTAGCCTCAAAACCAGCTCATACCAACCAAGGAGGATACCTCCTTACACCACCCTGCAGGCTTGCTTACTGCTTTTGTTTGTTTGTTTGTTTGTTTTGTCATTATTCAGCAATCAGAGAAATCAGTCATCATTGTTATATCAGGGTACTGTATCAGCTGTTATTTTCATGAGGGTTTAATTTTTGCAAATTACTGTTGGACTGCAAAAATGTCACCATGCACTGGTGTAATAGTGCACTTACTATAACCTGGTGTCAATTCATGAAAACAGCACCTCGCTAAAATTTCCGTGACCTCCTCATTCATGAAAATATCCGTACGCGAAAATAACAACTTATGCAGCAATGTAGTGTAAGTCACATCTAATTGGCTTTCATCAGAAATTGTCCATGATTACTTTTTACCTGTGATGGTAAAGCAGAAATTTTGCTTGCTTTTGTCCTGCTTTGTATAAAAAGAAAAAAAAAAGGTCAGAAGGAAAAATGGTTCTGTCTTTGACACAATTTGCTGTCACCCCGAGTGATGCCATGAGGACAATTAAATCCCACAAATTAAGTCCGCAATGTTGCGAAGGCATTGTCAACCAATCACGCAAGCTTGTTATTTTGATTTTGTCTCGGTCCTCCCTCAATAAAGGCATGTGGCCTCATGGACTGCAATGACTGACGACCCTCAGAGTAAATGAGGGAGGGAAAAAAATACATAACCCAGTTTTCATCTCTTTCGCACAACAGCTGAAATCACAAATACAACCATGGACTGTTACTACACACATTGAGTGGAAGACACAATTGCCAGGTTGCTTAGTAGTAAGATGATTTTTCTCTTCTTATAAATTTTACAGGAAAAGATTGATAATGAATATCATTGTGTATGCCAAATATTCTAACTTACTAGTAGTCCTGAGAATAATACTTCATGAATCTGGGCTTGTTAGACAATTGAATGCTGATTTAAGTCACAATCAAGCAAAAGGTGACAGAATGTGAATCTACATGTGTAAGTATTATTTCTTTTTCAGAGAAAATTGATTGATTTTCCACCTCTGAAAAAATATACCGCACAATTCTGTTATGGAGCTGTTCATTTTCAATTTGTGCTTACTGGGGCCAAGCGTAACCATGAGTTTGCTGTTAACTGTGTTCACATGGGACCACTAAGTACTAATGCTTCGCAAGTGGTGCCCTCATTATCGACCGGGTGTATGCAAACCACATTATTTCTTGAGGTTAGGAGCCTTGCTTTAACAACAGGGGAACCACAATTATCTAAATTGGCTCACTAAAAATTAACTTAACAGCATCGTCTGAACTCGTAGAAGCTTCTTGATCATGCTCAGAAAACAAAACAAAACAAACATACACACACCATATACCGGGGTAAAGTAACATGCAACCATGTGCAAATATCAATCAAATCTTTCTGGACACATCTTCCCCACCCCCACCCCATGCACGCACACACACACACACACACACCTGTAATTCAATGCTTTAATAACATTACATCGTTTCCATAGTGACAAACCCATTCACTACTCTTCGCACCGCCTCAAATTCCAAGTGGTGGTGTGGCTTTCTCTGACCCATTAACACCTATCACCTGCCACGATTCCTGGATGTATGTATCCAAAGCCTAAACAAGCTGTAAATTCCAGTATCCAGGTGACAGATGAAATTTACAAGCTGTTTACAACAAGTGGTGATGTGGAAGGTGGCGGAAAGGTTTGACTGAGGGCAATAAGCCATTATTAGCAACCATTTCACACATTAATACACAAATAAATAATAATCTGTGTAGGTGCACTCTGTAATACCATCTGTATCTCTCTCTCTCTCACTCTCTTTCAACATGGCGACATACAATTACTTTCTGACTATACTACTTGATCATGATTTGTAGATACAGTGTGTATACATACCACCAAGATTTCTTAAAGTGGTTTCTGAACATAATATTCAGTTTCTGATAACAAATGTAGGTCTGTACTTCTATATTCAAACATGAAATCTAAAAATGCTAACATTGAAATAATGTTTGGACTGATAGCTCACGACAAATACTATGACAAAAACAACTGAAAACCACATGGAAGCTATACGTATGCTTGTGTATGTATAATGAGCACTTTATGCATGCCTGATTAAGTCATCTGTGTATCCGAGACAAGTCAGTACATGTGTACTAACCGGGGGGCCAAAAGCTAAAAACAGAGGTCGAGTTGCACTCTCTCTACAAACTAAGTAGACCATGCTTATTTTCAAGTTTTTATTGTAACAAACAATATTCCACTGGTCTACCTCAAAAAATTTGTTGCGAAAGCCTCCAAATCCAAGATGGCGTCCAAGATGGCCGCCATATTTACTGAATTTGTTATTTAAATGATAGAATTCGATAGAAACATCAAATTTCAACAAATGTGATGTCATATGAAAGAGAATAAAATTTTCTTCAAGTTGATACCATTTTTGTGGGTTATTGTGATAAATGGATTGAGATTTTAAGGGAAAAACACTCTTTTTTTGATATTTTTCTGAAAAAAGTAAAATCATGAGTATGCTTGATTCAGCATAAATCAGAGAAAGACCGAAGGATTATCTTGAAACGATTCAAGAATTTTGTTTGACATATAAATAATATTTGGAGAAAATTAGGGGTCAGTACCGGTTTTGGTTCAGGAGTTATAATGTCTCAAACTTGAAAACTCACTATGTAAAAATGGCCACTTTAGTTGTGACCAACACCTTGTTGTTCGTAAAAAAAGTCTGCGCGCGCAAAGACTACTACACGCACCACTTACACTGGTGCTTGCAGCAGTGCCAGTGGTGCGTGTAGTAGTCTTGACAAATGCAGACTTTTTCTTTGACAGACACGGGTTTGTGCCTGCAAACTAACTTTTCATACCAAGTGGTAGCTCAGGTGATACTGATCGCTATTATTTCAAAGTAGATTGTTCTGAAGCAGATGAGATGAAGCAAAAAAAAAAAAAAATTCAAATAGAAGTAGTAGCTTGAAACTTGGCACCAATCTTGTTATAGATAGTTTAAGACAAAATTTAGATCAACCGCTCAAAAAAAAAAAAAAAAATCAAGATGACAGCCATCAAAGATGACTTAGTGTATTGCGCCAAATTAAATGTATTATTTCGTTTTTGATACAAATTTGTCTGTTGTGCTATCTTAAACCGTCTTAAAGGGAAGGTAAACCCAAAGAGCAATGTGGATTGAGTGAAAGCAGCAACATTAATAGAACACATCAGTGAAAGTTTGAGAAAAATCGGACAATCGATGCAAAAGTTATGAATTTTTAAAAGTTGTGGTGTTGGAACCGCTGGATGAGGAGACTACTAGAGGATATGACGTATGAGTGGACAACAATACAAAGAAAATATAAGGGATATTCAACAAAAATTCACTTTTCTAGAATTATGAAAGAGCAGTGGACCAACTGCTTTCAGAAAGCAGGGGGAATAATTGCTACCCTTAACATATGTCAATATCAAGTTGATGGAATTTGTAATTTTCATGAAAAATGGATTTTTGTAGTATTTTCTTTATATTTTCTTGATGTTGTAGTCCACTCATACGTCATAACCTCTAGTAGTCTCCTCATCCAGCGGTTCCAACACTAAAACTTTAAAAATTCATAACTTTTGCATCGATGGTCCGATTTTCTTCAAACTTTCACTGATGTGTTCTACTAATGTTGCTGCTTTCACTCAATCCACATTATTCTTGGGGTTTATCTTCCCTTTAAGTTTTTACGGACACATTTTTTAAACCAGTGATATTCTACTCTCCGAAAAAGAAAAAAAACAAATCGAGTGGAAGTTTTTACTTTTCATGTGAGGAATGAGTAACAGAAAACGGTGAATTTAGAGTGAAATTGGAGTGACTTTTGAGTGAAAATGTTCATTTTCACTCATTTTAGAGTGACCTTAGGCAGAGCTCCACACTAACTTTATATTTGGTGGCCCAAAGGCAAATATCCGACCTTTTTTGGTGGCCCGATCAGGCCTCCAAATTCTTCATTTCTGACATTTTGGTGGCCCGACGTGCGTTTTTTGTGGCCCCCGGGCCACCGGACCAGCGTTAGTGTTGAGCCCTGCCTTTATAGGGATCACTCGTCACTCTTCGAGTGATCCCCGAGGTCACTCTAAAATGAATGAAAATGAACATTTTCACTCTCGAGTGATCCTGATATCTAATAGGAAAGCATCTACCAATGGCATAAGTTCAGATCAATTGTGACACTATAACCCACATGAAATCAGCCTAAAAACAATGTAAGAAAAATCTGATAACGGAAAATACAGTTTCAGCATGCTTATTTGTAAAAGTAAATACACAGCACGAATAATCAATTTGGACAATTTTTTTTCGAACAATTATACTGAAAAGTAATTTCGCACAACACATGAAGAGCAAAGTTGAGAAATTGCCGCCGTGTTTTGGTTGTTTTTTTTTTTGGGGGGGGGGGGGGTTCGGATCACAAGGGCTTTCAAGGACATCTATGGATCAGACATTATTACACATAAACCATCATCATTCACGTTTCTACAACAGCAGAGTAACATACAAGTAAAAAAGCATATCTTTGATACAGAAGCATTTCATTTTTTATCAAAGATTGGGCCGTACCCAAACACTGGAATGAGCTCCACCCCCCCCCCAAAAAAAAAGACCCTCAATATGGTTTACACTAGTACAATATCGTTCGGATGTATAGAAACATGTAATAGACAGCAATATAAGAAGATTAAAAAACATCAAATTATAAGTTATAAGTTGAGATTTAACTTTGACGCAACACACTAAAGGTATTGTTTACCATTGGGAGAGATATCACATTCGATTTATATGTGCAGGTTAGTTGTATTACAAAACATTTTACCATGTAAAAAAAATTATAATAAAGCCTAAAACATACGGAGATATCACCATTTCTTTTCAAGAAACCATAACCATGATAACTGTTGACATAAAAAGCATTCTTATCAGATCTATTTAGTATATCCAACAATATTTAGCATTAATTTTACTGATTTAAGTTTGTACATCAATCCCTAACTCACAGTTTAGAACTAGTTTGAGGAATTAAGTAAAGCTGGGTTTTTGTTTTACGTGCACAATGGTAAATAATGCCTTGAACGACAACCTCGATTAATTACCGCCATCTTGAATTTTGTGTGGATGCTATTTTTATCGCTAAATATTACACATTGGCAAAATTTGTGCCAAATTCTAAGCTCCTATATCTCTTTTTGAAAAATACTTTCTGTTCATTGTTATCTGCCTCAGAACAATCTATTATGATGAAATGCTACAGTAATAGCGACCAGCGTCACCTACCACTTGGCATGAAAAGTTAGTTTGCAGGTACTTGCAAGTCACTAGACCATTACAGTATTACATGTGACCAGGTAAACACATTGTAAGCAAAATTTATAATGCATAAATATAATTTTTTTCAAGTTTTAGATGTTAACTTGTCAACAGTGTATGATATTACCTGTAATTCCAGAAATATGAATTATGTCTCAATCTCAGTAAATCTCAATCTCAATCGCAGGTTTCAAAATAATTCTTCAGTTCTTCTTTGATAAATACTAAATCATGCAATTTTACATGTCTTCCTTTTTTCAAAACAATATAAAAATATGGATCCCCCCCCCAAAAAAAAGAGAAGCAAACAACCCCCCCCCCCCAATTTATCACAATACACAGCTAAAGTGGTATCAACTTTTAGAAAGTTTTACTCTCCTTCATATGACATCAAATTTGTTGCAATCCAATGTCTCTATCAAATTTTATGTTTGAAATGTTAATTTCAATAAAATGGCGTTGGACCGCATCTGTACTTTGCAACAAATCTACTGAGGTGTACTTACGGAACATTGCTTAGTATGCTTAGTATTATGTATGGTCTTGTTTATAGAGAGAATGGAACTCGAAAAGTAAGCACGATCTTGTATTTGACCCTCTGTGATGTCTTTGGGAACAGATGCCTGTAAATAACATATTATGTAAAATGGGATTTCAAGTTTGAGACATTATAACTCCTGAACCAAATACAATACTGACCTCTAATTTTCTCCAAATATTGATTATATGGGAAAGATGTTAATTTCTGCATGGTTTTCATAAACATTTTTAATTTTATTTTTTTTTTTACTTTTTAGAGAAATATTCATGGTGCATTCTGAAAAATGTCTCCATAAAAACCTTAGATGGTTTGAAATGGCATTAAAATGTTCAGAATATATAAAAACCATATAAATAGACAGCAAAACAGACAAAATTGTATGAAAATCGAAATGATATATTTACTTTGGCGCAATACACTATGTCAGCTTTGATGGCCTGCAATCTTGAATTTTTTGAGTGATTGATCCAAATTTTGTTTTAAACTTTCTATAGCAAGGTTGTTTCAAGCTTCTACCTCTATTTGAAAGATATTTTTTGCTTCATCTCATCTGCTTCAGAACAATCTATTTTGAAATAATAGCAATCAGCGTCACCTGAGCTATCACTTGGTATGAAAAGTTAGTTTGCAGGCACAAACCCTTGTTTGTCAAAGAAAAAGTCTGCGTTTGCCAAGACTACTACACGCACCACCGGCGCTGCTACAAGCGCCAGTGGCGGTGGTGCGTGTAGTAGTCTTGGCGCGCGCAGGCTTTTTTTACGACCAACAAGGTCTTGTCACAACCAAAGTGGCCATTTTTACATAGTGAGTTTTCAAGTTTGAGACATTATAACTCCTGAACCGAAAACGGTACTGACCCCTAATTTTCTCCCAATTATTAATTATATGTCAGACAAAATTCTTGAAACGTTTCAAGATAATCCTGCATTCTCTCTTTGATTTATGCTGAATCAAGCATTTTCATGATTTTCCTTTTTTCAGAAAAATATCAAAAAATGAGTGTTTTTTCCTTAAAATCTCAATCCAATTATCACAATAACCCACAAAAATGGTATCAACTTGTAGAAAATTTTATTCTCTTTCACATGACATCAAATTTGTTGAAATCTGATGTTTCAATCAAATTCTATCTTTCAAATAACAAATTCAGTAAATATGGCGGCCATCTTGGACGCCATCTTGGATTTGGAGGCTTTCGCAACAAATTTTTTGAGGTAGACCAGTGGAATGTTGTTTGTTACAATAAAAACTTGAAAATAAGCATGGTCTACTTAGTTTGTAGAGAGAGTGCAACTCACTCGTTAAGTAAGCGACTTTTTGGGGTTTGGCCCCCCCGGTTATACAGGAAGGGCAAAAGTAGACTCATACGCATTGTTTCTGGTGATCGTAAAATGTCAAGCATTCAAACCTGGTTTCGTCACCTTTAACCTTCCCTGAAAGAACAGCTCTGCCAATTTTGTTTGTTTGTTTGTTTGTTTTGGAAGGTTTACTGGGAACAATACAAGGGCTCGACACATTGCCTTCTCGTTTTGCAACAGTCTTCTTAATTGTTTCCTACAAGCTGAGGGCAAACCAGCCATTAGTAGAGAGTGACCTCCCCCTAGCTTGACCTTTTGAGGAATACCTCACTTCATGGGGAGAACAGCTGGACAGATAAAGGCAAAAAATTATATTGTATATTATTCTCCCAACAAAATACAGGACCAGATAACGCAGAACTTGCCTATCTCACAACTATAATGAAGGGGGGGGGGGGGGGGAATGTGGGGTGGGGTTATCTCTTCCAAAAAAACACACAAAATTTGACAGACATTTGAAATATGAGAGAAGGAAATATATGTTCTAACAAACATTCAATAATCTACACACATAACAGGGCTTAAAATTAGTGGTTAATGGCCACTTAAAATTGATGTCTGGCCATCAAATTTAAAATAAGGCCATCTCTCGGTGGCCAAATCAGGCAATTAAGATTCAAAAGAGATTGTTACATTTGCTTGTGCCTCTGGCCACCATAATTTCAAATTTCAAGATCTTTGTGATCCAACAGGTCATCACAAAAAAAAAAATAAATAAATAAATAAATATATAAAATAAATAATGTACCACTGTGCATATAACAATCCAGGCCCCCTGATATAATTTGTAGCTCTGGAAGAAGAATTAATCCTATTACATATTTTCTAGCTGAACATGAGCAGGAATAATTAAATCTTGTGGGGTGCAATTACAATTTGGCATGTGACTAAATAGATAAATAAAGGTTTGTTGTTGTTGTTTTTTTCAAAATACACATTATTTTAATACATGCATGCATCACAGATAACCTACATGATTGTAACTCAGAAATTTTTCTAAAGCAGAGCTTGTGATCTGTCGGTTACCTCAGGTCGTGTCTGAATGGTCAAGTATCACACCCCATGGGTCTCACTGCGCTGTCACTGACCATGGCCAGTAGAGGGCCTCCTCCTCTTCCTCCTCCTCCCATACCAACTCGTCTGTGACAACCACTCTCACACAGCTCAATACGTAATTAATTATTCACACACTCTTACTCCAGCTTATGCTCCCAACCAAATGACACACACATATTCACAGACACACAAATGCAGACACTCATAGCAACACATATGGACACCCAACACACACTCGCATGGACACCATAATTATACTCTTGATCATGCACACATATGCATACACACATACACAAGCACAAATCAGAGCCTTTAATCCTGTACCTGTCCACAGGTGAGATCATTACCCCCTAAACTTTATTTTTTTTTTTTTTAATAAAGCAAACTGGAACAACACAATTAATGCATTTACGCTCACACTTGAGAAAACACCAACATACACATACACAACACACACATGCACATCAAAACCATATTAAAGTTTTTTTCATGTCTATGGAACATATCTAAACATTGAAGTTCATGTGCCTTTGCAAAGTGGTGCTTGGTTGCTTTGTACAGTGATGCTTTGCACTTAAACATCAGAGCTACAATATGCAACAATGTTAGTGCACTGTTGTACTACCAAAGTGTGCAGAAAAATATTAACCAGAAAACAATATGGCAGGTAAGCATCAGGATCTGAATTAATACTACACATTGCATGGGTACTTGCACAGCAAGAAATGGATAATTTGTGGTGTGATTAACCGCTGCACACTATACAGTGCTTAAATGTTAATCGAGAACAACTTATATAATGCCAATAATAAAAGCTGGGTCTTAGGACCACTTCCTTTGCTTTGTTTTTGGATATCTCATCCCTTTCAAAACTGGTTCTCATTAAATATACTTTAAATTCCTCTTAGAATTGCATGCTCTTTAATATGTCATATAAGTGGTTCCTCATTATCTCAGAAAAAAAAAAGGTAATCCCCATCTCAGTAAAAACTATGCCATCCCTTTGATATGTAAATACTAATAAAACATGCCTTGCTACTAAACTCATGGTACAGCAGGTCTCCTTCATGCTTGCTTCTACAGTGTATCAAATTAATTATGTATGTGTTGTCTGCATACTTTTTACTTATCTGGAAAATGGTACAGTAAAGGTTTTCAAAACATTCATTTTATCTGATTTAAAAAAAACAAAACAAAACTATGATATATTGATAAATTGGTAGAATCTGCATAAAGCCACACTGCGACTTCGCACCAGTCTAACATAGGCACTGTGTATACCAGTGCATTATTGTGCATGTCATGTGAGCCGTAAGTGCATTAGCTTGTCTGGCTTCTCTGCCCCGCAACGTGCTCCCTGGCAAATCAGGTATACCGGTACCGGTATTCCTAAATCTGTGGAAAGCCATGCTCTGCCAAACCCTTCACAATTATGCAGCCAGCGCTGTATTGACATGGTGTCTTGGAGCGTGGGCATGCAAGCTTGCGTACAGAGACAAGACTTGGGGGTGGGGGTGGGGGGATGGAGGAGAAGTGTCTCTACCTCACCTTTGACCCCCACTTCCTGCGCGGGGCTGGGGACTGCCCATGGTCCTTCTGATGTCACTGGCCGAGAACTTGAGCCGCTCCTCTTTCTGCTTCTTCAGCTTGCGCTCTGCCAGAAGGAAATACGTGGCTGACAGGTGGTCGTAGCGATCCTTTTCTATCGACCTGTGGGGGGGGGGGGGGGGGGGAGGAATACAACTTAATGCTTCAGAATCCTTTGAAATGTGAGTGAAAATTAAACTCCAGAGGACCTAGCAAAGAAACTTTATGTTCTTTGTTACTCTTCCTCAGTTCAAAGAATTACACAAAGGGGAACACAATTGTGTTATGTATACAAAATTGATATAATATCCTATAGATGAATAGAAAAATTGTAATTTTTCCCAAAAATTGCAATCACAAGTTCGTATTTACACAGGGCATAACACACAGGTATGTGTCCAAGATGATAGACTTGCTTACTCGAAACAAGCTTACATCAATATTAGCAATGTCAAGTATCATTATCTCATGTTTTTATTTGTTTTCTGAAAGCCATACTCTCTGTTGGCAATCTTGTCACAGCACATTTTACATTGGGTGAGCTTGTTATGAAAACATAGCTCATTGTGCCAGGGTGTACCTTGCTTTCTGAATTGAAACATTTTTTTTTTTGTTACTGTCTGCCCATTAATTGTTTTTTTTAGCAAAACTGGATGATATCCTCAATGATGTAATCTTCGAAATCAGACTTCCCCTCTAACCTACTTACTGCCAACACATCCTAACTCAAAATGATATCCACAATAAGCTCTAAAGAGACTTACACTCTTTGTTGGGCTAATCATCAATTTACATCTAATACTATTGTAGGTATTAAAATACTTTTAGAAATTCACTTTGACAATAACTGTTTAACAGACCTTTCTGCAATTACAACAGTGGTTTGCTGTACTAGTACTTATACTAGTAGACTCATGTGACCAGCCTTGTCAAGTACTTCCACATGGAGAACATGTTTATTTGACAGTTTTGCTTTTTAACAATCACAAAATTCTTGAAAACAAAGTCATCATTTATTCTGCATTTTCACAGCTCATGTGGCAAAGCTTGCTTAAATTGCATGAAAAACTGCCAAAATTACTGTTTGAAGTCTGACATTTTGAAGTCTGACATTTTGAAGTCTGATATTTTGAAGTCTGAAATTTTGAAGTCTGAAATTAAAATCTTTGACCTCTTACTTTTAATCTTAGAGCATGTACTGAAAATTCTATTTATCTTTATATGGCCAAACATATACACATATCACCCTTGATACTTCCATGTTGTTCCCAATCTTTTCTTTGATACGTATTTGAATAATATATTAAATGAAAGATTCTTTTTTTAATAGATAAACAACTAAATATGTGAGAGAATATAATATGTAGGCAATCTATAAATGAACTTGTTCCAACACAATGTTCACGACAAAACGAAATGTTACAAGCATATGAATTACAAATATCTACGACCTAAACATGAACTTTCAAAATACTAAAATCTCTCAAATACCAGGATACTTATTCTTTTGCTAGAGCACTCGATAAGCCTTCACTTTGGCTATACTATAAGTTATTAAAATGCCATAACAAAACGGAAACACAGTGTCAGTTTCAATGGATACAATAAAACAAATCAATAAGGTTAAAAAGCAGAAAGCCTAAAAAAAAACACAAAAACTGACATCTGAATAAACTATGTCAATAATGTAAAGGTGGAATAGTCTAAATACTCAACTGTGCTGTAAACACTGTCAGCATAAAAACAGGGAAAATGTCAGATACTGAGGCTTTTTATCAATTATTAAAACGAAAGTCTCCCTATCTTTAGTTTGAGGAAATGATGCACACAACTTGCCCGAGGTGGTTGCTGTGAGGTTCTCAGTTAAAACAACACATTTAGGATATTTGTTTGATAAAGTCTACAATAAACAGAAAATAAGATGTTTATCTAAGAAAAAAATGACAAAGGCTGGATATCATGAAGAATAAAAGCACAGATATGTATGAGAGATGGTCCACACAGGAAAACAAGTGAGACACCACGTAGCAGCTCTCACAACGATGACGCAAGTAATACGGATAATTGCATTGCACAAATGCCTTCAACTTCTAATTGCTGGTTTCAGGAGCCCGACATTTGATACGTTATTTGGCATCACTGACAGTTAATCCGGAATGTGACTTTTGAAGAACCATCGGCTTGCGTGAAAGAATGGTTAAATCACCAGCATAGCAAAGTTGTTGTGAGAAAGTATTAATTACACAGGCTATTCATAAGACAAGTTGAGGGGGTGTATTTACCATATTTGATTACAGGAGAAATAGATGTTTGCGTGAAAATCCATATTTTTAAATTCAAGGCAATTGGAAAGCTTTCATTGTAATTTGTTGATGCTACATTTTATTTGTCATCCCCTCCAATTCAGAAGAACTCTGTGTAATACAATTGCAATTTGTTCAAACAGCTGTTAAAATTCATCAGTCATACGTCATTTGCGATTAAAAAGTTGGGAACACAATGCTGTATAAATAGCTACAAGAAGGACTGTATCCCGGATGTTTTGTTGCCTATGTCATTTGGTATCTATTCTCTTCTTTACCACACTAATGCCAAATGCAAGTCTTGTGATAAGATTAGACTGAACGTGGGAAGGTTTACAAGAGAAGGTACTGAGTTGGAATCTTAAAGTCCTCAGCATTTCCTTCCACACATCCCATACACTTTTTGCTGCCAACTGCCATTGGCATCGGAACTTAGTGGTAATCATGAGGGGTTTGCCGTGATGCTGAGAGGACCGCTGTGTTCCGGAGGCTCTCTACTCACTCGAGAATGGACTTCCTGTCGGCCATCTTGCCGTTCAGCATGATGTCCATGATGCTGCCGTGAAGCTGCTCCGAGATCTGCTCCCGCGTGATGACGGGGTCCGACGGCCGCCGCGTCCGCCTCCCGATGTGCAGCCAGGGGTCGTTCTCGATCTCCCGCAGGGTCATCCGCCTCTCCGGCTTGCGCACTAGCATCTTTGAGATGAGGCTAGCAGAGGAGAAAACGAAGAAAGAGGGGAAGATTATTTTGGGGTATGAGTCAGAGCATCAAATATCTCTCGGGTCACTTCATACGTCAACACATGATGTGTACTTCCATGATAATAATCTATTTGTATGAGAATCATGAAATGCCAGTCATTATTTACCTTCCATTTTAAACACACCACTTCTCCAATGCTAAATCAGCATAGTTTATCACAATTAAGATTTCATAGCCTCTTTCATTCTACATCAACCTTTGTTTGTGTCACAGATCTTGCAATCCCATAATGTATTTTATAATGCACATCATCATTTTTTAATGAGCTTTCACATGTATATCTTGCTCCCAGATGTGAAATCTTTTCAATCAAGGTTTGACCAAGTCTGATAACTGTAGGTGCATTGAACACAAGCACACACAGACAAGCATAAACACAAACTACTTGGACTTTGTGTCACAAGGTCGGGCATTTACGAACATTCCATTTGCCAAAGGGCATCTGATGTGACTCCTAAATGCTAGTAGCTTACACAGCAGCAAATATCATTATGGCACTTTTCTAGATGAACCTCCACAAATTAGTCATTTCTATGTTATTCTGCAGCTGCATCACTAATTATGACATCCATTTGTAGTGTGGTGTGGCATTTTTTTTTTTTTTTGAACAAGATGGTTAAATTATCAGACCTTTTTTGTACTCGAGAATATTATCTACAAACTAATACATGATGGGGAAAGAAAGCTACCTCAACTTCAGAGATTATTCAACAACAACAACAACAAAAATGATCTCAGGAACGCACAAAGCAAACTAAGCCAGATTTATAGACTAAATTACTTCAGATGTCATCCCTCCTCTATACACCTCATGTTCCTCGTAATTATAAAACCCAAGGCCATCAACGCAATACAGCCACTTGTATACACTATTTTCTTTTGAATAGGCCACCAAGACATATACTATATTGTTTAAACATCATGATATCACATGAACAATTCACCCACAGCACTGTTTACGCATGGATGAACATAAATTCCCTTAGAAGGTAGGGTGTGGTCACACAATGATTGAAGGATTGCATTTTGTGCATGTAACAGTGAAAGTATGGATCACCAAACTTTCAGTACAGGCAGATGCCAGTGAAGGAAAAACAGGTCATCTACATTAGATATGAAAGTATTTTACAGGCCTCTTTGTACACCTGATGGCAATGTGTTACGCAAAATGAAATTTCTTCATAATGGTAGATCATAACACACACACACACACACACACACACACACATCATTTTTAACCCTTGCAAAGATGGAAATCATTAAAGAAAGTTTGTGGTCCTAATCATAAAAAAAAAGAGGTGAGACAGATGGTAAACTGATACATCAGTCAGATCTACAACGAGAATATTATGATTTAAAAAAAAAGACAGGCACTTAACTCTGCGAATACATTGGAAAAAACTTCATCTGCTTTCTCTCTGTATCTTTTTTTTCCTCTCTCTCTCTCTCTCTCTCTCACTAGCATGGATTCACAAAACATTTGTAATCCATGTCATTATATGCCCAATGAGTGACACTTGACATATACGTGTATTTTTAGAGATTGTGACGTCATTAGACGTGTGAGGCCACATACAAAAAAGAAAAGTGCATTTCCGTCTTTATCACAGGTCTGTCTCCCACACAATTCAGACTCATTTGAGGCTTGAAGAGAATGTCGATGTCGGCAAAGGGGGGGGGGGAACAAGAAGGGAAGAAGAAGGAGATGGAGAGCCGTTGGAAACCATTCTGTCAAACTTTAGAAGCAGACACAAATGTCTGATCTTCTCCCAGGCAGTTTGAAGTCCCTGTTGGCTTCTACGGTGATCAAATCATCACGTATACACAAAGCGTAGTTCAGTACGCTCAAGCATCCCTCCTCCCACAGTCTCTCAAAGTTTATCACGCATCGCTCTTTTACATTTTCTCTGCCACAAATCCCCTTAAGTGGCAGGGCAGGGAAAAGAAAAGAAAGCCACAAGCCCACTTCAGGGTAGGCATAAAATAGAAAAACAAGAATGAATAATATTTGATAACAAAAAAAAAAAGAGAGATGCTTGCCCAATGTCATCTCCAAAATGCCAAGACTTCCCTGCGTACATAAAAAACACTGCAGTCTAGTCATACTATGTTTAAGGATAGAAGTCACAACTGGGGGAAGCACAATAATGCATGGGGGGATTTGTCTTGCTGCATGACAAGTTTTTCAGAGACAATACACAGCTCTCTAAGCATACATGTATATGACAAAAGCAGAGGTAGCTCTCATTTTCAAAGTACCGTGAGGATGTTGAAGAGAAATGAACCCACAATCTGAACATTGTCACGGCTCAGTCACAATATATCAAGTTACTGGGATTCCTGTGCTTTCAGGTGAAATAGAGAAGGCAACTTAAGCGCTCACATAGAATCCATGAAATGCCAGAAAATACTTCCCTTACTGCCAGTATGGATTGGAACTCTCAACTGAAATTGAACCCCCAGTTTTTTTCTGAAACCATACACCATCTATAAGCAAATATTTAACAAAGAAAAGTCTTTGACATCTATCTCAGTGCGGCAAAACCTTGAAATCTCTGTCTAAACCAGTTATGCACGGTCCAAACATGTTACGGTTTTGTTAGGAAATCAAAACAAGTAGAGTGGAACTGATTTTCCTTTATCTGCATTGTACTTGATGCCATTAGTTGGGAATGACATGGACAGTTATAGAGATGTATGCAGTCTACCAAACTGGTATACCAAATGGCTCACAACGAAAAACATCTATTCCTTCAAGAAATATCTAGAAAGCTGGTTGTGCAATGGTATCTACTGGAGAAAAAAAAAAAAAAAAAAAAAAAAACCTTCAAGCCACTCATACAAATGACAAAAAAGAAAAACCTCTCTGCGGAAAGATGATATGACAAAGAAAGCCAGTACATCATCCACAAAGTGTTGTTGCAATTTCAAAAAACAAGCTGGACGCCAGCAAAAGCTACTTAGGAGAGGAGACGATACCACTGCTATCACCGCAAATTAACCTGCCATACAACAGCTCACGAGAGGGG
Organism: Diadema setosum; assembly: GCA_033980235.1. Classification (NCBI taxonomy): domain Eukaryota; kingdom Metazoa; phylum Echinodermata; class Echinoidea; order Diadematoida; family Diadematidae; genus Diadema; species Diadema setosum. The sequence goes on from CM067066.1 coordinate 11,179,205, forward strand.
TGCGTGGACATAAAAAACAACAAAAGGACTCGCACGTAAGCAAGCGGCTCAGGCTCACGGAGGATTTTCCCCGTTCGATTCTTTGCCAAGCGGACACCAGAGACGGATCTAATTTGTATCACAGCCATCCGATACTCTCTCGAGTCTGGCAGCAACAGCCCATAAATATATCTTAATCGTCTGGGGGTCCAACGGCACGCATCTGCCCGGCCCATGGTGTCGGACATCGTTTATTTAAAAGGGTGCGACGCCCTGAGCCCCGTGTAAGATCTCACCTTTCCATGCCCTCCTGAAGTCATCAGTGAACCTCTGAATGATGTGGGCATCCAATGCGACAATTGTCCCACTGCAGTTCATCGATTTATGCGATGATATCACTCTGGACACACATGATCTGCATTATGTGATCAATCTTCGCCTTGAAACACTAAATGCGAGGTGCTTGAGGCCATGTAGAGGTGAATGGAGTGGGTTTATGGGAAGGTTACAGAAGGTCATAATGTTGCATCCAAAGGACAAAATAAGAATACCAATGTTATGTGAGTATCAATCAATATGCACCCTAGGACGTAGTAAAGTGAGGATGTAGGGTTGATGGGAGGCTACAAGGCTGAGCAAAGCATAGAGACATGTGAAACTTCATAAGCTAAGGACATTTTATAGGCCTGTAATTGAATAAAGAAGATTTTTGTTTTGGTGACCAAATCAAGGGAATTGTAGTTAACACTTCCTTCATCTAGAAAACAAGATTAACATGTTCTAGATACACCACTAAGGACAAAGATACAGATGAATAGAGGCACTTGTCAGATTACCTACTTGATATCATATCCTTAAGAATTCTTCATGGTTGACAGGATTATTCACGAATGTCTTGCTTCAAATTCATTGCCCATCTTTGGAGAACTTGCATTCAACTGCTCGCTCGATAACTGAACTTACACACAAATGCACATCATATACACATATCTACGTATTAATCATTTTTAAAGAAAGATAATACCCCAAGATGACTGAACAGTCGGACAGACAAACAGCTATATACACACACACACACAAACACCCATGTGCAGAGTAATGTACACTACATCAAAACCAATCATACGAGCACACACACTCATGCATGCACACGTTTTGACTACACAATTCAATCTTTAAAAAAAAAGGGGGGGCTTTGGCAGGGAGGGGGAGCAATAAGATTGCAAATTACAAGCACAGAAGAACCACACACAGATGTATAACACACTTACGCAAGCAAGAAAAAGTCTGAATGCCTCAGAAAATGAGAGCGGTGTAAGATGAAAACATCTGATATGCTAGGATAAAATCCCACGCTGTTCAAGTGCAGCAAGTTCTAATACGAGCTTCTCAAGTCTGCATGTTTTTCTTCCTTTTTCAGCAAATCTTGAGGCTTCAACAATTTTGAGTGTTATCCATGGAAATGAAGAACAATGTAACTGCCATCGTTTCAAGTTGAGTGCTAAAAAATGGGAATAATCTGCCATTTGCAACTGATTGACAAATTGCCCTACATCGACGTAAATAAGCACTGAATTGATCAGTGTTTTAGTAGTAGCCATGATAAAAAATCATGGGCGTACATACTCGAGCAGGATTCGAACCTACGACCTCCTGATCACCGAACAGGCGTCATCTCCACTAGACCACCGAGCTTTCGCCCAACAGCAAGTGTTGGTTCTAATCCTTATAGCATGCAGCAGGTACTGCTTTGTTATTCAAATTCACGAAAATTCTTCCGTCGAGATGTTTTCATTGCAACTGATTGACAAATTGCCCTACATCGACGTAAATCGACATCGACATGAATTTGAATAACAAAGCAGTACCTGCTGCATGCTATAAGGATTAGAACCAACACTTCGTCGGGTGCCCGTGCATTGGCCGTTAACGCAATACAATTTGTATTGCGTTAGCGGCCAATGCACGGGCACCCGACGACTTGCTGTCGGGCGAAAGCTCGGTGGTCTAGTGGAGATGACGCCTGTTCGGTGATCAGGAGGTCGTAGGTTCGAATCCTGCTCGAGTATGTACGCCCATGATTTTTTATCATGGCTACTACTAAAACACTGATCAATTCAGTGCTTATTTACATCGATGTAGGGCAATTTGTCAATCAGTTGCAATGAAAACATCTCGACGGAAGAATTTTCATGAATTTGAATAATCTGCCATTTTAGCTCGCATTCCACGGAGGAAAACAGTACAATCTCCTTGTCTGAAGAAACGATGGAGACAGTGGCTACATACTAGCCCAACACACTTTGGGTGCATTTGTACTTCATAACTTTTTGGGGGCCATAATCAGCATTTTGAAATGTAATTAGTGCAAAACTCGGTTACGCCCCGACTCAAACGCTGTTCCAGAACGCCAATTCAAAATGCACAAAAAGTTGTGTTTAAATACGATTGGTGATTCTCCCTAATCACATCTACTGGGGAGACATAAATGCAAAATTGTATACACCAAACAGCTCGCTACAATAGGGGTTTATAGGTTTTCAACCATGCGCAGTGCATGTATGTGAAATTGCCTCTTTCTTGTGCTCAAAATACTTTAGCATAAACAGTACCCCCATGAACGGCAATTTAGATCAGGGTTTCAAAATGCTAATTCTGCCTTCAGAAATTGAGCCTAACTGCCCCCATTGCCTATTCTGAAACACTTTGAAGCACGTTCACCTGATTGTGATGAATGCACAGGATGAAGCTACAATGGCCCTATGGTGGTGGGGATAACCTGCAAATTTGAACTGATGTCTTTTGGAGATCCAGAGACCTACCCTACAATGATAATGTGCAATGAATGCTTATCAGGCTCTGAGCTAGCTTTCTTGATCACCCAGTTTAGTCTTCATAAAATGAAAGTCAAAATTTGACAGGATTTCAGATGCCCTGACTATTTTTTGTTTTGTTTCTGTCTCTGATGTAAGAAAAAAAAAAAAAGTTACGCAAGGAGCAATAATTCTCAATATAAGAATTGACTTCGTGCAACCCATTTTTTTAGTGTGGTGCCTGACATAGTAATATAGCATACTGCAAACAGTAATAGCTAAACATTATACATCAGACAGGCCTCAAACTATATTTTTCTTTCTCTGATACTGCCCTCTTTTTACTGCATCAAATTAGTATCTATTTCTCACAATTTGAAGAAGATGCGAGTCACACTTCTGCAAAAATTACATAACAACAACTAAAAAACTCCTCTACGAACAAACACATCCATTCATGATCACTTCAAGCCCTCTGGGCAAACTTGGCCTCAATTTTTTGAACCAGGCTGAGGTTGTTTTGGCAATGAGTTAGTGTTAGCCAGCACTTTCAGTCAATTTTCACAATGATCTGTTGTGTGTGTGTGTGTGTGTGTGTGTGTGTCACTAAAGTTTGTTCACCCCTCAGATCTTAGGGGGATTTTTCTGCAGAAGTTTTAATTTGCCATTACTAAATTGGCAACTCTGAATTTCATTGCATATCTTGAACTGAAGAAAGATTAGATGGCACTGGCTAAACATGTCAGATCTGCTCAAAATCAGAGCTCAGAAATCTACAATCATTTGCCAATTTGAGAGAGAAACAATTATTTACTGTGATTGCATAAGAAAATGTTGTCAAATTCAGAATTAGTTCATACATTCAACATTTAACAGGCTTTTGAAAATTCTGCAACCTTAACAACCAATTGCAAATATCAACAAAGGGCTGAAATGAAAAAGATTTTTTTTTATCCTGCCTGATGAAATACTTAACAGCATATACATAAATCTGTAATAAGTGGTTTAAGAGATTTTGATGGGTTAACGAACAATAACATCAATACAGTGCATTTTGTTCTGCTATTAAGCAGAGAGCAGTCAATCAATTAGGTAGCAGTGAATATCTCTTCGACTCACACTGTGTAATGCATGAAATGTTGCTTTTAGACCTTCTTCAATTAAAAAAAAAAAAAAGCCGCAAGATTGCCTTGAGTAAGTAATCATCGAATGTAGTACCTAACATGACACCACTGATAATATAGCCATCAACTGCTTTAATCAATTACTGCAATATTTGCCTACTCACACAAGGCCCGTCAGCTCCCACAGTATTCACTGGTCAAATTAAAAATCTCAGCCAAAAATCAATGCAGTCTTTTCACATCTTTCAAAGATAACTGTGTGACTGACAGTTCGCACAAAGATCACTGTATTCCATGAACTTAGCCACAATCAATATGATACAGGTACCGTAACTGCTATTATTTTTTCTCTCTCTCTTTCTCTCTCTCTCATTCCGAACCACAAACATCTTTTTAACCTGCTGAGGACAAGCCCCGAATATAGTCGGGCAGGGGTCTATGGGAAATGCATGTTGTAGCAAAATCAGCCCATCCTAAACGGGTTATTAGAAGCATTTACGGCTGAAATGCAATACAGCAAAATTGTAGCAAAAACATTGCAAGCTTTTGCCGTGGTGTCAATTTTATGACAAAGTTATGGCTATCTTTCTTGCAAATAGCCAGTATTCAAAATACATTGGTTTTGAGCGTGGCTGTGCATTTGGGCAAAACTATGTGAAGTTGGCACACCATTGACTGAGTTGGGTGCGCAAACCTGGCACACGTAAAATTAAAAACATGTGTTCCTGAGACTACAGATCAGATATGCTTTTCTTGTATCTCTGAGGGTCTGTGGGCGTGTTTTCACATCCGCACCTAGGGGTACTAACAACTAAGATGGCACACTCTTCTCTCCCCCACATCTCTCTCTCCTCTCTAATCTCTCACTCTCTTGGTATCTACCCATCTATCTATCTCTGATGTCTACCAGCTTCATCCCATGCACCCATCATCTTCAATCACAGTTTCATGTAGTATGCATGATGGATAGATTACCCGTCGCTGCGAGAGGAGATACCCCTGTTGCCGTGGTTCCAGCGCACCACCACCCCCATCACATCCAAACCATCCCTCTCCCCGGCGGCCAGCGACAAATTATGGGTTAAGAAGTATCCGGGGGAAGGCCGAGTCGGAAGCTCACACCAGCTTTACATGCCCCCGGGCGCATCATGGTCGGTCCCGTCAGGTGGCGTACATTTCATCCCCAATTTGTGTCCACGCCTCCCTCCGTTGATGCCTCCTCCGGTGGTGGGCAAATCAAGATGAGGTGACGGACAACCAGACATATTGCAGAACAGACCTGACTGATACCTACTCTCAGTTTTGTTCCACTCTTCCGTAACATCCCTCCCCCCCCCCCCCCCACCTTAATTCCTCTAGCTAAATCCTATCCCAAGACTATCTTCCATCCTCATCCCTGAAGACTCCACTGGGTAGTAAACAACATTTCTTTTTCAGCCAGAGACAATTCTAAGTTGCTCATCGACAACATTTCAGAGCTCTACCAGGCATTCTAGAAATCATGCTTCATATATATCTAACGCTGATGGTAATGTCAAGGTGAATTGAAACAGCAAAATGTCACACTGCACACAAGTCCATGCTGTCATTACTTCCCATGAGCAAGACTTAACAGGAATTTCAATACATGCACACTAAAATTTGACTGGATGACAATGCAAAATACTTGCCTCTTCAAGACCTTGCAATTTGCTAAGACTAAATTACCTTAAAATTTTGTTCTAAAAATCAAATAAAAGTTGACACCAAATGATAATTAGTGCAAAAGAAAGTCCTGCACAAGACAAACAAACAAACAAACAAACAAAAAAAACAGATGCAAATTGAAACCTGACCAACTGTGTCAAATGAGAACATCTTGGAGTTTGTTGACGTATGCTGGTCTCACAAATCTACAATTTGAATTTGCAGCGTAATTTTGTAGACTTTGTCCTACTGATCAGAAGAAGCACAGAATGTAAATGAAAATTTGCCTACTTAACCTATGAGACATGATCTATTTCTTTGCTTCTCTGGGAACAAGCAGCAGAGGGTACAGCAGACCTACAAGAATAGAGTGATGCTTCATTTGCTCACCACATAAACCACTGTACTGGCTTTATGTCACAGGAGAAGATTTAGAGAGTGACAAATAACACAACTTATCAAATTGTCCCTCTGAGTGAGCAAGGCCCCTTGTGGAAATGTTAATTTGATATACTGTATAAGCTGTTATTTTCGCGAGGGTTTTATTTTCGCGAATTTCGCGAATCACAGTTGGATCGCGAATTGAACAACACGCGAAAATGTAGCCAGACGCTAGAGTAATAGTACATTAAAATTGGCGTAGGTGTCAATTCGCGAAAACAACATCTCATGAAAAAGTTTGTGACCTCCTCATTCGCGAAAATATCTGTACGTGAAAATAACATCGTATACAGTATATATGGTCAGATGACTTTTAACTTAAAGGGGAACACAGCCTTAATTATAATGGGGATGGGGACCTTCTAATGGGAATCACCTACAAAACTTTGCAATTGCTTGCAGTACATTGTACCTGTAAAAATCTGATTCCCAGTCATGAATGATCTCAATAGACAGATTGGACTAATTCTTACTTTTGGTAGAAAAGAATATTTCACAGGGTAAAAATTCAACCCTTTTTTGAAGGATCATCATCAAGAACAATCAGTGTGATTAACATCAAAAGGTTCATTCATCTTGCAATGGCTAGAGAAGACTTCTCCATGTATCATAAGGAAATAGGACATTAAAGTCTACTTTCTTTCCTAACTGTCTTGTCTATCAGCTGTTTGAGATAGAATCATCTCGAGGTAATTGATGGTGGTAGAAACTAGAGCGGCTTGCAAATAGAGAGTCCTTACCTATCAAGTGACATCCATAAGTTGTATTAATGATGCCATCAGCTTTGTCATTTCTGGTATCTGGTTATGGGGGATGGGGCTGTAAGCTTTCAACAGGAAGGGACTGCAAGTATTATATATTACTAACTTTTTGTCACTTCTAATTTTCTCAAATTTATATATTGCATGTTTTCTTATACTAAAACCAGAGATGAATTATATATTCAGTAAGAGTCATCAGTAAGAGTACATATATATATGCTAAATTATTCACTGAATAAGAGGATATGACAAAGAAAGGGACATTGAATGTGGTTTGCAGGAAAAAGACGGGGCACCTCCATGTCGAAAGTAAGCCATCAGAGAGGCTGTAAGGGAATCTCCTAGATGACCTACAGTAAGACAACAGATCAACTAATCGACCATCAAAACCTGCACTGACCTGGGAACGGAAAAGTACATTAGAAATTGCTGGTACAGAGCGTACATGCTGTACAACTGCAGTTTTGTTGTGGTTGGATTTGTGCCTGTGTGTGTGTGTGTGTGTGTGAGGAGAATGTGTGCGCAGAATGATGTATTACTTCATACATGTACCTATCTGCAGTTGAAACCTTGACGGATCACAACACATTGATCAAATGATACAGTAAATTACGAAGTAGCTACTGAATCATTTCAATGGCACCCACTCAACACATGTTGGGACACATGACTTTCCAAAGGGGGAAACTCGATGCCAAGATACGTTACTCAAAAGCACACTTGTACATCATAAACTAATAAAATATTACAGACTACTGTAAGCTTATCTTGAGAGATAGGACCTAAAGTCATCTATAAAAATTCACGGAAAGTCTATCGCTACAAACTTCAAGATCAATAGTTTTATCAAATTGAGCTAAATCGATTACCTGGGTACTGTTTCATAAAAGTTGTCGGCACTGACAACTTGTCAGTCACTGACGATTACCATGGTAACAGTCAGTGACCAGAGCATCTCAGCCAATCAAAACCAAGGATTTTACTGAAATTGTCAGAGACTGACAACTTGTCAGCGCTGACTAAATTGATGAAACACCCCCGTATCTCATTCCTCTCACAGAATAGAGAAATAATTTTTTATAATACACATGCATCTATGATAAAACCTGAAAAGAAAAAGAAATGCTATGCAACAATCACTATACAATTTTGATAAATTGATATCATGTTGTACAGTAAGAAGCAAAAGTAGTAACATAATGGAACTCAAATGAGAGCAAACATGAATGGCTGAGAGACAACTAGGAATAGCATGGTGTACTCTATACGCAGAATATTTCGTGAGGTTTTTATTTTTGCAAATTTCGCAAACAGGTGCTCTTTAAGCAAATTTAAAGACACTCGAAAGTATTGACTTTGATCCTGACATGAATGTGACATGCATCTATACATTTCTACATTCAGTATATTGTACTCCACGATCACAAATTTAACCATTCCCGAAATTGTCGGAAGGTCCCGATTTGCGAAAAATTAGACTCGCTAAATACATGGCGTATACAGTATGCTCTGTGATCATTTCAAAACAGCTTACCACTGTACGGTGATTGAGACATCTCTAGCCTACCACTCCATATTTCTTTTTTTTTTTTAACAAGTCCTTGATTTCTCTACTTCTTGGGGAAAACAACAATATCAAAGACCCTGCCTGTGATATAATTGGCACTTGATGCTTTTATACATTTCCCAAAACACAGTAAATCAAGGTCCTTGTGCAAATTGAAAGGAAGCTATAATGCAAACAGGTTCTACTGGTACAATGTACTTGGCTGACTTCACAGTCATGTTACCTGTACAGTTCTAGATTGCTGTTTTGACAATAGGCCCATGATACAGCATATTACAAGAACTTGTCATACATACTCAGTAACTGGTTGTGATTCCTCAGCATTTGCCTCATACTTTGTCCAATTTCTCTTTGATTTCAACTAATTTGCTGCTAATGTGAACAAATTTTTCATCAAAACAACCTCCAGTTTTTCAAATTCATGAAATTCTTCCGTCGAGATGTTTTCATTGCAACTGATTGACAAATTGCCCTACATCGACGTAAATAAGCACTGAATTGATCAGTGTTTTAGTAGTAGCCATGATAAAAAATCATGGGCGTACATACTCGAGCAGGATTTGAACCTACGACCTCCTGATCACCGGACAGGCGTCATCTCCACTAGACCACCGAGCTTTCGCCCGACAGCAAGTGTTGGTTCTAATCCTTATAGCATGCAGCGGGTACTGCTTTGTTATTCAAATTCATGAAATTCTTCCGTCGAGATGTTTTCATTGCAACTGATTGACAAATTGCCCTACATCGACGTAAATAAATAGAACCAACACTTGCTGTCGGGCGAAAGCTCGGTGATCTAGTGGAGATGACGCCTGTCCGGTGATCAGGAGGTCGTAGGTTCGAATCCTGCTGAGTATGTACGCCCATGATTTTTTATCATGGCTACTACTAAAACACTGATCAATTCAGTGCTTATTTACTTCGATGTAGGGCAATTTGTCAATCAGTTGCAACCTCCAGTTTATGGTTATCTGCATGTGCATCCCATCCTAACATCTAACTCTGCATCCGCCGAAGCTAAGCCCAAACCACCTTCTCAGTTTAGCAACTAATGATTTTAAGAAATCCTTAACTCTGTTATCTTTTTTATTTCTTAATCCTTGAGGCATCTTGTCGTCATTTAACATGCACATGGAGTTACCTTCTGCTGGGCTTCCTTCCCACGCCCATCAAAATTTGTCTGCAAATGGCACTTGGCATTTATAACTGAATTTTTAGCAGAAGATGGCATTTTCCAGCATCATGTAATTCAATCTGAGAATGGCATTTTGCATTACTTGAAAATCGTATTTTATATATAAGAGCATTACTTGAAAATCGTATTATATATATCATTTTATTTTATCTGAAGATGCAATTTCATATCAGCATTTTATTTGAAAATGACATCTTTTTTTTTGTTTTATGTGATAAACTTGAAGATAATCTGAAGACGGCAAACAGAATCATGATACCATGCTCCAAATTTTAGCTATGATAGTCCATGGGTTAGTGGTGAGAATTAAGGGTTTTCCTGATAGATCAAGCCATTTTTCATTCAGTCTTATTGAGTCTTTCCATTCATGTGAAATAAGCGAAAAATTTCAGGATTCTTCGAGCAAATGATTCGCCACGAGTAGCAGTTTAGAAAATCAATTCATTTTATGACATGTATGGGTTGCCATTTCACGCAAAAGTGAGCACAGTTCTGTATGACACCCAAGGGACAGTCTGCGGATGTGGAAAAGTAGTTAATCAGGGTAACTGATACATAATGAACTATCAACTGGATATTGTGATGTTACCCCATGGGTACATTCTAATATAAACTAGGCCAACTTGCATTTTGATGATTGAATATTAGTGTGTGTGTGTGTGTGTGTGTGTGTGTATATATATATATATATATATATATATATATATATTTATATATAGAGTGCGAGAAGTCCCGATCATGTGCAGAACCAGAGTAGCTCCTTTATTATTTGCTTCATCTTCTTGCACTGTATACATCTGTATATTAATGGTCCAAAATCACGACTTCACCACAAACCTAGCTATGAGTGGCATACACTCACACACGATGCAAACTGCTGCTTGCTGTTCTGACATAAAGACAATTACAAAGCCCACCGCAAGTGAAGGCCATGCCTGAATATCTGTGAAAAGTGGGAAATAGCGCCTTATGCATATTGGGCTTTTTTTTTTTTTTTTCGACACTCCACTTCCATCTGCACAATGTTTATAAGAGTGCCAAGCAAATAAATTCTTAATGTATTTTGGAGTATATTCCTTATTAACTCTTTTTGTGCCGTGGTGGAAACCCTCTGCGTGCCACGTTATTCTGAGACAGGAAGATAGTCATGCTTTGAGAAAGAATTCTGTTTTTCCAATTTGTATAACTTCTACAAATTTCTGTTAAGATGGGCATAATATCAGGCAAAGTTAAAGAGGAATGTCAAGCTTTGTTTCAATATAAATTGCATGAAGAATCTATTTTCATTTTTTCTCTTGAATGACCAGTTGCTACATTACTGAAAAGACATGGCTTTTGCACATAAAACCGTGACAGAAACTTAGAATGTACGAGCAAATCTAGTTGAGAACACCGCGTGATAGTTAATCACCACATAGAATGCAAGCCGTATATGAGAGGAACAAAAGCACGAGAAACGCTTTCATTGTGCCGCGGGATTAGCAGTGATTAGCGATTTATCGATCGGGTTTGGCGGCTTTGTTTGTTGAGCAGAATATGCGAAGTTGGCACGCCGTCGACTGAGTCGGACGTGCGAACGTGGCACATAAAGAGTTAATATCAAGACAATGTATGCACTTCATTCAAATGCCCTGAAGGAATATCTCATTGATGACCTTACTATCATAGCACATTTAGGAGTGTGCCATTATCAGGTATCGAACAAATACAACAAAAATCACTTACCTTTGGCATTCTTCGGACAGGTGTTCCGGCATGTGATACTCACAATCCATAATCTTAGTCAGTGTTTCGCTATCATTTGTTTCGTTGAATGGGGGTTCCCCGCATACCAACATGTACAGTAACACACCCAAACTCCATATATCTGCAGAAAAAGAGAGAGTGCAGATAGGAAAAACACATGAACACCACAGAAAGTATTACCATCTCCTTCAATAATTTTGTTTCAATGGATGACATAAACACATACCAGTTATTGTCTGGAATAGATCATTATGGCTGAAGAAGGAAAGAACTTGCAGTAAAATGATATTTCTATATAATTTCATAATAATAATATATATATTTATAATAATAATATATATTTCATATAAATGAATTTCTATGTAAGCATCTCTATGATGGCCATTAGAAGATGACTGATTTAAGTTCTCACATCCGCAAAACAAAAATGTTGAGGGACCACACTTCTTACAAACTTGATCTAACTGGAGCACTCTACGAATCCCACCAAAACACACAAAGTGTGTTTGCTGGTTTGTTTACTTTACTTTGAAAAAAAAAAGACAAACACATCAGAGCCAAATAAACACATGCAATACTTCTGTTCACTTTCTCAAAGAACGAATCTTTAACTTGATGTTCTCTAGATATCACAGATCAGCTTGATTCAAATCCATATACTAAAATATCATACTTGAGTGTTTGAATTCGAAAGAAGCTGACCGCATGTGAACAGACTCACACTTATTGTAGATTAAATGGCCTTGTTAAAGTAAGAAATTGATGCAAAAATCTGATGAACACCACTGTACTTTAGTAATTTTATTGAGTACATCCTGCTTAGATATTCTTGACATACTGAATAACAGCATCAGATATTCATGTTTTCATTCATCAACTCTGCTCGTTCTGTGTTCAGCTTTCAAAAGAGAACATATCAAAAGAGCTGAAGAAGACATTCAAATTTCTAGGTAAGACAATGGTGTGTTTGTGTGCTGTGTACATGACCAAGTTTTTGTTTTGTTTTCGTTTTTTTTTTTGTTTTTTTGTTTTTTGCTCTGAACCCTTCTGATTACGTGACTTATATGGAACTTTCCATCCTGTGTCACTGGGCAGAGTAAAAAAAGGAAGAAGAAATAAATACAACAGAGAGAGAGAGAGAAGGACAAAAATTTAATAAGAATATGCCCTGATGACATATCTGAGCAGGAACCAAGTACAGAACTCCAGCAACCCAACACTAGCTAGCAATGACTGTAGCCAGATATCAAACAGGCGTATGAATGGTAACCCCCCGGGGATCGGGAGTGCATCCTAATTGAAATTTGCCCCTGGTACACACAGAGAGTGCTCGCCGTAATATTGGCGCAGGTTTCAGCGGCTGGTCTATAGTTGACTGAAGAGACTTGGGGGGGGGGGGGGGGGGGCAAGGGCAGAGAGATTGCAAGTCCGCACAAACGACTCTGCTGGAGAAAAGGAGCCCGAAAAGGGGATATATTCGTCGGGGACTTACCGCCACAAATTCTTCGCCGACATCAATAAGGTCAAGAGAATAGTAATTCAATTGTTCCGCATTTCTGAGGAAGCCCTGCACTCAACGCGCGAACAGATATTAACATAGCTCGAACGTCCTTTGCATTCTTCATTGGGGAATATTATTTCAGCGCATGATGCTTTATTACACCACAAATTGCATCATAAAAGATAGCTTCTGAACATTACGTAGATAAAGGTTACCAGGTACTTATAAATACAGAGTGTCTTTTCAAATTATGCCAGTACTATACTCGTGACTGATTACAAATTCTTACCTCCAACAATCCTGAAATGAACGAGAAAGTAATGAGAATTGGATGTAAGTAGATATACCTGTGGTATATTCAAAGATACTTTGATATTTTACATGCCTAAAATAGAAAGGCAAATAAACTAAGATGGACTATTAGTACATTGCTGTGCAGACGGTTCAAAAACAGATCTTGAGAAACAATAAGAGCAGCTTACATATATGTAGCATGTCTGAAAGGCTCATGAGCATCCAACACTACATGAGAATGGCTTTGATATTTACTAGACTTAGTAAATTTATCACAGTCATTTCAGCCATTTTAAGTGCCTAACCTTGCTTGCAGTGTATCAAAGTTAAGCATCATCAATTATCACCGCTGCAATGACGGCAGCACAGCATAAACCACGAGCAGGGAACGTCAACAAATGCGGCAATAGCAGCAAAGCGCCATCAGTCTTGGAAATGATTTCTAACGTAAATGAAAAGCTGAGAATGAACGAGAAAAGGTAATGACACCCGACAGTAATGACAGCTAACTAAAGAGCTCCCGCAGCATGTGACGCATGAAGGGACAAAAGCTGCAGCACTTGTTGGAACACAAATGAGAAAAATCAGAGAGTCCACTAATGAGCTAATTGCATGTTGCACAAGGGTTCTTTTGCGTCATGCAGACGCATGCACGAAGCAGCGTTTTCACATGAATGAAGGTAGCTCGGGCATGTCTTAAAGAAGTTACACATCAAGGGTAGTGTCTACTCTTGAGCAAAAACCATTCAAAATGGTTTGTCAGTCACAAAATTTGATTCACTGACATCATTTTTTTCTATTTATCTTATCATTAACAATTCTCCGATGACAGAAAACTGAAGCTCACCGTATGTACATGGTGCTGCCTCCACAAAGTAGGTGCAAGGTGCACGCTGACGTAGATAGACAGTCTTTTGATACATACCAACTAAAATCACGACTCCCATGACTGTGATAATGATGATCATAGTCACCATTATTCTCATTACCATTAATAATTGACAATATAATTATGATTATCAGGATTATCATCACAATTTGAAAAGCTACCGTGTGACAAACAGGAATATTTTGTCAAGTACAAAGATATATATCTTTATCCATGTGTATGAATGTGTAGATGTGTTGTATATTACATATATATAATTATACAGATGTTGATTAGACAAGAAAATAAACTGTGCATAATGCAGAGAAGAAAAGACCCCACTGCATTCAGAGTAGAGAGTTGCAGCTGGGAGAAGAAAAGGCGGCTAGGAAAAATTGAATATAATAAGGCAGGAGAGAAGGGGAATGGAATGAATCCTCTCCCCCCCCCCCCCTCCAATTAAAAAAAAAAAAAAAAAGATAAGAGAGAGAAAATGATAAGACATAACAAAAAACAATTTGGTACTCTTCAACAGCTCTTGTCATTTCATAGCATTCATGGCAGAATACCCACAGGGGCGGAGCAGACAATGGACACGAGGGGAGAGGAGGGGAGAGGAGGGGAGAGGAGGGGAGAGGAGGGGAGAGGAGGGGAGAGGAGGGGAGGGGGAGGGGTAGGTAAAGCAACAAAGGTAGCACATCTCATTGACGTCACAGCTGCATCCACACATCACACGGATGCCTGGACACCAAACTGCAGCCGTTATGTCAGAGGAGAGAGTCTCATTCACCAGAATCTCCCAGCTAATGATGTACAAATTGTCTTATCTGCAGTTACATGCTGCCTGGGAAGTTATGTCTGATGGAATCATGCCCCTAGATCTGATGCAACAGGTGCTAACACAGGAAATTTGTGTATGCTATGTTCGGCATACATATGATGCACAGGACAGAGTGGATAGGTGAGAATTGGATGCGCAAGTTTAACATTAGCACCGTTTAAAGCCAAGCAGCGCAGTGAGTGGGTTTTATCCAAAGTTAAACAAGAGCATCCAGTTCTCACTGATGCATAGGCCTGTGCATCATTCATATTATAAAATAGGCCCGTGAATTCATGAAATTCAGCCTTTTTCCCCATAATGCATTCAGTACACCTACAATACAACACAAAGCTTGAGCCATGAGTTCGGATTTTACTGAACGCATGGCTCAGAGTGGATCAGTAAAAATCAAGGCATGATAACAGACCAATCAGATTAACGAGATTCCAGAGCCCATTTTATAACTGTTTATAGAGGTGCTCTCTCACACAGCCAGTAAGAAGTGAACTTTGACCCTCTGTAGCACCATCACAAAGTACGGTGACATTGTACACAAATGGGTTGCCAACGGTAACAAGAGAATGATATGTTCAGTTCTTCTTACATAGCACATCATGTATCCCACACATAGACAGTCACCTGTGTTCACAGGTATGGAATTCCATGGTTGTAGTTGAGGAAGAAAAGGTATACATGTGTATCCTTCCATGACTTTCCTTTTAACCCGTTGAGGACGAGTCCCGAGTATACTCGGGCAAGTGTCTATGGGAAATGTTGTAGCAAAATCAGCCCGTCCTCAACGAGAAACGAGTTTATCATGACTCACAAGCTTAGATGATACATGTTTATATGTGTGTGTGTGGGTTTTTTTGTTTGTTTATACATGTGTGTCAGAATTATTTTCAAATGTTGACGCAGAAGAGTACTGTCTCTGCGTCAGAGACAGTTCAGAACAGTTTCTTGGTCACTCGGGGCATATGAAGAACATAATACATTCACGTCACATACAACAGACAACAGACATTGCTGTTTTTCCAAATTCTCACAGATTGTTATGTATTGTGTAAAACCAGTTGACAACAGGTGGCAAAATAAAGAGTAAGAATTAAAAAAAAAAGGAATTCATATCAATCTCATAAATGTTACTGCACACTATTGAATCATACAGACACAAAAGAATAACTACATGGATTTCAGCTATAATCAATCCATTACAAGTTGTTTAAATGCGCTGTTTTTCCTGATGCCGAGTACTTTCGAACAACCTCATGCACAATGCATGGTGTAATCATTCAGTTGAGCTACACATGCTCTCTTGCAGCAAGCAAGGATAATCCTGCCACTACCTGACATTTAAAAAGCATTGTAGCATCTGCAGAAATGTGAAAGCACTTCTAGCATCTTAATGAAATTACTCATCATGAGCGACAAGCAACATGCACATGGGTATCATGTAGTATGACTTCTCCATCATTTTCTATACTTAGCTGCAAAGCAACATTATCTCGCCCCTCCCCTCCCTTCCCCCCCCCCAAAAAAAAAATAAAAAATAAAAAATACAGTAAATTTCACATAAGTCTGTGATATAAAGGTAAGAAAATCAGTTCTTAAATTGGTGACAGCCCAAAGTAATCCCAGCATGCTTTGCCTCAAACAAAGGATGGAGTGAGTTCAATGAACTCTATCAAGAAAGGTCACTGTTCCGCCGTCAAGTGACATTTCACTCAGTCTGTTCATGTGGCTAGCTGCACTGCACATGGAATGTTCTGTAATTGCGGGGCAAAGCAATCATACAATTGTACAGCCCCTCAGAGGGTTCTCTAAGTTTCCAAGCAATGAAATACAATCTACTCTATAAGAATCCAATTTGAAGGCAATATCTCTTTCTTCTTTGGTGTATTTCATAAACCCACATCTCTGGTTTATGGATGGTCATTAATATTCATGGGAGGCATGTAATTAAATCAATGAAAGATTGATTTTGAAATTGTCCCACAGCAGACATATGTGGATTAGAAAGAAGCAGTAACTTTTTTTTTTCTATGATTCAGCTCTTCACGTTTCAGAAATGTCAAAAGCTACAAAAAGAACAAGAAGACGGCTATTGGACAGAGAATCACTACAATAAAGTAGGTCCTTTATGCTTCTGTGGAGTAAGAATTCAATTGTCTTGGATAGCATTGTCAGTTTGTTTGTTTGTTTGTTTATCTTTTCCATACAACCTGGTCACCCCATCTAAGAGTTCAGAAACTGTGAATGGTAAAAGATAATCATAAGGTCATATACGGAGTGTTGACATACTGTAAAACGAGCAATGTTCGTGTGCATTTTGATATCACAAATTTAGGAGAGCCAAGATTCGCTAATTTGAAATGCATGCAAAAGTTCTTGGCTATACCATATGCATTGAATGCAAGAGGCATTTCGCGGAAATTTCATGCCGTGAAAAAGGTCATTGGCTTCAATTCGCAAAAAATATCATGCTTTATACTAAGTTAATGACTGAAATAGTCATCCTATCAGGCTACTGAGAAGACTTCATTTCAACTTTCAAAAGAAAAAAAAAAAATCCCAACAGCAATTCAAGTGTGAGGGACTACCTTGGAGCACCTCTCATGAATGCTTCAACATTCTGCTCCAGTGGGTTGACCACCAAGATTCGGTCTCCTTCCTCCTACAGATGGTAGACGTGAAATGTACCGACCCCACTCGCACTTTTAATCACTCTATCAGCGTGACCCAATAAGCACGGAATTCCCTGAACTATCTCCTTATCGCAGTTAGCGTACAGTGTGTTTGCGATCAACCAACCAATGGTGCGTGGCTGTATGAAATGTTTTCCCCCACTCAGCCTCCCATCATTGGGCAGTGAGTTTTAGGTCAGTTCCGGGTCCCACCATTAAAGGTTGTTATCGCAAGCAGAGTTGTCGCATTTAAATTGACTCTATTTTACTGAAGAATCTTGCACATATTACCATGAGAAATACCAATGTCACATATGGAAAAAACATAAAACGTACCTACATAAATGTATAATTCCATGAATCATTTAACCAATGGCTTCTGTAAACAAATTTCTGTGCTTTGGTGATGGAACTTCACTTTTACAATTTAGATTATTCATTGTCAGTGTTTCTTTTTTTCCCCTTTTTTTTGAGGGAGAATACATAATTCTGTTTCATTTGAGCTTTTTGTTTATCATATTGATATGATTGTTTGCTTCAGTACTGAATTTTCAAAAGGATCCCAATTATAAGATTATTAATTGATTGTCAGCTTAAAATTCAGTTATTATTCAGCTTTTACAATTTAGAATTTAGTGATTTAATATTGACAATCACTGACAAATTCAGTTTAAGAATTTCTCTTGCTACACATGTATCTTTCAAAAAAAAAAATCTGATATAGCCACATAGCACATACTATTGGCATTCATAACATAAATATACAGTGCTATATGAAGCACTATTGATTTACAAGCAAGATCAGCCAATATATTTTCATTCTCTCCTGCTTTGGAACGGGGTAAAATGCCCGCGTCAGCTGTCGCGAGCTTGGCTACGACTGCAGTTGGCGCCCGTCACAAACAATAAGGCAGGAAAAGAGTCTGAGGTGAGGCAGATGCAGGGCGGGATGAAAATAAATTAAAGACAATGCACGGCTGCCGAATTGATGCTCATCCCCGGACAATGCCACTCACAGTGATGACCTAAACAACTTCCTGGAAAGTTGACAGGTAGAGAGAGAGAAGGGGGGGGGGGGGGAGGAGGAGAGTGGTTGTGCATAGCAATATATAAACCATGTGATCTTTTTTCTCATCTTTTTTTTTTATTTATGAAGGGGGAGGAGGAGAGAGTTAGGGAAGTATGCACAGTTTCACTGCCAAGTTTGGCAGCCGTACAATACAATAGCAACCCTAGAAACAAGTACAATCAAACTTGTGCTGTATGCAATCATAGAAGTCCCCAGAGGCCACTCAGCATATTCCACAGAATTATGGGAGTTACTTGTTTTATAAGTAAGACAGACTTCTGGCATAGTCTCACTTCAAGCAGCAAACACTCCTTTCCCACATACTTCAACCTACCTGTATGATTGGCTAGACATGATAATGTTCTTGTATCTGAGAAACTGGCATAGGGCAGATGGTCACAAATAGATGGGAAAGGGACCTATCCATTACTACTCTACATTTATTTTCTTGCAGAAAAGAATGTCATCTTTATGTAGTCTTAAGGAAAAAACATCAACAACATGATATGTCCTAATGCACAACTACTGGAGTTCCTGTTACCAAAGCCTTATGTGTGGTCAATCTTTCCATGCGGTCGCAAGTATTGGCCAATTAGCATAGGTATGAGGAGGAATGTGGAGTCAGTCGGGATGTGGTTTTGGGAAGGAAACTGTAATATGTCATAGATTGATCATGTAATAAAAAAAATGAGCTGAGCCGAGCAGGAGTTGCTACAAATCAAAACAATATGGAAGGAGACAATTGAAATCTTTTGGACGTGTGCACAATAGAGATGAAATAGATAAGCAGTATGAAATATTCCCAACAAATTAAGCAGAGGAAGGTAGCATCTTTTAAAGTCAAAACAGTTGGACTAAAAACATGCAACTTTGCAACGCAAACTTTCTTCACACTGTAGAGAAAAGAAAACTTACAAGGTAGGAGGGCCATGACAGCCTATGTCAGTAGCAGACATGGTACCACACGATTTGTGTACGTGTCTGTTCAAGACCTTGAGCATTCAAGTCAATTAAGCTGACACAATTAGAAACTGAGATTCATCGAGGTGATGAACTTGCCCTATCTAGACCACGGTACAAATAGGGCCGACACGTAGTCATGTAGCAACTTTAATGATGAAGCAGTTCTGTTCTTAAATTATCTCTCACCCACGTCGACTGGTTACCAGGAAGTGACTTTTTGAAGTCAACAAAATATAATTTCTTCTCTTTTTTTTTAAATTAATAAACTCATGCCATAAGGAGATAAACACCTACACCAAATAGTCAATACCAGCCAGCATGATTATAGATTAATAGAGTCACATCACCACATGCCTTCCCCCCCCCCCCCACCCACCCTCACCAATATGGCAGTCTGGAACCACTGTTGAGATTTTAAACCTCTTAGGACCACAAACTGTAAAATGTCATTGACTTTACACAGTCAAGTTGCTGATGACAGTGAATGACTCCATATTCATGTGTTAAGAATGGCAGACACTTTCTGATTGGCTGATCATATTGGGGGGGGGGGGGGGGGGGGGAGATGCTACATCTGAGAGTACCCAGTTCAGTACAGGTAGAGTATTACAGAACTGGGAGTTAAATGTATGTATATGCTTCTGCCCCATCGACATATGAATGTTTCATGACATCAGTTATCAGCAGCGACTTCGTCCATCTCATCACGTCACGGCCGCCACCATCACTGCTCGCTTGACCTTTACCTAAAGGCCAGTAGGCTCAGTGTGCTTTATTGAAGGCTGCCTTTGCATACAATTTATATTGCCTCCCCCTTAGCAACCAGGCTGACATCATCGAATCAGTAGATGGTAACTGTATGATGAGGTACATACAATCAATCATCATGTGACTTCTTTACTTGTATCCTCAAGGTTATAATATGCCAAATATTCCATGATGAATATATTTTCACAAATTTCGCGAGTCGGTGCTATTAACGAATTTAAAAACACAATATTGCATTTTTTCACTCTGTATTTTGGGTATTATTACCTCTGCTGAGGGCACGGAGGTTACGTTTTTGTCGGCATTGGTTTGCCCGTTTGTAAAATAACTCAAGTTGCAAATAGATTTGGATCAAACTTACAGGAAAAGTCAATTATGACACATGGAACAGATGATCAAATTTTGGTAGTGATCTGGGAATATTTATGAATTTTTGAAGGATTTTTAAATATTTCGGCAAATAGGGTCAATGAACTTAAGAGTTCAAGCTGCGCATATTCGAGGTTTGCATACGCGCACTAAAGTGTCATGCTCTGCTGCTCGAGGCGACATGCAGAAGGAAGCTGATGAGGTAAACACAAGGCTTCTTCATCATTGGGAAATTGGGTGATTTTCAGCATGCATGTATGAATGGAAAGAAGCTGCTTGGCAGACGGCTGCACTCTCCAAGTGCCTTTCTAATTTTGTAATAAGAATGCAAATGCATCGCAAAATACTGCGGTATTTAGAATGGTAATTCAAACTTTGCATTAGATACTTGTCGGGTGAGGAGGATAAGGGCATTAAGTTGCCACTAAAGCAATTAGTGTTCGAGGCACCTCAACATCCTTATAACTCTCAGCCGACAATATTCAGGACTGTAATTCAAACTTTGAGTGAAATACTTTAAGTGAGCTTTGTGTGTCAAGCATGTCACGAAATACCAACCACCACATTGCAGTGTATTCCTCACGTGACCTACAATGTAACACACTTCCCATCTTTTCTCCATAGGAGATATACACTGTATGCGTACATGCAGAGTGCTCATCTCGGATAAGGGGTATTTTCGGGCCAGAGAAATACCATGGTATTTCGGGCATAAGAATGGTACCAACTGATATACCATTGTATATATTACTGTGATATTTCGTCAATAAGAATGGAGAAAATAAATTGCTATGATAATTTGAATGAGTTTCAGTGGGCGAGTGGCACCTGCATATTTTACCAGGCTCCACGTAGTTCTCAAAAAAAAAATTGTCACTAAGAATGAGGAAAATAAATTGCCATGGTATTTTGAGTGAGTTTCAGTGGACGAGTGGGTTCACAGCACCTTGTGTATTTTACCAGGTTCCACATAGTTCTAAAAAAACAATAATAATAATCAACCCTAGCATAGCCTTTACCAATGCAAAATTCTGAATATGTACACTGCATTCACAACTTTGTTTGCATGTCTCTGCTTGTTTCAGTCTCACTTTTCTTTTCTTTTGTTTTTAGAAACAGAATTTACAAAAATAGAGGTATTGACACACAAGGAAACGTAACATTTCCCCTTACCGAGGTAAACATTCAACCTCCCTTATTATACTGACTTTGTATTCAAGATCATATCGGGGTCCCTGAAAGTAGGCTGGGGTATATGTTCTTCATAAGTCATACCAAATGTATCGAGCTTGAATATTGATTCAAACCTGTGCGCCACAAATCACCATAAATTGAAGGCCCAGGGTGAATAAACCATACTGGCTGGGGAAAAAAAATAAAACCACCATCCTTCCCTACTAATCAATATCATGCACTATCTCCCTACTGATCGAAGCAGGCTATTTTCGTCCCCCTACACTACCACAGATCGACAAACTTTGGGCGCCTCTGTCTTCAGGCTAAGTCCACACACATGCATACACACAGTTACATGAAACACATCAGGACCTGTAATTGACACATGTATGTATAACTTGGACTTTCTGGTCACAGCAACCCCCCATCCCACTCCCATCCCCCCCCCCCCCCCCCATCCACACACACAAAACATTTTAACAACAACTCCAACAACAACATAAACACCATAACAGCAGACAGTAGAAAACAATAGACCAGCAGTCCAGACACCACCATGGTTGGGCGAACATCCGGGGGACAAAAGACAATGGCTGACCTCAGAAGGGGGGGGGGGGGGGGGGGAGGGGGGGTGGAGGAGGGATTGCCACAGGAAATGACAGCCAGAAGTGAGAGCATGTTACTTTTGCTTCTTCTTCCCGTCTCCATGAGAGGACGCATGAAAACAAATGACAACAAATGGAAGCTATACCTTTCAACATACCCCAGCCAAAAGCCAAAACATTAAAGGCAGCAACAGTCTTCTTCACTTCTTCAATTTCTTTTGTATTTTTTTTTTAATGCCAATTAATTAAGGAATGAGAACCAACATATGTGACCCGCTACAACCAAATGATCCTTAAGTCGCGCGAGGTCGATTATTTGAAAATTGCATGATATAATCCGTTAATCTTTCTGCTTTAAATTGATATATAACACATTTTATAAAAATAATCGGCTGCGGAGATATCAATGTTTAAAAGAGAGCATGTCGAGACGTCTGGAAAATCACTGTTTCGAGAAAAGCGCCCTTAAAGTCTTCATTTCTGAAGGTAACTAATATCTTTTAGGTGCATTCTTCCAATTCCAGGAAACCAATCAGCCTGGGGAAGTACCTTGCAAGGGGAAATGGAATATTTTAAATATCAGAACTTCCGGCATAACTTGAAGGGTGGTCTAATTTGTTGCATTAGGGACTTTTCAATTGTGTCGACAAGAATTTCATTCTCGTACAAGAGCAGTTCTAAATGCTGCAGTTCACTCGTTACATCCGTGGTGTTATCACCCATATTCATTTTTGTGCATAAGAAGGAAATACCATCCCTTTTTAGAAAAAAAAAAGAAAAGGTGATTTTCCAACTTTGTGTTACCAGAGGCAATAGGTATTAATTTCACAAGCATCGTTCAACTTGCAAAATTTGGGAATGTAATAAAAACGTTGTGAAATACAGCGCATCCACACAATATTCATCTGACGATGAAGGCAGACTGTACATCCAGTCACAATAACATAAATTACCAACCAGCCTTCTATTCTCCTTTGTAAACACCAATCTATTGATAACAACGCCACACAAAACTGACCTCAAATAATATTCTGACTGCACATCTAATATACCTATGATTAGACCTGAATGGAATGGACACTCCTAACAGAATCAATAAAATCAATTCTTGTGATGATTTATTTGAATGACAAGCAATTCCAAGACAAGCTAAGCATCCCTGGACGTAAACAAAACCAGGTGGACAATACTGCCATGGTAAAGATTTTCATGCAACAATTTTTTTCTTTTCTTTTCTGTTCTTTTTTTTTGTGCCAGACTAATATCTTCCCTTGCATATTACTTCCGGATGAGAGTATACTTGTTCAAAATCTAAATCTAAAATAACATTCATAGCTTTGAGATATTCAAGTGCATGATACAAAAAACAAAAAACAAACCAAACAAGAAGCCACATCTAGAAGTTAGGAAAAGTAAAAACAATAGTTTTTCCCCCCCTATTTTTTTTCAGAGTACTAATATCAAAATTCACTATTTCAATGATTAATATAAATCTAGTCCTGTTCCTTTTTGTCTAAACCTTTGCCACAATAGAGGAATAATTCTTCATAAAATTAAAAACAGCAATTAAAGGGTGTGTACAGTTCTGGTTGAGATGAGGATTTAGCTTTTATCGTTTTGCGAGATATTCAGAAACCACTCTATGAGATGTCGAAGAGCATGCAATTCTAGGGGGTATCAAAAGTTTATTTGATAAAAATCGGTTTTGAAATGGCTAAGATATCAAATCAAGGTGAAACAAAGAGATCTTAATAAAAGGCGTGGCCAGTCGCCTTTTATCATTATCCCTTTTTTGGATATCTCAGCCATTTGAAAACCAATTTTCATCAAATAAACTTTGAATCCTTAAAATTGCATGCTATTTCATATTTGATAAGAGGTTTCTAATTTTCTCACTTAGGAATGTTGAAAACATAAATCCCCACCTCAACCAGTACTGTACAGTCCCTTTAAGCTCTGTCTCTCTATTTCCCATATATCAATGGAGGACAAACTGATGCATGAGTGGGAGAAAAAAGTAAAATATTGCTAAACGGTGCGAGTAAAGGGAAAAGTTTCCAAAGTTCACTTTAAACTGACTATTTTCTGCTAAACGGTGCGAGTAAAGGGAAAAGTTTCCAAAGTTCACTTTAAACTGACTATTTTCGGACATGATGGGACAGCTGCGGAAGGACAGGATGTCATTGCCAGGAAATGTAGGGTATGACAGGGGCCAATACTTTTGGCGCAAAAATTCTCTAATTCTGTACCGAAGGGGGCCGAACGCATACATATCAGAGACGTCCTACTGGCCTTTGCGTGACCCTACACGGCTAGTTCATCCATGCTGCCTATTCATTCTATTTTCGGTAACGTGGCTCAGAACGCGACCATCTATAAAGAGATATACTCTCCAGAGAAAAGAAAGATTGAAGCTGGAGAATAGTTTAGCGGCGAGTGAGGTATCTACGATCAGTTTGGTGCTATACTGCACTTCACATGATGCAGTTGGAGATATATTTCCTTCATCTTGATTCATTTTGATGCTGCTAAATATATTGCCTGTTTACCACTCATCCCCTTCCTCCCAGCCAGTATTTTCCTCCCTTCCCTAAAGAGCGCATCCACGATCAATACCTATTTCTTCGCACAATGCAAACTATTTTTATCTTCCCAATGAAGATAATCCCGCGTTTCATTTCCCTGCCAATGACACTGGGTAGAATGATGAAAGAAATGCCAACCTTGCAGACATACCTTGTGCATTGGCCTGTGAAGCCAAGGAAAGCTACCAATATGCTTGCCATTTTTAATGACAAATCAACAAATGTTCACATCTTTCTTTTTGTTTTGATGTCATGATAACATACATAGAAATTATCACCACACAATAGATGAATACTGGTTTTTAAAAACTGTCCAGAATTCACAGAAGAGAAAAAAAAAAACAACCAACAGTCACGGCAAATTACACATAGAGTGCATTTATGACCAAAGATTTGATTTTCTTTTCATTCACGACACTGAAATAATTTATTTTTTTTTTTTAAATCTGAATTGTTTTAGATAGTCACAACTGTCATCGCACCATGATTTCACATACTCAATCATTTCTCCCTTCATCAAAATTGTTTAAAACAGATAATTTGTTTCCTTCTCCTTCTTCTTCTTCTTCTTCTTTCGGGGGGGGGGGGGGATATACTTATGTCTCAAAACCATACTTGGGATTCTTCACTCCATGAAAATCAAAGGCAAAATAAGTTGTTTGATGTGATACCAACAGCCTGAATTTTATCCACCAGGCCACATACAAGGTTAAGTGCACAGCACCAATTTATTAAAGTGAATTATACCCTCACAGAATCTATTTCTGTGGTCAGAAATTTGGTACTTCAAGCTAGAGAGAGAGAGAGAGACAGTGAGACATTTGCCAGCCTGTATTATGTATGTCGATGAGCTTCGGCTGACTTGAAAATCATTACCAACACACTATGGGGCACAATCAGATCATACATACTGGCTGGGTGGAAAGGGGTCGAGGAAGAGAGATCGAAGAGAGAGGAAGATGATAACATAATAAAAGAGACAAAATCACAGACAGACTGACAAAGAACCAGCAGACAGAGACAGCAAGAGACATAGAGAGACAGAGATAGACGGAAAGAGAGAAGGGGGAAGCAGAATACATGCAATATACTCTTCTGACACGAACTTGACATTTAACAACACAAATATCAGCAGGGCGACGCTGCTAAAGACACTGCTTGACACAAACACATTGCCTTGCAAGTCAACAACAACTTAATTCCACCTGACAGAGCTGTAACATTTCATTTCACTCCCGCTAGATTCCCCTTCGCACCCAAAATATGTTATTGTATATCATGCCTATCATGTTTATTGTTCACACTCAGCTGGTGGTTTCGCATATCATTTCTACTTCACCATATATATTCCCGGCGGAAAAAAAGAAACCAACATGTGGACTGTGAATTTGGGGCTGTAATCATATATCTTTCAAGCTCCCATGAATATTGTATTCTTTTCCTGGAAGGACTTCTATTTCCCTGTTAATGATTGCGGTAGATGGAAATATACACTGGCTGTCTGGTAGGATAAACTTTGCACGTACAACATATGATATCCTTTATACTGTGTGATATTCTTATCTCTCTCATGGGTTCCCAGATGTGTCATATATCCATGCTACCAAGAAATTTCTGTCATTTGGTTTATATGGTAAATGACAGCCATTTATGCAATAACACCGACGGAGCCATTCTGGATCACAACAAATGTTTATGACTTCAAATCTGTGATAAAAAAGGAAAGTCTAAATAGCTTACCACCTGTTCTACTTTACATCAACAGCCATTATCACTTTCATATGAAAATGAAAAAGCCATCAACAACAGATCTCATGAATAACTAAGATACACAACATGTGTATGACTACCTTCAGTCATACATCATCATCACACGTACATGTATTTTGTACGGTTTACCCTACGACATACATGTAGAGTATCTATATTTTGTTACCACTGACATTACTATATCAATTG
Organism: Diadema setosum; assembly: GCA_033980235.1. Taxonomy (NCBI): domain Eukaryota; kingdom Metazoa; phylum Echinodermata; class Echinoidea; order Diadematoida; family Diadematidae; genus Diadema; species Diadema setosum. The sequence continues at coordinate 11,206,178 of CM067066.1, forward strand.
TGGTTCGGTATATTAAAGTCATAATTTACCATTTGCAGAGGAAACAAAAAGTCAGCATTAGTGCTTTAGAATAGTTCTAAAATGTGGGTTAGGGATAGAAACAACCACTGTAAAGATTTGAATCCGTATACTCAATGTTAAGTATTGTTAAATACACAAAATGTGAACAATAGTTATAATAAAGATGTTTCCACACTAAACGGTCTACAGTTATGGCTTAATGAGAAAAATACTGATATTTCTTTATATTTTTGGCTTTCTTGCAAAAATTTTAGATGGTAGGATGTTTTGTGATACAACAGACCAACACATACGCATCAAATGTGATATCTTGAACACTTTTTAAAATCACTCTCCCAAAGGTAAACAAGACCTTTAATAACGAAGAGCATCTCTGGATATGGAACACTACAACAATATCATAATGATGATGATCAGAATATAATGATACTGTCCTATTTACCCAGGGCAGCCTCTATGGTGTTAGTACTGGTCTTCAAGAAAACCCTGCCATTATTATCAACCCAGTAGTGCCAAGTATTCATTTATACACAAGGGTCAAGAGGGATATCATGGGTAAAAATATCTTGTCCAAGGACAGTCAATTTGAAAGGCAAGAGTTTCATCCACTGTATCAAAAGGTGTGGTCAGAAAGGCAAAAGATCAAGTACTTTCATATCGCGAAGTCTTCTTGATATTTTGTCATGCGGTCACACTGGCAGCCAAATTTTGCAATCTTTGGATCGAGAAAATTGGGTCACTGGTGCGCATGGTCAACAAAAAAGAAAGAGTATGACGTCTGACGGCTAATTATTGTGACATAACAATGAACACCTGAGCATCACAATGGCTACATGCTTCCGTGGCAGCGCTGATAAGCGAAATTTCAGTTTCTTGCGGTCACACTGGCAAAACTTCGAGATCTCAAATTTCTCAATCTTTTGCTAGTGTGACTGCGGCTAAAGTGTCCCCACACAATGATAATGAATATGATATTGATAACAACAATGCAACAAGACCAAGAATAACATTAATAACAAGCATCACCATCATCACAATCATAGTCTTGATCACAATCATTTAAACAGTAGGAAATTGCTGAATCTATACAGCAGATAATAACATGCAAGCTGTGTACGAGTTTCTTTTAACCTCGGTTGGTCGGGGTCTCTGTACAATTGGGTAGTGTCGGGCAGAGCATTTCTTGCCCAATTAGGCCATGTACCCAGTTTACTGGAGAGCATGTTCACTCATTTACGTCATAGATAACCACCTACTAATGATGCACTTATTAGTATCTTTATCACACACACACAGCACGGTATGTCATAACAGCAGGCCACAGTTCATTTTTCTGGCACTAGTTAAAACTAAAGTTACACAACATCCTTCGCGGAAACCTCACTCTTTCACAAGATTTTTCTTTTCATAGAAAACAACATTTAAACATCGATATGTACTTCTCTGCTACTGATCCCTAGGTTGTTCCAAGAGGTTGAAAACTTCTCATAATTTGTGCATCTAGACTCCTATGCCAGGCATGCAGCCATGTGCTATAGTAAATTTTCTGTCCTCCTAGTTTTAATAGCAAATCTAAGTTTATTTTCTCATTATCAGTCCAAAGAAAGGTAAGAGTCTCAATGGAGCTAGCTTTAGAACCTCTAGACAGTTGTTTTTTATCGAGATCTACTGTAGCTAGACAGGAGTAGTGATAAGTGCGTCACTATGTGCAGTTTGGATAGTGTGTGGTGCTGGTACAGTAGACAGAGCATAAATGTGTGTCTACCTTGTAGTGATATGGCGAACCGATTGTACACTGTGCTATTAACCTGCTGATCAATGTTTTAACAGTGAAACTACACTGTAGGCTGCTGCTGGCTCTCAGCATCTCAGAATTTCTTACGAATTTACATTTTTACACCCATCCTAGAAATTTTCTGCAAGAAAAACAGGAAAATAGATTGGGTTTGTCTGGAAAATTTCTACCAATTTACACCAAAATGCTTTCCCGATTATCAGATAAGTTCAAGTATGCATCGGAATTGTTTGTTGGGCCTGTACATGAATTAAGCAGGGTATTGCTCCCATTTAAAGCAGTACCCCACTATGCAGAGACTGCTGTACCGTTGTCTCAACCATTCTTCCCTGGCCATATAGTGTACTCTGCACTACAGTCGTGATGAAGGAGGTCATTAGGATGGGTGGGTTGCCCTTTCCCCATGGATGAGCGAGACAGGAAGTCAAGTGCCCTGCTGGTGCAGACGATCAAAATTGAACATGTGAAAGCGGCAATGCGTGGCAATCCACGTGTAAAATAAAAACCCTACAGGGATTTTTTTCTAACTAGTCTGACCCACTCAGGGTTAGAATCAAGAGGATCGAGTCACAGATTTGATTTTTCTCTTGCGTTTCCGTTACCTGAAGTGCTATTCGCCTACATTAGCAGGCACTAACATGCAGGATGGGCAGGTGCGTTATAGGACTCCTACCCCTAAGATACCCCCTAGGGCCATAAGAGGGTGCTTTTTAATTTCTTTTAAATACTACAAACAAACAAGCATTCAGTTTGTATGCCCTGTGTGAAATGTATCCCTGGTTGCTTGACATGAAACACTACAATATCCCCAATTGAAGTCTGTTACAAGAATACAACACGTACACACACATACTAAACACACACAATACACACTCAGGCACATATATCACCCTCCCACCCCCATACAAGTGGCATTGAACAGCTTTTTGATCGTTCCTTTGTTTACATACAACCAATCCTTTCACTACCTTCTCTTTTCCACATCATGGTGTGATACTTCTACGGCCTTGACAAAAAGTGCATTTATCCTCTAGGCAGCACAACTAAAACTTGAAACATTTATTGCCGACACAGGGCTGCCAACACTTCCACAACAAAAGTAAGGAAGTTCCGTAAAGCACTCAGGGAGATATTTCTGTGCTGTGTTACATGCATCTTTAATTAGGTGAAAAGGATTCCCACATCCGGGAGGCTTACTGAAAAATCAGAATCATTCACTGTAGGAAACTTTCGTTAAAGGACATAGTCCACCTTCAATCATATACATGTGGATTGAGTGAATGCAGCAATGTAGAACACATCAGTGAGAGTTTGAGGAAAATCGGACAATCCGTTGAAAAGTTATGTATTTTTGAAGTGTCTGCTCAGTCACTGCTAGATGAGAAGACTACTACAGCTGATGATGTCAGATGCGTATAAAGGGCTTTTTACACTTGTAAAATTTTGCTTAGCCCCGGACCAACGGTGGGGCTAAGGGGGGGCCTTAGCCCCACCGTTGGTACGGGACTATCCTTAGCCCACTTTCTGTTTACACTCGTTTTTGCCAAAGTGGGCTAGCCCCACCGATAGTACGGTACTATCTGGCCCTGCAAAATAGCAGGGGTTAGCACCGCAATTGCGGTGCCAAGGAAGTGAGTGTAAACAGAACGAAAAAATAATCCTGGGCTAAGCGACGGAGACGAAGTCCGACCCTCACTGACCAATCAGAAACGAGGTAATCAAGTGCTGCCGGTGCGTGCGTGTACGTGTACAGTTCACAGCGTAATTATGAATATTCATGTGGTTTGGAAAGTCCGGGGCTAAGAAATACGAGTGTAAAAAGGTCAGTTTTCTCCTTAGCCCCGGACAAGAGATAGTACGGGACTAATTGGCGAGTGTAAAAAGCTGAAAAAATTGGTACGGGACTAACGATAGTCCTGGGTCAGAGAAAGTCCGGGGTTAAGAAACACAAGTGTAAAAAGCCCTAAACAGTATAAGGAAAACATAAAGAGAATTTCACAAAATGTTACTTTTTGAAAAAAGTGCACATTTCCTCGACTTGTCACTGACGTATGTTAAGGGTAATATTATTCCCCCTGCCTTCTGAAAGACGGAAGTCAAGCATTCTCTTATTATGCGAGAAAAGTACAAATATGTTGAATTTTCTTTATATTTTCTTTATATCGTTGTACACATGTGACATCATCAGCTGTAGTAGTCTTCTCATCCAGCAGTGACTGAGCAAAAACTTCAAAAATTCATAACTTTTCAACGGAATGTCCGATTTTCCTCAAACTCGCACTGATGTGTTCTACTAATATTGCTGCATTCACTCAACCCACATGTCTATGAAGGTGAACTTGTCCTTCAAATGCTGACCATTGATCACAAACGTGTACTAGCAATACAGGGATATAGACACTGCTGGTCAATATAAAAACAATCAACAAAGCTGAATATGCACTACTAAACATGCATAGGTTTGTGAGTGCAGTTGCAGTCACAGATTGGGTGCTACGTCTAACTGTTACAGAAGCAGTACATTATTGTACTGGCATTATATTAAGCATCATGCAGACACAAACTTCACAGTAACAATGCATCTTCTGACCTTGAATAAACTTCATATTTCTTCACCCAATTTTGAAACAATTGCTCAAAAAAAAAAATCTACAAAACTATGATAGTTTGGAGATAGAGATAGTGCTCCATGTTTTTCGCGTCTGATCAAACAGAGCTCTGGCTGTGCACCAGCACAGCATTGTTAACATTGTTACGGAAATTAAAAAACGCTGCCGCTGTTTGAGTTTTAACAGTTATATTATGATAGGGAGAATGCCACATGACGAAAAAACAAAAACAAAAACAAAATAAAATGGTTTCCCTTCACTTGAGACCAACAACCAAAAACAAAACATGGTGATCACCAAGCCACGAAAAAGTCTACATGGTAATTGGTATCCTGATGAAAAAGAGTGATACGAAAATAATTACAGTGAGAAAAGTGAAGGGCATGAAGCAAGCATGCAGTAGATGGGGGGGGGGGGGGGGACAAACAAACCTCGAGGAGCATTAGCGGAAGATCGGATTACTCCATCCCATCTCCCACATCCCACATTTGATCTTGGCTAGTCCTCACTGGAGGCGTGGTGATTTCTGAATTGATGTTCTTCCCATTTTGAGACGCGCCTAATCCCAGCACATTACACAATCCTCATATCCTCCAGGAAACCCTCTTACTACATTTAAATCTTGCACGTTTCCGTACATGAAAATAACCAGCCAGCAAGGTGTTCAATCAAAGGTATTTCACCACAGAGCACATTGATGTATCTTTACCATGGGAAACACATGCAAAATATAGTCTTTACCATGGAAATAAAATTTTTTACAAAGAATAGTACTTAGCGAGAAGTACAACTGTATGTTATAATTGCAAACCCAGTCCCAATCGTTTTAAGTCAATATCAATTCTGATTACACTTGTGTCCAGACTGTAGGGCATATTTACAAGAAGAAACATTTATGAATAGATGAATAGATAGATTATATATTCATAAACATAGATAACTAATGTTGTTAAATTGATTCTTCCTCCATCAACTACTGTAAAACATGATATATTCGCGGCATGAAATTTTCGTGAATTGGAGCTGACAGCCTTTTTCGCGGCATGAAATTTTCGCGAATTGCCACTGGCGTTCAATGCATGTAGTGTAGATAAAAACTTTCGCGTGCATTTTAATTTCGCGAATTTTGGCGCTCGCGAAATTCGCGAAATTAAAATGCACGCGAAAATTTCTCGTTTTACAGTACATGATCACGTTACATTCATATAAACTGCCATTCACTGGTTATTGAATTACAATGTAGGAGACTGCAGAAATAAAGCAAATCAAACTCAAATTTTAAAGGAGATGCCTTCATGATATAACACCAAAGCTGAATATGTATCAGTAAGATTTGGATCACCACTATAGGAGGTTTAAATGCAAGTTGAAGGGTGCACACGAACACAAGCAGTGCATGCACAGTGTGACTGTCCTACACTATTTCTTGGAATTGCAATGCTTTGCTTTGAAAAGCTTCACACATGTATGGAGATGTCATGCATGTTTTCATTATAAACAGCCACATGGTATTTCGGCAACTGTGATGCAACTCAAGATATTAAACGCGCAACCTTCAATCAAATAAGAGAGTTGAGCATCGAACGTTTTGACATAGTTGGTGTCAAGTATCATCCATCGTGAAAGCTACAAACGCTGACAGAGAAACTTAGCTGGACACAAGGAAATGAAAAGTAAACACAAGTACCAGTGAAACTCAACGGTACAAAGACAAATGCACTTTACACTGCCACTCACGTTTAATGAGTATAGTGTGTTTGACACTACAGACACGTACGCACAAGTATCGTATTACGACTAATCACTATCAATATTGAGATCATTCATCTTTCTACCATAATCAACTTTGAATGCTCTTCACAGATGAATGGCACTACATAAATGCTCTTCATCATCATCCTGTGTTTAATTCACTGCAGGCTTAAAGTACAAATGTGGATTATCCCAACCCCGATGGCCACCATCCCACAAATCTCTCCTCACCCCCCCCCCCCCCCCCATGGAAAAACGCGGCATCTGCATACACATGTACAGCTGCATTTTTCCAAAACCGAGATATTTACCATTTTATATTTTTGCCAAGGCAATTTGAAAATAATGTTTTCTTTTTAAAAATTCCTTCAATATAGAATTATAGTCTATCCAGCTACCAAATTTCCTGGATACATATTATTTTGTGTGTGTGTGGGTTTTTTTTTTTAAGCTATTGATAAAAATGTAGATACATTGTACTCTTGTCCCTGGGGAAAACCCAATGCAGCTGCATGCAGATACTGCATTTTTTCCCATGGGGGGCAGAACTGCATTTATGCCCTTTTGTGATTTTCATAACCAAAGCACAGCACTGTACCATGATATGAAGTGCACTGTCACAATATTAACCCTCCTAGGAACACAAGCTCCATACAAGTTTGTACGCCATTGATACTGTATACAGGCAGCTCAGCAGCAGTAAAGACAGGGGTAACATGTGGTGATAGTAAGCCAGTTGACATCTTCCATCACACATTTTATGATCTTATTTCATGCACGAGCTGCCTCTCAATTACTCCCCCACATTCCTGACATTTTGTCACACTGATCAATGAACCATTAAAAGAAGAAAAGATAAAATGATAGGATACCCTAGGCCCTCATACAAAATGTATGTAGCCTTGGCCTGAAATGATTTATTTTTTAGGCCAGCATATTGTCATAGTTTGATGGTCCAATAAGCAAATTGCAAACCCAATACAAGCGCATCATTGGCAATTACACATCAGGATGCTGCACTGCTACGCACTTGTGTTCAATTCATAAGGGAAATCATGGGGGGGGGGTGGGGCACAAGCAAGATTATAGCTGTACGTTTATATTAGACATGTCACTGTGGCGACCTGATATGTACAATAGAAAGTGGGGGTTTAGCAAGTGAGTCCACACAGCCAATCCAGGGGTTACACCGCCACTTTCACATCACACCACCACATTTACTGACCATACAGGAAAAGGGGGATTACCCAATTAACGAATCTGGTGGGCCCGGCAGCAAATCACATTGTGCAACCCGGAGCCATTAGGCTACATCACTTCATTGATCCGCGGATAAACGAGGCTCGCTGGGACGATTTGGAGTATAACATGTAATGCAGCAGCAGGGCAGCCATCGATTGTGGGCTAAGGGGGAGGGGCTGGTGTTCGACTCCCTAATTTGTCAGAGTTCTATCTACCATGCGTCACTGCTACGTGTCCACCATAAACGTCAATATGTGATTGAAAAAGACTTGCTGAACTCCCAATATAGAAGAATGTCTATCGACATATACCCCACCTACCGCATGTAGGAGGGCATCCTGGTATTTTCAGTGATTATACATGTACAAAGCTCTACTCTTAAGTTTTAGCATTGTGCAGCATTATTTCAGCATTTCAGGTATATCATGTGTTTAACACATTTTTTATAGAAAATATCATTTTTTACAGCAGTCTGATTTTCTTTGTCAAAAAACACATCAATGATAAATTCAAGCTTTTACTTCACATGACCACTACCTCCCATCTTCAACATGTCGCAATATCATAAGCCAGAGAGAAATAACACACCATCACTGCCAAAAACAAAATTAAAACATTAAATATTCAGCAGAGTGACAATTGACCGACATCCTGACACTGACACATGAAAAGGACAATAAACTCCCTGAAATTCACCCAACTGTGCCATTTTGAATGCATGCATACGCTAGACTAGATATTAAAGTTTCTCACACCTTTTCAGCACACGTATTGTACGACTGAATCCCCGATTCTTGACATGGCTGCTTGCCAAGTCATTAGCAGCTGACATTCACTTCTTCCAACCATGCTCAGCTTGGCCACACTACCAAAATGATAGCAACGACCTATTAAGGGGTCGGAGTAAATATAGCTCCTTCCACATCCTACCCACCAGCAATAAGCCCAGGAGGCATTTGTACACCTCATCCTACTGGACGGAAGGATGGACAGCATAAAAGACAAATAAAAAGGAGGGGGGAGACTTGGAGATGGTTGAAGGAGAATGAATGAATTAATGAAGGATAAAAAACAAGAAGTAAAATCCCGCACAGCCATGCCTGACGTCATACACAGCAGCGCTTGTGGTATCGGCAGATGCTTCCACAACATTGCCCAGTGGATGAGAGGAAATGGTAATGGCATGAGGGAGAAACAATGCGGAGAAGCTGGCATAGCGGAGGAAGCCTGAGAGGAGGAGGGAAGGGGGTAGCCTGATGCAACAGCAGATATCATCAATATATCTCTCTCTACGCTGTGTGCCGCTTCACTCTGATTACGTCACGATGCTGGCTTGCCCCGTCTGTCATGCTGCGTGACTGATGGTCAGAATGCGTGGCGTGTGATAGCCTGAAACGGCTTGCAGCGCGAGGGCAGAGGGGGAGACGACGGGGTTGCACGTTTTCGGTTCCGCAAAATCAGCTCGAGTGGTACAGGCCATGTTCTATTTCCCAACTCAATGCATCATTCCTCCCTCCCCCCCCCCCCCCCCATACACTCAACACTCTACTATGGTGACAAAGTTCAATGGGGCAGAACTATCTCATCAAGATGTTGCCAGACCTCAAGGCTACTAAAACAACACTCAGATTGCAGCTAATGCACATACGCTACACCAAATATCATGAATATTGATGGCAAAATTTGTTTCTTGAGGGTAATTGCCCCACTTTGGCATGATTGCTGGATTCCTCTACAGAAATTGGTTCATTTATAAAGTGTGTCAATGATATTTCCTTACACTGCATTCAATTCACTGCAAGAAAGTCACTTTTGATAAGAAATAGAACATGAACATAATACATACAAGTACTCTATCTGAAAGAAGCCCCAACTTTCCAAAGCATTGCAATGGTTTCAAAACATGTTGAAATTTAAAGCTCTTCAATGGCAGCATATATATGCAGAGACTGACAATTTGCAATTGTTTCATTGTACCAATGTCGTGCTCACCTGACTGATTTTATTTGAGGGATGTACAATGTACTACTATTCAAGCTTCATTAAAAATTCATTAAACCCAGACCTAAAAACAAATGTTATGGAATGTTACTTTCATACTGTTCAATGAAACTAAATACAGGTGTACAGATGTTAAGTTTGACTTAGCATGCAGATATTTCATGGGAGCAGTTGTCACAGGAGTAGATGTTATGGAGCCACAGTGATAATATCCCCTGCAAACAAAGTTCTGCATTAATTGAGAGGACCTACCCTAATGAACATATTCAAAGGGAACTGGTAGATATTTGAATACTCAACACTCAAAAATACAGTTGTGTACACATCAAACATTAAAACTTCATGGTCTAATTTAGCATTTGACGTTTTTGAGCAAAGCAAATACCCTGTAATAATAATTAATGATGATGATGATGATGATGATCTCGATTTCATTAGTAACACACATAATCTACATGTGCAAGTACCAAGTGTTCTCGATGTCAGTATGCTTTGAGAGTTTTCACTATGTCCCTTGGTATCGGTATTATGTGGTAGCCCTTATCATTTTAAAACTGATCATATTGCATTCGCAATACCACCATTAATTGCATCACATGTTGCCACACGGGGTTGGCACTTATACCAAAAGTGTGCGCACACTGTACAGTGAAGCCGCAAATTGACCTCCTTTGACATGCACTGCTTTATAAAGGAAACGTGAACGCTCGGATTTAGCAGCGCATTGTCGCACCACAGGCGTTGAAGTTTGGAAATAAAGTTTGCCATCCCACAAATTGCAAACACATTTTTGTAGTTTGTTCTCGGTATAATGTACGCATACAATTTGTAGTGTTGTCTTCAAAAGAGATGAACAGATATCACTGAGTTATTCTGACATAGCCCTTTGAGAAGGAAGAACTAGTGGTAAAAGGGAAGGCAACTTAACTAGAAAGCATAGCCTGCATACCACAGGTTAACATGCAAATAAACTACACTTTCATCGCATGACCTCAACGGCAAAATAGATATCATAATCTAATTTCTTCCCGAGCGTACAACACAAGCATAATTGCGCAAATTCAGAAAAATTAGGTCAGGCTTCACCGTGAAGAGAGCGAGTGGATTGAGAATTGAGAGAAAAACCATTACTTTCCCCCCTCTGCAAATTCCAAGTGCATGTTTCACTTAGAGCAGTCACACAATAAATCAGATGAGAAAGAGATAGGGAAGAAAAAAAAATTCATGTGGACTGGAGATCAATTGCTGTTGCGACTTTCTGTAAAGAAATTGACAAAATGAAAATCTGAGAAAGCAATCCTTTGTGTTGATTTATTTTTAACATATTCTGAAAGATTGCTAGGGGTGGGCACAGAATGCTGCAGAGGGGAACTTGAGCACGATTGCGTGTATGCTCGTGTGTGTATGTGTGTGTGAGTGTCGAGATTTTCAAGAATCCTTTGACGGAATGTTTTGGCACGACGCATGCTGCACAATGTACAAGGCAGTTTGGGGGGACAACGCAGCATTATCGATCAATGCAGCACACAACCAGCCATAAGCTCTTTCAGCTGGATGTATTAATGCAGGGATAAGATAGAGGTGCATGGGAGTGTATACAGGAGAAACGAAGGGAGTATTAAAACAAATGCTTTTACATATAAAGTGAAAAGAGAGGTATGTATATACAGCACTCCTTTATTAGTGTAAACAACACAACACCAGAATAAAAATATCAATTCACCAATTCTAATATAACATACATTTGTACATCGCCCTGTGCATAACAATGAAAAAATGAAAAGGTGATATATTATTCATGTTATGTATAGCAATGCATGTCACTTGCATAACATACATGTACATTATACATGTACTTTTGAAGAGATAAGGAGCATACAAGGGATTGAAAACTACAATCACATTCGAGTTGGAATGCACTTGTAAGTACCGGTATACTATTTCACTCTCATCTCACCTGGAAATATACATTGAATGGTGGAAACTAATGTGCTATAACTACAATTTGTAGGTCTATACAACACAACAAAAAATGACTATAGTATTCTACATGACCTTTCACAATATTCAGTTTGCCTTTTATACATTGAGATTTTCTAAAGATGCATATCAAGGGAGAATCAGAAGCACGCTCACACTGAGAAGTAAGAATCATACAGCTTACAACAGGGAATTGGAAGCAAATTATGACACAATTACATACACAGCACTGAGCAAATATATTCTAGTGTGACTACCGGTACTGTAACAACTGCCATAAAAGCTATGTGCTCACAATGTACATGTAGACTGCACACTGCACAGAAAGACATACTGATACTGTATACACCATACTGTATATATCGCACGGTTTCGATTTTTGCAAATTTGGCGAGTCAGGTGCTATTCAAGAATTTTAAAGCATCTAAAAATATTGACTCTGATCTCGACATGAATGCAACATTGATAATGTACATAATTTCCTCTGTCCATTGCTGTACTCTACGATCGTGAATTTAACCACTCGCCAATTTGACGGGAAGTCCGATCTGGGAAAATGTTAGATTTATCAAATATATGGCGTATGCAGTATGGTATATGTACCAATTGTAAGTGAATGATAAATATTTATTGCTATTTCCCCCCCCCCCCGATCCTTCAAGGTAGACACTTAAAGTCCACGTACTGTACATTGTATATAACGCACTGTACATCACAATCTGGCTTACATGTACTTTGTGTAAATGGAGACTGTACATTGTGTGACTATGAATACAGAATGTACATTGTACACTTTGCACTAATGGTTGTTTCAAAGTGTGCTGCTACATAGTCCATTGTAAATAATGCAGCCTCTCACAGCATGCCAAACAACTGTGACTGTGGATAATTGTGTGTGTGTGTGTGTGTGTGTGACTTTAATTATGAAGATAGGACATTTGCTATGAGTCAGACCACTTTAACTGTAAACTCCTAACAGTCAAGGTCAAAAATAAGCTGTACCGCCTATTGCACAAAATCATTTTTTTAATTTCTTTTAATTTTTTTTGTAAGGAAATTAAATTTGATTCTAAACGTATCCATAACGCAGAAAAGCACATAAATAAAAAAAGACAAAGACAACAAAAGATAATCCATCAAGAGGCATTTAAACAGATAGGTACACTCCTAATGCACTTGTCAATGTAATGACGCACCCCACTACCCCCGGACATGGGTGCGTCATGGTCATTTTTTGACTGACCACACGGGGTTTTTGACGGACCCCACAGTCACTTTTTTGACTGACATAACGCTGCAAGTGACGAACACCACAGTCACTTTTTTGACGGACAACACGTTGAAAGTGACGCACACCTCGGTCACTTTTGTGACGGACATCCTCGGTACATGTGACGCACCCCCGTAAATACTGAAACGATTTTTGCATACGTTTTATTCAAGCAATTTCATTTTCTTTTGGTTCGTACACATAATTTGTAAAAGTTTCGGCAAGTTTCCCTTACCATGTAAGCACCGTATTGTCATTCACCGTACAGCACGCTGCTGCTACGATAATAGTATTCCGTATACAGTAGTAGTATGTATTCTGTGCATGCAATCCATACATGACAATCACATGTGTGCAGAATTTGCGCTGTGTGTGCGCGGCCATTGCTAGTGCGGTGGATGCATACTGCTGCAGCGCAGGTAGGTGTACACACCACGCCACGGCATTCATATTCCCGCTCGAGTACTGCGTAACTACAGCCTACTAGTCGCTGTACGTAGAGATTCGCACATCTAACGTCGCGCGCGCGTCTGGCCAGCTGGTCGGGCTACCCGCAAGCAGAAAATGGCATGCATGCAGCAGGCAGTTCTTCTGCTGCCGTTTCGACAGGAAAGATTGAACTAAGTTGTTACATCGCTGAACAGTCCCTGGTTTGAGATTGAGTATGCATGATTTCATGGGTTTGTTGGAGGGAAAATGTAAGGAGAAAGGGTGGCTTTTAAATTCTTTGCTTGCCAGATTCTGGCAAGCATTTTTTCCTCTTATTCCAAAACGCTTCCCGACTTTGATTTTCACTTGCCGCGGGAAAGCGCTCACTGTAATTTCACTCGCGGTACGTGTATCCGGGACGCGGGGACCGGTAGCGTGCAAAAATGCGTGCAGTTTTCCACAGCCAAGTAACGTACCATGACGCACCCCTCGGTTCAAAATAATGCGTGTTATTTTCCATAGCCAAGTGACGTACCATGACGCACCCCTCGGTCAAAATTTGACCGACAATGATGGGATTTTGACGCACCCCTCGGTCAAAAATTTGACGGACAAAGCTGGTAAAATGACGAACACGTGGGTCACAAATTTGACGGACCAAACGAGGAAATGACGCACCCATGTCCGGGGGTAGTGGGGTGAGTCATTACATTGACAAGTGCATAACAGTCAAGGTCAAAAATAAGCTGTACCGCCTATTGCATAGAATAATTTTTTAATTTCTTTTAATTTTTTTGTGAGGAAATGAAATTGATTCTAAACATATCACATATGCAGAAAAGCACATAAAACAGAAAAAAAAAAGACAAAGACTGCAAAAGATAATCCATCAAGAGGCGTTAAACAGGATACCACTACATGAAAGTTATACACCTTTATATTCATCAGAAAATAAACACAAATCCACTGCCACATTGTGGCAAACACTCAACACAATGAACATAAAACACAGCAAAATTCCAGAAACACCCAAGGAATGCTTGCTACAGTAGATCAAATTTTTGGGTAATTCCAAAATGATAGCTATTTCACGCGTGCATTAAATTGAATCAACAGGCAGCGGTACACTTCCCAAAATAACACTCTGATAATTAACATGTCAGCTATCATTGCCTTTTAAATTTGCAGTGTAGCACCAAAAATCTTGTCCTAAAGCTTGACCGTGATCACATTCTGAATTATACTCTGGAGCAAGACTTTTTTTAAATCTAAACAAGATGTTTCGTTTAATTTTGGCAGTCAAGCAATGCACACCGAAGTAGCATGATAATTCTTTGACAGATGCACATTTTGAAATGTGTAGCACTTCTCATACATACATGGCTGGCCTGCATGTTTTCTTTGCGCAACTGTCAAATCACTTTCACAAAATTATCACAAATTGACTTTTAGCACGAATTTTTCCAACAGCTTCTATGGATAAGAGAATCAGTGCACACTGGATTTTTTAAAGAAGATTTCTTATTGAACCATAAAGAACCCAAGAGTTTTTGACTGAAATGTACCCCTAGCAAGAAGTAAAAGGGTGCATGAGAACATATCGTGTCATACACATATGAAAGATGATGGGATACATGGTAAATCTGTTTACCTAAAACTGTGGACTGTGTACAATCAGTTGCAAAAGGCCTTAAGTCTGCAAACGTCACTATTTTTTTTTCTGAGTCAATCTGGTGATCTTGAACAGGAAAGGCAAGCTGTAGGTTGTACTACCATGCGGCTTCTCTACTTCAGCATCAACATTATGCTTCATGCAAGCCTAAAATTTTGGCGAGACCTTTAGAATCGAAGCTACATTAAAATGCAATGAGCGAGTCTCAAACTTTAGGCATGAGGTCGCTCCGTGACTCCACAATGAGTTTTCTCTCTTTTGGTAATTGGCTGAGAAAAGTTGATTCCTCGCTAATGGGGTTAATTCCAATAGCGGCATAATGTGTACTCGCAACCATAAGGGGGAGACCGTGAATCTCCGGCACCTCAATATTGCTGATATGCCTATCTGGATTAGCATACAGCAGGGCAAAATGTCCCATAATCCCATTACCTCTCTCTAATAGCTAAAGCAGACATTTCCTCTGTGCTGCCAGCCCAGTGGTGAGAGAGCTACAAGCCTCAGAGATATTTCTCATACGCTTTGCGTACACACTATCAGGCTGGTAGCGATTATCCACAGGAATGCACTTGTGCGCATGCACTTGTGCGCATGCACTAGCACTCAAAGGTTGCGCAACAAACATCCGAAGACGCGATTCCCCAAGCCGTGTGTACAGTCTAAGTGAGTAGGCTTTATGCTTACACATCAATGTACATACATGTATGAGAGTTTGAATGCAAAAACACATAAACACCATTCTCAAAGTTATGTTTAATATGTATTTATAAAGTAAGGTCATCATCAAATAGAGATTTTTTTAATGATACTACACTCACTACACACAAAAAATTTGCTTTAATGCGTGTACAATGTATGTGTTTAATTCCGCAGAATCAAAGAGATAAAATAAGTATGACATATCATATTCAAAAACATTCACATATTGTACTTTTATTTTTGAGCTAATTTTGTGTTGTGCAAAATGCGCAAATTTCCATACCAGGGTTTCTAAAAATTTCCGCTTTCACAATATGCAAACACTTTAACGCACTATGAAACTTGTAGCTTGTTCGACCTTTTACAACCTCTTTACTCTACAATACCAATACTGAAAGACAAAAATGAGCATGTGAAACAATGCAATCTAAACCAAGGCCAGCTACTTAAAAGAAAATATAAATGGCTTTTAAATGTGCCCTCATTTTCAGACTACATGCATGGTATCCCTGCGGTCAAGCATTATGCAGTGAGAGAGTTTCACTTTGATTGTTGATAGGTTGACAGGGAAGTGGTTGCCAAGGAAACAACCTTAACAATGTTTGAAAGATCCACAGCTAAAAGCCCATGCAGTGAAATTCAAATTTATTATGGTAAACTTACAGTAGTCCTATGTAATTATGATACATGTATCCAGCTGTGACAATTTTGACAGAAAAAGGGGGATTACAAGAAGAGGGAGAAGGGAAACTAATCATGCATTTTCAAGAAGTGTTTTAGATATCTGAAATGCATCCATTCATTTCAATTACACCAGTCGAGCATGCAACTATTAGACCACAACCACCATCACCACAAGAACATGTAACAGTACATGTAGTGCCTTCATAGTAAACATATTGGTACTGAAAGGTCTGAAAGGTGATATTATCAAATTACTTCAACTTTACTGCATACTGCACAGTGTACCTACAAGATTCTTAAATTGAAAAGAAAAAATAGAGAAAAATCAGTAAGGAGAGAGAAATCATAGAGAACCAAAATTAAATTTGGCTTTTCAGCACAGTGCAGCTACAATGTACAAAAGAAAGGGGAAAAACCCTCAAAAGAGAAATCAATATTCTTTTTTCCCCTTTTCTCCCTAGTCCAAAAATATCATCTTTGCACTCTCATACTGCATTTCTCTGGACATATCTGACATGAATTAGGCAATGGGAAATCACATTACAGCTATTCCAAGAACCTAATTAAATCTTGGCACAATGTGTGAAAGCATGCAAGTTCAAAAAAATGCAAGTTGCAGTCGTTCTGTACTGTGCGCACATGTGCTGTACAATGTACAAAAGAACATGGTACAACAAGCTACAGTATGTACGTGACTGACTTAAAGAGCAGTGCAAAGATGTCAAAATGCATTTATCTATACCAGTGCAGCTCCTTTACAATAATCTGTGATATCATGAAAACATTTGTTTTTGTTTTGTTTTTTCACTACAGATTTCCTATAAGCTTTGAGCATGACTAAATAATGTTAAAAAACATGAATGTTCCCAGATGTAGAAAATTAATTGTGTTTACTGGTGGGGGTGCACATTGACAGATTCATTAACTGCAGTGTAAACAACTGAATCATAAAACATTTTATAGCATGGAGTCTCTTCAGTTGCACACAAGTATCTAACTAATATTTGTGACTCTACCGGTACTATGTGTTGTGAGTTCTCTAGGTGAGAATGGTTGGATCAGGGAGATACAAGGCAAATTTGGCCCCCAGGGAACAGCTGCATCCCTACATGGGTTGAAAGGGGAGATTGGGGAAAGTTGTACAAAAGGGAAGATTGATTTTATTACTTTTTCTTGAAAATTTACAAGCTACGTACCACAACTTTCTGTCATACATTTGTAGGTTCAATACAAAATGTTGCAAAAGATGTAGGAATAAATGGAGGTGTTTTACTCTGGCACGAACCCAATGAAGAGAAAACATACGAACAGAAAAAAGACAAACAGCCTTTCTTACGAACATCATTACAAAAAAAAAGAGCACCAACAACACAACACCATGGGACTTTCACTGATTCATCTAAACATTGTTTTTTCTGTATTAAAATTGTCCATATTTGCAACATGTTCAGTAACTGCTCTGTGCTAGGATGTCACCAATCCCAACACAGGTTTATGTACTGGACACGCAAATTTTTGTACATAATGGTTTACCATTCCTTCGAGCTTTTGTGTGTGACAGTGTGCACAAAAGTGGCAAGAACATACATTGGCAAACACAAAAACAAAATTAAAAAGGAAAAAATAAATGGAAATAAAAGAGCTTATTAGAAACACATACAGATGTTGTTTTCATCTTGGTATTTTTTTCCTCAGTGCACTCTTTGTGGATAAAAATAAAAAGTAAACTAAATAGCATCTACAGTTGTATATGCTGAAATGTACATTTGTAGGTCTGTATTGACTATTGTATTCACACACATTTGAAAAGCCAACTGTGCGCCACAAATAAAAACACAGTAGTATGAACACTGCTTGATAAAGCCATGGTGATCACAGAATTCTCTCACGTGCTTCCCTAACCATGATTACTTTCATGGACTAAAGTGATTCCTTTTTCCAAGCTTTCATACAAATGTAACTTCACTAAATTTGTCTGGAGATGACATTTGGTCATGCAATAGTTTACATGGTACTGCATTTCTGACTACACATGTATGTGACATTTCACAATATAAAGTACAATAAGAACTTCTTTTGATTTTCTAGTGCTTTGTTATAAATGTGCTACAGCCTCAAGTTTTAGGAAAGCAGAATTTGCAATCACAGGCACTGTCTCTACAGGCCTAATAAGGCCTACGAAGTAAATAATACACAGGAAAGCTTAACAACTTCCTCCCAGCAATACCCTCCTCCCACCCCCCCCCCCCAAAAAAAAAAAGAAGAAGAAGAAGAAGAAAATGCTGATGTAATTTTCTTACATGCCTTGTATATACTATATATCCAATCATTTCTGGCTTTATTCCCCTCAAGCATTCACAATATAATCTAGATTATTGGTGTATTTGTTATACAGCCTAACAGGAATTTGAGTCTGGATTCAAGGCTAAGCTTAGCATCAGGAATCAGGAAGTGGGAGGGGGAACATTCCCATGGTTGGGCACACAGGTTTACATTCATGGAGCTATCTTGTTGACATCTGGCCCGGCTTCCTGAAATCCACAACAAACACACAGTAGGAATGTTACAGTGCTTTAGCTGGTACAGTATAACCATATAGCACCCAATGTGCAGTCAGCGGTGGGACTGTATGCAGCTCATGGACGAGAAAAACTTGTAGATTTGCCTTTTGAAAGTACAGGGTGGAAGTACCACCCACTTCCCCCCCCCCCTTCCCTCTTCCTTATTGCTTATGTGTCAAGTGATTGATTGTGATGACTGAAATCTGCCTCACCTTGATCATTGACTTTGACAATGTGCACATCTTGCGAAGGCCATCAGGAAAACGTCATATTACACTATGTGTATTTGCTGCATGATAAGTTTTTTCTTTCATTTGTTTCTTGTTTATTAATTATCGAACTGTAATTACCTTCTTTATTTTTTAATCCATAAAACTGGGGTAAAATGTCATTCAAATAATCTGATATGATTGGATGAACCTGAGCGTGGTCCTTTAAATTCATTATGCTGCAAATTAATGATTATTTATAGTTCACACACACACAGATTGATATTAATGGTGTGACAGACATGATTGATGTTGTTACAAGGCCAAACTCAGCAAGCATTCAACAATGCTTATAAAATACACTACTGTAGCCAACCCAGCAAACTGTCTACATGTGTACTTGTATGGAACACTTTGTAACACATCAGACTTTACATGTCCAACAGACGCCATTCTATCGGCACACCCCCCTGACATTTTGAAAAGGAGATAATTCATTTGGTGGTCAGGGTGTAGTCTTTTGGATGTAAACCTCAGAAAATTTGATCTCGCAACATACATTGTGTACATTGTACAATCTTTCACCATTAGTTACATTAGACATTACTATCAGAGATCCTGAAATAATGCAGAATCATAACATTAACTTTGATTTTATTTTAAATGTGATGTTTGATATTATACCTACCTACCTACAATGTAAAATATAACAACATGTAGGCCTACAGTATACAGCAAGTACAAAACATGCTGCAGAGGTTCAGTTACTAGTGTTTCAAAGATACAGTGTATCAATTCCAAGCATACATCTGTATGTGGACTTTATAAGCAATTATGAAAAGGTCAACAAAATCAGAGGGAAAAAAAAATCTGCATGTTTGACATAACAACAGTTTCAACTTCGAATAGATAATACTGCCAAGTTCAAAACTCCTATACCATGGTCCCACATACAAGTAGGCCTACATTGTACACATTATACAAACCTCTACCATATCTACAATATGGCACTTGTGTAAAACTTGCATTATGACTCCGAAATCCATCAAATTGCCATCTTTCAACTGCACTAAATAATTCTCTGTACTCATAACTTGTACATGACACATATACTGTGAAGAATAACTGTATATTGTATATGATGACATAAATGGTATCCTGGGGTACCAAACAAAATCAGCCATTTTGTTGCATTATTTATTTTTTTAAAAAAGGTTGTACCCTGGGTGCCAAAAAGAGGAAATTATTTTGGTGCTGGAGCTAGCGGGCACTAGCCACCGCACTGCACTGCACTAAAGCACACGCTAGTGGTATCGCAGCTTCCATGCGCGCATAGTATAACATGCAGTGGCATGGGAATGACTATGTACACGCACACACAGTGCATGCATTTTTCTCTGGCTGTCCTCGAGTGGACGTGAGGTGGCGCTACACAACGCGGTTACCCGGGGTACTACGTTACCCCGGGGTAACACATGATGCATCATATGTTGTATTTGTTTTTCTAGCATTTCACACTCAAGTGAATACCACAAATACTATGCTGTTATCTTGCTCCCTACAACAAGGATGGTCTGAAGGATTTCAAGTTCACGCCAGTTTGGTTCGATGTTTTCATGTGGTGTCAGGACTAATCGGCCGAGAGTAATCTCCCCTGGCACGCTACATTGAAGCTATCTATCAAGATCAGATTTCAGATTATAAAATACTGTTATCACTGCAGTGGCGTCCACTGAGTCATCTCAAACATCCGATGGACCAGACTTCAGATGATATGAACATCTGTGGCTTTTTTTTTTCCTCATCGCTACCAGAATTTGTGTAATTCCTCGCAGGTTCAAGCCAAATTAAAAGTGCAATTCGACGTTATGTTGTGCATTCACGCTGACTTACCAGTAATATCAGAATAGTACAGTGTAGAATGTATTTAAAGGTTTGATCTTTGATCAAAATTGGACAAGAAATAAAAGAGTTACATGTATAATTATTATCAATATCATATTCCAAAGTGACACATAATTATAGCAGCTGTGTTGGTTGTAAAAATCAGAAAAGGAAAAGACATCATCATCCTACAACTCTTCAGTCGGTGTGTACACACACACACACACACACACACAAATAGATAAAGATTACAGTATAATACACATGCTAATGATCAGTTAATTTAGCAAATACAATTAACGCTCCCAATAAGAACAAAATTGTCAGGTTACTAAGACTGTCAATGACTTGATGACAAGTTTGGTACAACCTACAGTATTGATTTCATGTCAAAACAGGAAACTTGGTATAGATTTTATGAATAATTTTATGTCAAAGGGACGTTTGTGAAGTGATGACAACATTTCCTGCTCTCAGAAGTGTATGTGGTTGTCCTCAGTATCACTGTTTTCGGAGAAAACATACAAAAACTTTATAATATTTCTTCACTTCCTTAATGCTGGATGGGCTTTTGATGAAACCGCTTTATCATTCTGTTCATCTGACTTTACTTTATCTATTATTTAAAACCGATCTGATCGTGGTGTGGAATGCACGTACACGCCAACTTGTTAGCTCTCTATCCTCCTATACATGTATCTTATCACCTTTTCTTTACTAAGGTCTACAGATGGCTTCACTACTACAAAGGAGTTTGTTTGTATCCATGACTAGAAACTTACTCATTTTCTATTTCTGTACATACAATGGTGTACATGTAAATTTGAACAAATGCACATTATATGTACAATGTACAGTTGTACACTACAGAGTGAAAAGCAAACGAGAATAAAGATTCATGCTAAACATGTCTCTACCAACATGTTTGACAAATCATGGTGCCATGGTGTTTTCCAATCACATTCTGTTGATTCTGGGTGAACTCTTGCCATTTGAACAGACTGACCCCTCAAGCATGATTCATTTCTGTCATGGGACTTGAAGGAATAAACTCTTTAATACATTGATAGTGTACACTGTCATTGAGAAATGCATATTGACAGTTCATGGACTTTGCGACACAGATTTTGTATGAAATCTTTATTGCAGTTATTGTTGCAGTCCATGCTGAGACCCATTGTAGTGTCAAAACACCTCAGCTCCTAAACACATCAGAGATACACCTACCGTATGTTTCAAAACATGAATATCAACAATTTGTAAACAAGACATTCTTTTGTCGTCCAAAATCCCTCAGAATCGCTATCTCCCATTCAGGCTGGTTCTTCTAATCTTTGACCAGGCAGACTTGTTTCCTACTTCCAACTACAAAGTGTACTGTACATGGTATGTATGTAGGACCTACATGTACATCTACAATGTAGAACACAGGTGGCATCAAAGTGTGTCTTTCCCATTACATTGATTATTAGTACTGTTAGGAATGGGGTTGTAGGGTGGGTGAATAAACACAATGTACATGTACTGTATTATCTGACACCACACATACATACATGTACTGTAACATTTCCTTCCTAACTGTGTCAAGCCATTCACATTTAATAAAAACAAACAACTGTATCTGGCTGGTGACAACCTATTATAATGCTCTGTCGCTTTACAAATACAGTGTATCAATTACAGTGCCTTCACATGCAGATGTTCACGTACAGTGTATGTACAATTGTACAACTGTACACTACAGTATGCAGTGCATACGTCATGTACAATGTTTTAATAGAGAGGATGCTTAGAACCTGATATTCTGATGACAAAGGCTACATTGTATTTTTAGTTGTTGTTTTTTCTATAAATGGAGAGGATTGCCAGAGTACCACACGAAATATTAATATTTTGCTTCCATACTTCTTACTGCACAATTATATTGTCATCTCCTTTGAATGCATGGTACACAATGACATGATGAGTCTTTGGTGAAACCTTACAAACACGAGTAAATGGGTTTTCAGAGTCAGGATATGACTTAAAATTTCAGGAGCTGTACTGTACTGTACATTGTACGTGCCTGGGCTTACAGTAGGCCCTGCACTACATTCTGAATCTCTTGTTATCACTTTGCACCAGAACAGGTGTCATTACAATGTACTGTAAGTACAGTTTTTGCGTTTGCTTGGTTGTCTTCTAATCACTGTTTTGTTTTGTTATTCTATACAACTCAATCAATTTTTCTTGATCCTACCAGTAAAAGACCCCCCCCCCCCCCCCCCATTATATTTTGGCAATCTTAACCTGCTTTCTCTGAATTAAACAATTGGCTTTGTTGGGTTGTTTGTTTTGTGTTTTGTTTTTTTTTTGGGGGGGGGGGGGGGGAGGGAGGATTTTAATCACACAAAAATCCAACTACCATACAATTGAACACTGGAAAAAAAAATGATCCGAAGTTAAAGGTCCTGTTGACCTTTGGGAGAGTACATGTAATTTAAAAAAGTGTTCAAGATATCACATTTGATGCATACTGTATGTGTAGGTCTGTTGTATCACAAAACATCCTACCATATATACAATAACATTTTTGCAATAAAGCCAAACATATAAGGAGATATCAGTATTTTTCTCATTAAACCACAACTGTAGACGGTTTAGTCTGGAAACATTTTTATTATACAGTAACTACTGTTCACATTTTGTGTATTCAACTTAACATTGATTATACGGATTCAAATTTTTACAGTGGTTGTTTTTATCTCTATTAAACACACATTTTAGAAAGTACAGTAGAAAGCACTAATGCTGGGTTTTTGTTTCTTCTGCAAATGGTAAATTATGCCATAAAAATGCCTTTTAATGTCCCAATATGATCATAGTAGTCAGTGTGTACACATAATATATCATCTGTGATACATGTTCGAGCACATTTCAGCAATGTTCTGTAGCTCATCTGTCACAAGTACTGGACAAGCAATTGTTCAGGGTAACTGTCATGGAGAACAAACCAAAACAAACAGGGCAGAAGCAGGCTAGGTACATTTGAACAGTAGATGTATGAGAGAGAAGAAACCCCTCGCAAGCTACTAAAAATAAATTCCTTACCCTGGAACCAAGCCTTGATCCTTGAAAGGTCACCCTCGTGCCCTAGATCCTGTCCAGAGGGCACAGGCATGGTCTGATCACATAAGGGACAATTTTATTCGCAGCTGTCAGCCCCCCTCCCCCCCCCCCCCCACCATCTTTGTACATTGTACAACAGACATGAACGCTGACTTTCTGCACGAACATGGAAACATACTGGTATACAGTGGCTCTTTACTGCTCCCCAGTCCTACAGTACCACAGGAAGCCTGATTCAATCTGATCTAAATGATCAATCTATCAATTTCAGGAGAAATTGTATTCTCACATGCAGTGCTAACACAGCCATCCTCACGGGCCTGCATTTGCAACAGCATGCAAAAGCAGGCAACCTACTTCAAAAAATGTCAAAGCAAGTGTTGGCCTGCATTCCAAATGTAACAAATAGAGTATTGTAGATAACAAGTACAGCTATTTTGTAAGCATTACAAAGGTGAACAAGTGCTCATAAAATGGTATTGCTTATTCCACCTTCAAATAAACTGGGAAGATGAAGAGTTCACTTTTGACCATCATCTTAAATTTTAATATCTGATGTCAGGGAGAATCGGCAATGCTGGCACAATGCCATCAGTATCAGCATGTAGAGAATGGCATGGCTCAAAAAAAGTATAGCAGGTACCTGTTTATACTGGTATACAGACTTTTTATGGCATGATTCTGCAGCGGCCCTTGAAATGAACTACAAGATGTAGTTGCATGCGCTAAGGCAAAGTGCTCCATAACAAGGTCCACATGCGTGACACGTGAGTCATGTAGAGGCAGAGCAGGATGGGTAAGATTTTAATTCAGGCTCAGTCCACATTATCATTAATAGTGGCATCTTCCGTGACACAGGCCCCATATGAATGCAGAGGCTTGCATACAGCTGTACATGTACACTTACTTGTATCTGTGGGAGTCAATGCCACTGGACTATGGACTCAGTTTTATAAACATGTTGAGGTCAAATTCCATGATCAAAACATGTCTTGGCACAAGACTTTTCTTGACTGAAGATGTTATTACGTTGGTAGTCTAAGGCAGATGAATGTAAATGTCAAGTAGGCCTTCGACTATGGTGTTTGTACTATGTACCTATGTTTTGCCTTTTTTTTTCTTTATAATCTTGGCCGACATTCTGTAGCTACAATGTATGTACACACTGTATGATAGCTACACGTCTGTGTATCTTTAATGAAAGTTTACTCGATTGTGTTTGAAAAATATTATAAATGTATTCTCTATGCGATGCTTATATGACAAAGAAATATATAAAAATCTTGAAAGAGAACATTTTCAGGGGGAACAGGCTGCATCTTCTGCACAAATAAAGTGTTTCCAATTTTTGTTTGATCATTTGATTGTATGAGATAATGGTGCCCATCAAACACTTTATATTGGTGTCACTCCCACTAGGGGAGTAACACTACTAGATACTAACTGTCAAAGCCTGTCTTTTGCTGACTTTTATGGTTGTCAACAAGCACTGACAGAGGCAGGGTCTTGAATCAACACAACACTTCCTGTCACCTCTGGCCATTCCTGTGTATAAATGAGGAACAATGCTATTTTCACCTGGCCTTTGAACAATCACCCCTCCATATCCACTCAAGAAGTCTTCGACAAAAGAATCCAGGGTCTATTGTGTAGCCATAAGGCTCGCAGTCATAGAAAAGGATGATACGATTATGTAATCAGCCCAAAACAGGCAGACATAAAAGGGTACCCTGTACCATTCCAATGGGTTCCGCTTACCACGGAAATTCCGCAGTGTCAGCCATAGCTCACCTCGTGCCTTTAAATGTGCACCAAGAGTTTACGAGCTCTAGTCAATGACCTTCCTAAGCTTTGATTAACTCCATTCGGTTCAAGATGTGGAAGCTCATAAATGCACTAGTGCCTAGAAAGCAAGCAAGCAAGCAAACCACAACAGACAAGAAACATCATGACTAATAATTACACACACATCATTATACATATGCCGTGTATCCTACTACAAGACTGTACGGAGGACATAAAGTACATACATTGTAGGTCTGGCATGGTGATGTTTTCATTTTATACATGGAGAGAAGGACTATTAGAATACACTGTACACACGTTTAACTTGCTATTTCTGTGCCTACTCAAAATTTCACATTCGGATGTCATTGTCTCACCTTTGAATCAGAGTCTGGGTATTGTTCTTGTTCAAAAACTCTGTCCATCACATATTGATTAATAAGTTGTGTGTGTATGTGTGTGTGTGTGTGTGTGTGTGTATGTGTGCATGTGTGTTTATGTGTCTTTCTTGTTTGTTTCACATAAAAGGGTAATTCCAAGACTTCAGGTTTTAAGACAGAAGCCATAACAGATATCTAATGATGCAGGGGTCGCACTTAACTTTTTTTTTTTTTAACTAGCTAGGCGGACTACTTAGAATCAATTTTAACACTGAAGCAATATTTTGGCTAGCCAGACGGACTAGTAACTTCAGAATTTTATGATTTTTAGCTAGTCTGACGTGATTTTGGGTGGCCAATGGCCAGCGGACCATCGCCAATTTCGAACCCTGTGATGTCTCTGATAACTGTGTGTACAGATGACACATGGATTGTGACAATGTTATACATCCTGTATACATCCGAGGCATTACAGTATATGCTGTATGCATGTAATTGACAAATGTACCACACTTGTAATTTTACTGAACTGGCACGCAATTTACTGTACATTCCCTTAAAGTGAAAACAAAGTTCTGGTAAGGGCCTGAGAACCCGTCTAGCACCATTTCATATTTGCTTGCAATATATCAAAAGAGTCTACAAAGAAACTTACCTGGCTGACGCGGTTTGCCGGAATGATGAGTCGTTTTGGAGTATTTTGAGAAAAATAATAAAAGTCGGTAGACCGACTTTTATTCCAGAAGGCTCCAGACTAACTCGGTCTCATGGAAAACTCAACCCTATTTCAGACAATTTACAGACAGACAGTTCATGGTCGCCATGTTCATCAGTACTCTATACTACGGGTACCAAACGAGGCCTTGATGAGCAGACAGGAAAGTGCGTGCTAATCCTGTACAAAAGTCAACAAATGGACAGCGCGCGGTCCTCAAGCCTACTAGTATACGCACATCGATCACCTCAGTTGCTGAGACGCGCGGTCTTTGAAGTTTTTGTTGTTGTTTATCAAGCGTCTATTGTTTTTAGAGGTGCTTGAGAGGCGCACACTTATTTTGCATGTGCGCTAAAGAGGTTTTTGATGCGCGTTGTAACAACTCGGACCATTACTGCGAGTAGCCAGAACGCTACAATGTAGTTTATACAGGCCGCTCCCATATGCATAGTACAACGCTGTACAATCCAGAGGAACAACCAATACAACTCATCCCACCGTCAAGCAAAGCGAGGCCGAGTTATCCCCGAGTCCGAGTCTAGCCTGACCCCGTTCGGGTAAGTTCTGAGACTGAACGTTTTTGGTTAATATTTCCCATTTTCGTTGTTACCCATCGAATATCTTGTTATTACAGCGTTATTCCGCACATTTCACAGGCATACGTTCACATTTTGGAGCAAAATTTGACAACTTTTGCAGGCGTACCAGAACTTTCTTTGGGCTTTAAGTGTCACTATTGTACAGTATGTGTATACTACAACCAGATGTATGTGAATAAAAAGCAGGATCATAGTGATGACTTAAGATTTGGTGAGCATCGGAATGACTTCTGATTATATGTACATTTTGTACTCATCTGAGGAATTAAGAGTAATTGGTAATGACCTACAATTGTACTTTGTACACTATATGATTTCTGTTTGTTTTATTCTCATTCTTAAACAAATAATGTCTCTCCATGCCATCATGATACAAAAAAGAACACCAGTGGCAGCTTACTGAATTCACTGGACAATGCATGTTATGCCTTTGTATTCAGCTCTAGTTTGTTTAAAACAAAAAAAAAAGAAATATAAATGCTATGAAGGAATAATAACAGTACATTGTATTGTAAGTCACTAAAATTAATACGGTGCCTTCTTGTCCAATTCAAATTTTGTCTCCTTCAATCTGAAGATCTACTAAAACATGATTTGTGCTTGTATCTCAGGTGTAAAGTGTATATATTGTGCGTACTGTTTTGTATGTGTGTGTCTGTACGGTAAGGCATGAGATCAGTAATTCACATTCTGTAGCACTCAGTTGACCTCTGCAGAAAAAAACAATACCATGGTCGAGCAACTGGGTTGTGTTTTGTATGGAGCGTATTCCTTGTATAAAGTATATAATTTCACCTTTTCACCAAATTTTATAAAAATTTCACTACTGACATCACAATATGCAGACATAAATGTTTACAAGCATTTGATACAATGTACAACATACACACACATACATCCATGTACAAATGTGTATATTACATGATGTACAAGGTACATGTATAAGGCTCTTCTTGGATTGAGAACATAATCAATGTACAGCTGTATGTGTACACACCTTCATGAGGGCAAATACATGTAAGTCATGCAATCTATTTTTGTTTACATGGTCAAGATATTAGACAAGTGGTAGTAGCAATCCACAAGAAACTTCAGAAAGACTTCCATACATCAACACACTTGGCACTTATTTTTGCCAAACCACTCCACCCAACTCTCCCTTGTCTGCTTAAAATGTATTTGTACATGTAAGCACGGATGCATGCATGACACACATTTGGTATGTGGTGAGGTATTGATATTGAGGGGACATACATATGGAATGCTTTCCAAAATTTCAGAGTTACTATTTAACAGAAAAAAAAAATTTGAGTGTCCCATAATTTAGCATCCAATTGCAGATGTGGCATGCTTTGAAATTCATGCTGTCATACTTGTACACCACTTTTCCCTTTAAAAATTGGTGTCAGCTTCTTCCAACACAATGAGTGAGACTTTCAAGTTTGGTGCTTGTGCTGGTGTACTTTTTGTATTAAAGTGCTGTGTACTGTATCTCAATGCTAGCACCAGCAATAATCCGGAACTTGTAATCAGTCTGTAGCTGGTTGACCTAAAAATTGTGACCCCATACTTTGTACATGTAGGTACGTTGTACAACTAGGTCTGATGGCTATAGTCGTGTTGGGTCTGGTGCTGAATGTCGTCTGCTGAACTGAACTCCACTCTTCTTGCGGACAATTTGTATGTTCCCCCCCCCCCCCCCCCCATCTGCTAAAAACAGCCCTGAAGAATCACAAAATTTGTAATTTCAGATTCGGTGTTGGTGCATTGCCTCTGCAAACATTTAAGACCCAACTTCATACAAGCTTCACATTTATGGATGCATGTCATCCCCAGTCACTTGTACATGTGTATGTATGTTCATGGCCTATTGACCGATTCTGTGACACGCTATGTGTATTTTTGGCATGGGCAGCGCCATTACGCGGTGTCTCAGCCGACCCCCCCTTCCCACTCCCCACCCCTCTCCCTACATTAGCACGCGCGCAGAATGAAAAACTGATGCATGGTTGCTTTAGCCAATGGGCGTCTCGTACTGAGTGCGCGAATGCTTGCTTAGTGCGCGAACCTTTGTTACAAGTGCGTGAACCTTTGTTACAAGTGCGCGATAAATATGTTGCCCGGGGGGTGGGGGAGAGCAGGGGGGGTCGGCTGAGACACCGCAATTTGAGCTCATGGCTGCGCCCAGTGCCATAAAATGTCTGCTGCCCTCAACGAACCTGAATCGGTCAATAGCCTATATGCTGACAAACAATGCAACAGTCACCTGTGCAAAGTTTATGGTACATGAACTTACAGATGTATGGCCACATACATAATGCCTGGGAGTAAAATTAAGAATTATGGCCATGTCAAGACATTTGTGGCATTTCAATTCTTCTTTATGTCATCCATTTCAATGATTTTGAGTCTGCATTTTTTTTTTATTTGAGCGAAATGCAATCAAGTGTTTGTTTTTTTCTTTTGTCAATTTCTATGCTACTTTGCAGAGGTGTGCAGGCAACAGTGTGTCACAAGTGTCGAGGATTGATAATTTTGATCAATATCGCTTGCATTAATCTGATCGGCAGTGTTGGATGCTTGGAGCTTGATTTGAGTCAGTTAAAGGCACATACAATGCAGACCCGGTGGTTTAGTCGAATGCGTATGCAGGCGCACGGCGCAAGTTTCCTACAGAGACCTATGTTCAACTTCTCTTTACCGCTTACGCTGTGACCCATTTCCATGAGTCCGAAGAAGTCTGATCCACTGTAGTCAGTGGTCTGATCACAGTTCTGTTCATGATTCAGCTGATGATGACAGCTTTATTTAGCAAACTTCTTCTGTGATGTCATAGTAAGATGTGCCCACCCTGGCATCACTACAGACTGTGTGATGCCCAGAAGACAAGGAAGGCAACGTTTCCTAGCAACACCTATGCCCTTTACTCTTGATGACAGCTCAACTTCGGCAATCTTCTTATCATGCTAACGGTGATCGGCAGTATCATCCAACAGCGCCCCCGCAACCACCAGGTCTATGTACCTTTAATAACACCAGCCAGCCCCAGCACAAGCACGTCTGTACCTATAACTTGAAATTACTGTGAAATCAAATACATGTACGTGTAGACCCTACCATAGTTGTGGGTAAACTCGGCCTAGCAGGTAAACGTGGCCCCCAGCACGCGCATTACAAGTGGCCGAGTTTACCTGCTACGCCGAGTTACCCATGGGCCATACAAGTAACTACAGACGTTTACAGTATATTTAACATTATAAATCTCAGCATGAAACTTTCGCAAAATTGGAGCCGATGGCCTTTTTTGTGGAATCAAACTTTTGCAAATCGATGACTAGCATTCAAATGATGCACTGTGTAGTACAGTCTCTAGAGACTAGACAAAAACTTTTGTGTGTGTTTTTCTTTCTTGGCTCCTCGTGAAATTCAAGAAAGTCTCATGCATGCAAAAATTTCTGGTTTTATGTGGTTACAAATCTTACCAACTGCGGGTGCATCATAGGAATCTCCGAGTAAAATCTCTGGGGCAGAATACGCTAGACTTCCACATGATGTTTCTAGCTTTTCACCTGGCCTGAAGCAATTACTGAATCCAAAGTCTGTCAATTTCACCACTCCTTGTTTCTTGAAAAATATCACATTCTCTGGCTTCAGATCTCGATGGACAACTCGCCGTTTGTGGCAGTATGAAATGGCCTCGACAATTTGGCGAAAGTAAGTTCTTGCTAACTCCTCGTCAAGTCCATTTTCATGCTGCATAATGTAATCATACATATCTCCGCCATCTCCTAATTCGAGAATCAGGTACAATTTCGTCTGTGTGTCGATGACTTCATAGAGACGGACTACGTTTGGATGTTGCACCAGTTTCATGCATTTTACCTCCTGGAACAAGTGAGCTCGCGACACCTCATCTAGCTTGAGTTTATCGATGACTTTCACCGCTACCTTTTCACCCGTAAAGATGTGCCGGGCGAGCTTGACAATGGCAAAGTGCCCCCGTCCCAACGTCTCCTCCAGGTCGTAAAGGCCGACGATTTTCGCGTCATGATTGTGCTTGAAATATGCCCCACTCATGGTGCGGGAAAGAAGATTGAAAGCGTCAAGATAGGATCTTACCTATCTGCTGTTTAAGACATACTTCTGATTCCTCTGCTCCCTGAAAATATGCAATTTATTTATACTAGCAGGGTCTGAAATACGAAACAGTTGACCTCGGCCGGTTCCCCCACCGTATACAATACACACCCGTCAGGATTTCGGGTTTCGCTATCAACTTATCTTCGATCCTTCACTACTAGACACACGTCGTACCTCCGTTGACAGCATACACCTAGCCAGCCGCAGATAGATGCGATGCCGTGTCGTCTAGCTACGGCTACCGTACCGATTTACCGGCTCCTAACAAAACCTCCATAACATGGGCTAACGTTAGGCCTACATACGTGATAACACTCACAGCCAGCATTCCCCTTTCCAGTACAGTACAGAGTCAGTGCGACGAGATAGAATCAACATAATAAAACTACGGATCATATCGATCGCTTCTTTTATTGGTGGATGGGGTAACAAGTGCGGTGTATCGCCCAATCAGAGTCATTCTTACAAAACCTTTTGGAAAAGTCATCACGAGAGGGCAGCATACAAAAAGGTAGAAACAAACTTGAGTCCAATGGCAATAATATTTTGATGAATGTGTTGATGATAATTGTAATAATGTCTTTATGATTCTACAGTATATAGTAAAGAAAGTAATTAGTTTCCAGGTTTTTTATTTTGCCTTCTGTATTTCACACATGAATCTCTTCCGAAAATTTAGTTGGTGAATTGTTGAATGATATTACCAATTTCACAGATTGGACAGGCCAGCTTGGATCTAGGCTGGAAAATAGATAATTTTGATAATGATGTGGCTTCATGATGGAAAAAGAATGCACTTCACATATTTTAGTCACCACAATGATTGTCAAGAACATGAAGACTACCTCCAAATCCTCACATGTAGTACCTGTACCAATAATTATGGTTTGAGACTAATCCAGCTGTGTAAAAATCAAGACTTGTATAATAATGTGCATTTTAAAAGGTAGATTAGGTTCCAATCTAAAATTACTATGGAAGATAGGCCTACCAGTAATATACCTGTAAAAACATCTCTGTTGTACTATATTGATTCATTATGTAACCAAAAATTACAGCTTTCTTTGTTCAAAATCTGATGTAGGCCTACTTGTAGCACATTTTGATAGTAGGGCCTACCCTGTCTGACAAGTATACCTGTAACCCCATCTCTACCATTACTAAACAATTATTTTGTATGTACCGGTATCAGCCACACAAGCTGATACTGACACATATGGTGGAATGTACTGTAATTGACATAATGCAAATGGTACAATAGAGAGAGAGAAAAAAAAAAACTTATGCAAAACCCATAAGAAAGCCTATATGACAATTCTTTCATGATATTATGAAGTTAGATCAGATAAAAAAAAGAGAATGCGTGAATGAATGAATGAATGAATGAATGAATGAATGAATGAATGAATGAATGAATGAATGAATGAATGAATGAATGAATGAATGAATGAATGAATGAATGAATGAATGAATGAATGAATGAATGAATGAATGAATGAATGAATGAATGAATGAATGAATGAATGAATGAATGAATGAATGAATGAATGAATGAATGAATGAATGAATGAATGAATGAATGAATGAATGAATGAATGAATGAATGAATGAATGAATGAATGAATGAATTAATGAATGAATTAATTAATGATTGATTGAATATTGGAATCAGAGGCTGAGCTTGATTAACCTCTTCTGAATCCCGAGTCTTCTGAGTAATGAGTTATAAACTCCATTATTGAAAAATTAATGTTTATAAAACCTGCCAACTTTGCTGGTCGTTTGAGAAATAGCTAATGAGAAATAGTTCTATCTCAGCTTGTTTGTTTGTTTTTTAATTCATCGCTACTGTAATATTCATACCTGTATGCACTCATTAGAATGCCTTATTTTTCGAGCCACAAGAAAAGAACTTCAAACTAAAACAATGTGGTATACAAATGAAATTGAATTTCTGAATCTTTGAGTTGAGTTTGATTGAGTTGTAGTAATGTCATAAGGAGAGTCAGCAAAATCTAATGCATACAAAAGTGTCAAAAAATCAAGAGGGGCAGAGAGAGAAGGGAAAAAGAGACCAAAAGATATCAAGTGTCTTGAATTGTTGAAGTTTGTAACATCATGACTTTATAAATGCCAAGTAGAAAATGATTCTGAATAATAAATAAACAACTAAGATAACTTTTTGTCAGCCTTTAATTGAGAATACTGTTCCAAACAATTATTGTGAGATACATGTTTATCTTTCACTTGTGCATGGAGGATGATAGTGGTAATCTTACATTTGGGTGAAAAGAGGAAAATGAGGATTGTTCAAGACCAACTCTGATGTGGTCTGAATGTACAAGTGTAGAATTTCATTTTAGAGAAAACTGCTTCACCTGCAATGATTGGCAGTGGCTAGCTTCTCTTCAGATGACAGTGTTTACATTGCTATATACATCTTGTTGAATATATGTACATTTATAACCTATATGAGGCATTTTTGTGGGGCAATTGTAGTTGGAAAATCAGAAAATATTGCCCGCACTGAAATAATATTGCCCTTGTCTTCGCGATATTTGCTGGCATCTCCTTCAAGGCCAGTCAATATTATACATGTATAAATATCTTGTTGAATCACACTCCTCCAGCAACATGCACATGTGCAGAAATATCTCATTCATGTCCTCTGTATTTGATGACTTTGAGCAGGGGGGGGGGGGGGGGAAAGGACAATATTTGTGAAGTTTTCCTCTCAATCTCAAGATACTTGACTACATTCCTATGGCCTCTCGGGAGTCTAGCACATTATGTCTGAAGCCTGCCGTGCATATTGCATTTAGTAATGAGACATACATTATTTCTGGAGTTGCTTTAAAATTTCCTCTTCATGATCCAAAATTTTAAAATGACAAGTGTAATTTCACTAAATGGGATACTCTGTACCCAAGTGGATTGATAAACTATATCATATGTACATGTACTCATGTCTTAACCAACACTGGCAATGTCTATTTCCGTATATTTTTTATTTATTTATTTTTTTTTTTAGGTACACTGTAACTGGATTTGTGAAGTCTGTTCACTGATCTTTATTTATGAATGATAAATTACCTTGTATTTACTGGAGAAGAAGATATTCATCTTACTGCAAGAATGACATTATTATTTTTTTTTTACTTCGGCGATGACATGCTTATTCAATTGCTGACCTTGAAAAACTTTTAACCTAGACAGATATTACACCACAACTGCACTAGTTGCTACTTTTCACTCATACAGCATCAATCAACCACAACATCACAGCAAAACTGTTCACAAAAATGGAAGATTGACACTACACAGGTTCTGATTTCTTGAACAACTGCCTAACAACTGCACGTACTTTGGCAGCAACAAGATGTCTTCCAGTCTACAGTTTTTCTACAATGGTAACTGTAAGTATTTAATTGCAAAAGGCTACAAATGCAACATAGGACCATTTTCAGTACACGCATGGATGAAAAGCAAAAGAGTGAAACTTCAGGAGTACACATTTTGTACAAATTTATTTTCTATGTATAAAAGAAAAACATACACTATGTCCATCATCAACAAAAATTTCAGCAGATGTTCCTGATCTGCCTGAAAAATCTGCAAATTCACTCACATCATACTGTACATTATTTCTGTTTTTTTACATAAATACTGTATATACACACACATCAGAGACATTCTCTTGGGATTGCTGAGCTCTATGGATGTAA
The DNA here is from genome assembly GCA_033980235.1 of Diadema setosum. Taxonomy (NCBI): domain Eukaryota; kingdom Metazoa; phylum Echinodermata; class Echinoidea; order Diadematoida; family Diadematidae; genus Diadema; species Diadema setosum. The sequence continues at coordinate 11,241,438 of CM067066.1, forward strand.
AACCCATGAGAAGTTCTGTAAAGGTAGTGCAGGTTTTTCATGCACATTTACTTCAACGCAGGGGGTTGGTTGATTTCTGCGCAGTTTGTATATGGAAGGTTCCAAAGACAAAAAAAAAAATGCACACCCCACAAGTTAAAATTTGCCATGCTTTGCATTTAGTGCCTGAAATAATACTCCCCTTTTCATTAAGTAACTACCATTCTGATGAATGCTGTCCTTTTCACAACCACCAAACATAACCGCTCAAAGTACTGTTATAAACACATTCTCTTGGATTGATTTCACTCAGCAACGCAAAGAGCATACATAGAAGCTGGTTACCATTCCCAATGCCCCCGTCTCGGCAGTCATGCAGAAGTAAATCAACAGGGTCACCACATTTTTTAGGTCAACATGTTTTGAAGGAAAACATTCTGCTCCTACAGAGCTGAACTTGTCTGAATTTATGTATGCTGGGACCAGCATAATCTAGATACTCTCATTAGAAGGCAGGTTCCCATCTTCACACTGTTTTCTGCACTGACAAAGAGACAGTGACCATTTAAAATTCAAGATAATATGAATACAAATAACGAAAAAAAAAAACAAAAAACTAACATTTGACTGGTATCATGTTGACCTTGTTCATCTATGGTCTGGATTAAGTTTGCAAAGACCCACAATGTTATGCAACTAAAATGCCTAACATGCCACTGACATTCTTGACATATACCTCAAATGTCATGAGAATTTTTCTCATTTCAACAGCTTCAAACTGATGGGTAACTGTTACTTCAGTGACTTTCATTATTTCATTCCATGCATTCATTTAATGACAAAGGTACTTGGCTTTCTGAAATGAATCAATGATTTCAACAGAAGCTACTATGCGAAAAGGCTGGATGATAAATTATGTCAGGAAAACAAGGATAAACATGCAGTAGCCATGTAAGAGAGGTCATATCTCATGATTACGTTGACAGGCACTTTTTAACTGCATTTCACCAGGCTTGAAAGTATTTGCTTATTTGCTTGTTGAAAAATAACAACAAAACAAACACACAAGCGGGTGGAGGTGGGCATTTGGAGGTGCCTCTTACACCTTGGTCAACTGGACTTGCAACAATACATTTTTAATACACAGGCAAGCAACTGAAGCAATCCTCTGGGTTTGCCTCCATTGTCATGACTGAACACTGTAAGTCTTGACTGCCGAGCTTGGGAAAGGAAAGACGGAAAACACTGAAGCATCCAGAACATGACTCTTTACCTTCAAACCTTCAGTGCAGCAAAGATCCTTTCTGATTTACAAAACTTTCTACAAGAAATTTCCTCATTAAAAAGTCCTCTGAAATTGAGAATTTGCTTCAGCCAGCTGACATTGGGTTGCCACAGATGTGCCATTCCATCCTTCACGATCAGCTCACAGTTCCGTTCATTATTTCACTGGGCTGCCAAGTGTGAAACACCCACAGCTAGATGTCTGTTGGTCATAGTGAGGAGGGAATCCCTTAAGCCTTGAGTTCCACAGACAAAATTTCATAAAATTGGGACAGAATTGTCATTGACCGAATCACTCAGAAGGCAAATCTTGTCCTGATGTCCTCAAGCTTTTTGGACACCTGCAAGAAATAGAAGAAATGAGATGAAACCCATGACAACTTGGTTCAGAGTAAGCTGAAGAAAACTTTTGGAAGAAAGCAAACATATCTCAGAGAGTCAATCTATAGTCAATCACAAGAAGGGGGGGGGGGGGTAAATGGAATAATAGATTAGCCACATAAAGTCCATTTTACACAGCTCTTTTGACAAGATGACAGAAAATCATAGTGTAAAACCAATAACCAGGACCAATAATATTAACAAAGTTAGGGTCAAAGGTCAGACAACACTGTGATATTCTATCCACTGTCCATGCGATAAGTCAGGGAATATGATTAGAAGTTTTAATGTGGTATACTGTCATAATATGACAGGGTGTTGGCCAATAAGATTTGGGCCAAACTATAATTTCAAGGGTTCAAAATTAATCTAGCAACCGATGCCACAAACACAAAGTTTCAAAGTTTCTTTTTTTCAACACGTTTGCCTGAGCTGCAATATCATGTTGCCACACAAAGTAATGGATTCATCATATTTTCAGAACATTTGGGAGAGTGGTCAGTTTGGTACAGTTACAATGGTCAAATAGAGCACGGCATGTGGAGGGTCATCCACTGAAAATGTCACACATGTAGCAAAATCTCTACCTTCTATTTGGACATTCATTATCAACGAACTGACCATTGAAGGCAATCATTTCTTTTCAAACTTTAAAATGGTGACAGAGTTATCCCTTTTGGTATCATGTCCGATGTATATAAACATTAACTAGAAAACATCCTTAAACAATCCCCATACTCTATCACTACCCACACTATTACGTAGTAACATGAAACCGTGGGGGAGGAGGTTGACCTCCATGTCCATGCTATGCAACGTGATGAAAGAACGTTACTGGTACTACAGACACGCTGGTGTTTGCACCAGACAGAGTGGTCTAGGTTTCATGAAACCTTGCACGGGGCTCATGGCGTGTACTGCCAGTAAGTATATTCATGGTCATTATTCCCCTCTACTACTAGTATTACACACACACACACACACACATTATCAAAAACCACACAACAAAAACTATACAACCAAATTATTGCATCACTCATAGTTCAGTGTGACCTATTCCCATGAACTCATTCTTTGCTGCATACCTGCTTTATCAAATGCAATGATACCTGATCACTGCACCCTTGCCTTTGTCTTGCAAATGAAGTACCATATGTCAAAAAAAAAAACTACAATGGGACCCTCCGCAATGATAACTTTAAAAATAGTGAATCAATTAAAATGCAATTTCAGGGTACGAAACTTTAACTCATTGTCCACATCTTACAGAAAGCCCCATTCGATTTGCTTCAGTGGTCAAAGAGAAAGGAGGAATTTTGTAGAGCATGTCAGGAATCTCTTCCCTCGAATTTCTGTCTATTGTGTTCACACACAAGAGCATCCAAGTGCTAAACTTGGAAGAATCAGACTCATGACATGCTTTACAACAATCCACATTTCTCTGTGATCATTTAACCACAGTGAATGGGGTTTTCTCCAAAATAGAGCTAAGCTTTCTTTGGCTCCTCTGAACCCAACAACTATGCATTCATACCACCCAGTGAACTCTTACCTCACTAGGATTCCTATCCAGCTCCTCGGCCACACTTCTCTGCTTGGAAAGGTCCATTGAGTTGTACTGCTCACACAGGTCACCATCAATCACATTCTGTGTGGGATGTAGTAGAAAATGACACACAAATCCTCATTGTATTTGAATACACACAGCACTTGACAATTACTTCGAGGGGGGATATTTTCTTCATAAATTTTACTCCAAGTTCAGCAACACTTATATATCCAGCACATTTCCAATGAAGTCTCGCAACAATATTATTTTCAAATTCACTCACTACATTATTGCATTCAAACTTCTTCGGTATGTTCAAATTTCTTTTGATAAAGAGTGGGGAACATTCCCCCCCCCCCCAACTCTGAATAAGATGGATATGAAATATAAAACACACATTCTCAATAATTACAAGTTGCACAGAACCTAGAAACTATTCTATTGGAGAGGGATCAATTCACAATGACCCGCTCCACATCTACAGTAAACCGCCACATGATCTAAGGGGCTGGAGCATGAAAGTATCTCATGGAAGATCAGTTATTACAGGAGAGCATCTCACCTTCACGGGGTAGTAGTAGGAGCGGTACGACAGGTGGTCTCTACCGCAGAGAGGAGGGAATTCTGACCTCATGTGCATCTCCAGGTGCTGAAAGAAGTCATGGTCCTGTAGAAAAATAATACCAAATGGATGTCAATAACAACTGGATATGGCACTAATTTTGAGAATAAGCACCGATTTGCAAATGGGAAAACACATCAGTATACACATAACAAGTACACCATAACTGACTGTGATTGGATATTCTATTCCAACATCTGGACAGGATGCCATGTGCAGGTGTCTTCAGACAAAAAAAAAAGTCATGCAGGAAGTCAAAGGCAGCTGCAGAAATTTTGGAGTGGGGAGGGCGGTACTTCATGGGTCAACACGTCCTCTACTTTGTTGGCCAGTCGGCACATTGTATTAGCTGGCTTTTGCTTCATTACTCAATACAAATGCCTTGGATCTCTGATGGTCGATGGATTTGATCTGAGCTCGCTATCTCAACTTTCACTTCAGACAATTTTTGGGGGAGACGAATCTAGCGCCTACAGAAAAAAGCTTGGTGAATTACAGCAACTTTGTGAATGATGTGTGACACATTGTGGGAGCCGAGTGCCTTTGAATGTTTCTATAGACAAATGGCGCTATATAAATGCTGTTTCATCATCATCAACATGCAAGGGTAATGTACAGACAGTGAAATGACCACAGGTTCATACCTCATGTGAGGTGAAGGGCACCAGAACACCGATAGCCCCAGAGAGCGTGGTGTAGACCACCGACTCAGAGCCTCCAGGGATCAGGGTGGCCTTCTGCAGGGAGAGAACTGTCTCTCCGATAAAGAAGCTGGAAATGACGTCCGTCTTCTGGGAGGCCCCATTGAGCAGGCCCCGGTCCCAAAGGGCCTTCACGCCTGTCGGATCCTCGTCAACATTGTCATTGACACTCGTGGGCAGACGCAGCTAGAGAAGGGGCACCCAGAGAAACAATGCAGAATACCATTACCTATTCAGTATAGCAACTAACACAAAATGTTATTTCATCAATACTACAATATTTGCCAGATAAAGCAACATAACCTCCTTTTCCCCCTTTGATCAGGTTACCTAACATTCCATCTGATGTTACCTACATGCAGGGTTCTGAGGAACCAACTTGAGCTAGAGCATTGTATTAAGGATCTAAATGAATGAATATCATTCTCGTTATTTCATCCTTAGTAGCCACTAGCGGGCAAAAGAGTGGGATACTATACTAGTGAGGAATGTGTGTTCACTAAAGCTCTATAAAAAGTAGGTAAAGAGTCTGAGCAGCAGAGGTCCTCTTGGCAGAATGAATTGATAGAAGTATACATGATCACTAAGGCAGTGCTGACACATGACTACCATCTCAGGAAGCAAAATAAGCTGAAATCAAAGGCATTACCATCACATGTACAAAGGATGGAAAATATTGCACAGTTGACATACATTCACCAAGGCTGGTGATGGCAGTAATCTTACATAATCTCGTCGGCATTCAATGCTACTCCAAACTCAAAATTAAGTAAATAAGTAAAGAATACTATGCTCTCCACTGCAGAAGCATATGAACAAAACAATCATGAGGCAGCAAAGAAGATTCTAAGTCTGACCGTGTTTTAGCCAGTCACTCGGGTAGAAAATGCATTACAACAGTATAACTGCTCACTGAATGTTTGCCATCCTTGAAAAATATTTCAAATTTCATACAGAGTGGAGCCTACTCACCACCGAGACACTGCCAAACTTGTCCGCACACATGATGGTGTCGTGGTCCAGCATGCAGGTGGCCGTTATCCAGCGGGGGTTGGAGTCGTCCGCAAAGATGACCATCTGGTTCTCGGGCCGCTTGTACTTGAGGAAGTGGAGGCTCTCCTGGACATCGCTGATCACGATGCGGTTGCCAGATGACAGGATATTGGTAATGAAGTTTGGAATGTGCTGGGGGACATACAAAACAGGAAGAATTGTGAGGAAAAAGGTTACATGTACAAGAGCAGCAGAACAAACAAAATATTAAAAACCAACAAAATACAAAATGTCAGAATGTAACACACTGTCTTTGGTTTCATTTAGATCAGACACCACCAAAGCACTGCCTGAAAAGAAAAAAAAATGTCGCACAAATTTACACCAATATCTAATTATTCATGCATATCCTCTGCATTCACTGCACACTGTTCTTAGTTTTCATGATTAGACACAAATATTTTATAACACTCAGCCAGAACACTATGTGCGTTACTATTTCTAGGGGACATGCTTGCCCTGTTACGGAAAGTGCACTCTGAACATACCAACCTCTTAGTGACAGTGACAAAATATTATATTACAACAAGCATAAGCAGATATCATCAAGCTAGTGAACAATTGCAGAACATGCTATCACAACCTGCAATATGACACTGTCAACCATTATGGAGATATTTTAACATTTTGTGCACAAAAGCATGAACACACTTTTGGGTGAGGAAAAGCATATTTCAACAGCTAACAGCTTGGGATTAGTACTACACTGCATTGATATGGGTACATCAAGACTGTAATGGGTGCATTTCTTTGTCCTTGTATATTCATTTTTTTTTTTTTTTTTTTTTTTTTTTTAATGGGATGGGGAGATTTGTTAAAGGGAAGTCAGATGGTCTATTAGTGAGTACAATCTGAATGTTGACTTGATGGATCAGATCTGTGCATGCGATTTCACAACACGGTTAATTCACTTCAGTCGAAGCGCGAGTATACATGCATTCATCACATCCAGCTGTCATTCAGAGGGAGCAATGGATGAGCCTCTCTTGTGGGACGGAACAGCAGCATTACATGGTTGGACGTCAACGCTCACCTTGTTTTCACACTTCCGGAGAAGTTTCTTCTTGCCGAGGTCGTACACTCTAAGAAGCCTGCCGATGCCGATTAGTACTTTCCCTTGGAATGGACATATTGCTGAAGGGACATCATCTACAGGTGTCTGCAGCAAACATAGATTTGAATAAATGGGACAATCAAAAGTTTTGTTTGCCACATAACAATACATCTATGACAGTGGACCAAAGCACACAGTAAAACCAGCATCTCAATACACAGTAGACAGTCCCTGTTCAGCTAGTAATGTGTTAAGTATGTGTCATTCTATGGCACTTCCCAGAATTGCATCAAGTCCACCCAAGTACAAGCCTGTACTACTTGACATGTGGTCATTTGTTACAATTGACTACAAAGCATTGTTGAAGGGAATGAGGTGTAGCTCATTTCAGAGCTATCTCAGCAGAACAAACACATCATCAACACAATATCTTTATTTAAACGAGATAGATTCCTACAACACGCATAAAATTGAAGGGACCCCAAGACCAAACAACTGTAACACGTGAACACAATCTGCCATGTTTCGTTCAAGAAGTGCATACACTTCACACTTGTACTCTTTGTTGAAATGTATTATTTGATACATAAATTAAAACAGACAGACAGACAAAACAAACCTTGTGCAGTAGCTCCAGTTTGGCTCCTTCCTCTTTGACAAGGTACGTGTGTATGGATCCCCCGGAACACGTCCTTGGGCTGAGGGTGACATCTTTAGCCGTGCCAACCAGGACGTGTGTCTCCCCTTCTCTGTTGGCAAACTTTACCACTGCCAGGCTGGTAGACAGATGATAAAAGAGAGAGAGGAATTGGAACTACCAATACAATTGGAAGGTTGTGATGATCTCTGTTTACCAGTTAAGACCTTCTTCATGAAATACTGCTGATCATGTCTTCAAGTACAATTTGCAATGATTAATATACTGATTGTTGTATTTATTTTCAACAGATCATATCATATCAAATCAATGGTTGGTCAGTCTGGTGTATTCCAAGTTTGCTTGCCTTTATGGTATGCTCCTGGCAAAATTAGAAATATGCACAAAGCTCTTACGGAAGAAGATACAAAATTTTGTGCATGAATGCAAGATTTGGACTGGTAAAAAAAATGCACTATTAAAGGTAGGGGATGCCTTTTACAGAACATTACAAAACATTAAATATGAACCTCAGGGGACTTGCTTGGGCCACTGCTTAGAAATTTGGAAGTCAACAGTTATCTACAATTTGAATAATGCACAAAACTCAACTACTCAGTAGTTCTGTGTGTCAGCCACACTTAAGCCTTTTTGTTGCAGTCTTCTGTATTTTTAATCTATAAACACAAATCTAAAAGTATAAGAGCTGATGTAATAACATATAGAGTGTGTGACACGAATGTATATAGAAATGTTTGTAAGTTTTGATGACCTTTATTCACATGATGGACACACATGCAGTGCATGGGTCTACAAAGGTAGCCTAGTAATGAACTGGAATTTATGGTGAGCCCCGAAAAAAAATTAAATTCAAAATCTAACGGTCAATAAAAATGTACTATATGTTACCTTCCACTTTCAATACTTTATGGGAGTTTCTAAAATGATACTCTCTTCAACATACCACTGTGTTTACACAACTCTTCATTTAAGGCATGCAAATGGGCTTCCCTACCTTTAAAAATTTGATCTACATGTTACCATTTAAGTCTCCACTTCATACCCTTTGTGAAACTAATTCAAAGAGATGTATCACTTCCATCAAATTATTTTTTATTATGATGAAGGAGCTCAGATTTATCAGAAATACTTTGGAACTAACACCTTTAACAGACTTGAATAACAAATTTAAGTACAAACCTATGGAAGAGCTGTAAGGACATAAAATCATTGCCTTGTCTAAATATATATGTGATTGTGACTGATCATAACTCAATGGAAACAGGTGAAACTCTGAAATTCTGCAAACTTGTCTGATTTCAATGAAACTTCACTGTCTATCTGGCTTCATTTAAAGTCAGACTTGAGTATAGAGTGGCGTTCCCTTTGCATCAAGACACCATCAAGCATAAAATCCCTCCAGACAAGAGAAGCGGGCTCTCTCCCTCAGCCGTGGGCCTCACCTGTACGCCGCCTCGTTCTGCTCCAGCTCCACCAGGTCCAGAGTCTGGCCCTGCACGGGGTTCAGGACCCGGATGTTGGAGGCCCACATGCCGGCTCCCGCCTTGGGGGAGCTGAAGGTAGACTCTGGCAGCTCCTCATGGAGAAAAGCCTCTGCCATCTCGGCTGCTAGCTCCTTCTCTTCCTCCCCTGCTGCCTCAACCATTTCCTGACATGGGGAGAGGAAATAATGTCTGGGGGTCAACTAGACCTAAACACACTATAAACAACACCAAAATCGCAAACCTGCACCTCCTTCAACGTGATCAAATGAAATACAATGAATATGATAGAATATTTAGACAAGTACTGTTAGATAATAAACTGCTGATATAGTTGACAATTGCATCTCAATATTTGGTTATTTGGTTGCCGTTTTGGTGTGGTTTTTTTTTTTTTTTCTTCTCCCTTGGAGTTTTTCATATGCAAAATAGCTTAAAAGGATCGTATAGTTTTGGTTGAGACCTAATTTCAGGTTTCTAATATTTTTGGTGAGATAATGAGAAACCTATTATGAAATATGAAAGAGCATGTAATTCTATGAGGAATTCAACGTTTATTTGATGAAAACTGGTTTTGAAATGGCCGAGATATCCAAAAAAAGAGCGATTCTAATAAAGTGTGGGACCCACACTTTATTACGATCGCTTTGTTTTACTTTGTTTTTGGATGTTTCAGTCATTCCAAACCCAATTTTCATCAAATAAACTTCGAATTTCTCTTAAAATGGTATGCTCTGACTATATCATAAGTGTTTTCTTGGTATCTCGCAAAAAATTAAAAGCCCAATTCTCATCTCCACCAATACTGTACCATTCCATTAACTCTGACATCTATCGAGAGCTCATTCAGCTAAATTTTACCATTCTATTGTTGCGGCTATCAATTGTGAATGTAAGCCACTCACAAAACTGTCTCCAAAGTCCCCATCCTTGAAATTTTATGCTCACAACACATATGACATATATAGCATATGCCCAAAATAAATTGACAAAGGAGGACCTACAAATTCATGAGGTCTCAATGATACATTGTTCAAAGAGAGAAAAGGCTCATGTATTTTTTTGTGACAATGTGTAACTTAAGTTTCAAAAGGTATGTACTAAGAGACATAGAAAATGCATTAGCATACTAATTATTGCACAACAACCATTCCTGTGAGGGCATGTATTTCATTGTGGTCTCAGGATCCATGTATGACATTCAAATGAATTCAGACATATGCTTGTTTGTAGCATCATTGACCACATTCAATTCGGTCTCTTTATATGAAGGGGCAGATGCACGCCCGACAAGACTATATACTTTCCAAGGTGCACAAGAGAGCACAGCTTTAAAAACAGTAAGACATAGGCTCATTTTGCCGATAAAATCATTAAGAATGTCCTCCAGCACAGGTAAGAACTAGACATCTTATGTTGTACCCAGCAGATTCGTGCAAACTGTTTCAAGTATATATATGATAATCATCACTTCTATCATGCACAGAATTTGACACATAACATCTGAATAAAAATTAATGTGTAAAATATTTATTTGACATTTTTGTACCTCAGCCATCTGCTGTTTTCGCTGTGCCTTCGTTGCATCTGTGTAGGCGTTGTGGTCAGTTTCCACGACGATGACATTGCTATTTTCCAGATTAATGGCAAACTTTCTTGGCGTATATTTCAGCTGTGTAGATACTTGATTGAATACTGCACCCAGTTTCTCCAGAGCCAAAATCCTAAACAAAGGAAATACATTTGTATCATTGCTCAAATTGAAACTACAAAGAGCACATACTGTCAACAAGTATACAGTTAAACTCGCCAAAGTCGACATCGCATATGTCGAATAATCGCGTAAGTCGATGATTTTAAAAAGTCCCGATTTTTCCCCATTGACTTACGTGTATTAATTCACTCACAAGTCGAATTTTGTAAGTCGAATACTCGCCTAAGTCGATGAAATTCCAAGAACACTTTCACGGAAAACCATTGAATTTACTGTGCCTAAGTCGAATAAGATTTTATTGTGTAATAAATCACTGTCAAAATCACGAGACGCCAGTTTTTGTTTACATACAGTATATACCAAAAGAAACTTTGCGTTGATAAACATTAACGTTTCAATAACACAAGCGGTTTCACCTGAATCGTTAGTAACGCAAACTAACGATCGGGAAAATGAACGTTTGTAGTAACGATGAGTAACGATCCCTAGCGCAAATTAACGATGTTTCGTTAACATTAACGATAGGTAACGCAAGAACTCACGCCAGATTTTGGTTTTGTAACGAGACCTAGTGAAAGGACGACGTAATAGCCCCGGCCGAGTGTAGCGATCTATGCCTTATATTTAGCGGAGTCTTTTCGCGAATCGAATCGGGGTCACCAAAAAACGCACGCCGGGCCACCAAAAAAGCCGCATATCTGCCTTCAGTTTTGGAAATGAAGCGGTAACAATCGGCTCCATAAGATGCTAGAATAAATGTCAGATGTTTGCTCTTAATTTTGGAAATGAATAACGGTAATATTCGACTCCGTATAATACTAAAATAAATGTCGGATGTTTGCTTATACTTTTGGAAATGAATAAATGGTAAGATTCATTTCCGTACGGTGCTGAAATTAATGTCAGATATTTGATTTTGCGTTCGGAAATGAATGAGGATAAAAAACGGCTCCGGAAGATGCTGAAATGAATATCGAATGTTTGCTTCACGTTCGGATATGAATAATAATGATATTCAACTCCATACGATGATAAAATAAATGCCGGATTTTTACTTTTACGTTCGAAAGTAAATAACAATAACATTCAGCTCCGGAAGATGCTAAAGTAAATGTCGAATTATCCCTATGACGTTCGGAAATGAATAACAATAATGATCAACTTCGAACGACGATGAGATAAATGTGGGATGTTTGCTCTTACTTTCGATAGTAAATAGCAATAACATTCGGCTCCAGAAGATGCTAAAATAAATGTCAGATGATTGTTTTTACGTTCGGAAGTGAATAGCAGTAATATTCTTCTCCATACGATGCTAAATAACTGTGGGATGTTTGCTTTTAGATTTCGAAATGAATAACAGTAAAATTTAGCTGCGCTTGATGGTAAAGTTAATGTTTGATATTTGCTTTGACGTTCGGAAATGAATAGTATTCAACTCCGTCCGATGATAAAATTAATGTCTGATGTTTGCTTTTATGTTCGAAAGTAAATAGCAATAACATTCAGCTCCGGAAGATGCTAAAATAAATGTTGAATATTTGCTTTGGCGTTCGGAAATGAATAACAATAGTATTCAACTCCGTACGATGATGAAATAAATGCCGAATGTTCGCTTTTACATTCGAAAGTAAATAGCATGTAACATTCAGCTCCGGAAGATGCCAAAATAAATGTAAGATGATTGCTTTTACGTTCGGAAGTGAATAGCAGTAACATTCTGCTCCGTAATTAAGATGCTGAAATAAATATCAGACATTTGCTAGTTCACATTTCGAAATGAATAACAATAACATTCAGTTGCGTTTGATGGTAAAGTAAATGTCGGATGTTTGCCTTGACGTTCGAATATGAAAAACAGTACAGTTAAACTCGCCTAAGTCGACATCGCATATGTCGAATAATCGCGCAAGTCGATAATTTTAAAAAGTCCTGATTTTTCCCCATTGACTTACGTGTATTAATTCCCTCATAAGTCGATTTTTTTAAGTCGAATACTTGCTTAAGTCGATGAAATTCCAAAAGCACTTTCACGGAAAAACCATTGAATTCACTGTGCCTAAGTCGAATAAGATTTTATTGTGTAATAAATCACTGTCAAAATCACGAGACGCCAGTTTTTGTTTACATACAGTATATACCAAAAGAAACTGCGTAAATAAACATTAACGTTTCATTAACGCAAGCGGTTTCACCTGAATCGTTAGTAACGCAAACTAACGATCGGGAAAATTAACGTTTGTAGCAACGATGAGTAACGATCCCTAGCGCAAATTAACGATGTTTCGTTAACATTAACGATAGGTAACGCAAGAACTCACGCGAGATTTTGGTTTTGTAACGAGACCTGGTGAAAGGACGACGTAGCCCCTGCCGAGTGTAGCGATGTATACCTTATATTTAGCGGAGTCTTTTCGCGAATCGAATCACGATTTCGCGAATGGTTAATTTGCGACCGGGGTCACCAAAAACGCACGCCGGGCCACCAAAAAAGCTGAATGTTTGCCTTCAGTTTTGGAAATGAAGCGGTAACAATCGGCTCCATAAGATGCTGAATAAATGTCAGATGTTTGCTCTTTTAATTTTGGAAATGAATAACGGTAATATTCGATTCCGTATAATACTAAAATAAATGTCGGATGTTTGCTTATACTTTTGGAAATGAATAATGGTGAGATTCAGTTCCGTACAGTGCTGAAATTAATGTCAGAGATTTGATTTTGCGTTCGGAAATGAATAAGGATAAACTAGAAATGTCGCTTTGGCGACTGGTATGCCTCCGCCATAATGCATGATTTTCCCAATAGGTCTAGATAGTACATGTGGACACTGTGTGATTACATTTTCACAAAATTGGCAAAATATTGGAATGACAAGTTTGTCACAAATGTGTTGAATGTTCACCTTCCTTGACGTAGGTTTAATTGGATGAATAAGAGAGCATGTATCTAGGGATTTAAGGACTTTAACTTGACTTTGACCCATTCATACATTTTAGGCATCGAGTAATTTTCAAGGTACAGGTGTGGAAAAAAAGTGCAATTTCTGAGTTGAATAGTAAATTGTTACCATTTTCATCTGGCCCTTGACCCTAAAATTCATAAGATAATTACTTTCAGGTAGAACATGCATAATATGTACTAAGTTTCAAGGTAACTTGAGCCACTTCCGAGATATGGAGGAAAAAGTTAGTTCAGCACTTTCACTTGATCTTTGACCTTTTGACCTTTGAGGCAAAAAGAAAAAAAAAAATTTCCAGAGAATTTCTATTAGGTTACACACGCATACACCAAGTGTAAAAAAATAACCCTGCTGACATTGCATAAATATGAGGGTAATAGTAAAATTGTGAAGTCTTGCACTTGACCTTTGACCCCTGACCTTTGACCCCATGAACCCTACATTCTCTAGATAATCACTTCCAGTCAGTACATGTATATACTATGTTTCATGAAGATACCTTGAACAATTTTCCAAGGTACAGAGAAAAAAAAAAGAAGTTTTAATATTTTTACTTGACCTTTTGACCTTTGACCTTTGACCTCATGACCCAAACTTTCACCAGAGAATCTTAATTGGGTAATACATGTATACACTAAGTTTAAAGAAAATCTCTTCAGGCATTCAATAGATATGGTGGAAATAGTGAAATTTTATGTATTTGACCCTGACCTTTTGACCTTTGACCTTTGACCTCATGACCCAAACTTTCACCAGAGAATCTTAATTGGGTAATACATGTATACACTAAGTTTCAAGAAAATATCTTCAGGCATTCAATAGATGTGGTGGAAATAGTGAAATTTTATGTATTTGACCTTGACCTTTTGACCTTTGACCTTGAGCATGTGCACCCAAAAGTTGATAGGCACAACTTCACCCCCTAATACACATACATGCCAAGTTTCATTAGGATACCTCAACAGGTTTCGATAGTTACCTTGTCCACAAAATTCATTACGGACGGACGGAAGGACGGACGGACGGACGGAAGGACGGACGGACGGACGGAAGGACGGACGGACGGACGGACGGACGGACGGACGGACGGACAACCCGAAAACATAATGCCTCCGGCACCACTTCGTGGCGGAGGCATAAAAAAAAAAAGTATCCGGAAGATGCTGAAATAAATGTCGAATATTTGACTTTGACGTTCGGATATGAAAAATAATGATATTCAACTCCATACGATGATAAAATAAATGCCGGATGTTTACTTTTACGTTCGAAAGTAAATTACATTAACATTCAGCTCCGGAAGATGCTAAAGTAAATGTCGAACAAGGAAAAGTAGAAATTACGCGGTGCGTAACATATGTCCCCGCCGGAAGTAGCATTTTGTAACAAAATGTGCAATATAGGTAAAAAATCAAGGTCAAAGGTCAAAGAAGTCAAAGGTCAAAATTCTGTGCAGAAGTTTTGAAGCCCTCACCTAGTGCCATCACATAAAGCAATGGAATCGAAATTGGGTTAGAAATGGCGAAGGAGTAGCATTTTGTAGCCAATGTACAATATAGGTCAAAAATCAAGGTCAAAGGTCAAAGAAGACAAAGGTCAAAATTCTGTGTAGAAGTTTTGAAGCCCTCACCTAGTGCTATCACATAAAGCAAACGGAATCGAAATCGGGTTAGAAATGGCGAAGGAGTAGCATTCTGTAGCAAAATGCACAATATAGGTCAAAAATCAAGGTCAAAGGTCAAAGAAGTCAAAGGTCAAAATTCTGTGTAGA
Source organism: Diadema setosum (assembly GCA_033980235.1). Classification (NCBI taxonomy): domain Eukaryota; kingdom Metazoa; phylum Echinodermata; class Echinoidea; order Diadematoida; family Diadematidae; genus Diadema; species Diadema setosum. Next base: position 11,256,646 of record CM067066.1, read on the forward strand.
AGTTTTGAAGCCCTCAACTAGTGCCATCATAAAAAGCAAACGGAATTGAAATCGGGTTAAAAATGGCGAAGGAGTAGCATTTCGTAGCAAAATGTACAATATAGGTCAAAAATCAAGGTCAAAGGTCAAAGAAGTCAAAGGTCAAAATTCTGTGTAGAAGTTTTGAAGCCCTCACCTAGTGCCATCACATAAAGCAAACGGAATTGAAATCGGGTTAAAAATGGCGAAGGAGTAGCATTTTGTAGCAAAATGTACAATACAGGTCAAAAAATCAAGGTCAAAGGTCAAAGAAGTCAAAGGTCAAAATTCTGTGTAGAAGTTTTGAAGCCCTCACCTAGTGCCATCACATAAAGCAAACGGAATCGAAATCGGGTTAGAAATGGCGAAGGAGTAGCATTTTGTAGCAAAATGTACAATATAGGTCAAAGGTCAAGGTCAAAGGTCACGACTGAAATTCTGTGTAGAAGTTTCAAAGCTCCCATGTAGTGCTATCATACAAAGCAAACAGAATCAAAATTGGCTCATAAATGACAGAGAAGTAGCAAATTGAAGATTTTGATCACACACGGACGCACACACGGACACACGGACGGACACACGGACGGACGGACGGACGGACGGACGGACACACGGACACACACACGTACGGAGCCCGTTTCATAGTCCCCTGCTCGAACTCGTTCGGCGGGGACAATTATCCCTTTGACGTTCGGAAATGAATAACAATAATAATCAACTTCGTATGACGATGAGATAAATGTCGGGTGTTTGCTTTTACTTTCGAAAGTAAATAGCAATAACATTCGGCTTCAGAAGATGATAAAATAAATGTCAGATGATTGTTTTTACGTTCGGAAGTGAATAGCAGTAATATTCTTCTCCATACGATGCTAAATAACTGTCTGATATTTGCTTTTAAATTTCGAAATGAATAACAGTAACATTAGCTGCATTTGATGGGAAAGTTAATGTTTGATATTTGCTTTAACGTTCGGAAATGAATAACAATAGTATTCAACTCCGTCCGATGATAAAATGAATGTCTTATGTTTGCTCTTATGTTCGAAAGTAAATAGCAATAACATTCAGCTCCGGAAGATGCTAAAATGAATGTTGAATGTTTGCTTTGGCGTTCGGAAATGAATTACAATAGTATTCAACTCCGTACGATGATGAAATAAATGCCGAATGTTCGCTTTTACATTCGAAAGTAAATAGCATGTAACATTCGACTCCTGAAGATGCCAAAATAAATGTCAGATGATTCATTTCACTTTCAGAAGTGGACAGCAGTAATATTCGGCTCCTTACGATCATAAAATAAATGTCGGGTGTTTGCTTTTGAATTTGGAGATCGAATAACGGTAATATCCTGCTCCGTGCGATGCTAAAATAAGTAACAGATTGTTTCTTTTACTCTCTAAAAAAGATCGAGTGAAAATATTCACTCTTGACGGAGTGAATAACAGAAAAGAGTGAATTTAGAGTGAAATTGGAGTGAATTTTGAGTGAAAATTTTCATTTTCACTCGTTTTCGAGTGACCTCAGGGATCACTCCAAAATCTTCGATTGATCTCTGAGGTCACTCCAAAATGAGTGAAAATGAACATTTCCACTCAAAATTCACTCCAATTTCACTCTAAATTCACTCTTTTTTGTACTCACTCTTTCAAGAGTAAATATTTTCACTCGATCTTTTTTTAGAGAGTACATTTGGAAATGATTAACGGTATCAATCGGCTCATTTAGATGATGAAACAAAAACGCGGATGTTTGCTTTCACGTTCGGAAATGAATAAGGATGATATTCAGCTCCGTAAGATCCTAGAATGAATGTCGGTTGCTTGTTTTTACATTTGAAAATGATTAACGGCAACATTCGGCTCCGGAAGGTGTTAAAATACTTGTAAATGGTGGATGATTGCTTTTACAATCAGAAATAAATAACGGTAACTTTCGGACCGAACGTAGGACCGATTTAGTTTTGCTTGTTGTTTTTGTTTGTTTTTGTTTTTTTTCGGGCCACCAAAAAATAAAAATCAATCATTTTGGGGCCACCAAAATAAAAGTTAGTGTGGAGTCCTGGCCTGCATCAATGTGGATAAAGTGTCTTGCTGAAGGGCAAATATCGGGCACACCGCTCCAGCTCTCGGCTCCAGAGTAGACAACAATACGTCATGTACATTATACATAATATGAACGTGTGGTGTAACTTTAAGTTGATTTTTTTCGACTTACGTACAAGTCGAAACTCGCCTAAGTCGATGCGTTTTGCTCAGTCCCGAGATGATCGACTTATGCGAGTTTAACTGTATATTTTTTTTTTACAGATATGAAAAGATGTGCAGAAATACCCTTGTCTGCATGATTAAAACCACAAGTGAGTTTCACTAAAACTGGCAAATCCATTTGTAAGAAAAATAAATAGTAATTATCACTAAAAAACAAAAATCACTTTAACAGCACTTCCCCACCTTATAGTAATACAATGATGACATTGATGTTGATGATGATACTACTATGCTTATACTACTGTCATTACTTCTCCTAACATTGACAACTACAATGATAATACATTTCATCTCCTGTATCATATTATCTAAAATACTACAAGGGGTTTTTGTGTTCTTCAGTTTAAAAATCAAAATTAGTGTTCACTTGGAACAAGGTGTGTACATCACTTCCACTATAACAAGAGAATTTCATATCTCCTGCTATTCACGCTGTGATTGGGCATATTTCACAAGACTTGGTCTTCACCCATTCTGAGGAAAAACGCACACATGCACCTCCAAGAGTAAGTTGGCAGAGTTTTGAACCAGCAACCATGAGACCACTAGGGCAGTGCCTACTCTCTAAGGTCACAATCCATGAAACAACATCAGCTAACAGGTGGTAGAGCTACCAGAGGAAAGAGAAAGAGAGAAAGCCCCGATCCTCACCTGAGGTAGTTGGTGGAGATGGCCACGATACCCTCAGGACACTGCTCCGAGGCAAAGCCTGAAGCAAACTCCAGCGTCTCGTAGGAGAGCGGAGTCAGGTGGAAGCGGGACTGGTACCAGTAGCTGAGCCATGATCGACTCGACATGGCCAGGACCTGGATTTGGGGGATGAAACAAAAGGAAAATACACACAGTAAAGAAAACATCAACATGAAATAATGACAGGTATGAAATCTGTGCTCGAACATGAACTATAGTGCTAGTGCTTTGCAATATGTGTAATATGATACAAAGAGTCATATTGGCATTATTCTGGTGCATAGCTCAGGTATCAGGTGAAAATATCCACACAAATGACTTCAGTGGATTGACAGATAATGATATACATCACTGCTAAACACCAATATTTGTACTCTTTAAACTAGGTAGAGTTAACAATTTTGATTGCCAAAGCTTTTGGAGATATGAGGATCTCTTACAGGTGCCCTGTTTATGAAAAAAAAAGATCAATTTGCAAAAACTGTAGCAAATGTACATCCAGCTTCATTAAATGCTTTAAAAGAGATATGAATCATTATCCTCCAGGACGTCAGAGAAGAATTTTGAAAGTCACTGTATAGGTGATTGAGCCTCCTTTCCCAACTGATGTGAAACACTTATTGCATGTACAGTGTGACTGCTGTGCTAAAAACATTACACAGTAGCACCATCATTACAGCTTATATTGCTGGCAAAAAGAATGAGTGATTTACGTGCATACATACGCACATACCAATTTTTCATTGGAGAAATATGTTATTGTAACTCATCAAACTAAAGGGTAGGTGCACTTCTGAGTTAGCATAACATAAGATTGCAATGGATCATCATATTCAAGAACTACAGCCAGGTGGTTCAGATTTTACACTCCTGTTGTAGATTAATATCTTGGGCAATGGAAAGGGAAAGTTTTCAAATTTGCGTCGGTCACTCACAGCCTCTGATCCCTGCATGTTGATCCTGAAGAGCTTCACCGGCCTTGACCCTAGGTATCTCGTCCTGGTGTCCGAGAGGTCACCGGTCACCGAGTCCAGGACCATCCTCAGCAACACACCATTCTGGAGTTAGTCATGCCGGGCAGCAGTGCGTGTGTGTGTGTGTGTGCGTGGGGGGGGGGGGGAAGAGTTGGATGAAGATAGGAGATTGAGATAGCATTGAGATTGAAGAGAGGATTGAGAGAACAGGATATGAGAGGAAGAGGAGGAAAGAAAGGAGAAATGGAGATATGGAGGAGAAATGAGTGACAAGCAGCACAATACACACACACAGAAAGAGAGACACACACACACAAAATAAAATATGTAGAAAGTGAAGGAAGGAAAAGACAATAAGATAATACATGAGCAGTGCTTATGACAAAAAGATATGTCACCACAGAAACATGAATATATCAATGTTGTGGTTTGCACCTACTTGTTAATTCAAACTTGTTAATCACATCAAGAAATGCCACAACACATAGGCAATCTCAGATCAGAACAGTGCATGCCTTGTTTCAACACTGGTTACAAACCGTCAGTCGAAGCGCGAGTATACATGCATTCATCACATCTGGGTTAGTTACATTTCTTTTCTTTTTTTTTGGTGGGGCGGAGGGAGGGGATTTACATGAAAGCTGAAACATCTACATCAAAAGACAAGAGCTGTAATGTGACTGTAAATTGTAACACACTCTTGGTAATGCACTAAAATTTTATCATAATTAGACTTTTTTTTTTTTGTAAAGAAGCTACATTGGAGCTCATGTGTCTAAGGTGCAGACTATAAACCCTTGACAGTTTAACAAAACTATGTGAGGATATAACCACAAAACGCATGGGTACAAACATTTTCCACTGCAATACACAGATTTTCATGCCTACTACTGCAGTAAACTGCATGCAAACAAGACGAAACATTAACCAAACACTTGGCAACACCATAACGAATGCACACAAAACAAACTATTCTATCAGTACAGCTTTATCTGAGGTTATCAAGATGACTGACTTAGCACCATTCATACTTAAGTAAAGACTATCTGTAAAACAGACTTTGTACTTCACAATTCCATGAGAAAGAGATCAAATGGATTCATCATAAGCAAAGTGAAAGAGCTGGATTCATATTTCTTTCAGTATTTTTAAGAAAGAAAGTCCAAAATTCAAAGACTGATCAATATTTGCTAATGGTGGAAATGTTACAGCCATCAAGCTAAGATTATAACAGATCTTGAGCTCAATTCCTCAACTGGACAAACACAGAGTTTTCCAGCAGACACTCAATCCACAATGGGTGGCAAGGATGCCCTGCTGGCAAGGAGTCCCTGAAATTTGGCTGATATTTCTTTGCTGAAGAGACAGACTTCTCTCATACTAAAACTGAAAATGGGACAGGTTCTACTAACTTCATAGATGCTCACAAGGACTTTAATGCTCACAGGGACTTTAATTCTGAGGTGCATTTACCACATACATATATGCATGGAAAATTGCAAGGGATACTAAAATAGCTTCACTTCTCGGAAGCAAGATTTTCCATTCCACTAACCTGTAGACCGATGTTGAGGAAGAGTCCCCCAGAGCTTCCCCTCTCTCCCGTATCCTCCCTAGCCTCAGCCCCACCCATCTCAATGATGCACAGGGCTTCAGCAGGGGCCGGCAAGGCTTGCATACTCAGGGGCTGCAAACAGTCCTACCACAAGATGACAAGGATAACATGTATTATATCATATTATATAACATCGGATGGAAATATGTCACCAAATCAAAAAGAGTGATAGATCTCTATGAATTATAATCACATAGCATGTTCTTATTATACATCAAATTTCTACAATATTACCATAAGAGTACATACATTGTAACACTGGGCTGCATAAACAGTGTATTCTGTATTCCGAATACATGTTTCATATTTGTTCCATACCCATAAACTTAAGTTGAAGCAATGGATTTCATATTAATATATCCAAAGTGCCAAAACAACTATCTTACTTATATTCGATAAGACAAGTGGCTATGGCATGCTAATGCTGTATTTGAAATCATCTGGCTGAAAAAAAAAAAGAGATATTATGGTAATTTGTGTGTGTATGTATATTCTTATATCTAGCTGATATTTGTTAAGCAGTTCTTGCACCAGTTGATACATGGATGCTCAAATGTAGTTTAGTTGGGTTACATTTCTGCATATTTTTTTCTTTTTTTCAGATGAACACTGAGCAATGAATCCATTACAGATAAAGCTTGCCAATTCAAACCAGTGTCAACATATGTCACTCGCCCACCAATAAAGTATAGTCGCTCTGGGTACTCTTGGATTCTCCCAATAAACCATTAGAGTATCATATTGTGCATAGCTCAGGTATCAATGAAGTTATCCACACAATATCATTTGGTGGATTGACAGATAATGATAAGCATCCTTGCTATACACATTACATGCACAGAACACATGAAGAAATACCCATTTGTCTGCTGTGTTTCATTACCAAGGAGAGTCTTAAAGAGCCACAGGGCTATTACAAGCTCACTAGTTTGGTCACATGACATGGGTAGATACTGAGAATCGTTATACAAACTAATTAAAAAACAAAACTAAACATCAACATTGAGGGAAGGCCTTTAGCACTAGAAGTAGGTCAGAGAAAATGTGTCTGGATACGTGCTATTGTGATGTCAGGAAACAGGAACCAATATTTTGGAGGGCATTGTCTGAAGACACAGCATCACGTGCCAAGAGATAATATGCAAGAAGCAGACTTACTGACTGGTCCAGGGAGATGATGCGGACGGTGTTGTCATCCAGACCCACAGCCAGGAACCTGGCTCTCTGCTCCCCAGAGGGCACACTGGCCAAACTCATGCACTTTACATCGGCATTCATCTCCTTCCTTTCAGTGTACTCATTCAGTTGACCAGTCTGTGTAGAAAGAAAACACACAGCCATTTACCTACAGAAATCAACTATCAAATATTCTTAGTGTACTATATGAACACTGATTGATGATTATGCAAAAAAAAAAAAAATCCTCTTCAGTACTATGTTAAAATGAACAGTTTCATTCACATTTCAGGGTGATGATTTCAATTTGTTCAGGTTCATTTGTGTACAAGAGTGTAAAGTCTGTGCTTCAAACTGGTGTTTATCAGCCATGTCAGCTAATGCAAATATTTCAAATAATGTCTTCATATCTACAGATTCAATGAAAGTGTCCACTCACAGGATCCATCTCGAAGTAGACCAGCTCTCCACCGGTCAGGGCAATGACCACCTGTCTCTGGTTGACCGCACATTTGACGATGGACTTCTTGCCCGGTGTCTTCCACTCATTCACACGCTTGTCGGCCCGAATGTGGCGGATACCATCAGGGTAGATCTGACCCACAATTTAGAGGAGAAGGAATAGGCAAAAAATAATGACTTACGAATAGATGGTCATGTTGTAGCTCTCCTTATTTAAGTTAACTTGTTCAATCCAGTTTATAATGGACTACATGACAAAGAAGGAACTAGCCAGGGATTTTATCTTGGAACCTACTGCTCACCATGCAGTGATACTACCAACTTTATTCAAACTTACAACTTTCAAAACTAGTGGGAGACTGGGGAACTAAGACTGTCCTATTTCAAATATGACATGCAGTAAGCACAGTGAGGTTGTGCAGTTGGATAAGCTTGTTCTATCAGTGCCAGTGTTCTACATTCATAGGTAGCTATGTGGATCAGAAATGTGCATGCGATTTCACAACACAGTTAATTCACTTCAGTCGAAGCGCGAGTATACATGCATTCATCACATCCAGCTTGGGGGGGGGGGGGGAGACCACACATTGTCAAGGGATGGGGGAAATATGTGACAATCATTACTTGAACATTTAAGGTAGGTGGCCTCATGCACAAACACTGGGGGAGGGATCATGAACAAACTTGGGAAAAATATGACTTACAAAGGTGACTAATATGGCATACATATAAATGTTCAAACATCACTCATTGTAGAATTTTTGATGCTGTAACTTCCAGAGCTAACACACTTGCCTCATTCAAGTACTAACAGAAAGTCAAGTACTACTGGAATTCCATACAGCTGCTACTTTAAACATTTAGTTTGATGTCAAATTGGACACATGGGAATCAAATAGCTTCTAAAATTTATCTTCACAAGTGATTGGGTGGAACTGGATACGGAGACTTGCAAAACAGGGCTGCTACCTCCAGCCACCCTATCAACAAGATGTGCAAATTACAAACTACAGGGGGAACAACAAGGACAGTTTGCTTCTGACATTGATATATGCACTGTATGATGCCAAGTGATCTTAGCTTAGTACAGTGCACATACATACCTCATCTGACAATAGAGAATAACAAATAAAACACACAAAAATAAACATATTCACTGTGAGTTACCGTAAAACCAAGACTTTTCGTGTGGATGAGGGCAAGATTCTCCAAAGTAAAATGCATGTGAAAGTTTTTTTGTCAACACAATGCATTGAATGCCAGAGGCAATTTGTGAACGTTTCATGCCATTAAAAAAAAAAAGGTCATCAGCCCCAATATGCGAAAGTTTCATGTCCCAACTGTTTCTGGTCTTACAGTAAGTTATTTCTTCCGTCTCACCTGTAGGAGAGCATCATCACCAATGAGAGAGGACGACAAAGTGGGCGTGGTGCCCAGGAAACCAGAATCTGTCACTTCCTCCACAGTCTCACCGATGGAGAGAACCAGGGTGGCGTTGACGAAGGACACAATGATGTACGCATCAAATTCATCTGAAATACATAATTTGAAGATATGAGGAGTCAAGGGTATGGAACTTAATTTGAAGTAAATTCAACAAAAATAGGAGATTGCTTCAAGTGAAATAGGTCCTGTAAAGACAGCAGATTAACCCTTTGTGTGTTTTGCATGCTGATTGGCATGAAAAGACCCAGAGCATTGTACACACTGTCCAAAGTCCAGTACAGAAAGGGTTAACGCACATTCATTTCCTTTTTTTGAGGTAATTTGGACGAAGAAGTACTGAAGTCGTGAAAATGCTGATATTACTGGGCCTTCCAATGTCGCCTTCCAAAAAGGAACTTAAAGCAGCTTTCTTGATCAGGATTGCACAACTCTACTCACCATCTGCTTTCTTCTTTACAGTCCAGACAGCGTTTGGGCTACCGGGCAGCTCAGAGACGGCCATTTCTGAGACCTGCAGTGAGAACATAGACACTCTTAATTTCTTTACGTAATCAAAAATTCACACTTCATACTTTCAGCCGAAATGTAAGTAGATTGCATAAATAAGAAAGTAAGAAGGTATTAACATGCTGCCCTATCCCCTTAAGATGGGTGTGTTGGTAGGCAGGGAACAGCAAGCTCAGTCATAAAAGCAAGCGATTGCTCCCTGCATACCAGTTTGATTTCTGCAGCACTGAAACACATACATTACCACAGTGACAAGGTAACATGATGCCCGATGCTGCAATGCCAAAGTGAAGTATGGCAGTAACTTTTAACCATCAAACAACCACCATCTAAATATTCCATTGATATCATGTGCTACACAAGCCATTGCTGGTAATGGCAGACTTAGTGGCTAATATATGAATCATACTGTATTTGGCATCTAAAAATCTTACTGAAGTGGATGTTTGCATATTACACCGAAAGAAAAGACAAAATTTGAATCTTGTAGGTATCTTGTATCTTAGTGATATGTTATGCTTCCATAACTTGTTTATATGGTAGTGGAGAGGTGAGGGAAAGTAACTTTAAATTTCTTTAATCTGTTTGCCATTCAAGAAAGTTTACAGCTCTCCTGTATGTCCTGAAACACTAAAGTCACATCATGTAGTAAAGTCAGTCCACAGCTCATAGAGCATGCCGACAGTCACAGGATGTACACATGGTAGACCCTGTACTCATATTTTGTGAAGTATGGTCTATGACGCACGCTAGAGATGGTGAACTCTCAACTACCAGGTGATGGTCACTGGCCACTTACTTACCTCCAAACCATGCCTTAGTACCCTCATGGATGACCGAGGACCTCTGCCACATGCTACATACAGCTGGGGCGTGTCCTCACCAGCAAGATCAGCAATCTGGTGCAGAAAGATACAGATTTGGTTAAGAGATGAAGAGGCAAGTAATGATAAGTATGGGAGAATGTCAAGCTACGGTCTACCATTGGTGAAAACAACACAGAATAAGTCCTGAATCCATTTGTAAGAAGACCAATGATACAAATTCAAAAATTCACTTCTCAAAAAATTTCCACCAGGATGACAGGCAAATTATTTTGCATCTTTTTTTTTTGAAATTCCTCTGTAGAGATTTCAAGACCATTCACTCTCAAAATTATGTACTGTTGTAATTAATCAGTGACTACTGTAGGACAGAAAAGAATAAAAACACACACACAAATGATAATAAAAGCTATCGGTCACAAAAGTTAGTGAAAGAGGAGTTTGCAGCTCTATCAATTAAACAATTGAGATGATTAACAACTCTGCTTGATTTTTACAACAATCTGAGGAAGCCAAAATATGCAATGTAGTGAAGAGTAGCCTTCAGAGACCAGATTGAACTCTATGTCTCACAGTTTTATCTCTAAAAGAATAAATGATCTGTCGCAAGCTTTGCTGAAAGGTAAACCCTAAGGTTTTACCTATTGAAACTTCCCCCTAAAGGCTCCTCACCATTTCTCTAACAATATGAGCCAGGTACAGGTAAATATGTACATTTTGTGATGAGTGCATGGTGAGACCGAACTCATTGGGAACATGAATTCTTTACAAATGATTGATCCTTCTGATTCTCTGCCAGCATCTCCTCCTGGTAATTTAAAGGACAAGTTCACCTTCATTAACACAAGGATTGAGAGAATGTACAGTTAAACTCGCCTAAGTCGACGTCGCATATGTCGAATAATCGCGCAAGTCGAAGATTTTAAAAAGTCCCGATTTTTCCCCATTGACTTACGTGTATTAATTCACTCACAAGTCGAATTTTTTAAGTCGAATACTCGCCTAAGTCGATGAAATTCCAAGAACACTTTCACGGAAAAACCATTGAATTCACTGTGCCTAAGTCGAATAAGATTTTATTGTGTAAGAAATCACTGTCAAAATCATGAGACGCCAGTTTTTGTTTACATACAGTATATACCAAAAGAAACTTTGCGTTATAAACATTAACGTTACGCAAGCGGTTTCACCTGAATCGTTATTCACGCAAACTAGCGATCGGGAAAATTAACGTTTGTAGTAACGATGAGTAACGATCCCAAGCGCAAATTAACAATGTTTCGTTGACATTAACGATAGTAGCGCAAGAACTCACGCGAGATTTTGGTTTCCGTTACCCAGACCTGGTGAAAGGACGACGTATCGCCTCTGCCGAGTGTAGCGATCTATGCCTTATATACTTAGCGGGGTCTTTTCGCGAATCGTATCACGATTTCTCGAACGGTTAATATGCGACCGGGGTCACCAAAAACGCCGTGCCAACAACAACAAAAAAAGCCGGATGTTTGCCTTCAGTTTTGGAAATGAACAGCGGTAGCAATCGGCTCCATAAGATGCTAGAATAAATGTCAGATGTTTGCTCTTAATTTTGGAAATGAATAACGGTAATATTCAAAGTGGATAAAGCGTCTTGCTGAAGGGCAAATATCGGGCACACCGCTCCAGCTCTCAGCTCCAAAGTAGACAACATACATGTACATTATACACGTGTATGCGTGGTGTAACTGTAAGTCGATTTTATTTCGACTTACGCACAAGTCGAAACTCGCCTAAGTCGATGTGTTTTGCTCAGTCCCGAGAAGATCGACTTATGCGAGTTTAACTGTAGCAATATTAGTAGAACACATCATTGAAAGTTTGAGGAAAATTGCACAATCCGTTCAAAAGTTATGAATTTTTGAAGTTTATGTGCAGTCACCACTGGATGAGAAGACTACTGCAGTGTATGATGTCACATGCGTACAACAATACAAGGAAAATATAAAGAAAATTTCACAAAATTTCATCTTTTGAAGAAAGTACACATTCCCTTGACTCGTTACCGACATATATGTTATGGGTAATATTATTCCCATTGTCTTTAGAAAGAGGCAAGTCAAGTGTTCTTTTATTATGCGAAAAAAAAGTGAAAATATGTTGAATTTTCTTTACATTTTCTTTATACTGTTGTACTCATATGACATCACGAGCCTCAGTATTCTCCTCATCCAGCGGTTCCAACACAAAAATGTTAAAAATTCTTAACTTTTGCATCAATTGTCCAATTTTCCTCAAACTTTCATTGATGTGCTCTACTAATATTGCTGCATTCTCTCAATCCTTATGTTTATGAAGGTGAACCTGTCCTTTAATGAAATGATTTCAAATACCATTGTGCCACTGGACATGATTTTAAGACCATTTGCATCTTACTTCATCCAGACAGATAAATACAAGTGTCAACTCAAGACAACACAGAGCTACCTTGACAGCTTTTATAAAAACACTCTTAGGATAAGAATCCACTGAGCCGAGGGTACTGCAACCAATGAGTGGGTTGTACCTGGCAGTTGAGGATCGGCGAGAGACTCTCCAGCTGGTCCACCTCCTCCAGATTCCTGAGGGGGCGGGGGGCAAAGAAGAATGTGTCCCCTTCCTCCAGGGGAGTGGCACTGCTGAATTCTGGCTCATCGTCATCATCTCCCAAGTGTGCGATCTGGTAGAGGTAGCTGTAAACCAGAAGTTTGGGGCAAAGAGTAGGGTACAGAGTTATAAATTTTTGACGATAACACAATTACAACATCAACAAGGATTAACCTCGATGTTTTTGATCACCAAGAGATGGACAAGCATCTATTTCCGACAGGAAGAAAGTGTTTCCCTTAACACACAACCCCTTTGCACTATTCACTTTAAATACCTGGTCTATTCTGCAAGAGCCACACTATTAGTATATCAGAACTAGAAATGTCGCTACGGCGACTGGTGTATGCCTCCGCCATAATGCATGGTTCTCCTAATAGGTCTATAGTACAATGTCTTGACAATGTGTGATGACAGTTTCACACAATTGGCATAATATTAAAATGACAGGTTTGCCACAAATGTGCTGAATGTTCACTTTCATAGAACTAGGTTCAATTGGATGAATGATTAAAACGTCAGAGTGCAGGTATTTGGGGGAACTGATAATTTTTACTTGACTTTTGACCCTTTTATAAGTTTATGCATTGAGTAATTTTCAAGGTATTGAGAAAAAGTATAATTTCAGTATCAAATGGTAAAATAGTATTATCTAAACCTGGCCTTTGACCTTTGACCTCACAGTTCCAAAGAGAATCTCTGTTAGGTAGAGCATGCATAAATATGTAAGTTTCATGATAATACCTTGAGTTACTTTTGAGATATGGAGGAAGAAGTGCAATTTAGCACTTTCACTTGACCTTTGACCTTTTGGCAAGAAACTTCCCACAGAATATATATTGGGTTATACATGCATACATCAAGTTTTAAAAAAATCCTTCAGGCATTGCATAAATATAAGGAAAGTAGTGATATTTTGAGGAGTTGACCTTGACCTTTGACCCCCAACTTCCCTAGATAATCACTGCCCATCGGTACATGCATATATACTAAGTTCCATGAAGATACCTTGAACCATTTGCGAGATATGGAGAAAAACCTGAAATTTCAACCTTTTTTTCACAAAATAACCTGTGACCTTTGACCTTTGACCCTGTGACCCTAAAATCCAAACAAAGTATCATCCCCCCAGGATATACCCTCATACCAAGTTTGATGCAAAACCACCACACGGTTCTTGAGATATCGACAAAAACAAACCGGGACGACGTACGGACGTACGGGACGGACATACATACGGACGGACGGACGGACGACCCGAAAATATAATGCCTCCGGCCACTTCGTTGGCGGAGGCATAAAAAAAATATAAACATCAAGTGGATTTTGTATCACAACTGAAAAACACTGGTCTCCAAGTGAACAGGGAAAAACAATATTAAAGTGTAGAATAGGCAACAGAATGTCTTATCCGATATTATTACATGTATGTCCATAATCAAAACCCTGAATATAACCACATCATATTGCCATATGGGATTCATAACAAGAGGTATTGTCTCCACAGCAGAAGCACGATATGATAAGTCAGAATTCAGGGTTCCTTCTTTTCAAGGACTTGCTAACACACTCAGGAAAATGTTGACAAAGCCTATGCCATTTTATTCCCGCTTTATTTTCCTATTTGTTACATTGCTTCTCCTATGAAGCCTGGAAATAGAAGCATGCAATTTTGAATGTTTGGCAGAGTGCAACAGAGATGGTCCATAGCTTTACAATGCATAAACACACCCAGTTACAAAAATACAGCCTTTTACTCTGGTGGCTCAGAGGGCAGAATATACTCACTGATTGCCATATTCTGATGCAATGAAAAGGAACCCTGTCTTGAGCACATTCATCGACGTGGCCACGGGGACTGTATCAAAGTATTTCATGCGGATCTCTGTCACCATGTCGTCATCTGTCTCCAGTGTGATCTTGAAGATGTCGCCTTGCTCCGTTTGGGTCAGGAAGAAGAACATGGACTGCGGGATGAGAAGAAAGAAAGCATGTGGTGGGTACTACTCCAAATGAGACTACTGCCTAATATCTTTCAGGACTACATCTGCTATTATTTTTTGGGGGGAAAAAAAAACTAAAACGAGTCATTCTGCATCTGCAAGATTGACAAGAGCTCCCAGAAGTGGACTGAATCACTGCAATTGATATGACGTCTCCCCTGCCCATACAGAGTTTACCATTAGTAATGTGACAACAAAGCTATAACATCGTGAGTAATTGACAGAATAGAAAACCTGAAACAGAAATGCATTTGGATAGAATCTGTGAACCTCCATGAGATTAGACAATATTGAATTTTTCAAAATAATGTACCCTTTATGGGAAATATTTTACTTATTGTTGATATTACAGCAAAATGCTGGGCTAAAGTTGTTACACACAAGAAAGAAGATACAGGTGCATGTGAAAGATTCAGGATGCAGGATAGTTTGCTGTAATTTCTCAAGGTATTTCAGGGGTGATATCAAGGGGATATGTTGGTACCTGTGGCTAACACGCAAGCCTACGAGATAAAGGCAATGCATTCATGCCACTGGCATCCGATTGATTTCTGCAGCACTGAAACACATTCGTTACCATGGTGATAAGGTAACATGATGCCCGATGCTGCAACTCAATCACCCTGTTATTTCCTTAAAAGCTCCCACTGAGGCATTACTCACCTTTGTTTTATGTGTTGCACTGCAGACGAAGATCATACCCCTTTCAGGATCATCAAGATCATTCTGGTATGGAGACACAAATGAACACATGTAACATTTCCAGTGAACAACACTATTCTTCTTATTTTTTTTATTTTTTTTTTTTTTGTATGAGCAGTATCTACAGTCATATCCTACTTTTTTCATTCATGAAATATGCTTGTTGCATGTTGATCAACAAACAAAGCAAAATACATCAGAGTACGATATCAGGTCAGTGCTAAACTGCTTAGGCAAGGCATGCAGAGCAAAACAAAAATGTATACTTCTAGAACAAATATTGAAGAGGAAAGCTACTTGTAGCTGCATGAATATGTAAGGATGACTTTGATTTGACACAGGAGGACATTTTTTTTACATCCCACAGCAAAGCAGTAGAGAGAAAAATCTGCTTGTAGTAGCTGTAATCTGGTAGGGCAAGGACAAGAAAGCATGACATCAGAATAATCTAAAATGAAAATCTTAGCACATTTCAAAAACTAGATGAGCAAAAGTTTTATTCGAGGAAGCAGCATTCAAGTATTTTCCCTGTAACATTTTTGGAATTTCTCTGAAATCACTCAAACATAGCATGCATTAAAAAAAAAGAAAGAAAAACCAAACAAACCAAGCATTCTACGATGAAAGGTATTGCAACTATAAATGAGTATCTATTGCTCTGTTGCAAAAGACAATGACTGCTACCTTTTTCGGGGGGGGGGGGGGGGGGAGGGGGTGAAGTGAAGATGAATCTAATATCTTCATTGACTAATTCTAATAGATAAAGAAAGAAAATCTACCCAATTACATGATGGGAAAGTACCACTGTCTACAAGATTTCTGGAGAGAGAGCAGATCAGGATGCTAAGATGTTATAATCACAAGAAGTCAGGTGAAACACGGAAGCATAATGCACATCATATCTGCACCACATCCAGCAATCAAATTTTCTATGTCGCCCAGCCTGCTACTCTGAAGCCCAGTGGCACAGAGTGCATTGAGTGACATTGGTATTTGTTACGTTGAAACATCCGATGCTTACTCTTCTCCTTGGGATGGGCATCCTGATATCAGGCTGGTCTCCCAGGTTCTTGTATGTGATGTAATTCTCAGAGCAGATGAGGACGCCACTCGGCCCATCGCTGCCTCCAGGCACTGAAACATGATACCAAAAATTAGCTTCTCTTGCCGAGACTTCAGTCTACCTTGTCATAAGAATTTCGGATAACATTTGCAGGTTTCATGGTTGTGATCTAAATAACAAGAGCTATGGCATGAAGTGTACCAAGTAACATGAAATGCACCAAGTAAACTGACACAAAATGTTTTACAGACCATTGGTAGGTCTGAGGCATGCCCCCCCCCCAAAAAAAAAAAAAAAAAAAAATAAATAATATATATAAAAAAATAAAAATAAATAAATAAAATAAAGTTGCTTCACTTACTAAGTCCATGAGAAGGCAGAAATCCACACACTAATTTTACTGTTCGCATGTAAGAAAATAGATAGCTCTTCTCCTTATTGCTAATGCGTGAAGGGTATATCTTAGCTTTCTAATGCAGTATGAGTGGAAACTACTGTGTAATAATCAGATGCCATGTTGTATCATATGTCCAACTGCAGCATCCCAGTCTGGCCATCTTGAGCAAAACGCTCAAGATGAGCACAGAGCAGAGACACTTTGAGCAGAACTCAAATGACACGCATGAGGTTATCATCATCTCATACAATGGGTATGTGTTTCCACATAAAAGACCCAGCACGTAGGGATATCGGGTAGTGCGGAAGTCGGCCCAGCTCAGATGTATTTGAGAACTGATCTCTATGTAAGTAAGCACACTGTAAAAAATTTGACTGGAGTCAACTATTGCTGATAAGCATGTGCTTCAATGCACATATTCGCTGGCATGTGGCTGACAGGCTCTCTCGATGGTTTTCTAATGTACCTCGGTGGGCAGAAAAGGAACACTGGCTCAATAGGGACACCCATGCTTTCCCACACAACTGGGTCTTAAAAAACAATATTCACTCCCAACTGACATGTATTACTTTGCATGCAAGAGAAAGAAACCAGACCACTATTCAAACATATTTCAAGTGCAGCTGCACACCAAACACTACCTTAAGAGCAGACACATGCAAACATATGCACTACTACAAGCACTAGTAAAAAAAAAAAAAAAAATATGAGTGGATTACCTGCAATAAGAAGATTGCCATGCTCTTCCAAGGGTTCACTGTACTTTCTGACGACATGGTTCAGACCAAGGTCTAGTTCATAGTAGGTGAGGAGCTGCTGGGTTGCTAAGGCTGCCTCCCCTGTGGGGTCATTGTCTGCATCCTGGACACAAGGGGAACATGGCAGGAAAAAAAAATCATGACTATGAATGTCAATTATTAAATTCATGACTATGTTCACAGAAGGCATAGTAAACTAATATCACATTCAACCATACTCCAATGCAATTCATAGGAACATGCAGGATTTTATGGCATGAAGAAACATGCACATGAATTAGAGTCTTTATAGCTTATGGGCTCTCCTCCTTGACAAGATGAAATTCAAAAGTATCTTCCATAAATACAGGCACTGGTCAACAGATGCTGCATTTCTGCTAATGCTGATGTACTTGCTTTTTTACTCCCCAGATAATCTTCTTCAGCTCAATAAATCAGAACTAGTTTAATCACATTCTTGTCTAACTCATGGGAACACAAAAGGTTCAAACTTAATTGCAGTTATTTAGACAAACAAATCATCAAACTTATTTCAATGGTCACTGAAGTAGACTAGTCAATACAACCTGAATTCTCTTGGGAATTGTTCCTATCAATGACAGAATTTGGATGCATCAATACATACAATAATCACGCTGAAACGTTATAACAAAGCATATCAACATGCTGAACAATGGTAAAAGTCCTACACAATGGAAGTTTCATTACCTACAGGTTTAATCCCTATATTCTAAATCAATTGAATCCCATTCTTGTTTCAGTTTGTATTAAATTACTGGTTCAAAATACACAAGTTTCATAAGCAAGGTCTACAATGTCTTGTACCTCATAGTCGATCTCGAGACAGGCAAACATGGGATTCTCAAAGCCGACATCCACACCGACGATATGGAAGCAGAATGTGTTGGACTTGTGGGCCTCGAGAGGCGAGGAGATGGTCAACCGTGCCTGGGCATCTCGGTTCAGGATGTAGACCAGCTTCTGCTTCTCAAGCGCCCCCACCATGACGGCACGGCCCTTCGGGTCCACCGCCAGAAACTGGCCCGGCACAATGCGCCGGCAGCCGCTCTTACCAAATGTTTCCTGATGGATCTATTAAAGGTAGTGAAGAAGACACGGTGTAGACACTTAAAGGGGATGGCTAGTACACCTTGGTAACTGATCAGTGAGAATCAGTGGGAATGCTGGGGGGATGATTGTTCCAATCCTTGTGGGATTCATTTAAGAGTACATCATGTATCTATTGTTGTTTGAAAATTATTTGCTTCAGAATGGTCTCGTATTCAAGTAATGTGCAGTTCAATGTTTCCAGGTTAGCATGCCTGTACAGTATCGGGGCGATCATTAACGTTATTTCCTCGGAATTCTAATTGTACAAACCAACTATTCTTGTCAGTGGTCTTTGGTTGGTCGAGTCTGCAGAAATGCTACTGAACATATCATGGTACCTTCTAATTTTTTTCTGCACACATATTTGTCTACCTACTAATATTCTTCTTTTCTTTGTTCTTCTCATGTTTTTAACACATCTTATCAACATCAGAATGTTATAGGTTAGGAAAACATTAAGCAAACCTATTTCTAATAGAGGGCATTATATGTTGAGAATTAATTGTGAAACTACCACTAGTTATCAATCTTTACACTATTGTTGAAGAATGAAGAAGTCTTAAAAGTAATATTTCTGTCATGGACTTATCTTATGTGATCATTAAAAACAACAAAGATCATCACACACCTTACCAGCATAATTTTGTAATAAGCTGGGAAACATATTTGCTAAGAGTGCCCTTCATGTAAAAAAAAATCACCATGAAATTATCACTTTTTATTCATTTTCATGCTACTGACGAAGTCTGCAGTGAAGTGTTTCTGTCATCGATGTACCTTACGTGATCATCATAAAATACTTACCCTATCAAAGCAATTCTTTGATGGGTTATATTCCAGGATAATAATTCGACCAGAATCTGAGCCAACGACAATGTAGTCTGCAAGGTATAGATAAGGACAAAGGACAATGAAAGGAAAGTGAGGCCATCAGCATCAGAAATAACAATCTAATCTAAATTGACTTTGTGGAGATATCATCCTCTTTCTCAGTATTTCCGGACAATAAACACTGCTACCTTGGGCTTGTGTTTTGATTGTGGCGATGCTTTGCAAATTTGTAACCATACCCTATTTCTTGACACATCAGTAAAATTGAAAACCAGTAACATCATGCATTCATACCTCAACTAGAAATTCACATAATGGCTTTACTGTATGCATACATTACTAATGCATTTCAACACAGCAGTGAAACAGTGGGATGTAAACTACAAATTATTCAGTGTAACAAAAACATCTTTCTGGTTCTCAGGTGGTCATGATCCACAGCATAATAGACATATTCTAC
The DNA here is from genome assembly GCA_033980235.1 of Diadema setosum. Taxonomy (NCBI): domain Eukaryota; kingdom Metazoa; phylum Echinodermata; class Echinoidea; order Diadematoida; family Diadematidae; genus Diadema; species Diadema setosum. The sequence goes on from CM067066.1 coordinate 11,276,577, forward strand.
TTTGTCATCTTGCAGTACATTCCACTGGACTCTAGATTCCAACATCTAATTACATCCAGCAAAAAAAAAAAATGCACACTATATGACACAACATTTGCCCTCGATACACAGCATGTGCTTAAAAACAAATGTAGCCACATCATCTCAAGTTGCCAATATGAGTCACTAATTCAACTCCATGCATGGTCACTCTCGTACCAAAATCATACACACAAGGCAGGAACATTACACACATGTGGCAACAGCACATAAAAAGTCAACAGCGAAAATAAACTACAGGCAACTTCCGCTATAAGAAGTCCTCAGCCCGACAGCCTTCTTTCGTTATACTAAAATTTTGTAATAGCTGGACAATAAAGTATATACACAAAGATACAGATAATAATTTGGGGACCTGAATTCTAACTTCCTGCAACAAGAGTTTCATTATAACTGTGTTTGTTATAACAGGAAATTTACTGTACCATGAGCACTCTTTGGTATACTAATCACCTTTGCTCCCTCCGGTCAACCTGAATGGCATGAGTGCCCGGATGACACCAAACACCTCGTGGCTGAGCACTGTGTAGAGCTTGCCGGTGTTGGGGTCCAGCTTGACCAGCTCCAGGAGCTTGCCACGCCCAACCACCAGCTCCTGCTGCTTGGAGCCAGCAAAGTTGCCATGGATGCACTGGACGATGCCAGTGGCTCGCTGCAGGGTCAGGGAGTAGAGGAACATGGCTGCTTCCCGTTCCCAAGGATACGGAGGAAACCACACCCTTTTTCAATGTAGTGTGCCTGAAGATGTCATGGAAAAAAAAATGTGAGAAAATTAATATCAACTCTCCAGAGCAAGCTGTAGTACTACATCATTCGGCTTTTAAAGTGTACTTTCACATCTCTTCGTCAACTGATCTCCAAAACATGCACAAACTCGCTCTAAATATCAAAGAGTCACCATTATTTGCATCTGAGTGAGACTCAAGTCCAGTAGAAATGGAATTTTCACCGTTTCTGACACTTTTACACTTGTCAGAATATGCCAATTGCAGCTAGTTCATTCTGCGATAACTGCGTTACACAGCAGCAGACAGCACAGCATGGTACTAAACACGCTCAGCGCAGTACAGCAGCGAGCATATGTCTTTAAAAAATATACAACTTTTTTTCTACCTTTCAGCTTGTACCGAGTTGCGGTAGCACTTGATCGCGGTTTGGGCTTGTTGTTCATGTTGTGTGTGTGTGTGGGTGTGTGTATAAGGATGTGTCAGTGTGCGTGTGAATGCAGAGAGAAGATTCTGAAAATGTGGTTTCAAGACAAAGGTGAAAGAATACAAAGGGAAAGGCTAGGAAACAGGGGGGGGGGGATGAAAGAAAAGATACTAAATAAACTTAAAAAAATAAAAAGGGTTCAAAAAATGAGAGTAACATTACACTTGATTCTTTTAGCTTTGAAAAGCTAAAATTTGTTTTTCTCTTTTCCTCAGCCAAGTCTTGTGTTAGCGGTTGTAGCTTCAAAGTGGTTGAGCGTGTGTGCAAGTGTGTGCTGCCACTTCTATCTTTTCTTCTTTATCAGGTAGAATGTTGATCTGTAATGTAGGCCTATAATATCTATAATTTCCCTTTGCTTCCTATCATTTCTTTGTGGGTTTCCTCTTGTCTTTCTCAATTTCCTATTTAACTGCACTTTCTAATTTTTCCTTCATGCTAATCATGGGTTGTTTTTTCCCTCCAACTACAAGGGTCTTTCCTTTCTATCCTCTCCAATATCTTTTTCTTATATAAGTGTCGTTCTAATGAATCCTTTTCTTTAGTTCCTTTTCAACCTGTATAATTCTTTTCCTTCCTGGTCTATTCATCTTTGCTTTCATCCAGTTTTGATTAATCTCTTATTCTATTATTCTTAGTGCTTTTCTGTTTCAAGCTATTTTTCTTTTCTTTGCTTTCCTCTTTTCTTTAAAAAACATATCCATCCCTCCCTTACTTTCCTTCAGTTCAGACCATCTATAATTGCAAGTTTCTCTTCTTTCTTTCCTTCAAGTTCCATTTTCTTTTAGTGAACTCTCTATTTAAAGCTTTTGTTTCATTTTCTCCAGGTTTTTTTTTTTCCATTTAATACCCTTTTCCTAGCCTTGTATTTAGATCCAAGGATATATTCTTTCACCCCTGTCTCATGACCAAATTTTTCACAATCTTCTTTCATTCACACACACACACACAAACACATTCACACAACACAAACAACACAAATCCTCAATAAATCGCTACCATGACCCGGTAAAACCAAAGCTGAGACTAACGTTAGTGAGAGAAAGGCGGAGAGAGAATTAGATCTCTAGACTCTAGCCTAGGAATCTTACATGAACGTGCTCAAATCGTTATGAGATAGAGTCAAATTAATGTTACAATTTGTAGCTACATTCAGATCAATCACGACGCTGGCTGCCGCCACCCCATGAACATGTTAAGTACACCGTGCTGCGCTGTCTGCTCCTGTGCATAACTGCAAAACTGGTGCGATTGCAACACTGAGCAGTTATCACAGAGTGGACTGGCTGTGAGTGTGATGTGACCAACATATTCCAACTAGGCCTAGAGTAACTGCGGCAGTATGCGGCCGTGCAGCCGTTCGCGGCAGGTACAACATACACAGTAATATACCGCTAAACACAGCACTGCACTGTTACATGCACACTACACATATACTAACACACTAGCAATCAACAAAAACCAACCGATAAAATGTGCATAATCTCTGACGAAAGTGAAATTTTCTTACCTAAATGACAACATATCGCATCCAAAATGAAATTTTCGGTACTTCTTAACATAACAGTTAAGAAACAATGGTCCAAGAAACTGGATTTTTTGTCGTTTTCTCGATGTTCATGCCCATGGATTTTAAAAACATATCTTCACGTAAAATAGAACTTTCGCAAGCCGATATGGGCCGCCATTTTTTCGAAAAGTGGATGTCACCATCGAAAAAAATGAGAAAACCACGAGAAAGACAACAACACCGCCAGAACTGTGTGATCTTGTTTGAGGCCAATGCCTCACGTGCTTTCGCAATGGGAATTGGCGCTTACGCAATGTTCGCGAGACATGTGAAGGCGTTCAGCTAAAGATCGCGGAGCACGCGCGTATTGCATGAGGATTGTACATCGTGCCGCAAGCAGAAATACTACGTCACATATCGCCCTTATCGGCGAAAATTGTGCCGGGTTTTGCCTTGGTAAATCATGAAAACTGCGTTGGTCAATGGTACATTTCTTTCATGAAAACAATCGCATTAATGAATAATCATGTCTATGATAAATTTATATGAAATGGTTGAAAATAATTTGCCTGCTTTGTTTACAAGTTGGAAAAACCCTTAACAATGCTTAATTTAAACTGCCGCAAACGGGATATACTCTAGCCTAACATGTTAAGTGTAAAAGTGTCAAAAGCAAAACAGTGAAAATTCCTTTTCTACCACATGGACTTGAATCTCGCTCACGACACTGACCTGCTGTGCTGACTCAGGGCCGTACTCTGACTCAGTCAGATGGGCAATTGTGCACTTTACGGCCCTATATTATCGGTGCGAGATTTTACCCTAATCGAGCAGTGCGTGCGAATTCGAGTTCCTATCAGGCACCACGGTTCGACAGCGGGTCTTCCGGCACTGTACTATGCTGTGTACATGTGTGTGAGATTTCGTGTTGGGATGCATGCAGTGTGTGTGAATGTGTCAATGTGCGTGTGTGTGATGAAAGCTCTTACGGTACGCCACATGGTTGCTCTAACGCCCTTCCCTACCTGTGCGGCGCGGCGTGATCGAGCGCGAGTTGTGCATTGATTGGCACACAACTGGAACGCAACGAGTGGTAAACTTCCGTGCTTCAATCATGATTTTAAATGAATGAATTTTGCGTGATCACTAATTAAACCTATTGCGGAGGGCATATGTCCGCTGCGGCCTTGGCGGAATTATTCTGTGAAATAAAAATAAAAAAACAAAAAATCTTATCTCAATTCGTCAGTCTGTTAGTGTTTATTTCGTCTACACAGTCAACCAGACGCCGTGCGAAGTGTGTATAGCTACCGATTTATGGGCAGCCACTACATAGACACACACACACACACACACACACACACAATCGCAAGCCTCGCCCGCGTGGTTTGCGCTATCAGCTAGCTCCGCAGAAGCGGCATGAGTGAGGCGGGCTTTTAGTGACCTTATCACTTGTCAAACAGCGTTCCATACAGCAAGAGAAGCTCTCCAGCTGCTCAGTGCGGAATGGTTTATGGGATATCACCTTAGCACACGGCGAATGAGGTACCGATAATATAGGGCCGTAAAGTGCACAATTGCCGTCAGATGCAAATAAACATTTAAATTTCTTCAAGGGCAAGGCCGTTTGCGTTAACTTCGGCGTTGGGCGGGCGTGGTTAAATGGCGTTATGATGATGTTGCCAGTTCATTTGGATAGGCCCTATTTCTAGATTCTATTTTCGAGAGTGAGTTTGTGCATGTTTGGAGATCATTCGACGAACTGGTGCGAAAGTACACTAGCGCCTAACATGATCTAGAGAGGATTTTGAGACGGTTTTTAGTTTGTGTTTTCTGTCATGTGCTGCGCTGTGCTGAGCTGTGCCGGTGCCTGTGCCTGTGCCTCCCTGTGGACTGAGAGGTGTGTGTGCAGCTAACTACACGCAGCGCTGTCACGAATCGCGACAGCGCTGCACCCCTTTTCCTTCGCGGACGTTGTTATCGCGCTTATATCGTTCACTGTTTCCTTCATGAATATCTTTATTAATCGTGGAAAACTAAAATATAAGGAACTATCGTAATCTATGATCATCATTCAATAACCGGTATGCGATTTTTTGTTTAATTACGTCTAAGACTTACCGAAATCTATGGCTGAAATCAGGTCTGTAAACGTCCTTACTGCTTCACTCCTCATCTGCGTGTTATATGAATAGCATTCACTCTCGTATACTACAACGTAGGTAGTCGGAGATAGTCGGATGACCCCGACTCAAAAAGGTCAAATCATTGCCGGTGCAGCACGCGCGGATCTACTACAAGTTTTACGTAACACATGAAACGCACGGGCGCACGGGCGTAGGTAAAAAGCAACCACTTCTGAATGCGCATGCGTGGTAATTTGTTGATTTTTTGAAGCTCTCGAAGGAAAAGATGCCACCGCACGATCTATACTCCGAAAAATTCAACAATAAGGTCTGGATACCAACAAAACGCCGAATTCAACTCAACAATCAGGAAAATATGCTGTAGGTAAGTGTTGCAATTATATTACTCTTAAAATCATAAAAAATAAAAGGTATTTTATGTGATTTTGCCGTCAATAGTGACGGTCGGTTACAACGTTGAAACACTAACACATGTCAGACCCTGTTCACAGTGTCTGGTCAGGCTATGTGTGCAGCATGCTGTGTAGCTGGCAACGTGCCGCCCAGGCCCTGGCCCTGCATGCAGTGATGCGACGACGATGTACAAACGAAGGCAAGAGGTTCAAGATTACTGCAGCACCGTATGTAAAATCACCTGGTCTCATCAGACGGGAGCACTTTGCAAAGAAAACTCACATTGGTAAAATAATAAAGTATTTAAAAAAGTCATGAAACTATGAGCTAAACATTTCCATGCATAGTTACCTGGATGAATGACGATTGTACAATCCCTCGCCACGGGAACACGATCACTAGGAGGCAGCCATTTTCGCTGATTGGCTTCTTGCTTGCGCTTTTTCGCGTTAACTTTGTGCTGTCTGGGCAAAAGAGGGCGTATTTTAAAATACGAAGTACATTGTATAGTAAGGGTACTAGGTCTCGCGCAGGGACGTAATGATCGCGCATAGCGTAACTGCGTATAGCAAGCGATATTACGCGTAGGACTAAGCGCAAAATTTGCCGATACGCCCATGGAATACGCCCATACCTGACTTACCGCTCAACATGAGAAGGAAGCAGGTAAGAAATTTTGATTTCCAACAAATTTTCCACTAAATTTCCAATTTTTTACCTTGTAATTTACCTACCTAACCTTAAAATCTGTTCTAAGTGACTAAGGATGTTGTAGCCTAGACGTGTCGTCTCGCTTGTCTCGTTCGTAGTCGATAGAATTCGTAATTTGTTCGATCGATCGTGTACCACGTGACGTCATCATACACAAGAACAATGTATGCTTCCAGCTACGCTGAAATACTGTTAATAAAATGTTGTTTTAAGTCAAATTTTAACACAACGATTATAATATTACAAAGGAATAAATATTTCAGTCTATCGAAGTTGAAGTGTGATTTCAATTTGAATTTGCTTGTGATTTTTTGCGCTAACTTGTGATATATTTGTGACAGGGGAGGGCCATAGTGATACTGAAGAAAAATTAGATGAGAGTGTGACAAATGGGTGACGAAAATGAGAGGGTGACGAATGGGTAAGCACACACACAAACACACACACACACAAAATATATGTTCATATTTTACTTTTTTCCATTTTATATTACGTGTATATATTATTGGTTAAAGTGATTAGAAATATTGTAAGAAAATGAAAATCATTAACGATTATGAAAATATCAATGATAAAAATAATGATAATAAGAATGATAAAATGATGGTGGTGGAAGTGATAATAATAATAATGAAAATAATAATGATGACGATGATTTTTTTTTCCATAATCTTTTATTGATTCCATATTCAATACAGTTTCATGATAAATCAAATCACATGTATCATAGAATCCACGATTCAACAAAACACGATTATAATGAAATCAAACCAAGCTGTACTTTCAGCAGAAACAGTGCATTCGTAAAGAATATACAATGCACCGGAAAAAAAAAAAACAACATACACTGCTTACTTACTTTCATTAAAATCAAATGGAGCTGTCCTTTTAGCTTGACATTGCATTCATAAGAAAAAAAAAAGAATATTTATATTAAATGGAGCTGTAGGCTTTCAGCATAACAGTGCTTCATAAAAAAAAAAGAAAAAAAAAGATGATGATTATGATGATCGATGATGGTGGTGGTGATAATAGTAATAATGATAATAATAATAATAACAATAATAATACTGCTGTTGCTTAACAGGGACAAATTTAATATCAAGTGAAAAATATTCTACGAAAGCCGGAGCACGTTACAGCCACAGAGGGGCAGACACTTTCACGCATGAAACTACAGAGGGCAGCTGCGCGATCTTTACATACCCCGAGAAATTGAACGCATAAAAAAAAGTCCGACATACAAACGGCGACAGCGCACTACTCCGTCATCGTATCATCAGGAGATTCTGGGAGGTGATTTTTCTGCATTTTCGTGATATTCATTGAGAAATTCAGGTACGATTATGGAATAACTTCTATTATAACAGCATTTCAAATTTTCGTGCGCGATATCTAGACCCCTCAACCATACTACAAACAGCAGTGCAAGTGCGGTATGCCCACCGAACTAAAACATGTTTTAGTTCGGTGGGTATGCCAAATTAGGAGAAAATCTCTTTGGATATGCCAAGGCTAGGGCTGGCACATCGACATCATGGATGGAGCGAGTGAACGCGTCACGGTCAGGTACTTCCATTGAATTCGATACCTTTGTTTTTTTTTTTTCCTGATATTATGCATGAAGTGAAAAAACTCACGAGAGATCAACAATACTGCGAAGAAGGAGAAAAGAAAGAGGAATATAAGAATAAGATCACGAAGGAGAAAAGAGAAGAAAAAAGAAAGAAGAAGACAAAAAGAGAAAAGAGAAGAAGATGATGATGATGATGCTAAGCGCAGCGAGGGAAGAATTGGACATTCTAAAACATTCATACATCATAGATTATGATCAAACACGCAATGTATGCAGGTGAACTGCAACAGTAGGCATACTGAGGTGTAGATCGATGTAAACCGCACCTTTTACATTTATATGATACAACAGGTTATCATCATTTCCTGTCTGCTATAACCTTAAAATGACAACTATATAATCAACACGACAAGCAATAAACTACAGTACATGTATTACCCACTCTGCCATGTGCATAGTCGCTTAGATGAAATTTCGGTGACACCGAGAGAAGTCAGAGAGAAAAGATTCATACTGCAGTTGGTGTTTATATAATATCATTGTATGGGTAAGGAAATCTTAACTTATAGGTTTATTTATTAACAAAGGACTACAATGTATCTCCCGTCATGACAGGCACATCTACATTTCTTTTTGTCTTCATATACATGTACATGCATATACTTTCGAAATCTTCAAATTCCTTCTTTTCCTTCACTCTGTTTGTTTGTTTGTTTTTTATCTCTCTTTCTCTTTAACAAGAGAGGTTACTTGTGTTTGACTGTCTGGGTTTTTTTTTTTCTGTAGAAGTATGTATGTATGTATGTGTGTACGTGTTTTGTTTTGTCTTTTATCTATAAACAACTTGCTTCCTTGATGTAGCTTTGTTCAATAGTGTCTATTATACGAGGAGACTGCAAAATACAATCTTGGCTTTTCAGCATGTCTCCTCCGTTTCCTGCAATCAATTTTAATTCAATTTCATCTGAAAGTGATGCGAAGTAATGTTGATTTCACATGTTTTTCCTCGTTACTTAACTATACATTGTATTGATATTGTGCTATTTTGTGTATGTAAATGTTTGGGGCATTGTTGGAAATGAAATAAATGAAATGAAATGAAAGTCTGAATGGATTGTGGCTCCTTAAACGTGACAACCGGTATATATTCTAACAGTTTTCTCCCCCCCCCCCCCACCCTCACCCAACTCGTTATTATATACATAATATACAAATATACTTTGCCTTGAGAGTTTCTGGTTAAAACTATGGGCAGAGGTGAACCCAAAGGAGCTATTCACTGAGGGGCGCAGCCCCGAAGTGAATAGTTCTATTGGAGACACCGAGGCCTATATAGTTTTAACCAGAAACCCGAAATTAGGCAAAGTATATTTTGTTTTATATTTTGGATCAAATATTTAAACAAAAGAAGGGGAAATGGGGAAAATGCGAAGCGAGAAGTCGTGTCAATGTCAAAATTGCTTTGTGACGTCACTATTGTTTTTGTTTGTTTTTGTAGAAATTGTTACTAGTACATTTTAGTGACGGTACGACGCATGCAGTGCGCGATGTCAGAATTGCTTTGTGACGTAACAATTTTGTTTCTTAGAAATTGTTACATTTAAAAGAGTAAAGCTGCGCACAATTTCAGAAATGCTTTGTGACATCATTTTGCAAATAGTATACTACTTGCAAAATGTCGTCATGAGGAGTGACGTAATTTTGCAAACGTAGTACTTTATGGAGTGTCAAACATGCAAACACTCTGATATAGCTGAAAATACCCATAATCACGTGAAACTCTTTCAACCAATCACTAGAGGATATATATATTTTTTTTAATCCAGAATATAATACTAATATTCTTACTTTGCCTAGGCTGGGGGGTTCTGATTAAAACTATGGGCAGAGGTGACTGCAAAAAAATACTATTCGCTGAAGTGAATAACACTTTTAGAGACATCGAGAAGCATAGTTTTAGCCAGGAGCTCGAAATTAGGCGGAGTATATTTATTTCATATTTGGGAACAATTAAACAAAAGAATGGGAAATGTGAGGCGAGAAGACGTGTGATGGATGCGGTGTTGTGGAGGGATCATTCAGTGACAGGAAGACCTTATGTTATGAAGCAGGGTGCGAGATGCTTTATTTGTGCTACAGTATTTCACAAAGTGACCGACGAAGCAGCGCGCGATGTCAAAATTTCTTTATTTCTTTGTGACGTCACAATTGCTTTGTTCGAAAATGTTATTCACAGAGTGACCGTATACGAAGCAGCGCGCGATGTCAGAATTGCTTTGTGATGTCACAATCGCTTGATGACATAATTTAGCAAATCACAACAACAACAAGCAGTGACGTCATTTTCCGAAGTAGGGCCTATACAGTGGACTCGAGTGGAGTGTCAAGCAAATCAATATCTGGAATAGCTGAAAATACATATAATCACGTCAAGCTTTTTCAACCAATCTCTAGAGGATTTATAAATGAAATTTCAAATTGCTCAGAAAGATGGAGGCATTGAACCCCGATCATTAAAAAGGCACAAATGCACCTGTAGAATCATTTCGTGGTTCCACAGAAAACTGACAGCTATCTGAATTAGTCATAGCCAGGTGGAACTCTCATCTCTTGAACCTCATTGATTTTATGCCAATAAAATACAGTCGAAGTAGTATGGGGGGGGGGGGGGGTTAGAGGGCGAGGGCAAGAATCCCTCCTGCATCCGACCATCTGGGGCCTCATTTCATAAAAGGTATTAAAGGATGGCAACTTTTGCTGGACGATGGCAACTTCCAGTATAGCAACAACCAATCAGGAAGCTGGATTCTTGTCGTTACTATGACAATTGTCATTCCAGCAAGAGTTGCTATCATATCAACTTTTTTTTTTTTTTTTTTTTTTTTTTTTTTTTTTTTTTTTAAATGAAATGGGGCCCTGATGATGAACCGGCGAAAGTCAACATTCCCTGGGGTCTGGGACAAATCCGAAGATCGTAGATTCTTCCATAAAGAAGAAAAATAAAAGCAGACCACCAACAAGAGTCCAGCTCCTGCGAAGTTTGTATTCAGTGTAGAGATTAAAAAGAAAATCTGCTTTACACCGTCGTTTCATTCGCTAAAAGATTTATCACACATTTTTAACTAATCAATACATGACTGACATTTACAGTTACGCCTTTATATAGACACAGGAACCAGCAACATTGACTTCGAACGAGTCGGCGCCGTGGAGGTGATGACGGATGCCCTGATGCCTGACTATTCCAAGGCTGGTTATAGTGCCCATGAGGAGGTGGAGGAGGAGGAACCAGATATATGACGAGAAAAATCCCATGGAATTTGAAGGCTTTGCTTTATTTCCTCGTGTTGTCCGCACATCTAAACGGTTGCCGGAAAGTCATCTTGATTGTCCTGGTCCATGATTTTCAACTCCTGATGCTGTGTCCGCTACACTCTCTTGTATACGATCAATAATCATTTCCGCAGCATTTCGCGCCCTTCCAGAATGATTCCTATATAGGACACTCATAGGGTTTGTGTTTTTCCCCCTAGTGTAGTCGATACGCCGATATTCGTAGTGTTGTCACAGGAATATGATTCGCACACACTTTTTTCCCTGTCTGAAAGAATAAATGTCGAAAAGACACAATTTGCCTCAAACTGTCCAAAGGCATTTGTTGTTGTCGTTGTATTAAATCATAGTTTCTTTCATTCCTCTTGCATACTATTATCATTATTTTTATCATTAGAAAAAATGTTCGTTCACAATACATGAAAGTATTCAATCATAAAGAACGAGATCATCGATACAAAAATACATACAATTTTACTCAATAAAAAAAGAATCACCCTCACATGAGGCCTATAACTAATTGTTCTTCTTTTTTCGAGAAAAATCTAAAGCCAAAATAATAGGGGAAGATATAAGATTATCAATTATTGTTCCTCCCCATGACACAATCGAAGATAATTATACCTATTTTTTAATTGAAATAATATTTGAATTTTTTCTCGGGCTTTACATCAACTATATAATTATGTACATTAGATTATCATTAGAAAAAAAAAATAGTACCGGTAATGAAGGAAACTCCTGATCGCGAGCTCGATGATCAGTGTGCGATGCACATGGACAGACCAGTCAATCGCAAATTGCGTTTCATAAACAACTTTGCGATTGATCGTCGGAAGTAACGCTCAGTCTGTTGAAAGTTATGCTTGACCTTTTCTTGAAATCAAGCCTAAGTGTCTTTATGAAACATGACCTACGCTCAATATCATAATTGAACTTAGGATCTATTCAATAACTTACGCTCAATAAATCGAGCATAAGATCAATCGCAACTCTTTATGAAACTGTTGGCCCAAGAACCTTACGAGAGAAAAGAGATTGCAGACAGCGCCCTCTATGACAAGGGCGAAATGCGGGAACTCCGAAGATGTACACAGATCTATATTATGCATACAATACGTGTATTTATGTGCGTGAAATGAGCAGCTAGCTGGGCTAAACTAACAGAGTAAGATTTTCTGGTTTTTCATTTTTCCGGCAGGCATATGGTAAGTGAAAGTCTGAATGAATAGGCGACATTGTAGCTACTTCTATCATGGTCCTGTTTGGCTTTGTAATGTAACCATAATCATAATGTAAGCGATATTAATGGTAACCGTGATCCGATGCGATGGCTTTTTACATTTGTTTTACCCGCCTTCCTCCGGCGGGGAGGAACCCTATGCCCATCCCATCGCCGCTTTGCTTTCAGGGCTGGGGTACGCAGTGGTGACAAGCAGCCGTGGCGTAGGCGTAGCCGTAGCTAGTTTTTATTAGTAGTACAACAGTGTCGTTCGGCTGCTGCTGCTACTGCTATTCTGTCAGTCTGTCTCTAGGGCTCACATTCCACATAACGGACACTGGGCCGGGCCATCGTGAGAGACAGCTGAGAGACTGTATGTCTGGTTACAGCGGCCCGGGGATGCGGGGTTAAGTTGAGAACCTTTCTCTTGCCCTTTCTAACACAACAGGACCATTCAACTCCACGGCACTAGTGAACTCAAGTGCCAAAACTTGCAAGTATTTGCATTGTCATGATGTGTTTACAGTTTAGCAATTTAGAATTAGATTCTAACGTTATAGCTATTGAATTGTGGTGCAGTTCGTTAACCTTGAGAGAATATTATTAACGTTAGATGCCAAGTATTTTGGATGGAAATCTGGAAATCTTTATGACTTTATGTTTGCATTAGAATCTGCTGTTATAATACTGACTGTTTTGTAGCCCGACCAGACGCTGTTAATATCGCTACGTACATACAGCGACTGGGCTGTGTATAGACAACTGTTTTGTAGTAGTACATGATTACTGCTCTCCATTATTGTATCACCGATCACCGATTATTTGAATAGTTTTCTTCTTCTATTCTAGAATGAGGTCATACTTTTTACTTCAGTACTTGTGTCTGTGACAAATTACTCTACTTAGATTACATAATTGATTTATAGCAGTAGACATACTGCCTGAAGTGCTATGTCTGCATGCTAGAAGTATCCAGTACAGTGCCAGTGTCAAATCAAGATCTTTAATTTTGTTTTATATTTTTTTAAAGATTGAATTGATTGTGCCAATGGAAAAGATAAAAGGCTAGATTAAATTCTCACAATGATTAATTGTATACATGTATACATGTTTATTTCAGTAAAGTGATATGGCATCTGTGCGAAGACGAAGTCGACGATCCCTCTCAGCCATGGATGATTTCACACCAAGGACTCTGGTAAATAAATTACTTAAGTGCACCAAAACTGTTTCCACAGTGAAAAGGAAAGGTGAAATGTTGCACTTACTGCCAAGGATTAGATTTGTTATCTTCTGTTATCAAACACACACACACACACACACACACACACAAACAAACAAACAATGTGACACAAAAAATGAATGATACGAATGATTTGTCAGGAGGGACTAGCTTTTATGTTGCTCAAACACCCTTTCAATATTTGAAGACAACACATTTATGAGTGAAGATGAAGACAAATATTGAAATGTTAGGCCTTATACCGGTAGTTAACCCTCCGATATCATAATAATAGACAGCATCATTCCTAGATCTATACTGGTACTGGACAATTCATTTGAATAAAATCATAAGTAAACATGTCCTCACGGGATATGAAAATCATACCTTATATTATATTTGGGCTTTTTAATTGCACATTGAAAACATTTTGATCATCAGTCAGGCTTCTCATTTGACAGTAGATAAAGCATTTGACAGTAGATGTAAGTATGCCCAGCTGTGTTGCTGGAAGCTTAGCCTATTCAATTTTAGTATGTGTTATTACTCCCAAATACACTCTTTAGCTGCCCCCTCTTTTGTTGTGTGTCTTGTGTGCAATGGATAAACGTCTAATGTGACTCTCCCAGAAGTGGTTATAAGTAGAATGCAATTTCCTGGGTATCAAGATAATGCTACATACATTGCAGTGGATTGAATCAATGCCTAGTGTACATGTACTGTATGCCAAATGGTAGGTTTGTCTGTGGATCATCAGATAGCTTGTTTGAGCAGACATTGTACACATGTACATGTACATCAATGTGTGTTGTGGCTTCAGATTTGTTGAAGGAGAAATGAAATTTATTGAATGGTCACAATTCTAATTTGAACATTTGCTCTCTAGTATAAGTTTATAACTCATTCTCTGAATTGTCACAGATTCAGGGTTTCCTGGACACTGCCCAAACCATTCGCCAGTCCCCGAGAAAGAGAGCGAGAGTCACCCCTGGCCCAAGCACAGCATCGCCGGCACCAATCCCAGCTTCAGCCCAGCGGAGGCGGTCAAGGACTCCGGGCACCCTGCCACGGTCTGCCCGCTCATCACGCCGCATGACTCGCCTGGAGACTCTGGCAACTCCTGGAGGGAGTGACCCCACCCCCAGGGGCTTGATCACTGGTTTCCTCCAAGCTGGTAAGAGGATCATTAAATTACAATGTCATTTGAGGAAGTGGTCCATGCTTTTGTAATGGTTGATCCTCTATTTTCATATATCTCATAGACATCCATCTTCTTGTGTTATTCCATTATGGCAGATAGTTTAATGTGACTTGTTTACTGAACCCTTTTTAATGCTATAGGCTGGACATTTGTACATTGTTTTTATTGTGTGCTTTGTTTGTTTTATGGTTGCATAAAAAATAAAAAGAGAGAAAAAAAAGAGGATCATTATGCTGAAATGTTGCTTGTCAGGCAATCTTCTGTATCTGTGGAGCTTGTTGATTTTGTCAGACTCATCTCTTTCCCTCCTTTTCTACTTCTGATGAAAGTTTGTAGCCATTTTTGTCACGTGCATGTTTTGAACAAAAAATAAAACTGTTCTTTTAAAGGCGCATAGTCCCAGTAGTGTAGAGGGCGATGTTGATGATACTGCCGATCACCGTAAGCATTGATATGAAAATTGCCAAAGTTAAGCTGTCATCTAGAGTAAAGCGTGTAGGTGTTGCTAGGTAACATTGCCTAATTCGTTGTCTTCTCTGCGCATCACGCAGTCTGTAGTAGTGCCAGGGTGCCTGCATAAGTGCTTCTTGTTATGACATCACAAAAGAAGTTTGCTAAAGCTGTCATCCCCCTCGGCCGAATCATGAGCCGAACTGTGATCGGACCACTATGTGGATCAGACTTCTTTGGACTCGGGGAAATGAGTTACAGCGTAAGCACTAAAGAGGAGTCGATAGTGTAGGTCTCTATAGGAAACCGTACGCATTTGACAAAACCACCGGGACCATGTGCCTTTAATGATTGTCTCTTTATTTTCTCAGATGTACATGTGCGCAGTTTTGAGTCTCTGCAAGGTCATGTATTTGTACCTGTCACTAACACCAACCATTGCTGATATCAAAATTCTTTTATGGTCTAATATTTTTTCTTTGATGGAGAAAGTTAGTTTTCTCTTTTCAAACTATGAAGAAAGATGACTTACTGTAAAACAAGAAATGCCGAGTGTCTGAAAAAAGAACCAGTGAGAAATCGAACCTGTCATCTACTGCTTTCCGGGCTATGACAGTACCACCAGGCTATCCCTGGTTGCTGGCAGTGACACAATGAACTTGGAACAAAAACCCAGGCTCTGAAATTCTGACATTTTTATTTTGTGTAGGCCAAGACAGACTCCCACTGGTTCCTTTTTCCGTCATGTTTGTGAAAAATACATTTGTACAGAGGGAGACAACTGATAAAGATCTTTCATAGCATATCTTCACCCCTCTGCTTTCGTAATCTCTTGATCTGTTTTATTATTTGTATTTTCAGCTGATGTTCAGACTCCAGCTATTCATGCAAAACCAAGAGTATCTTCTCCTTTGAAGCAACCGACACCATCTGTGCGCAACAGAAATGATATCCAAGCTCAAGCAGAGAGGTATGAACAAGCCTTCAAAGCAATATGCCACTGTTGTTATTCCGAATTATGATTGGCTTTTTACTTAATCAGATATCCATCATTTTAGAAGTTGTATTATATGTAAGAATTAATGCTGAAGTGAAACTCGAAAACTATTTGTGACATGCAGTTGTCACAGAAGACATAGATACTGTATTTCATTTTCATACATTTTTTGTTTAGTTGGCAGTTTGTTTAGATTTAATCTTTCAATACTCTTGAAACATCTTCATTTTTTGTTCTGACACATCAGATATTTACACTCTGAAATGCCATTTTCATAGTAACAGACAATTCTTGATGTCAAGTGCGGTTCATATTATGTGCTATTTTATTTTTAAAAGTGCAACAGAAAAACACAAAGATAAATCCATAATTGTCACTCATTACTGTTCAACAGTAGCAGCACGTCATCTGATTTGCCAGTCTCGGACGTGGCCTATCGATTTGCCCGCCCTCGCCGAGATGAAGGTCCCCGCCCTAGGCGTCGCCGTGCCATTGACAGGGAGGAGTTTGCCTCCAGAGTGAGGGAGAGGTTGACGCAGGAAGAGGAGGAGGAAGAGGAGGAGGAAGACAGGATGGAGCAGAGAGAGGAAGAAGGAGAGCGGGAAACCACGGCGGACAAGGTGCTCCTTGAAAGTATCGCAGAAGATCCCTCTCAGTTGTCCCTGGTAGGTCATCCACAATAGAACATTCATTTTACCGAACCATTACCGAAAGATGCATAGTAGCTGCGCAATATAAATGTCCTGTTATTATTATTATTATTTTGTTCTTCATGCTTTGTGCAATATTTTGAGCAAGCATCATCTCTTCTTGTCAATTAATGGAGAGGAGCTTTGAGTAGAAGTGCATGAGCTAGGTCACAGCAAATTTGGTGTGTAGTAATCTTTGAAATTCAAGCACTACATAAACATTTCAATGCAGTGCACCACCACCATGTCCATTTACAGCTGGTAATAACACAATGTCATGCATTTAGATGGAAATCTTTCCCTCTTCTTTCTTGTCATAGCCGTTTGATTTGATCTGTGCCCTCAAATTGTCAGGGCTTTAGCAGATGATTATTGTGACTGCTTTTGTGCTGCATATAAATTTTGAAGCATATTTGATGTGTGAAGTATTGCTAGTTTGATGGAATTTGTATGTTAAAAACAGGTGGCAATTTGTCAGAAGCTGCTGTGGAACTACAACTTTCCTTATAAAGGAGAAGTTTAAAGGGTTATATTTCATTGTCCATTAATCATTCAATATGGTAGCCTGTTGGCCATTCTGTGTAGCATTTGGAGTCATAGTACAATGTACTTCACTGTGTTGTTTTTTGTTTTGTTTTGTTTTTGTTTTACCCTTTGCTTGCTTTGCACTTGAAATGAACAGAAATATCGTTACATGACAGTTTCCATTTAAGTCATAGTAATATCTTACTTAGTGTGGAATCATTAGATCGGGCTGCCAGGTGTGGTTGGTTTGTTTTTTCCAAAATGAAAGATTCACTTGAAGGACTTGTCACTGTCTATAATTGTTCTCCCAAGCCCCGCCCTGACTCAACCACCAGGGACCAAGGTGAGACTTCGGGGCTGGGTCACACCCCATCTGGTCGACGTCGGAGCAGCAGGCGGTCACTCCTCCAGGACTCCTCTCTCCAGGTACCGTCCACCAGCACGCAAGGTGAGGCCGAGTGAAGGGACAGACTGAGCAGACATATAAGAGGCATAAATTTTTGTAATTTATGACACCTCAATGGCAGCCATGTCCAGGGCTCAGCAGAAGTATAACTGGGGGTAATCACTTACTGCAAACAGGCAGAAATAATGCAGACAACTTTATATGTGTAGGGTGGTTACCAGGTATTCAACAGTGTTTTGCTGGTTTTGACTTGGTACAATTTTACCCACTGTTTGGTTCAGGCCACAAACTTTCTTTTGCACAGATTCTTTTGTTTTAGTTGCTCCCCCCCCCCCCCCCCAAGAAAAAAGAAAGAAAGAAAGAAAGAAAGAAAGAAAGAAAGAAATATGTATATATATATATATATATATATATATATATATATATATATATATATATATATATATATATATATATATATATATATATATTATATATCACAATAAAAGAAACTTTGAATCATTTGTTAACATGTAAAGTTTATCTTTTTTGGAGCAGATATGGTATCCAACCTCATGATAACAGGACTCTCCTGTACTTGTGTTTCGAAGTATTTCAACATCCCTAGCAACATCAATGCTATTTATTGGCCATTAATAAAAAAAGGATAAGATATTGATCCTGATTGTACAAATCTGTACAGTTTTTTTAACACAGAAGTGTGTGTGTAGCAGGTGGTGTCAAGAGTGCCACAATGGACCTTTGACAGTTGTTCCTGATTAAGGATTTATATTTTTATGGTCATTTGACATCTTTGTTTGAATGTAGCATCTTCTCTGTGGTCTGTTTCCTTGCTTCAGTGTTGCATCAAAGCTTTCTGTCCAACGAGGGAGACTCGCTGATGATGCAAGTCAGTCAGGACACCGTGCGGGCCCACTCCTCGTCCAGCGCCGACACAACTGGAGATGACGAAGAAGAGGGCGGCAGACAGTCGGGAAGTGCAAGCAGGAGGGAGGAGGATGAAAGAACCGCGGATGATAGAATGGGTGAAGGGGATGCTGTGGAGGGGACAGAGGAGGAGGAAGAGGGGCCAGCAGAGAGGATCGGCGGAGACAGCAGCCGAGGAGAGGATGAAGACGTCGATGAAGATCAGGAGGACATGGATGTCCGTGATGACAGCAGGGAATTCTTTGAGGATGCTGATGTGGTTGCCCCAACCCAGCCCGCCCATGTGGAGAGTGTTAAAAAGAAAGGGTGAGTCAGTGTTGCCGTGCACTGCCATTATAACAAGCACAGTTAACTCTTTATGTGCCATGGTGGAAACCCCCTGTTTGCCACGTTATTCTGAGACACGGAGGTAGTCATGCTTTGAGAGAGAATTCTGTTTTTCCAATTTGTATAACTTCTACAAATTTCTGTTAAGCTGGACATAATAGTGAGCAAAGTTAAGAGGAATGCCAAACTTTGCTTCCACATACCATGTATGACAATTTTATGTTCAGTTTTTCTTTTGAATTACCAGTTGCTGCATCCCTGTAAAGGCATGACTTATGCACATAAAATAGTCCCAGAAACTTAGAATGTACACGAAAATCTAGTTGGGAACACCGCTTGAGAGTCAATCACCACATAGAATGCAAGCCGTATGTGAGAGGAACAAAAGCGCGAGAAACGCTTTGATTGTACCGCGGGATTAGCGATTTATCGATCGGTTTTGGCTGCTTTGTTTGTTGAGCAGAATATGCGAAGTTGGCACGCCGTCGACTGAGTCGGACGTGCGAACGTGGCACATAAAGAGTTAAATAACAGAATTCTTGTTATGATGAAGTAAAAAATTCAGGTCATAGAGTCAGCATGCATGTCGATATCTTTATATATTTTACTGTTCAGCTTCAATGGAATGTCAGTATAACAAAAGAAAACTAGTTGTCCCAAGGACTTCGTTATAACAGGAGTTGCCTGTATCAGTAAGAGGTTGTCTTCTTAATGTAATTCATTTCTCTCTTCCTATGTGAAAATCAAAGGCACCCCTTCCACCAGCTTTGCAACTCGTCTGACTTATTCTTGTACAATTTCTTTGCCATCATTCTATGTCACCTTCCTACAAGTTTCTCTAATCTGGGTGAACTTTATTGTTTTAGATACTACTCTTTCATGAACTGTGCTTGAAAATACATTTTCACGAAAGCCATTTCTGGATGTTAGTAATACAGGAAAGATTTCCATTCCAAAGAAAAGCAGATATGCGTAAAATACACAACACCCTTGTACCAAATTAGGAGAAGTTTTAGTGGTATGAGACAAAACATATTAAGAAAGTTCTGATGATTGTGTGTATGAATGGGTCATTTAGCATGGGATAGGTGTGAAGGATGCCATGTTTTTGAAAAGTGATATGTTAATAAACAATGTCTTCCTATTCAGCTCCAGAGCAAGCATCTCATCACCACTCAGGACACCTCATCTCAGAGCAACCGGGAGACGGACCACGCCCGCTGCCAAGACTCCGGCTGCTTTCAGGCAGGCCCCTCATCCGTGAGTGAAGTGTTTGATGATTCTTTTCCTCATAAGCAAACATGAAGTTTGTAGCCTTCAATGTACATGTACATATAAGTGAATGCCATATCAGCTGAAAATCTGCTGTGATAAGTGGAAATGAGTAGCAATTATTATGACAAAATGCAGTATCAAATCACAGAAATGTGTTTCTGGTACATGATGGATTAAAATTCTTTTTAAAGTCTTAAAAGCCATTTCCCGAACATCACAAAATTATGCATGGTTGAAGAGTAAAGTCTCTCAACAGTGAGTAGGATATCTTGTGATGATATACCTCAGAGTTTTTGAAAAAGAAATGAAAACTATCCCTATGTTACTCAAGAATAGGCTCCCCCTTTGTACCGAGAATAAAGGTTGGACTTTTTTCGGGGGCTGAATAAATTCACTTGAAATCTCTAGCACTGTTTCTTCCTCCATCATAAAGAAGTTTTCAATTTTATTAATCTGAGGTAAGATCTGAATTACCTGCCCCTACAATATACAGCGGACTCCAGTTATAACGAAGTCCTCGGGACCGGTAATTTTCTTTCATTATATCGAAATTTTGTTATAACCTAACAAATAAACGATAAAAACACATAGAGCCGATAATTTTGCGACCTGGATTTTTCTTTCGTTGTAACCAGAATTTCCTTCTAACCATGTTTGTTATAACGGGAGTGCACTGTACCAGCTTTTGACAGGAATCTTAATTTTTAGTGTTGCAAAAAGGACACATGAACTTATATAAGTGTTTGTATTTCCAGAGTATTCAGAGTTTGATCTTTTTCAGCAGATTTTCGGCTGATACCACATTCATTTATATGTACATGTACATTGAAGGCTACAAAAAGTGAACTTCACATTGGATAAATCCACTGAAGTGAGAGCCACAGCTCAGAGAAACTTTTGAAACAGATTAAACAGTTATTCAAAAATGTTACATTAACAGACTGTCCAATGCTGACGTAGCTTTTAATGAGTGTATCATTATCTCCTTGCATTTGGTGAATCCACTTGTTTGGGAAAACTTTGCGTCAAACCAGATGGCACACGTAGGCAGAAAGCTATGACAATTGTCAAGACACAAATCTCACAAGTCCTCATTTTTCATGAAAAGTGCACATTCCCTTGACCGAGATAAGTTTAGGCAAATATGTCTGTGTCTCCCGGAATAGCTGGGACTGTGAATGCTGTTGCTGCTTACCATACTTGCATCTGATTCTAACCCAAGCTATAACAAAAGACAGTGAAATCACTTTGGTACTCTATTCCTGTATTATATCTGGGGAAACTTCTCCTTTACTGTATGTAAAATTGCACTAAAAAAATTCGCAGGACCAAGAGGCAGCCTCTCCATCAGACCAAGACGACGATGCGGCCTCCCCCAGGGGGCAAGGGTCCCAGGATGCCCAAGGAGCCCCCCACCACACTTCCCCGCAGCCTGATGAGGAGCATCTTCAGCCACTTCTCAACAGCGCGTGTCTCCCAAGACGCCATCAGGAGTGTGGAGGAAGTGTGAGTATGCTCACCTCTGTAGTTTTCACCACAGAATCCTATGAAATTTTGAGATGCTCTATGTGAAGAATCTTGCTTGCTCATTACAAAGCTGCTATGATACAATCATTCAAACATGTTGTTGATTTGGGAGGTCTACTGGTTGCTGTACATAATTTTTTCATTAGTGTAGAATTAGATACTCTCCCTCCATTCTCAGCTGAATAGATAGGGAGTTCCTGTTTCCTTTGTCTCTTTGGTATAGTCTGTGTTTTTTAAATGGTGAATGGTTGTATCAATCTGGTAAATTGTTCTTATGCTTAATTTCTCTTTAAATCATATACAATTATAAATCTAGGCAGATAGTGGTTTTTTGATGTTGTTGTTTGCATACAGTAGAGTACATGCTTATATAGCAGCTGCACAAATGTGATGTAAAGCACTGTAAACTTACAGCTTGTAAGAGTGCTATACAGATGTAATTGTATTGTATTATAGTATCTAATATGCAAAATGTACAATTGCTGATTGTAATTTACATCATGACATTTGAATGAAATAAATCCAGTTTTGATTGTAGATGTCCCTCTCTGCTAATCCCTCCAACAAACACAACTTGAGTTTTTTGTTTACTTATGAATGTTTTCCAGATCTAGCAAGTACT
The DNA here is from genome assembly GCA_033980235.1 of Diadema setosum. NCBI lineage: Eukaryota > Metazoa > Echinodermata > Echinoidea > Diadematoida > Diadematidae > Diadema > Diadema setosum. The sequence continues at coordinate 11,298,885 of CM067066.1, forward strand.
TCAAGAACATCTCCAGTGACTTACTGGCTTACTGCAAGCATGCTGGCAGGAACACCATTGATCAAGCAGATGTAGAACTGCTCATGAAAAGGTAACATGTTCTTCTTTTTTTTTCTTAAAGACAAAAAAAAAAGAAAAAAAAGAAGAGGTTATTTCTTTGTACTCTTTCATTAGAGTACAAGCTGTTTCTGTCTGCTGTTAGCCCTTTGTGATTCTTGTGATTTTCTAAAATACAAAATATGATGACTTTCTAAAATATGCACATTTATCACCATAAAGTAGAGTTTGTAGGAAATGGACATGTTTATTTAGACACACTTCTTTCAACCACCCATCATAATACTTCATTTGATCAGTATAGATACAAAGCAAAAACTGCTGGAGCCATGATTTTCTTGGGCCGTGGATTTCATCAAAGGACAAATGTGCCACCACATTGCTTCATAGACTTTGCGTGGGAATGTAATAATCTTGTCATAGACTGCACAACTTTTAGAAATCACACTGAGATAGAACATGCAGCTGATTTTTCAATCAAATATGAGTCACTGTCTATATTTCTTCAGGTTTCTGTGCAAAAAAAAAAAGAAGAAAAATCAGTCAGAGTATGGACATGATTTCCAGTATCTCAATATCATCATGTGCCTAGAATGATGCAATTCAACAAAGGCGTCCCTGGGAAAACAATGCGAATGCAGGCGAGGCACGTGCTATACTTATGAGCCTCATCGGCATTCGCGTCACACTCCCTGGCACACATTCCTTGAATTGTGTGCATTTGTGTCATTCTCCCATGCACATGATGGTATCATATCATCCATTTCTTTTTCCTTTTTTTTTGTGCATGAATGCATTGTATTCAAACTGCCAAAATGAAATGCATTCATTATTACACAGTAAGTGAAGGCAAGTCTTCTTTGTTCCATTTGATTGCAGACAACGCTTAGTCTCCGACAAGGAGCCCCTTCAGATCTACATTGAGAAATACCTGCCCATGGAGTACAGGGAGGAACTCATACCCATGGCAAGGTCTGGAAACAAAGTCTACCCAAAGATAGCAAAGAAATGAAGCAGTGTCATGGATGATACAAAGACTGAATTGTGGACTCATGTCATAGATCAACACATAATATGATGATGTGTTGTCATGAGCTTATTGGCCCAAGAACATTTATCGATGAGAAATCTGAATTCTGTCTCCGGGTTCAACTTTCGTGAGCAGTTGTGTGCGTATGTACCTGTATGTCCATGGTTAGATTTTTGTCCCATGATGTACACAGTATACATTGTACTCATAAACTGACTGTGGATAAATATGAGTGTATGTGTGCTTAATGACAAGATCAATCATTATTATTATTATTTAATGGCAGTCAAGCCATTTAACACTTTGATTACAAAAAATGGATATGCAATGTATTACATCAGTAAGGGTGTTGCCATATTCTGAATGTTTTCAATGAATGTTCAAATAAATTGAAAATACAGTAACAGGCAACAGGCTGACATGACTCCAATGTACATGGAACTGACATTTGGGAATAATTAAGAAATTTGATTCATACACATTCATAGCATTTTTTCTTTATGAACGAGGGTGTGTTTATTTGATTTCTGATGTGAGTGAATAAGGTATCTGGTGCTTACTGATTTCTCTGTATACCAAATGTTGCCAGCAAAAAAAAAGAAAGAAAAAAAAGTCAATTCATTGCACCTCTAAATTCTTGCTCACAAAGTAGTCCAATGGTATATGCTAATCATACTCTTTGTAATATAGTCATGATAGCATACATTTATCAGTTTGCTAAAGGAGGTGGGGGGGGGGGCAGTTAGCAGTCAAGGTGTACTGTAAAACAAGGAATGTTCACATGCATTTTCATTTTGCAAATTTCAATTTTCTTTTGTTCATTATAACTGAACAATAATGTATGTAAAGCTGTATAGATGGTGAATTTGGTACCTGATTTCGGTATAACCATGTTCGTTATAACAGAAGTGCACTGTATGCATTGAGTACCAGTGACCATTCGTGAAAATTTCATGCCGCTGAAAAAGGCCGTGGGCTCCAATTCACAAAAATTGCATGCCGCGAAAATATCTTGCTTTACAGCATATCTTGTGCATTATAACATGCAATACACATGCTTTGAAACATAATGAATAAATTAAAAAATGCATAAAATAGCGTGCCATTTCAACCACATTTTTTTCCCCTTTTTTTAAAGTTCAGGCTAATGAGGTTGGAATATTATCTATGGGAAAGTTATTTTGTGAAGTGATTTTTATCTTTGTTTATCACAGTCACACCTACAGAGCATCAGCTTACCATAATATACATGAAGCAATCTTAAGTTACATAGAATTGAGTAAACGTAATATTGACATGTTTAGTCAGAAGTTCGTTTATATACTGAAGTACTTGACAGCACTGAAATGCAATAAACAGTCAATTCATGTTGTAAATCCATTGTATAACCATTTGGTAAATAAAATAAATTACTGAAAAGTAACAATTACTGTTGAACTATCTGTTCATGTTGTAGATGTACCAAATACTGATAAAGTATTACAGTCCTGTCAATGCGCTCAAGCCATCTCAGTGTGTAAAAACTCATCTGCGCGATGTTTCACTGTCGCCGTCAAGCTGATGATACCCCGCTTTGTCCTCGTCAAAATCAATCTCACCGATTACATCGCCAGGATTCTCATCACCATCTTCATGTGCTAAGAGTTCTTCACTGTCGCTCCATCCCCTCTCATCCAGTTCCCCCCTGTACACAGACTGATCCTCCTCACCCCTCCTCCTCGCCTTCTTCCTCTTCTGGAACTTCTTGAATTGTTCCACAGAGTCCGTCGTTATCGGAGAGAAGCCCTCTGGCACATGCATTTTCTCATCTCTCTTTCTCCCTCTCGATATCTGAGCCAGTGCATCTGCATGGTCCACTGCGAAGTAATTCGGTCCCCTGTATGCAATCTGGGACTCCTCACGCATAGGCTTGCTCTGACCACCCCTTTTAAAATGGTCTAGTCCGAGCTCGGCTTGTGTTGCTGATTCACCGTGTGGATCATTCCACATTGAAATTGGGGGTTCGGTGTCATTTGATGTGTTCTCGTCGTCACCTGGTCCAAGGTCTGCGGTTGCCAGGAGGCGGTCTATCTCTGCGATGCTGGCAGCTGCCTTGTCTTGGAGGAAGCACACACGTGGAACATTCCCGAATACTCGAAGTGAAATGAGAGCATGTCTATGGTACAGGGAAAAAAAATTCAGAAACATGATACTGAGAATGATTTTGATACGGGAGGCTTTTTTCCCCCATATGATAGACCGTTAGCTGAAGAGGAGACAGGTTGGGACTACACCAATTTACTTAAGCACAAAAAAACACTGCACAAACATGCACTAATTCATATGTGTGGGACCATAGATAACAATAATATGACATCGCCGACGTTACAATGTTTCCTGGAAAATAAGTAACCTATGAAAAGTAAAAGGATTTGTTTTCTTTCACTAATGAAATACCATTCTGTGTTATTTCTCAGGGTGACTTTTTCAAATGTGCAGCAATCCTCGCAGAAACAGTCGTATCACTGTTACATTCATACTGCAGAAAAACTTGATTCATATAGCAGCAATGATGCTGGATGGAACAGCCAGTGTTTATCCATAAATGCAAATGAATAGTTAACTTTATTGGATCTCCTAAACTGTACAAGCCTCTTCATCAAGATGCCATTTACTACAATGAATACAGAAAAAACAATGGATTTCTTTTCCTACTATATAGGGTTTGGTACTGTAAAGTTCTTGCCTACATGATATGCATGGAATGCCAATGGCACTTTGTGAGAATTTCATTTCTCAAAAAAAGCCATGGGCTCCAATTCGTGAAAATTTCATGCGCTAATATATCATGTTTTACAGTAAGTCTTCAGATTGCTCTTCATTGATGTCAATAACCTTATTGAGGCAGCATTTACAGTGTATACCTGCTATTGGGAGAATAGACCAGTTTCATAACATGTTCAAATTTTATGCATGCCTTTCTAAAAATGGTTCTTCTTGACAATTTGACAGACTACCCAAGGTTTGCCTGATGTAGCAACAACTTACGTATGCAAAGTAGATTCCAAGTACATGTATTACAAAGTGTTTTCAAGATACAGGGTAACAGAACAGCTCGTTATAATTACTACCTCGGGGGTCCGTTTCATGAAGTCATCACATAAATCTCAGAATGGCCAAAATCGCTCATATACATGTATATCTATGACAGACTTTCAAAGAGAAGTAAAATCCATTTCATAAAGTCTCTCATAAGCATGTCTTATGAATGATAAGTCTCTCATAAGACTTTCATGAAATGGACCCCAAGACAGAAGAAACACCCATAAATTTGAATTGTTGGTATACCGGTCAAATGTACGAGTGTGAGTGTTCGCGCTGACTTGCCTGATTTGTCCCACATATCTGTCCAACACCTGCTGTACTTTGTCATCACTCTCTGCATTCCCGGATGCCTGCCAGTAAACTCTGGCCACACTCATGTCTCCAGCCATCCGCACCTACCAAATGAGATATTGAGTGGATGTCATTCACATGCTTTGATAATTTAATGTGTTGTTTGTCAGTCTAACAGGGATAGTGCAATAAAAAATTGTTCTTATCATTATGCTTCAGTTCAGTGCAATTGATTGGAACATTCAATGAAAGTATTTCATTCATTCATGTCACTTCACTGCACGTACAATGTGGTCTAGAAGTCCATCAAATAGTGATGGTGCCTACACACAGCTTTCTCTACCACATGCTTGTTACTTTCAATGTATTTAAAGGGATGGTACAGTATTGGTGGAGATGAGAATTGGGCTTTGAACTTTTTGCGAGATACCAAGAAAGCACTTATGATAAAGTACAGAGCATACCATTTTAAGAGGAATTCAAAGTTTATTTGATGAAAATCGGATTTGGAATGACTGAAACATCCAAAAACAAAGAAAAATAACAAAGCGATTGTAATAAAGTGTGGGTCCCACACTTTATTAGAATCACTCTTTTTGGATATCTCTGCCATTTCAAAACCAATTTTCATCAAATAAACGTTGAATTCCTCATAGATTTACATGCTCTTTCATATTTCATAAGAGGTTTCTCATTTTCACACCAAAAAATGTTAGAAACATGAAATTAGGTCTCAACCAAAAATATACGATCCCTTTAAACATTCATTGAATATATTTTCATTCATTTGATTTCACTACACATTTACAATTTAAAAACAACAGCCTTCATGCCATTTAAAAACAAAGACAAAACAAATGTATACAGTGATATGGTTTTGTTATGAACTGATATTGACATTTACCATGTAAGAAAACACCACCTTTACATTCACAGTAAGACACAATGAAGCCATCATAAAGAAACATGAGAAAAATAAAGGTCCCAGCTCTTTATATTTCTTGTTATTGTACCCTGATATAGTGAGAAATCTGATACGTATGTCAAGGTAACTGCCTTTGGTTTTTAGGTCCTCGTTATAACAAGGGTCCCTTGTATCTGGAGCATGATCTTTCCTCAATCCTGCCCATCATTTAAATTGAGCAGACTTGGCTCTACAATAATAAAGATACACATTTACATTCACAGTTTCCAATTTCTTAAAGGTCCTGTTTATCTTTGGGAGCACTGATTTGGAAAATGTTCAAGATATCACATTTGATGCATATTTGTAGGTCTGTTGTATCACAAAACATCCTACCATATAAAATGTTCGCAATAAAGCCTAAAATATGAGGAGACATCAGTGTTTTTCTCAATAAACCGTAACTGCAGATGGTTTAGTCTGGAAACATTTTTTTTATAACTATTGTTCACATTTTGTGTATTTAAAAACACTTAACATCGATTATATGGATTCAAATTTTTACAGTGGTTGTTTCTATCCCTAACTCACAGTTTAGAACTATTTTAAAGCACTAATGCTGGGTTTTTGTTTCATCTGCAAATGGTAAATTATGCCTTTAAGAATTGAAAATCTTCCATTATGCATTCACATTCTGTCAAACAGAAAGACAAGGGCAGGGGGAAACCTGAGAATTCCAAGAAGATATGCATTGTTCAACATATAAGGAAGTAATGTTTTGAGTAGGACAGTAGATTCAAGAGCTAACTCACAGAGAGAATGGGAACTTGAAGCTCTTCCAGTTCTTTGCAGATGTAGTCCGTGTTGACCAGATCCACAATGTGCTGGTAGAGGATGGTGTTGTACACTCTCAGCCTGATGCTGTCTTGCTGCTGCAGTCTCCCATCATTTCTCTTGGACAGCTGGGTGTTGGAAGACTGCCAAACAGACAATAACAGGATACAGTAGTGGATGGTTTGACATATATGGCCTATGTTTGCAGGTGTAATAAGTTGTGTGTGTGTACGTGTGTGTGTGTGTGTGTGTGTGTGTTATTGGAAGGTTGTATCTGATTTGTAAAGATAGGTTAACGGTAAATGGGAAATAAGGAAACAATACCATACAAGAGTAGTTATGACATGATTGAAACAGGGTGGCAATACATGTATGTCAAATGTCAAATACTTCACCTATTTCTTTGTTAGCATGACTGTACTACAAATTTTATATTTTTCATTATTACATTACCACCGGCTTCTGAATAATTGGACTACCAACTGCCACTAGGCTCCCACATATTTTATAAGGTGAGCTTTCAGTGATAAATGAGTTTGTCTTCACTAGATACAATTTACTTTTCATGACGTATGTGTGGGAAATATGAAATATTTAACAGTCAATGAAACCCAGCAAACATACTTCTTAAACATACTTCTACTCTGTGCAATGAAACCCAGCCAACATACATGTACTTCTACTCTGTCCAATGAGGCTCCAACAAACATACTTCCTAACAGTTGGCCCAGTTCACGATGCAGGAAATTAATACTCACTATCTTGCCCAGTTGTCCTGTATTCATGGGGTCAAAGTAGAATTTCTTCCTGTAGGCATGAAACAAACATACAAACCCATTGGTACACATGCACAAATACATAAGCTAGGAGAAAGTTTGAATATTAAACCTCTACAGTTATTCAAATCTATAGTTGTTGTATATGCTCGCATGGCACTATGAGTTGCACTATTATTTGTTTGAGATTGTAAAATGTAAATCTGGTGAGCAGCTGCTACAGGTATACAAATTGTACCTAGACAGGTACTGTTTTCATTTCATGAAATGACCAACATACATAGACCTGTTGTCAATACACAGCAAGGATTCTAGGATTATTGTCCATCTTGCAACATATCTTATGTAAATACATTGTATAGTCTTTGTGATCTCAAAATTTAAGGGAGATTTTGGTCTAGCTCAGAGAACAGTACAAATGATTGATCTCTGCTAGCTTGGAATGAAAGTACTGGGTATCTTTTTATTTATTCCTTTATCAAGTCATATTTGGACGTTTAATTTTAGTAGAGAGATTCACCAGAGGTATACAACATTATGCAATAACTGAACTAAAATGATTAATTTGATAGTGACAATATAATGTTATTGCACATAAAGTAGCAAAATGGTATTTTCATTTAAGGTTTCCAGATGAGAATAAATTGGTACAGCTACTTTATCAAAAAACCTTAATTCGATCAAACAGTATGGATTTAGCTTGCTTAGCTTATCTAGTTTAGTATACACACACAACATTATGCAATAACTGAACTGAAAGGATTGATAATGACAATCAATATTACAGTATATTTAGTACTGTAGTAAAATGGTATTTTCATTTAAAGTTTCCAGATGAGAGTAAATTGGTATGGCCACTTTATCAAGAAACCTTAATTCAATCAAACAGTATGGATTTAGCTGGAAAAATAACCATTCTTATGCGGGGGGAACTGGGTCAAAGTTGCGTTCAACCAGAATGGTTGAAACCGTTGCAATAGCGTATGTATCAATGCCATGGTGTCTGTCTAAAGAAGCGAAAAACTGACCCAGCAAATGTCATTATTATAAATGAGAAGTTTTTTGCGGAATTAGACATACTTATCGGTCAAGATGTTCATTAGCTGTTTTACTTTTATTGATGAATGAAAGTGCCCCTGCCAGAAATATGCACCCTGGGTCCTAGCCCCGGAGACCCGCCGCTCTGTACGTTGTACGTTGGGGCTGCTGGTCGCAGTTACCTGGGTCCTAGACAGAAAGATCCGTCTGTCCGGAGGACTCTTTTATATTTTGCCATTAACGCTGTCCTCCGTAGACAGACGGAAGGTTGCAGTACCCATTGCTGTGTGGATGTTCTTAACAACTGTCTCTATGGAAAATTGGGTGAGGTACCTCACCCTTCTCGATTGCGTCTAATTCACGGCCCTAGGTCGGCAAATTTAAGCTTGTATGGTGAAATTATTTTTTTAAGAATACGTTACACTCACCAGATTAATGAATAATCCAACATTTTAGGAGAATTTTCAACGTAAAACACAGCCTGTCGCGTCGTCACGTTCAAACTGCAGAAACATACACAATGAATCTATTAGCCAATCACATGCGAGGTAGTTTCTACGTGTTTGTTTTACTAAAACATGTACCTCGCACGTGATTGGCTTAGCAATTGTTACAGTTCAAAATGGCGACTTACTGCTCGCGAACGACGATGTTGCGATATCAATAAAATTTCTGCATTATAACTGAGGTTATGTGAGTATTTCGATTGCACAATGTGAGAAATTTATCCCAAATATTGCTGCATAATGTGTCATGTCATGTCATACTTGTTTGAATGTAAAAAAGAATGAAATTTGGTTTATCGTAACGTTTGATCTGTGCGCGACTGCTCCACACAGGAGCCGCAATCATTGACTTCGGTCTGTATACGGAGGGGATCCGTGAAGCCAGACGCAGTCTCCGCGGAACATTCCCCGACGGACAGATACAGACCGATCTTTCGGTCAACCTGGGTCCTAGCCCGACCAGACACTGTTACGCTATGCGAAAACAGCGTCTGACGAGCACGGCATGCAGCCTCGAAGTGAGGAACCTCAACACAGCTACAAAACTTAGGAACATGTATACTTTTCTCCTTTAAACAGAATACTTTACTCACGTTAAATGCATGTTTCTATTATAGAAGAATAGTTCGCCACACTGGGTCCATGGAGACCACTTGCGATAAGTCCGTGGAACAAATAAATGACACTTTCTGGCGCAATTCCTGACCGTCGGGCTTCGTCGTTGCAGAATTCAAAATGGCGCCTTGACTTATGCGCATGCGTGACCGGATGTGCTCCAGAGCGAGCGCGTGTGCGTTGAAAGTGTCGAACAAACCTTGGCGTCTGCTACACAATAAACCGTGGTATGGAGCTCAATGTTCCTCGCCCGACCAGACGCCAGCCGCCGCCAAGCCCAGTACAGTTTATAGCTGTATACTAGTAACCGTGCGTACGCTGCTTGAGTGTAGCAGCACGGTCGACAGCGCGACCTTTTGAAAGGGCATTCACATCACGTGACCACCCGATATCTAAACTTGGCCTGGCGTGAAAGATTGTGTACCGTGTGGACATGCTGGATTATGATGATCAATTTCGGTAAGTTTCATTGCGTACATTTGAATACAAATATCATCAGATGTAGAGTAAATATCGAAGAGTATACTCGATGAGTTTGAGGTGACAAAAATGATCGTAAGTATCAAAAGTCAAAGCTATCGTGATACGATTACGTCGCTCTCCTAGTGGTTGGTGGTCATGCGAGTACAGCCCTGTCGCGACGTACCATGTACACAGCGACTGGGCTGTGTATAGTTACCTGGGTCCCTGCCGAATACAGGGTTGTTTACTCTAAATCTACTAGAAGCTGTGTCAAAGTCCGTAGCATGATGATGAATATATCTTTGCATTAATGATTTGAATTGATTGTCAGCTAGAAATCTATAAAGTTTATTTTACTTCCCTGCAAGCTGCCTGGGCGGGCCCTGGTCGTCATGGTTGTTTTGTAAATTTAAATTAACTCTTAGGTGTAAGCCTGCTGCCTCGCCTCAGCAGCAGCAGCCGAGATCAGAGTGCTGCACTATATATTTCTCACATTACTAGATCTATTAAGTTTATCGGTCAGTTTATCTAACAAGATCATTGTACTATTACTAATTTGTAGATGTCTACTTTTACGCCTACATTTAACTTGTTTAACTAACATCAAAATAAATACGTAGGGCTACATAATTTGGTAGGTCGCGTTCGCCTTTCACAACTCACTTTTTCTTGGTCATCAGTTTCTCAAATTTACGGGCGGAAAACGAGTGTCTCTGCTTTTTATGCAATGCTGCACTTGAACATATTCTTGAAATGTTGGATTGTGAAAGCAAACATGGCCCGTTACGAAGTAAACAACATCGACTCCAAACGCGTGATCCACGGAGAAGAGTTTTAGCGAATATCATGGGCGCTGCCATCTTGGAATCTCTGCGAGACACAGAAATCTTCATAAGCGTTTTCAGAAATTTATTTACGTATGTTCCGTTTGTCCGTTCTAAAAAGTACACTCGATTGTAGAAAATAGCATTAATGAAGCATTAAAACTATGTGTAATTCTGTAATTGCTATCATTTAGGCCATTTAATACCTTTTAATTTACTAAAAATTTTGTATATAATAGTAAAAGTATAAAATAAGACTAACTGTTCTCTCTCTCGTCTGGCATTTAGATATCGATGGAGAGCTGCATGCATGCACCGGGGCCATACCACCGCACTGCATGGATATGCTACGGCATGCCACCGGCTAACCCCGGGACGCTCCGTGTACACAGTTACACACTGCGTGTTGGGGCTGGTCGCAGTTAGCCACCGGCTTGCCATAATACGCACCCTCGATGGCCGATGGAACTTGTACAAATAGCAGACGGCTCAGCAATCACAGCTAGCTCCTCCATGCCCTGAGATTTAGTTCTTTGAGCTGACCATAAAGCACTCGTTTGCCTTACCGAACGAGTAACGCGAAAACCGAGGACCCAACATTGCAACAAGGAACAGAAATGACGATGGCTTCTCCCGTGAACTCGATGTTCATCCGCAACATTCGTTCATGTTGCATAGCCGCATTTGCCTGTCGTCTGCTACTCATGGCTTATGGTGAAGTCCAGGATCAAATGATGGTGGTGAAATACACAGACATCGATTACCATGTCTTTACAGACGCTGCGAGATATGTTACCCAAGTAAGCACACGAAAAGTGACATAAATTACTCTTGTTCTATAGGTTCCAGCCAGGCCTGCCTCCTTGTCCTGCAATGATTTGGCTTTTTATTCATTTCTATAATTCTGAATCTAGTTTCCTCATGCACACAGAGCTCATTCTGAAGTGTAAAGTCATAAATTAAAAACATATCCTATTATAAACAGATATCATCCTTGACCTTAAATCACTCATTATGGTGGGGTCTATAGTATAGAATATGTAAAATTTTAATGTGTTTTTGACTACAGGTACTATTTATTATTAGAAATAGATAAATTAGGTCTAGGAAACCTATATGTAATAGAAAATGCAACCTTCTTTTCAACTCGAGTCTCTAAGTTTGATGTACCATAGGTCTAGTAGAAGTAGGCCTACTTATCTAATGAATTAACTACACGTTGTATATTCACAGCCCAGTCGCTGTAAAAGCTGTGCTGGCACACGGAGACGCTGGAGCACGGCAACTGGTCAGACTACTAATAATGAATAGATTAGAGTGTGATGAAAATATACAAAACATGCCAAACAATAAAATGAGACGATAATGTATGTAAAGCATTTCCGTGATAATTTTGTGGTCAGAGCAGGATGACACTATATACTGATCTGTGTTTATATGTGATGATACTTATCATGTGATTGTTGTGTAGTGGTGTTTTAATAGCTACTCGGGATCGGTATGTTCATTGATTAATGTAGAGGTACCAAGTCCAGATATGTATAAGAAGACGCAAGAGAAATATAGGCTCTGGAGACTGGATTTGTCTTTCAGAGTATATTTATTTCTTGAGTTTAAGTTTATAACTCAAGACTCCAAAAGTTTACAAGTGCAAGTCGCCTTTACAATAGTATCAGAGAGCAATCCAAAGGTGGCATATGTTCCCTTGGTGGATGTTGAATCAGAACTATATATGTCTTCTTCACTGCATGATCCGATTCTCCTCATACATTCAGTCACGAGGATTACACATTGGTAACACACTATGAATGGGTGAATTGGGGTGGAGTCTTCATGTTAAAGAGGGGTTTTAATTGGGCAAAGCTTTGGTTGTTATAGGAACAAAGGCGGGACTAGTTTTATTAAGGAGGTAGTATTCTTGGTTTTGGATTCAACAACAATTCTAAGTAATCAATGGGGGAAGGGCAGGATGTTTAGGTTTGCCTTAGTCTGGTCATAAATGAGATGGGGCTAAATGTACTATGTATACTCGAGGGATGATGAAGGTCAATGACTCACGTCCTACTGGATGAGGTGGTCAGTATTGGTAGGGGTCATTGACTGGCCTGAGGGGAAGAGATGTATCCCGTCATCGTAGTGGAATGGGAGGGGGTAGTGATAACTTTATGTATCTTTACACAACATGATCATGCAGGACATGCAGGTGGAGGGCATTTGTAGAAGTGACATAAACACCACTTGGATCTTTGTTAAAAAACAGAAAGTTACACCTTTCCTCTTCTTGCAGTTCTCTGACTCTTAGCTAGTGTTTCATTTTGATAGAGATAGACTATTTCCTGCAAAGAATCAATATGAAGGAGTACCTTTTTCTAATAGAATAATCCTGTTCTTTAATTCATGTACCACAGGTACTACTAACTCATGTTTGTCTCATATGTTGTGTTTACATTTCCCCAAATTATGTGTTTCTCCTAATACTCTCTGTCTTGATTTTTTACCCCCACAGAATGAGTCTCCGTATCGGCGAGCAACATACAGATACACACCTCTCCTGGCATTCATGCTCACGCCAAACATCTGGCTGGCATTCCCGTTTGGAAAGCTCCTTTTTTGTCTCTTTGATATCGCTGCTGGACTCCTTATATACGAGATCATCCTCATGCAGGGTTACAGCGAGAGAACGGCCGTGAAGGGAGCCCTCGTGTGGCTGTTCAACCCACTGACTGCCACGGTGTCCAGCCGGGGCAATGCAGAATCCGTCATGGCCGTTCTTGTCCTCCTCGTCCTGCGATGCCTACTGAAGCAGCAGACTAAATTGTGTGCTCTCATGCTTGCTCTCTCTGTTCACTTCAAGATCTACCCTCTCACGTACTGCCTCCCATTCTATTTCCTCGTCGGAGACTCTGAGGTCTACTCCGCCGACAGGCGTCGAAAGTGGAGACGATGGAAGCAACAGAACTTGCTGGACAAGTCCATCAATTTGTTGTGGCCTACAAAGGACAGACTTGAGCTGGTGGCAGTATTCACTCTGACATTTGCTGCTCTGACTTCTGCAATGTACTACTGGTTGGTTTCATTAGTCATTATGATTAGACTTTAGGCTGTTAAGTATTAGCACTTTCCTGGTTGCCAATAGTGACCAGAAATGAACAGCAGGTAACAATGATGTCATAAATGATGCATATCCATAAACCTATTGTAGGGAAATGTAAAGTTTAAGCTTGCAATTTGAGAAGTCTGCTCCATTTAACTAAAACTTTTGACAACTTTATGTTGGATATATCACAGTAATCATGGTTTTAGTGTGATTTTGACATTTAAAACAGGGTAATTTTTAGGACTAGGAAGGTAGTCCTTAATATACTGAAGGATGGAACATAAAAGAAAAAAATATATATACATGTACTGTCAATTCTCATGCACTATCTATGGCCACATTTTAGACATATATTCTTTTTTCCTACAGGTATGGAAATGAGTTCTTATCTGAGGCATACTTTTACCATTTGACCCGGCGGGATGTCAGACATAACTTCTCACCATTCTTCTACATGCTGTACCTGACGTCTGAGTGGTCAGCATCATTCACTCTTGGCCTACTGACCTTTGTCCCTCAGGTTATCCTCCTGGTTGCATTTTCTCTGCGTTACTACAAGGACATCACATTTTGCTGTTTTGCGCACACGTTTTTGTTTGTGACATTCAACAAAGTGTGCACTTCACAGGTAATCTCACAATTGAAATCAATTGTCCCAAAATGTTATAATCATAAAAGTCAGCACTGTGATGTTTAGTATGTCCTTTTCAAGTCTCTGTTATATCCTTTTAGAGGCAATATTCACAACTGGAATTTTAGAATAATTTGTAAGATAATTGGCATGCTGAGATCTTTTGTGGAAATGTTTATAGCTATGATGGAGGTTGCGTGTATACACGTAATAAGAACTGTAAGATTGAAAGTTTATTTTATCTGATGAAAAATTATTTGATTTGATCAAAAATAGGGGCTGAGCTGAGGCTAGAGCTGGGGCTGGACAGCATTATTTGTGTATTATCATTTATCAGTGATAGGTATATCACTTTCTTATTCAAGTACTGCTATCAAATATATTGAAATATATTGAATACTCAAATTCTTCTTGCTTTCTAATGTTACACAGTACTCCCCTTCTCCTATATTTTTCAAAGTTTTTATGGATCTTTGTGGCTTTGTTTAATTTGTGTAATGTGCTTCAATCAATAATGAAATTCATAAATACAATACATGAAATTGCAATAGATTTCATATGTGGGTAGTAAAAACAAATCTGGTTTCAAACTCCGTACGTCACCAATTTCCGTTAATCTGGTATTCAGTTCCTAGAGATATTTGTTCACGAAATAGCCTGTCTTCATTTAAGAAATTTTTGAAAATATACCTTCTAGCAAATCACACATAGTCATAGTCAGTTTATCATATAATTTGTCTTATGTTTTTGTTTTGTTTTGTTATGTTATGTTTTGTTGTATTTGTTGGTTTTCTGTCCATGTCTACACTTTGTACCGTAAAAATCCATTATTTTGTGCATAATCGTAAGGGAACTTACTTCACAAGGCCTTTTGGCTTTTCTCAAGTTCTCTTTTTTCATTTTCACTGTTATATGTAAATGATTGATTATCCTTTTGTGTATTGTAAAATCCAATACTGTTGTATTGTTTTATCCGAAAATGAGATGAATAAACGAATTGAATTGAATTGAATAATCTGTAAAACAGTTATTTGTTTCTTTTCTTCTTTTTCCTGTACACAGTATTTCCTGTGGTATTTGAGTCTTCTGCCTCTCATCTTGCCCTCCACTCTGATGTCCGTCCGAGAGGGAATTTTCCTTATTGCAACCTGGTTTACTGCTCAGGTGAGCATGATCAGAGTATTACTCAAACGCACCTGTACTCTGTACACAGACCTCTCCAGAACTCTTGCATGGTGTCCACTTGATTCATAATGCTGAGAGATGAGAAGAATTAATACAAGGTATCATATACTGACATTGATCATGATTGGCAGGTGAAAATGTTGTAATGCACTGTTCATGCACCATGACAAAGAAATGTTGATCAGCCAAAATCAAATATATGACTGCCAACTTTTATGCTGAACATTTTGCAAGTTTGGAGGAATGGAAATAATTTTGATATTCTAAACCTGATGTGATTTCCTCATTATGTTCACACAGGTTCCTTGAAGGAGAATCTGTGTGCTCTGAAATGAAAGGGAAAGGGCATTTCTTTCTCTATGAATTAAGTATAAAAATAGATTTCCCAGCCATGTCAATGCTTGATGCCATGACTCTGTGCGAAATCACTGCTGAGTTCATTTACCTTGCACCTGTACTCATCAGGAATACATTGGAATACTCCTAAGCAATACTACGTAGCAATGTGTGAGTCTCTGTCAAGGAAACAATGTATTGTGAAACTCTGGAGCAGTTTGACCTTTGACACCAGTCTCAAACTAGCTCCTTACAAAACAAAACCACTAATGAAAACTCAGGAGTGCTAATGGGTTCCATCTTCAAAAGACTTGTCTGCCAGTGATGATTGTTGCAGTTTTTATTTTCAAGGTAGCATGTTTTTCCTTCAATACCAAATCATGACAATGAAACGCCATGTATACAATGGCAATTTATGAGCATTGAAGGAGGCATGGTACCAAAAAGTTTATAATGAAACTTTACCCATCTTTCCCACACACAGGGCCTGTGGCTGCTACCAGCATACTATCTGGAGTTTGAAGGTAGGGACACCTTTGTGTTCATCTGGCTGGCTGGCCTCTTCTTCTTCTTCACCAACGTCTACATCCTCATCAGGCTGATGAAAACGCGAGAGAAACACAATGTCTGGAAAACACTGAAGCACAGATAGCACACATTGGATTCAATTTATGATGGTGAGGGATAGAATTGATACCGAGGGTTACACCAGTAATCATGGATGGCAGTTGGACTTCATGTTAAGAATGCAGGGGCGGATCCGGGAATTCCGTAAAGAGGGGACACCTTTTACAAAATTAAAGGAGGATGCACACGTCCCCCATTTTTCTTTTATTATGCCTCCTCAACAAAGTGTCGCCGGAGGCATTATGTTTTCGGGTTGTTTCTTTTGTTTTAACAAAAATTAAAGAGGGGGTGCACGCCCGGTGCCCCCACGTGGATCCTCCACTAGAATGGTCAATATGCATATGAAGTTTGTGTAGGAAGACGACGCAGAGGAAAACAATGGATGGCAGGCTGAGGTGTATCCATTTTTGGTGTTAGAGAATTTAACAACCTTGTAAAGATGCTGAGATGGAGGTAGCAGACATTCAAGTTGATTTGGGATGGTGAAAGACAACAGATGTGTCCTGGATAATGACGTTCTGTGATAGCAGGTGGAGATGTTGCTCATGTGTCATAAATGAACAGTTTGCTAAGAACACAGGAAGACAAGTCCTCTGAAAACAAAAGCTGGCAACTTAAGGTGTTTCCCTGTTTGGTGTTTGAAAATTGACACCATGAAAACACAAACAGTTCAGTCCCTGTGCAAAGCAGTTTCATGCAACACAGCACAGCGCAAAATGTTTCCATTCATGAGAACAAATAGCAAGTAGCTATTGCTACTTGTCAGTTACCAGCGAAAGCATATAGTGCTTCTACTTTCAGAATTTATGGTGTTGAGGATGTTTAGTGATGAGGAATAGGAATGTTTTCAAGATTTTTAATAAATCACAATGAACAAGGATGATGACATGGTAGCTTCACCATAAGAATGTATGATTGGCTGCTTATGGAAACAGAACAAAAGAAGAAAGCATGCACAATTTATACGCAGGTGAACTTGTCTAGCAAGCTGCATTGTAATGGAAATTATATGACAACACATTTGTGACATATGTGAGCCTCCTTCATCATCATCCTTGTTCAGTGTAATTTGTTTTGGGTTTTCAGAGTATTGGTTTCTCTGCTCAAGGATCATGATAAATTTCACTGAGCTATGCATGGAGCTGTCGATTTTAAGTAGTACATGATGTGAAATTATAAAAATCATCTGGACTTCTCCTTTCAGAGAGCTTGAAGGTGTTTGAAGACCTTGAGCTGTAGCTCGGCAATCACACTCTTCTCTGAAGAAGAACATTTTCATCCCTGTTATGAAATGAAAACGATTTACGGCCCTTAACCCCTTGAGGATGGGCTGATTTTGCCATGGCGCACATTTCCCAAAGACACCTGCCCGAGTATATTCGGGACTCATCTTCAATGGGTTAATATTTTTGTGAACTTCGGTTAGAAATCACTTGATGTACAGTTGAACCTCTCGTATCCGGACAAGTCGGGACCGGGGCTCATCCGGATAAGGGATTTGGCCGGATACGGGAGACTCAATGCTTTATACATGTACATACATACACATGTACTGATGTAGCCCATTGTAGTACCACATGTAGTAATGTGTATACTGCAACCTTTTCATTGTTACATTTGGGGATGTTTGGGGATGTTAAAATGTCTGAGGGTAAGCAATTTGGAAGGAAATTTGATGTAATGTATGTTAATCATGTTGGAAGTAATATGTACTTCATGTGTGTTTGTGTAGGAGTTCTCAAGGAGTTGGGCAAAATCACGGCGAGATTGCGTCCGGATAATAGAGAGATCCGGATAAAGGGAGGCCGGATAATAGAGGTTCAACTGTACATTGAAATAAGGAGTAATTAGGAAGACACTTGAGGCTACCCTCTTGGAAGGGAAATGATTGTGTATGTATAATGAATATAGTTGTCTTTCCATTTCCAGCGTATGCTTCTTTCAAAAGTATCTTTCCTTACCTGGCACATTATACACAGCCACATGTATTAATATCGTCACACAGAATCACAGCATCCTCTGTTTAATGGGTGTAATATAAGTTTGGTATCAATGACCTGTAAATTTAAAACTCATATGATGTACTTCTTGCACAAAAACAAAACACTGTGTGCTAAAATGTCTTGGGCAACTGCCTTTAAAAAAAAATCAGCATAGGGCCCTCTTTCATAAAGCTGTTCGTAAAATTATGCATGACTTTATGAACGACTGGAATATGAAGTGCCAAATGTGTGCTCATTTTTTTCCCCTTGTGTTTAAAAAAAAATATGACTGCATATCAATATTTCATCTACATTGAGGCAAAAATACACTTTCAACTAAAAATGTTTGTGAACATGTAAGAATAATCATTATCATCTGCAAATTTCAACTTTAGCTATTGAAATTAATCATGATTCAGAAACCCACTTGGCTTGCCATAGTTAAGTCGCTCGTAAAGTCATGTGTAACTTTACGAACAGCTTTATGAAACAGGGTCCAGCTGTAATATCTTAGCGTGAACTCATGTGATACAGCACATGAGAATGTACAGTTAAAAACTTCTGAAATTTGTTTTGTTACGTGGATTAGTCCAGCATTGCACACAAGGTGACGCTATTACCGTTTAGCGCTATTACGACAGCTGCAGAGTAGAATGTACATGTATGACGACTAGACTTGCACCATTCCAAAAACTGACTGCTCTGAGAATTCTCTGTGGCTTGACATTCATGTTTAAAAGCATTTGGCATGGTTACATAAATCAATTTGTGTCATATCATCTACTTACTGGGACGTGTGTAAATACATGTTAGGGTAAATTTGATATTGAGCTGCTACTGTGCAATATCACCTAGCTTCTCAGGCTTTGATAATGCAAAGAGTGGATATAAATTTCTGCTTAATGTGGGCAAAATATTTTTGTGAGTCAGTTATGTTGAGAAGGAGAAACATATACCTGGAATCAAGTTTTTTAAGGTTTGTCCAGGGTCAGTTTGTAACAATAAATGTGTGTCTGCATAATGTGTGCAACAAACAATGTTTGTGTATTATTCATTTAGTGAAAGTAGACTACATTATTTTCTTCTTTTCTATTCTAGCAAGTGAAAAAAAAATCTAGGGTTAAATTTGGATTGTCATCAGCTTTCTGATACAATAGCCTGACTTGTGAATAAAGTTGTTACAGCAATGTTTGTACATCATTTTATTGAAACCCATTTGAAAAGAAAAAGAAAGAAGCAAATACATTATGTTTTTTGTTCATTCATACACCAATCAAAATTGATGATGAGACTCGCCTTTATAAACTCAGTACCACTCAGTGATACAAATCAGAAGTTTAGTGTGTGTGATGTTTGAAGACCGCAGCTTCAATACATTGAGCATTTTCATGGAAAAACCTAACTTTTTATCATTGAGTAGACACCTAGTGCATCTACTACCCTGAGCATGACAAAGGTAATGAATGCCATACATGTTTCTACTGATGTATACAGAACAAGCCACAGCAGCATACTAGTTGACTGCATACTTGCATCTTTGGAGGCTAACTTCTATGCAAACATTCCAAGTTTTTAATTTGCCAGGAGCTATTCACTGCTCCCAAGGGTCAGGCTTGGCCGTGGGATGATTGACCATTACCTTCACACTGGTCACTAACTACTATGTACTTCAAAGGACAGCCCACATTGTCAAGCAATTCATGATAGGACTATTAAAATAGGTGTGAATTTTCTTCATTTTTGTCTCCCTCTACAAATGAAATTTGTAAGATTGCAACTGCGCATGCTCATCTGTAATTTCACAAAAATGTAGGGAAAAAGGAACCATGGGACTCGAACCTGTCATTTACTGCTTTCCGGACATGGACACTGCCACCAGGCTTATTAATATTCTCGTTCACTTTTAAAATAGCTCTGAAACTAAACTTGTGAGCAACAAGTTGAATATGAGGCAACTCAAAGTGAGTAAAGTGAGCAAGCTTTTCACAAAACTGTAACTTGAAGTGTGACTCTCTTGGGACTTGACTATAATGAAAGTTGGTTAACCAGTTATGTGCTTTGAGCACTGCTTTGCACAGAAAACCCCATAGCATTGTGCACATTGTCCAAAGTCCCTGATACAGACAGGGTTAACTCCTTACTGTTGGTTGTTCCCTTCCCATACACAGTCCTGTCCTTGTATCTCTCCCCTGCTGCCCTCACTGTATTGCCGCAGAGAGGATCTCGTTGCTGGGTTCAGAACAAATGAGGAATGCTATGGCGATATTTTTTTTTTCTTTCCCTGATATGATATTTTTTTCCCTAGTTGAAGTCATGTGACCGGATTACCACGACTGACTCAGGCAGAACTTTTCTGGCTGGCATCCAGACACAGAGTCGGGAATGAAGGGGAAAACTGATACATAGGATGGGATGTTGGGGGGGGGGGGGGGAGATAAGGGAGGGCGGAAAATGATCTTACAGTATGAGGACAGCATGTAGCAACATTATGTGATGTGATCCTGTGAAGTATGCTAGGGTTGAAAAGACACACACAAAAAAAGATGGTTTGAAAAGTTGCAGCCTTTATTTGCAAATTGTCATCATGATTCCTGTAAAGGGAATATTATCAATAAGTGCTTTTATAGTCTCAAACTGACAGCTCCAGATGTAAACAATTTTGGCACATGATAACAACAAACATGTGCATCATTCAGCAATTCATTAGTTGAAAATTGAGCAAAGAAAATGGGATTCCGTTAAATTTAATCATATTTCAATAAGTCTGTGTCAAGTGTATGTCATAGTGGCAAGTGTTTCTCTTGATTACATGCTGAGCTATTATTTTCCTTTGTTTTTATGCCTCCGCCACGAAGTGGTGCCGGAGGCATTATGTTTTCGGGTTGTCCGTCCGTCCGTCCTTCCGTCCGTCCGTCCGTCCGTCCGTCCGTTCGTCCGTCCGTCCTTCCGTCCTTCTGTCCGTCCGTAAAGAATTTTGTGGACAAGGTAACTATCGAAACCTGTTGAGGTATCCTAATGAAACTTGGCATGTATGTGTATTAGGGGGTGAAGTTGTGCCTATCAACTTTGGGGTGCACATGCTCAAGGTCAAAAGGTCAAGGTCAAATACATAAAATTTCACTATTTCCACCATATCTATTGAATGCCTGAAGATATTTTCTTGAAACTTAGTGTATACATGTATTACCCAATTAAGATTCTCTGGTGAAAGTTTGGGTCATGAGGTCAAAGGTCAAAGGTCAAAAGGTCAGGGTCAAATACATAAAATTTCACTATTTCCACCATATCTATTGAATGCCTGAAGATATTTTCTTGAAACTTAGTGTATACAATGTATTACCCAATTAAGATTCTCTGGTGAAAGTTTGGGTCATGAGGTCAAAGCTCAAAGGTCAAAAGGTCAAGTAAAAATATTAAAACTTCTTTTTTTTTCTCCGTACCTTAGAAAATTGTTCAAGGTATCTTCATGGAACATAGTATATACATGTACTGACTGGAAGTGATTATCCAGAGAATGTAGGGTTCATGGGGTCAAAGGTCAAGTGCAAGACTTCAAAAGTTTACTATCACCCTCATATTTATGCAATGCCAGCAGGGTTATTTTTTA
The DNA here is from genome assembly GCA_033980235.1 of Diadema setosum. Lineage (NCBI taxonomy): Eukaryota > Metazoa > Echinodermata > Echinoidea > Diadematoida > Diadematidae > Diadema > Diadema setosum. The sequence goes on from CM067066.1 coordinate 11,320,771, forward strand.
CACTTGGTGTATGCATGTGTAACCTAATAGAAATTCTCTGGAAATTTTTTTTTTCTCCTTTTGCCTCAAAGGTCAAAAGGTCAAAGATCAAGTGAAAGTGCTGAACTAACTTTTTCCTCCATATCTCGGAAGTGGCTCAAGTTACCTTGAAACTTAGTACATATTATGCATGTTCTACCTGAAAGTAATTATCTTATGAATTTTAGGGTCAAGGGCCAGATGAAAATGGTAACAATTTACTATTCAATTCAGAAATTGCACTTTTTCTCCACACCTGTACCTTGAAAATTACTCAATGCCTAAATGTATGAATGGGTCAAAGTCAAGTTAAAGTCCTTAAATCCCTAGATACATGCTCTCCTATTCATCCAATTAAACCTACGTCAAGGAAGGTGAACATTCAACACATTTGTGACAAACTTGTCATTCCAATATTTTGCCAATTTTGTGAAAATGTAATCACACATTGTCCACATGTACTATCTAGACCTATTGGGAAAATCATGCATTATGGCGGAGGCATACCAGTCGCCAAAGCGACATTTCCAGTTTTTTTTTTTTTTTTTTTTTTTTTTTAGATCAGTGGATAACTCTTTGACAACCCTTGAAACCAGTTTTCCAGTCACTCGTTACCCATTGCACACTTGAGTAGTCACTTGCTTGTATGGGCAATTTCATATGGTCTTGAAAATAAGCTTCCCCCAAGGCAATACTGTACTTCATGTAAATGGTGTAACTAACATGAACTTTTTACATTGGTCTGTGCATTGTATAATAAAGTACTTCATCACACGCAGAAATATGGTGTATATCATTTTCTCTTGTCAGCTATTTGTGTGCTTCATATCATTGCCCATTGGCACAGAAGGCCTCATAGGGTTATACATTGTCCAAAGTCCCTGGCCTAAAAAGGATTAAGTATATAGTTAACTGAGTCTCTCTGTCAGGAGAGGGTAGGTGTGTTCAACCACATGTAGAGTTTGATTGCAAAAAAGAGTTAACTCCATTCTTGGGCAAGTTGAGGTATTTGCAATTGGGCCTGCTAAACAACAACGAAAATAATGAGAAGATATGTGGTATTGGTTTTATCATAACTTTAATAATATTTCCTGTTTTGCAACAAGGTATAGTTGGAATGGTCATATTTGGTCTATCTGATGATGGACTCATTTCAAATACTAGAATATGGCACTTAACATTTTTTGGCTATCAAACTCCTCACTTGTAGCCCATCCAACCAACAGTAGCTAGCCCAAGTACTGTATTGGCATTTGCGTAATAGATAACCCCTGTGAACTTAAAGCGCAATGTTTAGAGCGACAAAACACAAGTCAGGTGTAAGAGTGCAATAGTCCCACATGTGATGGCTGCTGTGATGCAATAGGGATTAGGAAGATTACCTGATCTTATTTATTCACAGCTGTTGGTTGTATCTCCTGATTGCCAAAGACAGCATGCCAACATGACCCCCATAAAGTAAGGGTTTAATAGTTTTGTTTGTTTGTTTGTTTGTTGTCGGGTTTTTTTTTTGCATGTGTATATTCAGCAAGATGAACTTCTGTACTTAAACTGATTCATTTCATCACCATTGGCAACATTAACTGTGGAGAAATGTGTGAATTTTGAACATGAAAGTGATCTTTACTCTCCAAAACAATCCATCAAGTCACATAGATGACCAGGTAAAATGAGCACCTGGTCACTCGGCATAAGCTTGTGATTACAGTTGAGATAATTGCTGGCATTGGCATACATGGTCACCCGTTAAATGAAATTCTAGTGCAGTAAAGGTGCAATGTACATATTGTACCTCCTAGTTGAGGAAAATTGATATGTGTTGTTTACATCAGTCTTTTGATAGAAACAATTTGGTGTATCTCATTTCATTATCTGCAGGATGATCTAATCTCTCGAATGTAGAATGATATTGATATGGCACTGGAGTATGAAATACTTCCCGGGGAATGGAAATGCCGACATGTGACTCGTCACTGTGTTACCCTTATAAACAAACAGACACTAAAGCTGAGAAAACTGCAAATGAGATATTTAGGGGTAAACACGGAAATCTGATATATTTTCAGTTGTCAAAAGAGTGATATCTTAATTACTTCCAGTCAAATATTAAAGGTCTATTCAAGAATAATCTGAAATGAGAATTTATAATTTTTTAAAAGTATTTTTCCATGATTCTTACCATTTGACCTACTATGTTTAAATGCTTAAAATTGATCTCAACACCAAGGCACCTAAGTTTTCAAACTAACAATAGCACAACAACTGCAATACTGGAATATCTTGGTAGTTGATGGATGTTGATGATTGGTGGTAAAAGATGCACGGAAATTTTGTCCTCAACTAGTCACTGCCAGCAATGTGTCGGGGATTTAAAGAGAAGCATCATGTTAATAAAGGCTTTTGTATCAGTTTGTGCATGGAAGACATAGGACTATGCTTCTGAAATATCTATTGCTTCTCAATGATTTCTGCAAAGATAAAACCCAAACAAAGCAGTGCTTCAATTTTATACATTCCGTGCACAACTTTTTATCTGTTTATACATTTTCATGATACTTTTACATTCACTGCTGATTGTTTCAGAATTATGAGGTCCAGTATGCTGAATTGATAATAATGCAACACCAGCCGCACATACACTTGCATATGTATGCAGGTCGGGGCCAGCAATCTGTTGCTGTACATTACATTCAAGTTGCAATGATTGATGTGTTGTAAAAGAGCATTGACCTGGCAGAAGACAGCATAAATATCACCCTCTTGAGGATTTGGTAGGAAATTTTAAGATGAGAATATATAGTTGTGATTCATGTTGATAAGTGTTTAATTTGTCATGCAGCAGAAATGAAATCCTTCCCCTGCTGTACCCTTTAAAAGTGGGCAAGGGAAAGGGATAAGGGAGGGGGAAAGTTGCTGGAGCAGGAAGCAGCAAGCACCTGCTGAAACGAGAACAGGAAATATGGGAGTACGACCCGAGGATGCAACCAGTTCTTAGCTCAACTCTCCGTCAAACAATCTCTACTTCTATGGCAGTGCTAGTGTGTGTGCATCTATGTCTCTGTGAGTTGATGTCTCCAGATGAATAAATACTCAATGTTTGTGTCTGTAATGTCCCCTCACACCATACACAAAACTTGAAATGTAATTAAATCAATGCTTCATGTACTGCATACATCTGTCATGTTTAGGCTCCTGGGTATGTATATATGTGTTCAATGTGTATCTTTGTATGTGTTTTAAATGCAATATAGACATGTACATTCATACCCCCCCCCCCCTCCATTATGCACACACCTATTTCATCTAATCATACACCTATTTCATGTAATCCTATTTCATCTGATAATACAACTATTTCATCCATACAATGACAGGCTATATTCCCCATTTGATAATAATAATGATACACTGTAATAATATGAACACTTGTAATGCACAGGTACCCATCATCATGCACAGATGTTAATGCCCCAAGTGATGCCCCCAAACACCCTGAACCAACAACATCACACAAACTTGTCATAAAGAATGTCCCACCAGGTGTGCCAAATTTTACATTAATACAGTGTATCACTCTTGTTCCCACTTACAAAAATACTCTCATTTCATTAATTTCTGTTAATCATCACCAAGTAATAAAACAAGTTGTAATCTGACAGGAGAACAAAGAGGCAAGAATGAGATTATTACAGAGATAATATCGATCTGCCAAAACAGGGAATAAATTACAAACAAAATAGACATTGATTCAAGATCATTGATGAGAGGATGTCTTTGATGGAAATAATTCAAGAGTGCAATGTACCTACATAGAAAGTCAAAAACTCATTACCTCCCCCCCCCCCCCTAAAAAAAGAAGAAGAAGAAGAAGAAAAATGTTTTGGTAGGTCCTATTCTGTAACTGACCAGGACCCACAGCATCTTTGCAGTGGAGCACATTCATTAACTCTTTATGTGCCACGTTCGCACGTCCGACTCAGTCGATGGTGTGCCAACTTCCCATATTCTGCTCAACAAACGCACAAACCCGCCCAAACCGATTGATGAATCGCCAAAGGCCACAGTACGATGAAAGCGTTTCTCGCACTTTCGTTCCTTTCACATATAGCATGCATTTTATGTTGTGACTTACTGACAAGGGGTGTTTCGTACTGGACTTGCATGTAAGTTCTAAGTGTCTGTCACTATTTCTTGTGCAAAAGTCATGCCTTTACAGTAATTAGCTACTAGTCAATTGAAAGAAAAAACAATCATAGATTTGTCATACAATTTACATCAAAGCAAAGCTTGGCCTTTTCTTTTTAACTTTACCCACTACATGTCCAGCTTAACAGAAATTAATGGAGTAACATAGATTTGAAAAAAAAAAAAAAAAACAGAATGTTTTCTCACAGCATGACAATGCTGGTGTCTCAGAATAATGTGGCACACAGGGAGTTTCCACCATGGCACATAAAGAGTTAGTAGTATGAGCAATGTAAGTGCCAGATTATGCAAAGTGTCAGGTGTATTTTTGTAGATCTATAACATCCTTAAAATAAAACAGAAACTTTAATCAACATCAAACCAGATAAATGATGAGATACTTATGGGAATGCTGTACTAGTATTAACAAATGTACTTGGATTTTGCCATTTTGACTGTTCAAACCACCCTAAAATGCAAACATGATACATGTACAATTAATGTTTTTCAGCAGTGTATTTTAAACCACACACAGCCATATATACACACAGAAGAGGCGATTTGGACAAATGAACAAGAAATTAATGTCACTGATCTTGGAAAATTGCACATGCAAGAACAAGAAAGAATTATATCAGATTGTGCCACAGGAAAATCACAACCCCGTATCATGAAGGTGAGGTTGTAGGGAGTAAAGGGAACAAGCCAAGGGAATGAAAAGAAGGCAAGAGGGGGGAAGGATGTTACGTGGGCCACATTCAGGAATATTGGAGCTCCTCCAACAGAGAGTTGGGGGAACCAATCCTGCCGGGACTGCAGGAAGCTAAAAAGTTATAGATTAAACATTCATGGTGTCTTGAGGGGACAGGTACAAGTCAAGATTGCAAACTTTGTGGAAAGTATGGCAACTGTCATGACAGTGGTGCATTCAAAACTTCATCTACACACACATAGATGGTACGCTCCAAACTACTGCACAAGAGAAGGGACTAGGAAGCCTGTTTCAAAATGAGAACTGCAGAGGGAGCCATATTTGGGTGGTAAAATAAGGCAAGGCAGGGTTGGGCTCTTGATTTGTATTGAATAACCTACTATTCATCTTTATGTAAGACAAAGTGATAATGGCTGACATGTATGCAACATCAGCAGATAACCATTAACATCATCAATAATCATCAAAACTTTCAGTTGGGAACTGTTCTTATATAAAAGTTATGTGTTTTGTTGCTCTATCAAAGCCATCAAGATAATCTGTAAGTATTCACTAAAAGTCTGGTTTATAACTGATTTCCTTTTTTTTCTGCTAGGAGATATATTGAGTGTGCATGCAAATGAGTGTTCATATATGCTTTTATAAAGAGAACATATTCCAGGCATTTTCTTTTCAATTCAATTTAATAGTTTAGTTATTTCCATCATAAAAAAAAAAGGAACATGATCCAAAGTGGTTCAATTTTTCAATTTGTCTTTCATTCGTCTGATAAAGGCATTAAAAAAACCAATATAAAGTATATGCATGAATGATGTCATAAAAAGAAACAATGCACTTTGTCATGGCAACAAAAATAGTAAATAATCATAACGATGGAAAACAGTGTCCCACTAAAAAGCCAAGCTTGTAAGACGTGGAACACTGGAACAAAAACTGGAACAAACAACAGCACCAATTTTTAATACCAATAAAACATATTCATTTTAAATTCTTTTTTATACTATTGTACATTTATTCATTGATATATGATGCTGATACTATAAACAATACTATGATATTAGAATGCAAACATATAAACTATATAAAATATCACATTTATGGCACAGACACTATAGGGCCAGGTATGCCAGGAAAATTGACCAGAAAGGAGGATATACAATCGGCCACACAAAACATAACGACGACAACAACAACAACAACAACAACAACACAAAACACAGAAATAGGCACTTTCAATAATACACTATAGAGAAATCCTATATTTCATGTAATTTTAGTTTATTTATTTTTGTTTTGAATTGACTCATTCACAAAAATTTACAAAAAGAAATCCACTTAAAACAGAAATGTAATTGTTTGCAAGCTGGAAGTCGCTATTTAAGTTTTCTTTTGTTGGAGATAATACTTGTTCCTCATTCTGTTGCTGTGTTACTTGATCACAAATTCAACCATTTCCAAAATTGTGTTATTGAGTCCAAATTCATGAAATATATAGCTTCAATGATAGTATGTCCTACACTTCTGTATGCATAAACTGATTTATGAAAAATTATGTTGAATCTGAAACTAGCTGTAATCGATTTCTTTGCATTCACCCTTTTAGGCATTCAAGTGAAAGCTGTATAAGATTTTATGATTCGTAAAAATGGTATTCCATCATTTTTTATATATTTAATCAACTATTCTTAAGGGATAATTTTTTTTTTCTTAAAAAAAATTAACTGAATTGAAGTTTTGCTCCATACTATACTCTCTGCTGATCATGAGATTTTATGCTTTTCTTGGGACCCTTGATTTTACCTGGAATCTATCAACGCAGAACTTGCCAAGGTGTTTGCTGAGGGGAAGTGACTTGGGGCGGTTCACACCTCGGGTGTGAAAAAAGATATTTTCATCCTCTATATGTTTATTGTAGTGTAAGATTAGAGGAGACAGCCGTGATATCAACAGTCCGTCACACAGACTTTCCTGTTGTAAAAACTTGATTAAAGTCGCAATGACGGATGACTCACAGAAGCATGTAAGGCCGATGCTAAAATACATTCAAAATGATATAATATGTTGACGGCACTTTTTGCTTGAGGGCAAAGTGAGGATAAAATATAAAGTATTCAAATGAGTTTGTTGGTGCAGGCATATAGCCTCTAAATATATGAATATAGAATAGATATAAATATCAAGTCCCCCTCTTGGTTCTCCCTCTCTCTCTCTCACTCTCTCTATATATCTATATCTATCATATATATATGCATATATATATATATATATATATATATATATATATATATATATATATATATATATATAATATCACAACATAGTTTTCATATTGATATATGTATACATGTATAGATACATATATCTATATATGATAAATAGATAGATAGATATAGACATATAGAGAGAGTGAGAGAGAGAGAGGGAGAACCAAGAGGGGGACTTGATATTTATATTTATTCTATAATCATATATTTAGAGGCTATATGCCTGCGCCAACAAACTCACTTGAATACTTTATATTTCATCCTCACTTTATATATATATATATATATATATATATATATATATATACACACACACAAATAATTATGTATAATATAGATATATGTATATCATATCCATCTCTCTATTTCATTTACTCCCCCAAATTCATTTAAAAAATGAGAAATTTGGTTTTAGTTCTGTGTGCAGTTCAAGGGAGACTCACAAGGCAATGACAACAAACTTTCTTTCAATTTGCAAAACCGATTGCAACAAATGTTATTGTTTTGTAAAAATTCCTAACTGTAATCATTTCAGGTCTAATTTTGCTGAAATTTCTAGAGTCTACTCTTCATTAAAGCCGATATGAACATACATTGGTGTAGCATTTGAACTAAACCTAAGTTCTAGTGCACTGCTGATGCAGTTTTATCTGGCACTCTTTCTATCTTAATGACCCAAGACTATTTACTATGCTGTTTGTAACTTGTGTTATTGCACAAAGAGCCATGTTAAAAACCCACCACATACAGAAACTTAATATGCTATGTAACTTGTCAGTAGGTAGCCACTACATCTGACAGTTAATAGGGTAAATCATTCAGTACTAATTTACATTAGGAAGTGTGCCTGAAGAATTCTGGTACAGTATGTCCCCAAAAAAATTACAATCAAATTTTTGCATTGATAACACCCAATATGATTAAACCGTCTAAATACTAACCCAGGGTCTTAAGATATAACATCTTAGCTCTTTCTTGCAGAAAACCCCATTCAATTTGGTTAAGCGGTCACAGAGAAATGTGGATTGTTGTAAAGCATGTCATGAGTCTGATTCTTCCAAGTTTTTAATAGCACTTGGATGCTCTTGGAACTGCATATTAGTGTGTGAACACTGTAGCCAGAACTTGTAGGGAAGAGATTCCTGACATGCTCTACAAAATTCCTCATTTCTCTTTGACCACTGAAGCAAATCGAATGGGGTTTTCTGTAAGATGTGGGCAATATGTTATAGTTTCATCCCATGAAACTGTATTTGGATTGATTCACTATTTTTAAAAATTATCGTTGCGAAGGGTATTGTTGTAATTTTTTTTGGACATACGGTATATCAAATACAGAATACCCAGCACATGGTATGCCATCCACGCAAAGACGCACATGAAAAGAAACAAAACTTTCACACAGATTAGTTATTTTTCTGTTTCTGTTCACTTTTTCAAATTTTATTCATGTTCTATTCCAGCACAGAATGTCTTTATAGAATCATTTTTTTTTCATTTACTGTTTGTGTACATAGATGCCACAGGCAATGTGACTTTGTCTTAAGATATTGACTTACACATGGAAAATATTTGCACATTTTTGTGTTCTCAAAGATTTCCTGTATATAATAAAATATCTCTTTGATATGTGCACTATTTCCAGTATTAAAAAAAAAGAAAAAGAAAAAAATCTTACATGAATAATATCATGCCAAATATAAATGATGCAGATACCAATGCAGATGACCAGAGTGTAATTGTAACAGTCTTTACAGTTTTTACATCAAAACCATGTTATTGCAAACTCGATACATCTTTTAAGCATTGAATAAAATGCAGAAAATGTCTGAAAGATTGAGAACTGTTGGGGTTTTAAAAGAGCGTAACAATAATTCAATTTTTTTTTTTCACTAGAAGGCTGCATTCTGGAAGATAAAAATTACAGAAATTTCTACATATCGGTATGCCAAAACTTTTGTGTGAATTTTTCTTTCACTTGACTATTTGGAACCAAATCATTTACTATAATTATGACAATCAGTACAAATTGCTTCAAGGACTTAGAATTTAGAATTTAGGTTATGAATCCTCTAAATATGCCTTGCCAAAATTGAAAATAATATAGAACTCGGAAGACTTCACTCTCTCATCAAATTTCAAAATTTTCTCTTTTTTTTGTACCTATTCAAACTAATATCATAAACATGGATTGGTCACATCTGCATCCATCTGATGACATGTCTTTACAGTATGATACATTTTTTGTTTTTCATTTTTTTCTCAAATTTTAGATTGTTAAACAATTATACAGAGTTTTAAAATGCACTGATCGTATAAAAGACATCTTCATGGTGAATAGTTTTTGTACACATGTTGAGAAGATTTTATCAAAATACACTGAAACAGACACTCTCTGCTGCTACAAAAATATTTTATCAAAAAATAATTTTGCTACATCATATCAAACTAAGACCAAATCATATGATAGCTAAACCTTCAAATGTAGAACTGCCACTCTACACAAAACTTTGATTTCATTTCTTTTGCTGCTTCCTTTGATATACTGTATGCCAAACATGTGACATAGTGATCATTGTCACAAGCTTGTATCGGTAACAGATGTCTACAGACAAGAAAAGGATCATGTTGCCAATGTCTATGAAAGCACACCCAGTCTGAGGTAACAAAAAAAAAAATCAGAGATTTGAAACATTTGATGAGAATATTGCACCATTCTTACATGTACACCTCGTATCACAAGGAATCATTACAAAATTTGTGTTAGAGATTTGCAGAATACTCATGGCTATGCCAGCAAAATGTAACATATGACACTTGGTGTGTTCCTATGGCAACAGTGACAATTGAACACCAAACATCTTGCAACTATTTGGTCCTTCTCTTTACATAGCACATACACTTTTTAAATTAAAAGAAAAGAAGAGATAAATGTACTACAAAAGAAATTGTGATGGACTGAAGTGCCCAGTAGATTCACAAGTCTAGAGGCTGGTGCGCACAGCAAATTCTCTGGCTAAAATATATTCAGCCCTTATAGGGTTCTCCAAAAAAAGTATAAATGTGTTGCAACATAACAGAAATGCCCAGCATTACAACATTACATGGGAGGACACATGGCGCAAGGGGAGAAAAGTTGAGTTCATACATAAGTCAGAATATCAAACATAAGTCAGGTATCAGCCAATCAAAATTGATTATTTAGAGACTTATGTTTGATACCAACATTTATGCAACAGGGCCCAGAAATACATACCGGTATACCTTGCATTCAGGCTACAAACTTTATCACACGACATGTGCTGTGTCATTCATGAATGGTTCAAGTTCTACTTCATCCAAAAGCATGCTAGTAGTGACTGTAGCATACACATATTTTTGAACAGGGATTTTATGGTGTCCAGTACAGCTTGTTATTGCAAAAAAAAATACATCCAAATTCCATCAAACTTGTATGTGTTTAACATTAGCAAAGAGTATATATATCTTATTGTGTTCATGCTGTGAACAGTGTCGGCATAATTATTAACAATTTTGATTCATCATTTTTCCAGTTGTATCCACTGTATCTTGGACAACAACAACAAAATAAAGCTTTCAAGCTTGACACAACGCAACTTTCTAGTCGACAAACACACCAAAAAAAAATTCCTAGTCTAAAAAATACTGCCTTACAATTCTTGCTTCACATATACGTATATATTGTCTTTCATATATACAATATATTACAATTCAATATTTGACTGAGGAATGGAAAATATCACACAAAAATGCATAAGATATCAGAGTTGGCTTTGTAGATCACATTTTCAAACAGCACATAAGACTTGCTTAAATACAAAGGATATTACTCTTACACTCCAGGTAGCGTATGTACAAAATATGTTGTCATGCACCGATACTAAATTTACATGTTTTCCTATTGATAAGGCAGGTGCATTTGTTTTGTTTCTTTGTTATAGAGCAAACAAAGCATTCCTAATGCCCAGCTGTCCCTCCTATCCTTCTGACACATTCTCAGTGTTAAGCCAATGGAGACAGTGGTAGTACCTAATAGCATCAGAGTTTTAATAATCACAGAAATTAACTCCTTGTTTGTGTCACATATGGTACATGCCAAAAAGAAATGACGCACACCCTCGAAGTAAAGAGCGTTTCCTTTCTCTACGTATAGCACTTGGCACCTGTAGGACTGCTGGCTTTTTTGCAAAAACACATAAATCTTTTAAGAGCAGTAACTCACATTCTAGTTGTTATAAACCATCACTCCACTTTGAAAACTGACTGACTAGCTGACTAGCTCATAATTTCATATATTTCAGTGCAATCACTATAATAGCACTATGACATAGCATTCTTCATTTTATCCTTCCTTCTCCATTGTCCACCACTATTTGTCCACCAGTTTTCCACATGATTGAGCAGGCTTTCATGACACCCATGCCAAGTTTGAGAATGGGTTCATGATAAAATTAGATAGCAATCTTTTAAATGAGATCTTACCAGTGCTAAGATATGCATTATATTCCCTTTTTCTTATTGTAAGTGATGAGGGGATTAATGTGAAGTGATTGCATCTTAGTAAGTGATGACAACAAATTATAAGGAGCCAAAGGGTGCGTTTGAGCACTCTAAAGTGAACCAAAGCGAACTGAACTAAAGTGTACCGTACTGAACTGTGCCATATTTGGAGCGTTCAAGAGCTCTGCTGAGAAAGTGTACCTCAAGAGTTATTTTTAGAAAAGGTCACGCATTTTGTAGCAAGAATGTCATTCACCTGGCACTTGAACTACTTACAGCTGTCCCCAACAAAGAGAATGATGTCTTTGCATTGTGACGTATGTGGATGATACGTGCATTCTAACATGCGAACTCTTATTACGCTTTTAGTACGCTTTTGGAGCATACTGGGAAGTGGTCCACTTTTGGCTCTGTACAGTACGGTACAGTATACTTTAGGAGCGTTCGAGCGCTCCTCTGGCTTGGGTATGGTACAGTACAGTTCGCTTTAGGAGAGGGCTCGAATGCACCCAAACACATTCCTTCTTGCCAAAGAAGCTTGCAAGATGCCTTGCAATTTCTGCAACAGGTGACTGGTTCAGTGAAAGTTTTATGTTAGCAATGCATATAGTTGTATGCATAGCAGCAGTTATCAGCTGCAAAGAACCAAGAAAGCACTATCACATCACTTTGTGAGACATGCATTAATACAAATCTTTGAGTTGGATTTTTGTGATAAGTCTGGGTTTGGCAGTGATGTGATAATTTTAACTCTGCTGCACCCTCAATAGTGATGAGTAAAATGCTTGCTGCAGAAAATTCTGTGGCACAGTTACTATTTTTTGTACAGGTCATGGTGAACTTGGCAGTTTCGAGCTTCTATTGTGCCAGGAAAAGAGCAATTGCTTTTCAAACAAGCGCCAATAGTCGGCTTGTTTCTCTAACAATATCATGAACCCATCCCTACTTTTCATCGCCTCTCCTTCATCAATAAAGCAACAACAACAACAACAACAACCCTGCTCAATTCAAAAAAAAAAAAAAAAATGGCCCATGATTAGTCACCACTGTGCACCCCTAAACTCCCAAACCCCTTCAAACAAGAAAAAAGAAAAATAAGAACAACAACTTGAGCACTGATCACAAGACAATAAAGACTGAAATAATGATAAAGAGAAATCTTGGCTTAAATGACAATATACTGTATATCATGATCCCTAAAATGAAGGACGTGTTAAGTCTGGTAAGCTTTAGCCTTTAAGTATGCAACTATGATGCTAGCATAGCTCCCAAAGATGTCACCATTAGGCTATACTTTGCAGACCTCATGAAACCTGAAAGGTCAAAGGCTAGTTGCACTCTGCCACAAACTGGTGGTTCAAAGGTCATGAGAGAACATACTGGTCATTTGGGTTTGGTCAAATATTCTTACTTTATGACAACATTTCTTTGTGCACTTTTGATTCCTTTGTCCATGACAAATACTGACATTGTAATCTGACAGACAGAGACGATTTTGTTCTTACTTTCATAAGGTGATTGAAGGGTAATTTTTGTAAATCCACAGCTCAGCTGAAGAAGAACAAGGCAAGCTTTATATTACTGTGTAGTGAATCTGAAAATGAGATAAAAATCTTAAACCTGATTTCTAATATACAAAGGATGCCTGTTTTAGCCAGACTAGGCACAAAAGAAAAAGTTAGCACACTCATCGAAATAGAAAACTATTACCCATTAGCATGCCAGCAGTGTGATAGGTTAATGCTAGAAGGTAATTATTGTGTGACTGACTCATTTCCTTTTTCCAGCATGTGCACTCGGCATGACATGCCCCCACACACATAATACACAGACACAACAGCACTGCTGGATTCTCCCTGGTCCCCACCCCACCCCCTCCCTCCTGCCAGCATCCGTCAATCAATTAATCCCAGCGGTAACATACATTCCAGCTTACATATCATACAGCATGTTTGATCACATTATGTACACACATACACATTGGCATACACACACACACACACACACACACACCCACACATCCTTGGTGCTTCATCTCAAATTGCCCACAGACAGCTGATCCATCCATATCAAAACACAATTTGTACACTTTCATTGAGCAAGAAGTTTGTTGACCTTCCTGTGTAAGTTCATCATCTTCAAGGTTTTCATTTGACGCATAATCTAATTTCCAGGCTGTTTAATTGAATCCTTGTGTGAAATGTAATGAAGGGCTGACATTTCACAATGTACACCGTCTATCACTTTTTAGAAGTTGAACAACAGCAAAAAAAAAAAATTACTCTAATGCTGTTATTTTACCTCATCTGGCATGCCACGAAAAAATTGCAAACCAATATGCCTCACTACAATCCATTCCAGGAGACATTTCTTTTTGTATCAAAGCTATTGAATAGTATATCAATGGCTATTAATGAAAAAACACTTGATACACATGACGGGAAAGTTGAGAACAACAATCCATCATGCCATACTGAAAAAAAAAAAGAGATTAGAAATCCGTATGTGTGTATGTCTGTGTGTGCGTGCGAGAGAATACTGAAATTGCTGCAAACTTCTTGTTGAAGGCACAGTTGGCACGGGTGTGTGCGAAGGGGGTGGAAGCTGGACGCAAAAGTTTGCGAAGAGGGGCGGAAGGGAACGAGATGAGACAACACGAGGTGGGCTACGACGCTGGGCGGGGCCGCGACACCGCTCATCAGAGGGCCGTGCCAAACGACTTCGGCTTCTCCGTCTTGTCTTCTGATATTCTGTCGATACAGCCGAGGGTCTCAGCCAACAGCTTCAGGACGTCTACACCGGACATGAGATGTCTGGGGGGGGGGGGGGGGGGAGTAAAAGGAAAAGAGAAGAAAACAATATGGAGGAAAAATGGATTAGCGAGATAAGTGCATGTTTTCAGCCCCTTCATTTCCCCATGCAAGTTATTCTCACACTATCTTCTTTCCGAGGGGGAAAACGTAGCAGTTTGTGGGGCTTTAACATACAGGATGCCTTCTTATTCACAGGATGCGATGACAATCTGCATCGGGTTATTTTTATGTTTCAAATTCAGCAGCGAAATGAAATACATCTAGACTGCAGATCAGAAAAATGATACCCTACTGTTTTATCCTGAGATAGAATTGAAACCATGAGATGTAAATATTAACTTTTCATGGAGTTTAAGCAATGTCATAACAACTATTTCATATGCTAAAACAAAAAGTATGGGGATCACGAATGAACCCTTTGGTTGGTATTCTCAAACTTGGAGCACATCTTTATCAAAGACTAATACTTCAGTCAGTCCCTGCTCTTATAATTACATATATCATCTAAAGTTTAGTACACAAGTCTATTTCTGTATCAGAATAAATGTACATTCATCTTGTCACAATATTGACAGGCAGGTTATACTTTGTCTGAATCAAATTTCAAAACGATAACAGAGTTAACAAAAACTTGTATAAGACAGAATGCCTACTACTTCGCATTCCATAGATAGCTTGATTTTGAAAGCCAGATGGAACGAAGTTTGACTTCATGTGCAAAGCAATTGGGACACTTGATGGTCTTTTGTATCAAACTTTCAAGCAGACACTACTTTGTATTGTTAGTCATACAGGCATAGCAGTCAACCTCTCAACATTTTGAAATACATTTTCAGACATGTAGACAAGAATGTTAACAACAACAAAAACAAAAGGCACTGCAGGTCATACAATTTGAATGTTATGGGCATTGTAATTGCTCTTTACACTACTGTTGCCAATGTCATAGCTGATTCAAGACACAATGCTTGTGATAACTTGTAATTGCATATCTAGGTTTTGCTTCATAAGGCCAGCCTGAGATAGCTTGAGAATTTGTCATGGATAAACTTGGGAAGGAAAGCACAAGCACAAAACAACAACAACAACAACAAAGAGACAAAAACAACAACAAAAGAAACAATGAATACATCAGTACTCTGGTCTATGAACTACATTCGCTACAATCACAAACCTTCCTTGCAAATGACATATGAAGTTGTAGTGGGTGTTTGTGATAAATATGGAAATATGCATTTCAGGTTTGTCATGGAATCAGAAAAATTACACAAAAAATTATGGCATCTTGTTCTGAAGAATTATGGGATTTTCAACCTTTAATTTGTACATGGTATTCCATCTCATGATATACCACTGGTGTGACAGTTATCACTGACATCTTTAGGAAGTTTGAAAAGTTCCAAAAAGTCCATACTGTTAACACCATTCTGCTATTCAACCAATGGTAATATGAGTCACATGTTGCTTATGTAGATACCCACCACAGAAAACATTAGGAGCTGTACTTTAAAAAATAGAAGAATGAATGATGTAACTGAAATGTATATCAGTTTTAGAATGCTGCAAGTCTACAAACTGTTTATTTTTTTAACTTTCATGTACCAGAATGGGCAAATATTTGTCTATGTGTATGAAAAGTTCATACACTTCATAATGTATATTTGCATGTATGAGAGTATGTGAATGTGTGCATGATAGTATTTACAAGATATACATGGAACCCTTTGACAAACTGAAGCAAGCAAAGGGAAAGTAACAAATAAACACTAAACATGGGACGAAGATTCTTTTCAACTCAGCTATTCTTTGAAAAACAAGGCTGCAGTCCTAACCCTGAAAAGGATGTGAACCACACAGTCGCGCAAAATGAGGAAATTTAGGACCCTTCTAAATTTACTTAAACTTCTGGCAGACTTTCAAGATCACTCAGGGATGCCTGCCAGAAAGACCTAAAGTATTTGGGGCTCACTCCAGAGAGAGGAACTGTCTTTATCAGCCTGACTCTGGCTTCATTCCTAGTCTCTTGCTCCAGACCCTACCCAAGCAAAAGTCTTGGGTCAAACATGGGATGGATCTTTGATGATCACATGAGATTTTTTAACCTGTTGAGGATGGTTTGATTTTGCTACAACACACGTTTCCCAAAGACGCTTGCCTGAGTATACTCGGGACTAGTCAGTGTCAGGTCACCATTATTTGGTGTAAGTCATCTCCAAACAGAGAACAAGCAGCCAGACTGAGCATATCAAAGGTGAAGAGGTTTAGGAGAATTTTTGAAGGAAATAAATATTCATTTCAACAAAAATGAACAATGCACATCTATATTTCATGGCAACTGTTATTAAACAGTGTTAAATCTTAGTATGACTGTTACATACAAATACTCAATGCAATGTACATCAGTAGCAAATTCTGTCACTTTACTGTAAAATCCCTTAGTGTTTGTCAATCAAAAAGCACTATATACATTGACTAAATTAAAAATCAGGGGTGGCATGGCACGTATGAGTGATACAAAATTCTACATAAGAGTCCCCCGTTGGCTTGGTATCGGCTATTTACCCTTCATCACGAAATTTATGAAATGATAACATGACGTGATCAATGCTGACATGTTGTGATATTAGGAAGTGCACAATCTAATGCAGATGTCAAAATACACTGTACACACATTTCTGTATGACACATGACATCTGTGGATATATCTTGGACGAAACAAACTTGACATTCAATTTGATTATGAATGCTGTACTATTTCTGGATCAGAAATATGGTCTCATAGACAGGGTTTCTTGTAGATGTTTTATGTACCCACACTTCCATAATAAAGTAACATAAGTATACTTACAAAAAAAGAAAAGAAAAAGAGGTTTATGGGAAGGACAGAACATTGCTAGATTATGTACAAATTGAAGGCTGGATTTGAATAAATATCTTTAAGATAGGTTCCAAGGACTACATGTCTGCTTGGTGGGTAACCATGGCAGCATACAAATATTGGCAAAGTTACAGAATGATACATTAGCCACAAATTAAAGATGGAATCAACATTTGATCTGAATTTTGAAAGCCACCAGGCTAGGTATTAGTCAAGTTTAAATCAGAGCAACATGAATTTAATCTTTTCTCTCTTTTTCTTTGTGCATCATGGGATTGCAGTGTAACATTTTATCCCCCAAGAAAATAAATCTGATTCGAAGCTTTGATGCTATTATCTTCAAAAAGAACATGCAGACAGAAAATAGCTGAAACAGGCTGACAAACATGTGGTAGAAACTACTACTGTTACTACAACCCTTAAAATCAGAAAATGAATAGATAAGAAAAACTGACGGATAAATGGAGACAGAAAGATAAATGAGTATATACTTTCCTTATTTTTATCTATTATTATTATCTATTTTAAAAACCATCACCACTTTTATCATCTATAAATGTTTTGGTAATATTTGTGCCACAGTCATTAAAAAAACTGATAATTTAAATCCCATATTGTTCCTCATATTTATCAAAATAAATTATTGATATAACATATCATCATTATATGCAATACAGGGGCCAGCCCATTCATCACAGTCTTCAATGATACTTCCCTTATGCCCTATTGGACAAAGTTTAAAAAAAGGTCAGAACTCAAACGATCCTGCAATGTGACCTGAATATGTAACATCTCATTAGCCATGATTGCAAACACACACATCATTTAATGATATAAAATAGATGAAATTAGCTCCCCTGTGCAAAATCTTTCACTGATCATTCCTGGTTGATATATCAAGTGGCCTTCATCATTCCTTTGAGACCTTTTTGCAGCTTCACTAGTTTGTGAAAGTGACAAATTAATGACTTCCACTTTTTTTTTCCAATCGTAAATGAAGGGGTGTATGACATCTGTACCATCAATCTAAACACTTTTGATCTAATGCCATGAAAAATCATCAGACGGGACGTGTTAAGCCTGGGGTGTGTTCCTGCAAGCTGGAATATAAGTAAAACCTCATCCTAATTACGAATCGAATGACAGCACTTTATCTCAGCTAGCGACCATCAAAACATTAGTTGTCATGGGGGCTGGGCCGCAGAGAAGTGTGGGAAGGGGGAAGGGACAAATTTGGAGGAAATCAAAGCAAGTCCACGAAATTGGGCCATATCAGGATTAGCTTTCTACGGGCAACTTTCAAAATGTGATGAATAAAGAATGGTACAAATCTACAGAGTCTTTCAGAGTACACTACAGTTATAGTAAATGCATTGTGCACACACATATGGTATGTTTGAATATATATAAGACATAACTGAATAATTTGCTGGGGGGGGGGAACAACATGGGAGTCAAGTTCTAGCTATGATGAGGATTTTTTCCCCTCCCACTTACACAAGATTAAATGGAGCAATTTGCTTCTTCCCATATGCTGTCAATGATAATAAGCGTTGTGCCAAGAACTAATTCCATATTTCTCTGCATTCCTTATCATGTTTACAAAGTTTTATATCCTTCATTCGTAAACATTCATGAAAAATAAAAACACCTGGAAATAAAACATCACATCAGATCAAGTGTCTGGTATGCATCAGGTGAGAAGCAAAGGAAACAGTGCATGAAACCAACATGTTAAAATGTTAACTGTTGACATGAGAACTCTGTAAACTGATCATTTATTTCTGACCAGAAATAATAACAATCTATTTCATTCATCTTGTCTCAAAACTGACAGTTTCACTACACTTGTGGCAATCACAGTCTATGATCTCTGTGCACTGAAATCCCCTTCACTGCTGTAGCTTACAAATATTGTCAGACATCTCAACTCTGATGCAAATCCTGATGTCAGATCCAGTCAGAGGTTAAGACTTCAGTTAAGCTCGGCAAAATCCCACACACTTTTCATCTTTAGCTCTCAGATTTCACAAACTCATGTTCTTCTTTTTCTTTCTCTTTTTTTTTCTTTTCATTCCAAACATGATCTCACTTTTTACTGGTAGACTTTGGTTCTAATTTCATGGAGTTTGTTATTCTGTTCAGTTCCCCTGTAAGAAAATTCTTACAGCCTTTAGTGACTGTGCTGCTTTAAGGTGATCTGAAGTATACTGTAAAAGTGGGAATTTTTGCATGAGTAATCTTTCATGCTCATTCAGGTGAAATGAATTTTGCATGGAATTAATGAGATAATATTTCATCACATATTACAAGCAAAAATATTCACATCTTTTCATTTTTGGGCCAGTTTGATGTCGCATGAAATGTGCCAAAATTCAAACATCACAAAAATTTCCATATTTACAGTAAACCGTATTGAGAACTGGGATTTGCAAGACCATTTTGTGAGTGGTTGCATATGTTTGCATTCATGAACCATAAAGGCAGGACAGAAAATAAGTAGTCTCTCCTGTTCAGAAGGAAAATTGGCCATTTCCCACCTTTGTGATAATACACAGTCCATTATTATTAAGACTGTTGCTAACAATAATAACAATGATAATAATATCCATGATGACGATAATCTGAAATTATGATACTTCTACAATGTACCAGTACTATTATTAGAATTATTTCTACTACTACTTTTACTAACTACACCTTGAACAACTATAATTAAGAGTTCCATCACGTTTGCTCCCATGAAATATCTGCATGCTAAGCCAAACATACATTCTACCCACAAAGCATACCACTAGTCATACTGTATATGCCAAATATTTTGTGAGGATTTTATTTTCGTGAATTTCGCGAGTCACGTGCTATCTGCGAAATTAAAGACACGCGAAAATATTGACTCTGATCCCGATGTGGATGTGATGTGCACGTGTACATTTCTCCATTAAGTACAGGACTCCACGATCGCGAATTTAACCACTCGCGAAATTGTTGGGAATTCCTGATTTGCAAAAATTTAGACTCGCGAAATATATGGCGTATACAGTAATCAACCTATTGATTGTGGGCATCTTCGGCAAAACATTCTACCTACAAACATGCCCCTAGCCCTAATCCCAATCCTTACAACAAACTAAATCTAAAACCCTATCACAACACTGACCCCTAACCCTAAGTCCTTGAAGAAAATGAGACCAGAGCAATTATTGCAGGAAGCAAATGTTGTGTTACCATTAAAAAAAAAGATGTGATAATTGCAGTCCCTTTCCACCATGTGGTATGTCCTGCTCAGTGTGTTCTGTAACACATTTGCATGAGTGTTTCTGTGGTCGGCAGATGCCCATTACTAAAGTAATTAATTGCTGCATTCGGAAAGGCAGAGTTTACTTACTTGCCGGCGCAAGACTTTGCAGAGTCATTCAAAATATCACTTTCTTTTCAATAAATTATGAGGGTCACTTTATTTCCCACAAACTTTGTAGGATTTTGTGGTTTGCGGTGAGGCTTGATAACCAATTCACTTGCATCAGGGACCTTTGCTTCATTGTGTATATGACCCTGTTGTGACTCTTTATGGCCGGACTTTAAAATCTCATTGATATAATATTCCATTTCCGTAGGATCGTCGTCCTATTTGTATCATTTACATACCAAATGAGAGACCAACAGGGTGCTTTGTGGTTTCTCAAATTTTCGATAAATCATCCTACTCACTTGTTCGACATTTCATCTCCGACCAAGGCATTAAAAAAACAATATCAATTGAAGACTTCCTCTGAGAAACAAATAAAACCGGCGTGGGAGTAACTAGCATACTCATCAGGTTCTGTATTCATTCTGGTGGTTTTGGTTCTCACCACAGGTTCTCTCTGTATCACTAGCAAATCTTTTCCACGGAAGAAGAGTTCATGAAATGAAAGTAACAGCACAAAGGGCTTACCAGCATTTTACAAATGTTTCCTGTCTGTTTGACAAAAACACATGCTTATTAAAACACTTATTCTTTTTGTTAGTCTTGTTTTTTTATACATGTAAATCACATAATCATAACAAGGCGTAGAGAGTGCCATGTTTGCAACATGTCCATTAGCCGAGTATGGCACTGACTTACGCTTGAGTACAGAATCTCATGTTTTTAAGATTATGTGATATTGTTTCAAATAACTGGTGTATAGGAGTATCCTACTGACTGATCTAAATGATAGATATACTCAGGGAGGTGAGAGGAATATTTCCTCTCACCTCCCTGATAATGATATACTGCAGCTAGTGCACTTTTCACTGTAACTTCATAATCCATGATTCAAAAAAAAAAAAGAAGAAAAAAAAAAGAAGAAGAGAACAACTGTAACCAATAGAGAAAGTGGTTTGGACCACCCACGCTCACAGCTGAGCAGCAGCATGACCACAAATCCAATTATCTCTACTGTGTCATACTAATGTTCTTTTCCATGCCAATGATGTAACAATGTGAAACAAGATAATACATTTATCTCATTATGCATTATCTATAACTGTTGCATCATTCATACAGTCATTCACTGCAATGTTGACTCTTCATGTCATTTTGTCCCTCTTCCCTTTGCTCCCCCAATGTGCACGAGGAAAACAAAGGGAAGACTTGAATGTACTGTAAAAGTGGAAATCATGTGCGAGCAATTTTTTGCACTCGGCCAGGTAAGGTGAATTTTACATGTTTTTTAAGACGCAGATGTTCATGCTGATCAAGTGAGCATTTCAAACAGCTCACTGCTACCACAGCTGTTAAGGGTTGTAGCAGCACGTATAAGAGTAAGTTGTAACTGGTCTGTGTTATGACAGCAAAGTCATTCATGGTACAGGACTAGAGAAGAAAACTGCAAATAACATAGGAATCATACCTCTACAACATACCTAGATATTAAAATCAAAGATATGAAATAAGATCAAATACAAAAAATAAAAAAATTGAGCTTTTATTTTCAAACTAGTTAACTGTTGAATGAAAGGCAAGAAAATTTGCCCTTTTACAATTCACTAATGTCACACAAGGGAGAGGAGGGAAAGGAGATACATATCTTGTTGAGTGGTATATATTCCTGTTGTTATGAGAGTCCCTAGTGCATGTCATGCCATAAAAGACAGGCTCACAAAAACAGATAGAGTATGAATCAGGACTGTCTGTAATCACTGCTAAAAAAAAGAAAAGAATATCATGTCAAGATGTCAAGATATGGGATCCTTCATTATACTGTAAAAGTGAATATTTTCGCGCGACTAATTTTTCGCGTTCGGCCAGATAAGAAGAGTTTCGCGTGTTTTTAATTCCGCGGTATCAAGACATCAACTACAGGAACATATGGCAAGCACAAATATTCACATGCTTCTATTTTCGCGCTAGATCCTGATTGCGCGAAATGCGCGAAAATTTCAACACCACGAAAATTTCCAATTTTACAGTATCTAGCTATGGCAAAAAGGGTTGGAGAAACAAAACAAGAAGCCCATGTACCCCACAGGATGGCAACATATGCATGGCCTATTACAGAATAGCAGGAACTTGTGGAAAAGGCAAGTTGTACATGAAAGATGAAATAAGTTTAGAATAGATCTACCAACAATGATGCTGTGTAGTGAGTATTCAGTGAAAGGATAGAATGAAAAATAAATGCTGGAGTAAGACTGAAATATATAGAAGTACAATTACAGAAAGATAACTGGACAGACGGATAGATGAATAGATAGATGAATAGATGGTTGAATTGATACACAGAAGACATGAGGTGACAACTAGACAAAATTAACTGATGGTGAAATTAACACAGAGAAAGATTATTTCAGGACAAGGAATGATAAGAAGAGCTGGAAGAGGAAACGCCAGAGAAGTGAAAGTTGAAGGAGGCAAGGAAGAAAAAGAGAAGGAAAAGGAAAAGGAGAAGAAGAAGAAGAAGAAGAAGAAAAAGAAGAAAAGGAAGAAAAAGGGGAAGGAGACAGAGGCAGAGAATAATGATTATAATTGATTAATAATTGATTAATAATAATAATAATAATAATAATAATAATAATAATAATAATAATAATAATAATAATAAGAAGAAGAAGAAGAAGAAGAAGAAGAAGAAGAAGAAGAAGAAGAAGAAGAAGAAGAAGAAGAAGAAGAAGAAGAAGAAGAAGAAGAAGAAGAAGAAGAAGAAGAAGAAGAAGAAGAAGAAGAAGAAGAAGAATGGTGTCAATGATAAAGGGAGGGAATGAGCATGATTAAGAAGACAATAAGCAGCAGCCTAAATAAATATCCTGGTCTATTTATGGCTGCAACAGGAACTCTGCTTTCTAGACAGACCCCAGTCCATCTCTCAACAAGCACAGATTAGATGGTGACTGCACCCAATTTCTGAAGTCTTTGTCACAAGAGATGACAAAGGGGGAATGAGGGGGGGGGGGGGGAGTACTGAGGTGGGAGGGGCCTCTGGTTACTTAGCAATACAGTTTTGTCATCTATCTTTATCATCAGATATATCAAACAAATGGGAGAATTGTTTAGAGGGGAGGGATCTTTGGCCATAATACAGTAACATTACGTTGTCATCATCTTGGTCAAAAATGAAAGAGGGTGATTAATGAAAAAGTTGAAGGGGTGTGTGGCTGTATATTGCAGCATGTCTTTGTTGTATCATTGACAGAGATAGCGAGATGAAGCTCCAGAGAGCCATCAGAGCAGCCGTTATATGATTTATAACTTGCTTTGAAATATAGATCTCCCTGCAAACAACTTCCTCACTGCTGAAACAAACTTTGAACACAATGTCATTTGTGAATGAATGCAAAGCATATTTCAGCTTATGGCAACTAGATTTCAAACATGCAACTGAGTTAGCATACATAAGTTTCCTTGTTAAGTTTCCTTATTAAGATAGCGAGATGAAGCTCCAGAGGGTCGTCAGAGCAGCGGTTATATGATTTATAACTTGCTTTGAAATATAGATCTCCCTGCTAACAACTTTCTCACTGCTGAAACAAACTTTGAACACAATGTCATTTGTGAATGAATGCAAAGCATATATCAGCTTATGGCAACTAGATTTCAAATGTACAACTGAGTTAGCATACATAAGTTTCCTTATTAAAGGCATAATTTACCATTTGCAGATGAAACAAAAACCCAGCATTAGTGCTTTAAAATAGTTCTAAAATGTGAGTTAGGGATAGAAACGACCACTGTCAAAATTTGAATCCGTATAATCGATGTTAAGTGTTGTTTAATACACAAAATGTGAACAATAGTTATAATAAAGATGTTTCCAGACTAAACCGTATACAGTTACGGTTTATGAAGAAAAACCCTGATATCTCCTTATACTTTAGGTTTCATTGCAAATATTTCATATGGTAGGATGTTTTATGATACAGCAGACCTACACATATGCATCAAATATGATATCTTGAACATTTTTGAAATCACTGCTCCCAAAGGTAAACTGGACCTTTAAGTTATTCGAGAGGACACCTCAATGTCTTTGACTGTAATAGGAAACGTGCACACATTCTTTTTCGCCTGACACAATCTAGATGTATATTTCTTATATTTCATTTCAGATTTTAGTTTGTTTCATCAGTTATCTCCATGAAACATAACCGGAAGTATAAAAGAAAAAAAAAATGCCATTCTTATAAGACACTTACTTTACATTCGCTTCTGCTTCTTTGGCTGCAGTTGCCAATTTGAGGGAGGCTGCATTGGCCTTTTCCTTTAAGTCCTGAAGTTCTTTGTTCTCTTCTGACTTGTGCTTGCTGGAATCCCCAGAACCCAACTGGCCCTGCAAAGATAAAGAAACAAAATGGACATCTTTACTTAGCACATTTCATATTGGTTACTTTTCACTCATTCAGAGCTCTGCACATGCCCAAAATGACATACATGGCAGCCATGTTTAACAGTAAAATGTCATGTTTGTAGTCATTCCATAAAATGAGTGGATCCTCATTTGTATACCAAAAGATGACCAGAAAGAAAAGATTACATGATAGAGTGCACATCATTTGCTGTGATTCAAACAGAAGACATTCTCCCTACTGTTACTGTGCATCAGCATGCCATTAAATATGCAAATTTCAGATGCTGGATGTGTAAGCTTCTCCTTGTTCACATTTGACAATTCTTTTTTTTTTAAACCAACTTTGTATTTTGAAGATTTAGCCAAAGCTGAAATAATCTTAGTCCCTGTTAAGTATATAATTCTACATTATATTTTCTAAGACCGTGAAAATGTTTTGCATTGTCTTTTCATTTTTATGCATGATTGTAGTGTATGTTATATCTATAAAAGCATATTTGTACCATCTATTGGATCATATGACACAAAGAATGAATTACATAGCATAATAAGGAAATTGTCTTGTGGCATCACAACTATGTTATTTTACACTCAGAAGCCTTGCAAGTTACTTCAGGTACTCTAGTGACGAATCGGGCCTGCATCATGAGTGACATTTGCACTCCACAAAAGACAATCGAACTACACGCGACACAGATTCCGCGACCCACGACGCTCTGGTGATACGGATCGCTAGGGAGACTGTCGACAGATAAAATGATGCCCAAGACAATGGGTGCCCATGTCAATTCATGCGTGTTGTTACGATATAGACCGAAAAGACTGGCGGCAGAGACTAGTCTGACAGAGCTGTTCCTGTGCGGCAAGCGTGACACACTCCGCTTGCGGAGCCTGAGGGAAATGAGACGCTCGCCTGTATCAACCTCGCCTGACAAAGTCATGTCCGTGTTGCCCCCGGCAACAAGAAGCCCCCTCCCAGGATGTGCATAATAACACATTTAATTCCACAAGGGAAGGAAGGACGCAGTGGGAAGATATCGGGGGAAAGGAAAGATGGGATAGTCTGTCTGAACATCATTGCATCTATTCGTGACATTACAAGTGAATTTCATCTTTGCTTAACCATTAAGGTTTGTGGGAATATGCACAAGCTGAAATGATCGAGAGCATGATACAAACTTTGTTCTCTTTATTTGTTTGTTTTCTTGTCATATATCTGGTTCTTATTCTGGTATGATGCAAATCTTCATTTGTATGTTTGCTATCAAAGAAGCTTGACCTAAGTTTGAAAGCTATATTGCAGAATATTCTTCACATGTATAACACATCATATGCAGAGCAACTATTAATTCTAAAATAAATGAGTTAGTTTTAGTCAATGTTCAGTGACACTTATGCTGACAGTAACCTATGAAAGGAAATTAAAGAAAAGCATATTTTTCAAATACTGACTCTAATTACAAACAAAAATGGAAACAAAATATACTTTGGTTCAAAAAGGGAAATGACAATGATTAAGCATGCTCAATAAAATTTCAGGTAAAAAAACACATTTTCTTCAGAAAAAACCATTAAAATTTTTTTTTAAAAGATGCAAAGTCTTATCTTTTTTGTTGTCAATCTGATACCGCTTGGGAATGGTCTGACCAATGCAGTATTAGGACAGTATAAAGAAATTCAAAAGCATTCACAGGCAAATGTGATATCAAGCCAAGTCTGATATCAATTCTGTCTGTATCATTGGCAACCAAGTTGTATACAATGTGAATAGCACTTTGAGGTGCTGGTCCTGAGAAGGTTAAAAGGAAGATTCATCATAACCCTTTGCTTTACATCTGCTGTCACTTCACGAAATGCATTAAAACCAAAATGTTCTACGGATAATTCTCCATTGTTGATAAACATCAACAAACACCATACAGTGATTATTCTGTATCAGGGGCCACAGAATTGGGGAGGGGAGCTGCAGCCCTCCCCCACCCACTTTTTTTTTGGTCTTTAAAAAGATAAAAGAAAAAAAATGCATAAAAAAAATCAGATCACCCATTCCCCCCCCCCCTTCCGAAGATTCCGTCCTTACATTCTTCCTGGCTAAGTGGGGTGGGGGGGGGGGGGGGGGTGGGGGAGACAGGCTTCCAATGACCTGCAGCCCCTCCACCTTAAACAAAAACAACAAAACAAACAAAACAAAAACACACACACAAAAAGAAACTTTCTGCAGCTCCTGCATTGACAGGCATATATACTAATCTATGAAGAGAAAAGAAACTGCACCAAACTATAAAAATAATTTGCAAGATCGATTGAAAAGGAATAATCATCAAGCATTATGTACGTGCCAAAAATGCATCAGTGCTGGCAGGATCCACATAAAACATGGGAAATAAAGGAATACATGAGTACTGCATATTTACTTGACAGAAGTCATGATATTTTGGGTGACCACAGCTATCTTTTATTTGCAGGATTATGCCAACCATCCACATCATACTGGTGCCCCAGCCTGCACAGGCCTGCTGCCACTACAGACCCACCAAGTTCTCACCGCAGAGCCCCAATTTCTGGCTGCGTAGCGGTGGTGGCGAGAGGCACTTTTCCAAACGGCACTGATGCACACACTCAAGCTAGTGTACCTTGACAAGGCACCACAGGTGGTGGTGGTAGTGGTGGTGGTGGTAAGAACAGGCTAACATGCGGTAACTATTACAGACTGTCTGTCTGCTCCTATCAAGCTCCGCACCCACCGCATATGCAAATCCTTGGGAAACATCGCAGCCGTGACATACAAGATGGCACTTAAAGACCCAGTGGCATGGGGAAACATGAATGGCTTGATCCAATCTATTATGCTGCCCCTAGGGATGCATGTGAAAACCACGAATAGCCCCTGTCAGCAATGTTTGAGCAAATATGTACATCAAAGAGCGCCCTCGTCGGTAATGGTCGATTTCGTTTTAAGATTCTTCAGCTGTGTGTTTGATAGAAATCAATGATAAAGCCGCACACAAATTGTTACGGGGATTCTCGAACACATGCGAGCCAGGCCAGCCTCCCCACTACATGGTATCCCCATGCTATCGGGTCTTTAATATGATGGAAAATGTCCCAGTGTGGCAGGCAAGATGTTATGCTTGTAGCTCCTGTTACTTCTTCAGAAGATGTTTGCAGACAAGTATGCAGACATTTGGGAACCATCATTACTGCCTTCTCCCCCCCCCCCCCCCCCCCCCCGTACCCACTTATGAACGGTGAGACAATGATTAAAGTAATGATAGCTTTATGGTGACAGTGATAAAGAATAATAGTGATAATGATAATAATGACAAAAATGTTAATACAAAAAAAAAAAAATTGAAGAAAACTTTTGAAGTCCTAAGTATAAAACAAAACAGAAGTCCAAACATGGCTCCTGATTGGTTGAAAGTATAGCATTATGCTAGATTTCTTTTCCAATGAATTCTCTCAATTGTCTGAAGACAAAAGAAGTTTGTGTTCCCGTTCCCAAAGCATTTACGGTGACTTTGATCATTGCCATCCTACACATACTAGAGGTTGTGTATGACAGAGGGCTTATTAGTACTTGGCCACCATGCATCTTGATTCCCTTCAACTCCAAGCTCTGATAATCTCACAGCCATCACCTTATGGTGTACCACCTGTCTGAGTGGTGTCAGCTATTAAACCACCAGAACTCACCTTGTTGTCATGTTATCACTGCCAATTGTGTCCAATCATTTGTCCTCTCTCTCTCCGTCCCCTCCCCCTTCAATCCCCCCCCCCCCCACTTCAAATCAGAGATCTAACATTTGTATCAGTCAACTCATTCTCATGGACAGCAAGCAGTGAGGGCGCTCTCTCTCACTCTCTCTCTCTCCCCTCCTGCCTCCCCCCCCCCCCCCATATACCTCTTTACCTTGGGCTTTCCCTAAATAGCAACTTGAGATTTCTATATTTAGGTCCAGCAGAAGCGAGCCTCCTTGGTGATAACATAATTATCACTTTCAAGTGCACCAAAGCTCTACTTTCTTTGTCCACACCGTGCAGGTACACTTTCCTCTTTCGCCTTTTCGATGGATAGAGTTTCATGCACTAAGCTGTATACACTACACTGAATCATGAGTGTTAAATTACAACACATATTATTTGTTTTCTAACCCCCCCCCCCCCCCTCCACACTTGGGATAAACATATGACTACCTGGTATATCTATTTCATCCCTTTTGTCAAATGCATCCCAATATCATCATGGCCTTCCATCCAAGAATTTATGAACAATGTTTAAAGGGATTGTGTAGTTTTGGTTGAGACCTAATTTCAGGTTTCTAACATTTTTTTTTTTTTTTTTGGTGAGATAATGAGAAACCTCTTATGAAATATGAAAGAACATGTAATTCTATGAGGAATTCAATGTTTAATTGATGAAAATTGGTTTTGAAATGGCTGAGATATCCTAAAAAGAGCGATTCTAATAAAGTGTGGGACCCACACTTTATTACGATCGCTTTGTTTTACTTTGTTTCTGGATGTTTCAGTCATTCCAAGCTAGATTTTCATCAATTAAACATTGAATTCCTCATAGAATTACATGTTCTTTCATATTTCATAAGAGGTTTCTTGGTATCTCGGAAAAAGTTAAAAGCCCTATTCTCATTTCCACCAATACTGTACCATCCCTTTAACTTCATCATAAGATTGTTTGTAGAGTTGTCAATTGCTGTTCTTGTTTTGTCTGCTTCGTTTTGTCTCTGGACAACAATCACAAACCATTTTGCTATACAAACTTTGGCCTCTCCCCATTACCGTAAATGTGGACGTAAATACTCATGGCTTGAGTATTTTTCCGCATTTTGCATGCAACTAGAAACCAGCACGAAAATACAAGCACATGAAAAGTTTTGCTAGCCATATGTTCCAGCAATTGATGTCTTGATTCCAAAGAATCAAAAACATAAGGAATCATCTCACCTGGCCGAGCACAAAAAATAACTCATGTGAAAATATCCGCTCTTACCGAATTAGATTTGTCCCAGTTCAAAGTTTCGCACCACTTCATCATTCTAACAGTATAGGCACCTTATATATTTGACATGTCAGATATTTGCAAGTTACTCTATATCAATTACCGTATCTTGAGAGCAAAGACTTCTAAGTCATCACAGACAGATATCACAGTAAACTCACAGTAATGTTCATGTTTAATTCAGGTACTCCTCAGGTATGGCAGTTCATCACAACTCCAATGAGAAACAGTCTACACACATTTTTGTTTGAAACTAAACAGAGAAAACAGCATTCATAGGCATCAAAACATATCATTGCTATAATTACCACATTACACAGTCCCATGTAATGAAAAAAACATTTAAAAAAATAAAATACAATGGGTCATTTGGAAAAGGAGCTGAAATTTGGGCTGACTAGTCCATTAGAGCCATGGTTTTCCAACTCAAGCACAGAGTACCAAAATAATAAAGTGTTCATGCACTCATCATGTAAATCACAAAAGAAATGGCCATTGCCCTATAAAAGCTACAAGATAAAGACCATTAGAATGGTATCTTCTGTAAGCTAACACAATCTGGGGGAAAATATCCATCCTTCCATCCACATTATATGAGTTAAGGCTAGGCATTTAGTTTGCTTCCTTTAGGTCAACATCTCAAATGCTCTTTTGACCGATAGGGATCAAGACTCAAATCTATCTATGGGTATAATATTTAAGCAAGGGGGGAATATAGCTAGTTTGACAAAATCTAGGGGACATACTTTTAGATGAGTTAAACCATCTTTCAACTGGCACCGGGGAGGCATCAGGCGTAAAAGAGAGGATGCGATATTTTTAAACTCCATTTCCTCCGCTTCAATTATCGCCCGCACTTGCATTTCACCGTGATTCACGCTTATATGGTCTGTTACATGCAAATATTATGCTGTATGAATTTTTAGGGGCATGAATTTACAGGGGTACAAATTTAGCCCCACGCTCACACAGCTCTCCCAATCTCCTCCTGCTATTTATAGTCATGTCATTTGGTCAAGCCATATGAGCCGAGGTCTATAATACTCAGGCAAGAGTTAGTAAGCACCCGTGAATCCGTAGGTAGTATCTATTCAAAGTGGTCGAGTCATTCTTGGAGCAGGTGTACGCGTGTTGGTTTTAGCCAGTCATCCAGACTAACCCTCTATAGGGCCGCCCCGTCAAATGCACTGCAGACTTTATACGTGATCCTCTCCGCAGTGGTAGTGAGAGATATGAGCTCAAGGAACATATGAGCCAAAGAATGTGAGAGATATGTGATATAAACACAAATGATTGTATGCACAACACTCTGTCTGTGATTTCGTTCTTTAACTTTTAAGTATGTTTTGTTGTGTAAAATACTGACCAAAGTATGCAAACACAGGACAATATTCTGGTAACGACAAAGACCAATAAAAAAAAAAGATTCGAAACTCCTCTTGTTTTGCTTGTTCGGAAAGAGAGTAACCAAACAGAATTTGAAGTGTAGTTATGAGCATACTGGTACATTGATTTTAAAGCTAACTATCATATGGATACAACTTGACAAAAAGCTGGAATCCTACACTCCCACTATCTGCAAAACATCTGGCTCTATTGTATGAGTACTTCTTTTTCATACCCCAAATTACTTCATTTATGACTACCACACACAAACAGATATATTACATGCTTAACATTTCCCAATCCATGACTGACATCTATTTCTCTCTATTCTGTCAAAACAACTTTCTCCTGACAATTAACACTCCCCTCGTAACAAACAACATGATGGACTTTAAAGGCATTATTTACCACTTGCAGAAGAAACAAAAATCCCAGCTTTAGTGCTTCAAAACAGTTTCAAAATGTGAGTTACGGATAGCAACAACCAATGTAAGAATTTTGATTAAGATAATCAGTGTCAAGTATTGTTACATATACAAAATGTGAACAACAGTTATAATAAAATTGTTTCTAGAATAAACCGTCTACAGTTATGGTCTACTGAGAAAAACAGTGATATCTCCTTATATTTTAGGCTTTATTGCACAATTCTTAAATGGTAGGATGTTTTGTGATACCCCTGACCTACACATATGCATCAAATATGATAACTCAAAACGTTTTTGAAATCACTGCTCCCATGCAATGGTAAACAGTACCTTTAATGCGGCTGAAACTGTAGAGCCATTTTACCCCTTTTTAAGCCCTGCCTCTTGTGTAAAGTCTTCCCTGTGTGTTTCATTAGCTTCGAAAGACATCATAGATGGTCTCGGAGCTGAGGCATCATTGCCGTGGCAACACGGCAAACATTTGGGCAGAAGGATAGGGCTGAGCACAACTGCACTGATGGGACTCGGAAGATGGCTTAAGAATAGATGTAACAAAGTTTGACCTTTATGAAAAGAGGAGAGATCTTGGCGATGAATCATTCTGCACTGATTTAGAAGTGAAAAATATACTTCAGATGCATGCTGGCATAACGGTCAGTCACCAATTTAATCCCTACAATCAGAACAGGTCTTATTTCAGTTGATGGGGAAAAATTTTTTTGTTTTTTTATTTTTTATATTCACCTTTCTACGAGATTACTATTGCACTTTTTATTTTCAAGAATAGGAATTTAAAAAAAGGAAAAGATATGCTGATGTCATCACTGAGGGAAACTTTAATAACTTTAAAATTTAATAAATACAACTCTAGCAGGTGAAAACAAAGATTTATACTACTTTTTTATTAAAAATCTGGTAAGTACAGAAAGTTTGTTTTCTTGGCCTTTCATTGCTATTTCAGTTCTCTATGTATTTCTCAGTTCTTGACCACATGCATGCTTTTATCAATGATTCCATAACCATACAAATGGAATCTGCTCTGTAATGTCTTTATGATTCTCTTTGCTGGAATGTGATACTACAATGGTTCTCACTAGTCACCAGCCATGAAAAATCAATAACTGTTTTTACGTTTGTTTCTATTTATGCAATGTGTGTGTGTGTGTGCGTGTGTGTGTGTGTGTGTGTGTGTGTGTGTGTGTGTGTGTGTGTGTGTTAGTTCTTCATATATATTATCATGCATATGGAAGCAGTGATTTAACATCACTATTCTACATGTTTCAGGATGTGACATTACGTGTGGAATTCCTTCACAACAGTGTGGTACAAAGTGATCTCATAGTGAGCAACTTTTCCTCCTGGAAATTCTGTAATGATGATAAATTTCCATAAGTACCAAGAAGGTATAACAAATAAAGCATAGTCTCTGGAAAGTGATTAGAATTGGCAAATCTTGCTGCACACAAAGTGCTTCTCAAACTTGTCTTATAATGTAACTATGAATCAGTATTATGCAGCCACAAGTCACCCTGACATGTCAGGCAGAACTTCAGAAACAAACAGGAGGAAGTTTCCCTAAAAACCATTTCCCTTTCTTCCCCATGCTCTCCCTGTCTTTCTCTCTCTCTCTCTCTATCTCCCTCTCTTCCCCTCTTTCCCCATCTCACACTCATGCTTTCTATGTTGTCTGCCTGACCTAATGAATGCGGCAAATTGTGTGGACTGTTGCCATGGAGACGGGACTGTTATTTGGGACAAGCGAGTCGACATGTGATTCAGCTTACTCCCAATCACCTGTCGGCTGGCATCCGAGTCTGATGGCCTGAAACAGAGGGTGTCCATAAGACTGTCAACGGTCTCCCTCATCTCAGGGTTGCTTCAGCTCCCCGTTAACCCGCTGAGGACTGACTGATTTTGCTATAACACACATATCCCATAGACGCCTGTCCAGGAATACTCAGGACTAGTTTTCAATGGATTAAAGCTCCCACTTTCATACACACCATCTCCCCACACTCTCTCTCTCACACACACTTTTTTAATGGTATTTATTCATTACTATATTAATAATACCAAGGCAATATTGTATTATAATATTGTCTACAAAATGACATTAATATATTAATATATCACTAATGTTTGATATTAATAACATTAATATATTGTTGATATTCAATATCAATAACATTAACATTAATATTGATTAAGTTTAAAATTTGTACTGCTATTACAAAGCAACATAATTTGGAAATAAATAACTAAAGTAATTATATTCTTCCTGTGAACAACTTTGGTTTTGTTTTGTTTTTATTTTGTTTTTACATAAGAAGAAATTAAAATATGATAATATAACACCTAGCATCTCATTAGTCAGATTAGCAACAACTGAAAAGAAAAAAACAACAACACAATTGTACAGCAACAGAATGGAATCATGTTATATATAACCACACACACACACACACACACACACAGGCAATACGTTGCATCTACCAGAACTGTGAGACTTTATATCTCACTTTAATAAAGTGTTGACTTTGTGGCTGCAGACGATGAAACGTGTGACCACAAAGCTTGGTAATTGGACAAAAACAGTATGAGTGTACCCACTATCTCTCTCACTGCAGAAATGATAGAATCAGTGGTGACACTGCTGTTTTGAATCTGTCATCAAAAAAAAATCATTCTGCCCCGGTGTCCAAGTCCTGATAAGAATTTGTCTGGCTTTCATTAATGATGGGCCAACATGCTAATTGTTGTAATTGTGTTTACACTAGAGCACTTAACACTCTCTTGACAAAGACATATCAACGGTTCTACTTTGAAAACATGTTTGTTAGCCACCTGTTGATTGCATCACAACTGAGAAAACAACAACAAACAAACAAGCAAAAGATATATCTAGTCACTATGTTATATGCTATAGGTATAGCACAGACTAATGCGCAGTACAAAAAGAATATTTCTTGAAAACTATGCATTGTTTGAAAACTCAGATATATGTCACGATATTCCATAAGGAAGTTTGTAAGAACTTCGCATGCCCTGTCAGTACATGCAACACTGTGATAGTCCGAACGAGTTCCAGGTAGAACATTCCACATCACAAACTACATAGACCATAACATAGGCTGTTGCATGATTATGCAAATATATCTACCGAGTCCACTGAAAAAGAAAAATAGACGAACAAACACACTATCTACTCTACCATATCATACAGCCTCTTCAATCTATGAACATGATGAAACATAGACTGAATAACATTTCACAGGTTTGCCTGCTTCTTTTTTCCTCCTTTCTCCAACAGTTTTTGCCCGCTGTCTTCACTCACTGCTCTACCCCCTTTATGACCTCTCCCCGATTTTTGCCGTAACATGGCGCAACATTCATGTATAGCCTGCGCCGTTAAAATTCACATGTTTGCGAATGCTCGGTTGCTCTGTTTATCTTATTGCTCTGTCGATGTCTAGAGTGCAGCGACCACAAATGTTTTGTTTAGTGTTATCTTTCGTGGTGCAGGATTACGCTTCTACCGAGGAGGCAGGAAGTTAGTAAGGGGTCAGATTAAGAGTCATGCTGAGTCACTTTGAGAGGAAGAAATTTGAAGAACAAATTTTAAGAAAATAAAGGAGAAAGAGACTGATTTTGCACTCACTACAGCAAAAGCTGTGCAGAAAGAACAGGTTGTGTTGTGCGCACATTTTGTATTCAGATCAACAAACTTTTTAAAACATTCAAATGAGTGCAAATCTTGTGAACAGCAGATGTAATTCTTGGAAAAGTGCCATACGTAAGCATTCAGAAAACTTCAACTCGCAAAACTCTTCAGGAGTCCTTGGAATTTTGTGGCATGAAAGTTGTTTTGGTCGTCAGTCAACACAAGCCTCTGTTTACATACATTTGTATGTTCATTCTTGTCTGCTTGAGATGATCTGGAAGATCAATACATAAATGGTTACGTTTGACTACATGCTCAACTGGTTTCTAACGATGCATGGTAGTGTATCAACAAAATGTACATTGCATCAACAGCAGAGGTAGCAGTTATTTCATCTGTACTGTGTAGGTCAGCAAGTGATGGTATCTTTATGTATTGAGTAATATTGCAGTCTTTCTTCTATTATCCCTTAACTACACAGGCACACACATGGCACTACCACATACAAAATTATGTAGGGTATTTTGTATTATATAACATCTATATAGGACGTAGCTGTAAAACGATTGGAATTATGTATTGATGATGTTAAGGCATGGATGGAAAGAAATGGTCTCAAATTTAATGACAGTAAGTCAGAATTTATATAATAAATATTATATTAGTATAAATATTATAGTAATATCAAGCCTTCGAACAAAGTTCGTAATCTTGGTGCTGTTTATGATGCAAATCTGACGTTCAAAGACCACATTTCATATGTATCCCAATCTGTAAGATTTCATATGCGTAACCTGGGCTCGATTCGGAGATATTAAACTAGATCAGCAGCAGAAAAACTGAGGCATGCTCTTATTTCGTCTCGTCTAGATTTCTGCAATTCTCTGTTTTGCAGCCTTCCACAAAAAGAACTCAGTAAACTGCAACGTCTTCAGAATTGTGCCGCTAGATTACTTACTTTCAAAAAGAAAACTGTGCATACTACCCCAATACTTCGGTCCCTACACTGGCTTCCTGTAGAAAAACGTATTAACTTCAAGATTCTTCTTCTTGTTTACCATACATTGCACAAATTTGCCCCGTCTACCTTCAAAGTACTCTTCATCTTCACCAACCACCAAGTAATCTCCGTTCATCAAACTCGCTAAAATTACAAGTACCTCCAATCAAGCATAATTGGGGGGATCGAGCTTTTTCATATATGGGTCCAAAACTATGGAATGGCCTACCAAAATCTCTTAGAGAAGCATCTTCCATTGATGGTTTCAAAAAGATTCTCAAGACATATATTTTCAATTCAAATTGACAATACTGTATACCTGTATGTATAGCATGTGTATGTATATATAGGCCTATTGTTTGTTGGTTTATTGTCTTATTATTTTTTGTGATACTGTTGTAACGTGACACAATATGTACTCTGTTCTATAGCGCCTTGAGTATCTTTTTTAGGTAGAAATGTGCACTTTATAAGAGTCTCACTATTATTATTATTATTATTTAATGGCGCATTAAAAACACGTATTGTTGTCCGCTCAATGTTTATTGTTCAACATGAGAGCATATTGAACGAAATGCATCTATAGGCTGATGCATTAATTACCCATAGGCTTTCGTTGTTACTGTTCAATAATACACAACAGTTTGTCTCGTCTGTTGTGCGAGCATTTGCTGAGTGCGCGAACGCTTGCTACTTGTGCGCAAAATCTTGTTACAATTCACAAGTGCGCAAAAATCTTGCTAGTTGTTGCTTGCTTCACATGCAATTAGCTGCATAGGGGCTACTCCTCTTTCAGTGTTGAGTCAACTTCAAAGACAAGTAGAAGTACAGTACTTTTGTGCAGTTTATGCTTTCTCTACATAATGATTATAGATGATAATAAATATATTGGATTGCATTAATTCATGGAATACTTATATTATATTGGATGGCTATGAATGGGATACCAGGGAATATTGCACGAGTTAGGGCCAATATTGCACGAATCGAAGATGAGTGCAATATTGACTCTAACGAGTGCAATATTCCCTGGTATTCCATGAATCAAGGCCATCCAATATAATTATTATCATCTATACAATCAAGTAGAGCAAGCATAAACTGCACAAAATTACCCGGCTTCTACTCGTCTTTGAAGTTGAATCGGCAGTCCCATCCCAGCGCTGTAAAGGGGAAGCCCCTAAAACTGCGTACATGAAACAAACAACTAGCAAGATGCTTGCGCGCTTGTGAATTGTAACAAAAACGACGCGCACTAGTAGCAAGCGTTTGCGCATTCAGCAAGCGCTCACGCAATAAACGAGACAGAATTGAATATCGTGTGATCTTGAACGGCAAGTAACAACGGTAGCCTATGGGGAATTAATACATTGGTCTATGCGATTCGTTCAATATGCTCCGATATTGAACGGTAAAAATTGAGCGGACTACAATACGCGTTTTTAATGCGCCGCTAAAACGTCCTATATAGATGATAATAGGGAATATTGCACTCATAAGGGTCAATATTGTGCTCATCTTTGACTCGTGCAATATTCCCTGGTATCCCACTCACAGCCATCCAATATAATATAAATGACATTTTTCATATATCAGTGATTTTTCAGCAGATGTAAAACCTAATAAAATTTTTATTTGAAAAAGACCTAGGTGAGCACTTCTCTCTCCACACCAGAAACACAATCAGAATGTTGATGAGAAATAAGCATCACATTTTTGTATTGCAAGGTTTAAAAAAAAAGAAGTGTATGTACCACAGCGAATGAGGAAAGATACCAAAGACATTAATAAGTTTTAAGTGTCCCCTTTAATAGTAATACAATGAAGACAGTAGTCTCATTCATATTTGTCAGTCTGATGTACATTTAGCATCTAACGACAACAGCCAATTGAGGAAAAAAAAACCCTGGAAATTGGGTAGCAGCTGCTAGTACGGGCCAACAAACTTTACACTGGTATGGCCTTCATACAGGCACAAGCCTTTCATAGCAAGTATCAATAGCCTTGTCTCAAGTGGGGATGTAGGTACACTAGGTGCATGCTCCACAACCCAGTTGCAATGTCTCACTTGTTGATGTTGTTATATTCAGGCTGATAATATTAACAAGAGAAAAAACTGGGCCATATCTCTGGAAGTTTGTTAATCGAATTAATCCCCTGTCTGCCAACAGAGTTCATTGACCTGTGACATTTACAGCCGTTGACATTTTTCTCAGACAGAAGGCAGCAATAGGAGGAAGACTTAGAGACGCTTGGCCTGCCCTCGGGATACGACAGGAAGACTGGAACATGTGAAAAATGTAATTTCCTGCGACAATTCCATCCAGTTAAGACGCTAGCACCTGCACCTTAAAAATCACACAGAAATGTTCTTTGACTTGCCAAGCCATGACTCTGTTTGAACATTTATTCTTGGATATTTAGCTTGCATCCTTCCAGACAATGTGCTCAAAAGTTTAGTATGATTATTCAAACCCCATCCCCATCCCTGCATTAAATTCCATGCATTCTTTCATTGCAAAGCCATGACTTTGTTTCAACATTTATTCTTGGATATTTAGCATGCATCTTTCCAGACAACGTGCTCAAAAGTTTAGTATGATTATTCAAACCCCAATCCCCACCCCCACATTAAATTCCATGCATTCTTTCATCTCTTTTCTCCTTAAAAGGCTAATACATTCTTGTCCCTCGCCCTTCTGAAATTTTATCCCAAGCTCAAATCTACGTCCAATTTTAATTTTTCCCCCGCTCAACTCCCATAAAATCTACTTCATCTTCCTCTCTCTAATTAGGTTCAGATGTATTCTGGATTCTCCACGAAATCTTTGTTGTACTCATCATCCCCCTAAAAAAAAAAACAACAGCAACTTTTTTCTCCATGATCCTTGTCATTTGATAGGTTTTTTGAAATTGATCATTTGTCCCATTTTACTATTATATCATCATGCAATCTTGGATCCATGTGATTTGCTCCATTTGCATGTATGCCGAGAGCCCGGCCCTAGAAGTGTAATTTGCAATCCACTCTTGCTCCCAAACCACTAAATTCTATTCCATTCTCCTTCCCTATTAATTTCACACTAAATCAAACTCCACTTTGTATCCCCCATTCCTTTCTAAACTCCAATGTGTAGAAGGAAGACAGGTTTTCACTCAATATGTGCCTACAAGAATCAGCAGTAGATATGAACTAAGTTTCCTTTAAAGGGATCGTATAGTTTTGGTTGAGACCTAACCTCGGGTTTCTAACATTTTGGGGTGAGATTATGAGAAACCTCTTATGAAATATGAAAGATCATGTAATTCCAAGAGGCATTCAACGTTTATTTGATGAAAAGTGGTTTTGAAATGGCTGAGATATCCAAAACAGAGCAATTCTAATAAAATGTGGGACCCAGCTTTTATTACGATCACTTTGTTTTACTTTATTTTTGGAAGTCTCAGCCATTCCAAAACCAATTTTCATCAAATAAACTTTGAATTCCTCTTAGAAAGGTACGCTTTGTACTATTTTACAAACGGTTTCTTGATATCTCGCAAAAAGTTAAAAGCCCAATTCTCACCTACACCAATACTGTTATCCTTTTAAAGAAATTCAATAATGTGTGCTGCATCAACAAATTGACAGTTGAAAAGAAGAAGATCCTATTTCCAGGAATAGAATACAGTGTTAGAGTAAAACTCCATTTGATGCACACTTTGATTTTAATGGACACTGTAAAAGCAGTGCATGGAACAGTGAAAGTCCCATTAAAATGAAAATAAGAGTAACAAAGGTAAGGAATTTTAATGTGTCAATAAAATGATATTCAAATATGCAAATGAGATGAGGTGATAGTGTCAATGCCTTGCAAGATTCCTATTGGCTTGTACATAAATCTTTACTTCATTCCCTCACACAATGACTTCAAGAAGTACAAATCATATCCCATATATCATATCATTCTGAATTTCGTATGATCTAGCATTGATGAATACAAGGGGAATTGCTGAATTATTGACCTACAAACCACCAACTCCTTGTTTGCAAACCTATAAGACAATTATTAGGTAATGACATCCTTATGTCATTCGTTTCGTATATCTATGATTGTTTGATATTATTTTTGTGGAACATGCAAAACGTTGAAATTCTATGACTTGTCAATTCTGCTATGTCTGACTTTAATGTTACCTCCATGACATTTTTTGTTTTCTTTTTATGGCATATTCAAATTGAACATAGCATGGAGTGGCCCTTCAAGCCAATCTTTACTCCACTAAAGCCCGCCGCACACCATACGACTCACGACTATACGACCTTAAGACCATAAGACCCAGTTGTACGACCTGCCAACGCACACTATACGACCTGACCTTATGAGTAGGCTTGCGACTGTTCTGTCTCAAGTACATTTTACCAATGAGAATTAAAGCGCACGCAGTGCGCACTGTGTGCCCTTGCATTTTACTGTATCTTTATTGGCTGAAAGCCCACGACTGGTCGTAGAAATTCAACATTTCAAATCTCTTCAACTGGCGCTAAGACCCAGTCGTATGACTGGAAACTGCAAGATTGGTGACGTCACACTTCCAGTCTCAAGGTCGTACAACCGGTCAGATCGTATAATCTGCGGCGCGCTTAAAGGCATAATTTACCATTTGCAGATGAAACAAAACCCCAGCATTAGTACTTTAAATTGTTCTAAAATGTGAGTTAGGGATAGAAACAACCACCGTAAAAATTTGAATCCGTATAATCGATGTCAAGTGTTGTGAAATACACAAAATATAAACAATAGTTATAATAAAAATGTTTCCAGACTAAAGCGTATACAGTTACGGTTTATTGAGAAAAACACTGATATCTCCTTATATTTCAGGCTTTATTGCAAAAGTTTCATATGGTAGGATGTTTTATGACACAACAGACCTACACATATGAATCAAATGTGATATCTTGAACATTTTTGAAATCACCGCTCCCAAAGGTAAACTGGACCTTTAACAATGAAGACAATTTCTTACGAGTGATCTGGTCTAGTGGTATTTCCATATTTTCAGGTGGAAGGATGAATTCAGAGTTTTTTGTTTGTTTGTTTGTTTGTTAAAAAACATGACCTTGAGCTCATCATGAAAGGGTTGCCGTCACACAAATCTGTTCTTTCCAGTTTG
Source organism: Diadema setosum (assembly GCA_033980235.1). NCBI lineage: Eukaryota > Metazoa > Echinodermata > Echinoidea > Diadematoida > Diadematidae > Diadema > Diadema setosum. Next base: position 11,362,622 of record CM067066.1, read on the forward strand.
TTAAAAACAAAATGAAAAGAATGGCTAAGAAAAGTGAGGTACCACTGACAATGACAGTACTCAGGGTTAGGTTACCCTTTTTTAGTCTGTCAATATGTGACCGTGCATCACAAAACCAACAAAAAGTCACACCCCTTGATTTTACGTGAGGAGTGAAAAAAAGTGAAATGGGTCAACCCAGTCAATCTTGGGTTTTTCTTCTTTTGTGAAAGAACTATTTTTCTTCTACATAATTCCTAAGTTTGGGATCATAAAATGAATGGAAAAGTGCATTTTCAGCAGTTTTCTACAACCCCTCTTTTGTAGAGTAGTGAGATCAAGTATGTCTTACAGGCCCCTTTTCATTTCCTGAAAATCCTTTGCACACTCTTCATTTTCAACTCTAATAACTTTTGAAGGGATAACGCTACTGCTTTGAAAGTTGGCAATAATCATGGACAGAGTGTATTAATAGAGCATGGGCAATTTCAGCTTAATTTGATAATCCCTTAATTGTTGTTGCTCCGGTGGTTTACATCCTGTTTTTTGTTCCATTCATCGCACAGCTAGCGCGGCTTGGTAAAGATTAAGTGCCTGAAGAGATCTTGTACTTCAGAGCTTCTTTTCTCAGCTCACAATTTCCAGAGTGTGTGCTTTCTTTCCAATATTTAGATAGGTTTAGGGGAGTCCACTTGAATTGAGTTATACATCATTTTAAAGCTTAGAGTCTGCTCTTTCAGAATCTACCTTTAACTAAAAATCCATGTTTGGCAACTTTTTGTTGGTTTTGTGATGCAGGGTCACATATGTTTTCAGTACCTTCATAACTGTTGGAAATATCAGCTTCAATGTTGACTACAATTAGTTGATACAAATATGATGCATATCAATGCTGATGTAATGCATTTTTCCTTTTTACCCTAATTGTGATCTACATCATACATATCACATAGACTGAGATCTGAACACTTTTCTTCTGAATCGCAAGATTTGTATAATGGCTTTGGCTCCCTGCTGGATGGAGGGATGAAAAACTTACAATGTTTTCCCACCAGTGGGCAACTCTGTGATACAAGCCACACACAGACATTTGTAGATTTCTAAGTTACTGGGCTGGGACCCTGGAAAAAGGAGCTTACCTTTAATTGTTTGATTTCAGCTTTCAGCTTGGTTATCGTGTTCTCTGCCGTTACTGCTCTCTCCTAGAATAAAGTATTAGAAAAGAAAGAATGCAACAAAAATGAAAAATTCCACCAAGTTCTTACATGCAAACACACACACACAAAAAAGGTAATACGGTATAGATTTTTTTCCAATGTCTCTTCATTTTACTCTCATATCAAGTTTGAATTATTCTTAATAGCATATATTCAAACCTTAAACAAGGAAAAGTAGAAATTACGCGGTGCGTAATATATGTCCCCGCCGGAAGTAGCATTTTGTAACAAAATGTGCAATATAGGTAAAAAATCAAGGTCAAAGGTCAAAGAAGTCAAAGGTCAAAATTCTGTGTAGAAGTTTTGAAGCCCTCACCTAGTGCCATCACATAAAGCAAATGGAATCGAAATAGGGTTAGAAATGGCGAAGGAGTAGCATTTTGTAGCCAATGTACAATATAGGTAAAAAATCAAGGTCAAAGGTCAAAGAAGACAAAGGTCAAAATTCTGTGTAGAAGTTTTGAAGCCCTCACCTAGTGCTATCACATAAAGCAAACGGAATCGAAATCGGGTTAGAAATGGCGAAGGAGTAGCATTTTGTAGCAAAATGCACAATGTAGGTCAAAGGTCAAGGTCAAAGGTCAAAATTCTGTGTAGAAGTTTTGAAGCCCTCAACTAGTGCCATCATATAAAGCAAACGGAATCGAAATCGGGTTAGAAATGGCGAAGGAGTAGCATTTTGTAGCGAAATGTACAATATAGGTCAAAAATCAAGGTCAAAGGTCAAAGAAGTCAAAGGTCAAAATTCTGTGTAGAAGTTTTGAAGCCCTCACCTAGTGCCATCACATAAAGCAAACGGAATCGAAATCGGGTTAGAAATGGCGAAGGAGTAGCATTTTGTAGCAAAATGTACAATATAGGTCAAAGGTCAAGGTCAAAGGTCACAACTGAAATTCTGTGTACAAGTTTTAAAGCTCCCATGTAGTGCTATCATATAAAGCAAACAGAATCAAAACTGGCTCATAAATGACAGAGAAGTAGCAAATTGAACATTTTGATCACACACGGACGCACACACGGACGGACGCACGGACGGACGCACGGACGGACGCACGGACGGACGCACGGACACACACACGTACCGAGCCCGTTTCATAGTCCCCTGCTCGAACTCGTTCGGCGGGGACAAAAAAGGATAGTTTGCCTTCACTATACTGGAAGGAAAAAGAGATATGGAAATACCTGTTTATGTAATATTTATTTTGTTTTAGTACATCCTTGTTTAAATCTATATCTGGATGGACCTTTGGAAGATTAGTCTCTGGATTGAAGTATATACAGTGTATAGAAAAAGAAATTCAGAACAAATGAAAATAATCATCTTGGGTTTATAGTAAAGGGGAGATGAAAACAAAAAAGAAAGAATGAGGGTTATATATTAAGCCAGAAGTCGGTTCTCACATATATAAAATGATAAACAGACATTTGCAGATGTGCATGTTCAAGTAGAAGGATAAACTGATTAATAGATATTATCCAATGTGTCGACAAAGAACACAGAAAAGGGATCATAAGACAATAAGGATGAGGGGTTAAACAGCAAGTTATAGAACAGAATATGACACATTTTGAGAGAGAAAGGGAAGGGGAAAAAAAGAGGAAGTGACAGATTATAAAAGAAGAATCAAACAGGGCAAAACACAAGAAGATAACAGAAGAAGAAGAACATTGACAGGACAGAGTGACGGAGACTCAAAGTGCGGAAAGAGACAGAGAGAACGAGCGATAGAGTCACGAAAATCAAAACAGGATAAGGAGGGGGTCTGGGGTTGGTCCCCCGGGTAACCGTCACATGTCCCTTACCACCGGGCATGACACACAGCGGTTTATCGAAAACAATTACGTGACTCACAGACGGTTAAATCCCCGCAACTATCTGAGAAGGGGTTAGCCAGGCACTGAAGACAGACCGGGGGTAGATACACAATGTACAGTGTACATGCCATCGTGTGCAAAGCCTTCGCAGTATCTGTGCTCCCTGCACTTCCCCGGAAATAGACGCAAAATTTGGCATACTGTGACAGGCGCGCATTAAAGGCACGATATATTCACAAAAGCGTTGTATAATAGAGTTTCATAGAGGGAATTTGAACTACCTTGTGAACAACGTAAGGTCAATTAGTGAAAGCGATGTCGGAGGGGTTTACGGCTCTGTTTTTGAGAGAGTGTTTTTATCTAACATCTGGTTGCTTCCTGCGAAAGTTGTTTTGACATGCATCCAAAAGCTTATCAAATGAGGGCACAAGCATCTGTTGTTTTTCTAGCTGTTATGAGGAACAAATTGGGAGCGATTTCTTGGGAGCGATATCCTAGTGTCCAAGGGGGATCCTTCAGGTAGTTTGCTTCATCCAATGAATTTATATAAGCTATAAATAGTATCTCATAGATAACTGGATGCATATAAACAAAAACTTCATTCTAACTGCAAAAAAAATGGCTTTAATGTTTGACAGACACATTTTGCTTGTCCCTTTCGCTAAAAAAATTAGTTTTTGTTACTGAATAAAATCTATCAATCTTTTGTCCATGCCCCTTTTTTAACTTATTCAAATATAAAAAGAATACAATTCCTGTGCTTCAATGAAAATGTACATAAACATATTTACAGGCTTAGAGATATCAGTTCTTGTTCGTTTGTTTGTTTTGTGTTGGAGGAAGTATGGCAATTTTAGGTGATATTTATGTGTTATTTACTCCCAACTATTTTGATAATAGCTTAATTTTGTGTAACCCCTTTAGCACAACTATTCACAGACTGTATAAACTTGGCCATGTATGCAAGGCCTTGGTTTTAAAACTTGAAATATCTGAGGGAAGGTTTATAAGAGCTATCAGTAATTCTCTCTCTGATCAACAGCCCTGCATCATCTTCATTTTGCTTTGTTTGCTTTTTTTTAATGATACATGCTGTACCTCGTTTATTTGATATCACCTTCATTGTTGTCCTTATCATATAGCAAAGGGCATTCCCTGCATTCCACAATGTCTACTTCAAAATGTTTTTCTTCCACACTCCAGTGTCAAACTTTTATTATTTATCGCACCATTTCTTGACACCCCAGCGTGTTTGGATTCTATTCAAGCAATATCACTCACAGAGCAAAATGATTCTTCACTTAGATACAGTAAATGGTAGAAAATTTTACATCAATTACATTGTGCTACATGTTTGTATGCAAAGTATTCTACTCAGACACAAGGATTTAAATCTTGTATTACGTTTTCTTTCTTAAACTGATTTTTCTTCTGTATGATGTCCTACACTTTCTTAGGACACAAGGGGTATTTCTTTGTAAATACCATATTAGATATGTAACATACATAATATAATTTATCATATCTAAAATCATTGTGGTATCTGTAGTCTGCAATTGAAAAGGTCTGTGAGTAATTTCAATGATGTTTGATAAAATGTCCTGGGCTATTTCCCATGAGATTTAGTAGTGAGGTGTACGAGTAGAGTGAACATGCTGAACTACCCCACATTGTGGTTTTGGGGGGCTATGCAACTTTACAAGGTCACGTATCTTGGCAAAAGCTGCGAGATTATAGTCCTGAGCTTGTTGTTTTTTCCTTCTTTTCTCTTGTTTTCCCGACGACAATTTTACGTAGGCATGATCTACCAATGACATACACACAGTGATTCACACGGTTAAACATAGAGATTTTATTTTAATAGAAACATTGCTGGATATTGGCCAGAACCTCACTCTAATCTTTTGTCTATTCTTTACTCATCATGCCCCCTTTAAAGTACTGTTAACTTTGAAACAAAATATTGAACCCCTTTAGTCAACCTTTGAAAGTATAAAAAGATATAATGAATCTGCTGCCCCTTAAACATTAACTCGAAATTTTAAAGAACAGAATAAACCTTCAGCTGACCTTAAAAAAATTAACAAGGGCATAATACCCTTGTTTACCCCCTTTAACATTAACTTAACATTAAAAGAGCACACAACCTTTCAGATGACCTTTTGAAGGATAAGATAAAATGGAAATGATAAATTTATTTGCCCCTTTAACATTCATATAAACTTAAAAAGAGCACAGAAACCCTTTAGCTGACCTTTCAAGGGCTAAAAAAGGTATGATAATTTGTATTCGACCAAACAAAGGCTAAGGAGAGGTGACTCATGTCCTACAACATTCTATGCTGTGCAATCAGGCACTGTATTTGCTATCAAAGTAACCCAGTAATACTTCAAGTGGGGGAGATTTTATAAAGAGGATTTAAAATTTGAGCAGTTGACTATTACATGTAAATGTATGTATGTGTGTATGTACATTTGAATGTTTGTATATTATGCGTTTATATCTGTTTGTATGTATAACGTCATTGTCGAACCCAACAGATTTCCATTATATTATGTATATATATATATACATATATATATATATATATATATATATATATATATATATATATATTATGTCTGCAGGTATAAATGTATGCTTGTATTATAAAGAATGCAATATTGTAACATTGTAACAAAATTTCTCATAACACAGCATTACATGGCCAAAATATTGCAATGTCAAAAAAAAAAAAAGTTCAATATGGGTTATATTACACATCAGAAAATGTCAAAAAAACTTGTAAACAAATTAACATTGCATCTGATATTACATGCAACCATTTGTTACACCAGCTTAACCGAAAAGTCGTTGTTTCAGACCAAAAAAGAAAACAAATAAAAGGAAAGACAAAGAAAGTAGAGAAGCAGAGAGCTGAGTGAAGAAAGTTGAGAGGTTGCTTTTCAAAGACTCACCGTCGTTCTCTTAAGGTTTGCTTCCACGTGTTGTACCATCGTCTCCAAGGTCTTGGCATCCTCAGCTTCCCGCATCTTCAGCTTCTTGATATCTGCCTCCATCAATTCAATCCTGGTGGAGGAGCGAGGAATGGAGGGCGGGGGCAAAGATGGAAAAACAGCAAGATAGACAGAAAGACAGAGTGATAACAGATTTGAAAAAAAAAAAGATAAAAAGATTTAGGAACAGACAAATGAGATGGTACAGGAGGGTAGGGGGTGGAAAGTGTAAGACATTATGAGATAGACAGGCAGATGGAGTGATAGACATGATAAATAGAAGGGTGTGGATAGGAACAGACATAGGAGACATCAGAGAAGGTGGGAGTAATTAGGGTACAATGAGACAGACAGATAGGAGAGATAGGAAAGTAGAGTCAGACATATCAGACAGTGCAGACGGCAGAGAGAGAGACAATGGGAGACAGAGAGATGGAGTGAGAGATATGACACAGAATAATGGAGATAAACCACATAGAATGGTGGAGACAAGAGCAGACAGATGAAACAAGGAGACAGTAGAGAGATAGAGAAATAATGACAAGATGGATGAAATGTATATAAAATATATAGGAAATATATAGGAAATATATAGGAAATACATATATAAGAAATATAAAGAAAATAGACAAAAACAGGTAGACAGATTAACAGATAGATAGACAGATAGATGGATACAGATAGATAGACAGATAGATGGATACAGATAGATAGATAGATAGACAGACAGACAGACAGATAGACAGACGGATAGATAGACAGACAGACATATAGATAGATAGATAGATAGATAGATAGACAGATAGATAAGTGGATATAAAGTCAAGTAAATCAATAGATAGGTACACATAGGGAGGGAAAAAGACAGAGGTATGAGTAGAGAGATAATCAACACATCATGACTAATACATGTAGACATACAAAACAACAACCAAAATATTATATGTATATATGGACAAACATAACCAGGGATGAAGCTATCATAAACAATGCCATGAGTGCCTCCCTCAAATGGATGGATTGTGACGGAGTTAATTTCTTTGTTAATGTAAACTTTCTGATACAGCTGCTCATCCACTGGATAGCCAACAGGGAAATGTGTAATTGTCAATTTCCTTCAAGAATTTCGCCCTGTCAGAATTTGATTCAAAACTGAAACAAAAGCGTATACACCACAAAACTCTTGTCGACTTTCTGTTCATCTGCTGGAAAATTTTCGGCACAAATTCTTGGCATTTGGCCACTGGTTGTAATCCTGGTGACAGTTTTTTAATCCCTACAGCTGTATTCATCCCCTATTTGCTCTTTTTTGGGGGGGATGTATCTAGCTACCAAAGCCGCAATGTATGTACTATAGAATACAACTGTAATGGGTGCAACAGGTTTCCTCACTAGACACATCAAACAGAGTTCTCTCAAATATAGGTGGTCACTTTGTAATGCCAGCATATATTTGGTGCAGGGAATTATCTTAACTTGGCATGCCTAGTTGCAGTAGTGAAGGGGCAGTGCTGAATCACAGGCCAAGTGTTGTGGGACCCACCCATGAAGTGAGCTACAGATCACAAAGTGATTTCATCACAAACATCTGTTTCCTATTCCCCCTGTGACCGTTAGCTCGCGACAACACATCCGAGCGTTTCATTCCGAATAACAGAAGTCGTATGCTCCCGATCATCTCCCTGCGACATTTGCTAACGGTGAAGGAGGGAGTCAACACTCTGGGGTCATTTATGGCGCTCGCTCATGTCACTTCGTTTCCGGCTCAAAACTGAAGGCAATTCCCAACAATGGCTTGCTTTCTGCTAAATCAACTGCCTCTCACAGGAATCAAAACAAAACGGATGTTTATCCTCTGGCAAGTCTGTGCACTGAAGCCCCTAACAGATAATACACAGGCTGATGTATCAAATCATCCATAACTTCATTCAATTGCTTCCTGTTTATATTAAGCCAATGAATCACCCACCAGAGATATACAATTCGCAATTTGACACAAGTTTAATGATGAACAGTACCATTAATTCAACCCTGGGCAGTATAGTTCTATACGATTGAGCTCAGTTTCAATATTCTTCTCAAAGTTTCTTTTTCTCAGTGTTTCATTGGATTGCAAGGATGGAGGCTAACTAAGGCTGTGATTTCAAGCATTTCTTGAAATGTACAGAAAAGTTAAAATTCTGAACTTAATATGAAGGTGGTTTACATTTAGACCATGGTTTACACAAATTTTTTCTGCATAAATACAACTTACAGATTGCGTATGCTATTAAACAGACATCCAGCAACAAATGCGCACTGATATGTGCATGTCAAAGGTACGCCTAGTTCATGATTATATTACACCATGGTACAAATTTAAACCACGGTCTAAATCTCAATCACCTTCGTGAATTCGGGCCCATGTGTATGGCATTTCTCTGAATGCTGATTATTTCTAATGAGAATGGGAATGGCAAATGTGACAATGCTACTCACTTTTTGCTGTCCTTTTCAGAGGCCTTCCGACTACTTTCCAGTTCCCGTCTGAGTTTACTATTCTCCTGCCTTAGCCTGACTATTTCCGCAGAGCTCACCCCACCATCTTGTGAATCCCCTGGGGGTGGGGTAGAGGACTGGGGAGGAGTATCTGGCCGACCAGACTTGGCCTTCTCCCCGTCAAGTGAGGAGTCGTTGCCCGATACATCGGGCAGGTATTCGTGGCTCTTGCCGTCATCTCGGCTACTCTCCAAATCATTGGTGCTACTGGACAGTTTATTTCTTGTAGGGCCATGTCCGTTTTCTGTGGGCTTTCCGGGCTTCGGCGGCACAGCGAGGAGATTGGCCACAGGATCGGAGGACTCGCTGGACGAGGAATTGCCTTTGTGTTTGTTCTGGTGTTTGGAGTCACTGGAGCCCTTCTTGCGGTGGCCATGCGAGTGGGCCCTGGCCCGCTCCCTGTGGGGCTTGGACTCCGTGGCTGCCTTGGGGCGGGAGAATTCGTCGAACTGGTGGTCTGCGTCGTTGGACAGGTCGGGCACGGTTAGTCCCGAAGGAGAGTAGGTCGTTGCATTGTGGGATGCATCGATATAGTCCACAAGAAGGGTGCTCTTTGTGTTGGGTTTACTGGCAGGGGACTTGTGTTTTCGGGCTGCATGGCCATGGGTATGTGCCCTCGCTCTCTCACCTCGCCCATGTTTCTTATCAACATGCTCTCTGTGTCCGGCTAAGTCCCCAGCTACAACGGCATCATACCCCTTGTTCTTTTTGTTCGCTGTTTCTTCACTGCCGGCGTGCCCGTTTTTCTCTCCACCTTCCTTTCCGCCATTCTCCTTTGTCGCATAATCGTATATAAAATCCACAAATTCGTTGCCCTTGGCCTGGGCTGTGGCGGTAGCAGCTTGCTGCTGCTGCTGCACTTGGGCCTGTATGTGGTTGGGTTTGGCTGGCGGCGGGGGAGCCGGCGTCCCCCCTGCCGTGCTCTGAACACTGCGGCCCGCCTTCCCCCTTGCTCGGTTGGGCATGCCTGGGCTGGTGGCTCGGCGTTGATTGGCCCTGCTCCCGTTGCTGCTGCTGTTGCCACCGCCGCTGCCGCTATTTGTGCCGTTGGTGTTGCTGCCAGCATTGGTGCTGCTCACCTCCGGGGCGGCTCCCCCTTGCTGCGGCGCCGTACCATTTTGGTTGCCCATGTCTTCGGTCTGCTTGGGTAAAAATAGACAAGGAAAATGGCGGAGAAGAATTAAGGGTACGATTTCATGCAAACTTTTCCCCGTGGCAATGCTAAATATGAGGTCATTACCAATAAACCATACATATTTCCTAGACTGCAGAGATAAATTTGGAACCACGGTGATGTTTATAGCCTGGGTGTTACCCAGATATCTCTTATGACTTGAAAACTGCAAACAGGAAGGAGAAGCAAGCTCATCATATGATTTCATGCACAAATCACTTCTGAAGACTTAAGCCAGATCAAGGGCTTGATGCCTGCCTTTCCTAAGCACGTCCCTCATGATTACAGTCAAGATTCTGCCTCATGTCAGCGGAGTCATTAATCTACTTTTTAAAAAAAAACCTTGAAAAATGATCTCTCCTGTTGATTGAGAATGGCCACATAACATACAACCACTCAGCCAGCAAGAGAGATTACAGCGTATGTGAGGAAGAGAAAATGATGGCGCAAACACTCCAAACTATTTCCTGTGCATTTCAGTCGACTTCAATCCTTCATCCAGAAAAAAAAAAATCCCTGGGCAAATCTCCTACCTGGAAGGTTTTGAAGAGACGCTGTCGACACTTTGTTAGAACATACATTTTGTCGTAGGCATCCCAGACTACAGCGCAAAGATTATCCGATTAGATCCACAGCCAAGTGGACAAGGCACAAAACAAAGTCCAGGTCTTGACGCTGTTCTCGTGCCGCGGACAACACAACTGCATATGCACACATAAGCCCAGAACAACGGCGCTAGCGACTGAATGCCGGCAGGAGAGTGAACAAGAGGCGAGGGGCCTGCGAGTTCACGTGCTGCGGGCACACAAGCTCAATTATCGCGCACTGGCTCGTCCCCTCTTCATTACTTGTTCCCGTCAGGGGCTAGCCCATTGGCTGCAGGTGGGCATGAGTCACTAGCAATGAGGGGAAACTTGTCTAAACTTTCTCACTTAGCCCTGTACCATTCTACCCCCCCCCCCCAGCTCCCCCAGCCGCATACATGCACAGACTCTCAGTATTCCTCCTCTATAGCTAGTTCCCCCTCCTTGCCATGCTTCAGTTTACAGCTTCAAAGTCTGCATGCACCAAACATTTCACGCAGATAAAAGGAAATCTGAGGAGGAATCACTTCCATTCCGTGTAGGGAAGGGGCGCACAGAGGGTATGATAGGGCACACAAAGGATGCATGTTTGTTTGTTTTTTTGTCTCCGTCATGATGTTCACAGCAGTGTGAAGCAGGATTACTATCCAAGAAGAGTGGAGATGAAATATTCCTGGAAACTTTTGTGTGCACTGGGTACAAAGAATAAGTTCCTGAAGTATGAACTTTCATCTATGGTGCCAGACACACAGGACTGAATGATAATGTCAGTTATTTTAAAATTGGTTGTATCTGTTTTGTGACAAACTTTATAGAACTTACAAAACTTTATAAACTTTATGGAACAAGATATCTGCTAGGATGCCACTTCTAAGGCTGCAGTCTGGGAAAGTCAGTTAGATGTTGGAGATGCAAAAAAGAGTATTTATCATCATTCAGCATTACATAATGGTCATCACTGAAATTTGCTGTATCAGCATCAGCCCTTGCGCACACTAAATGTGTTGCTTGTTTTTGCACTTAGCATTTTCTTTGACAAAGTTTTCTTGATCTCCTGCTTCAAAACAAATGTATGTAAATTCAGACTGAGTCACACAGCTAGAACACAAAGAAGCTAGACCTAGCTGTCAGGTTAATGCTCTTCCCAGTGGGGCACACTGCAACCATTCTCTGGTTTAATTGTTGTATTGATATGAGCTCACTTGGGCTGACACTTAACAACAGAAGGAAATACTGAAAGCAAGAGAGCATTTGTTGCACCCAAAGAAAAGACTCGAACTTGAGTGAGGCCATCAAGACTGGAGAACGGGGGCAGAACATGCAATCTACGACTGCATAAGTCAGCTTCTAACTTTAGCATCATCGGGTCGACTCATTACCTTGGATTGGGGGTGAAAGAATGGAACCAATTTAGGCAAGAACTGAGTCATGTAAAAGGATAAATGCTCTTCAATAACTTGAGTTAAGTGGACTGAGCATAAAGTCCCCATCTTTTCTTTTATTTTGTATAAATCTGTGGTGCGTTTTCAGCCTGAATGCTGAATGTGTTCAACATCTTCTAAAAATGAATAATTACTCTACCAGAAAATTACTGCATTAAGCATGACTATTCTATCCCTAACTAATTTGAATATCTGGTAGACACAATAATTGTAAAAGAAATTGATGTATGTCTTTTTGAAATATTTGCACGACTTTTCAAATGCACTGCTCACCACAAAGAACACTATTGGACAGGTCCACATCAGATACATTTCTAGATGAGCATAGAAGGAAAGTACACCTCCGCTGAAAAACAAGGTTCCTCATTACATCTGAGGTTACAGCAGGTGAATAGACTTTTCGAAGATGGCGGTTAATCGTACTCAGCAATCATCGACAGTTTGGGCTGTTAAAGTCTCTCCGCTAATTAACCACGCTCTTCCCTGAGAATGATTCTCCAAATCTTTGCAGGTTTAAACGGTTGATTCACTCCATCAGTCCCGTGTTAATCTCCTTTCTCCGAGAATGAGCTCCAGTCGTGATTAACACTGAATCATTCCTGCGAAGGAAATTTGCCATATCTAGCAGATATGATCCCCCCTCACTGCCTGCCTACAGCAGACTGTTCATATCTCAGTATGTCAGATACTGATCATCAGCACTCTTGACGGTCATTTCTATGATTAAAGTCTCTACCAAAGTATGCTGGCAAGGTATATCTTCCATGTCTCTTCCACAGGTTTATAACTCAATGCAACAAGTGCAATGAAGTAAAGTGCGCATATCGTGGGCTGAAAACCGGGTCATTATTGCAATTTTGGGAGGTAATGAATTATTGGTTCACATTGAAGAGCTTGACCTCCTATACATTATGGTGCTAATTTTTATCTATTTTCATTTTCAGTAATTTTTTTTTTTTTTCAGTAAACCACAAGGGCACTACCTTACCTGGATATGTGGATCAATACTTACAAATCTACCCACTTTTGATTAAATGAGCTTTTAATTTCTTGAAAAATTACTGTTTTGTTTCTATTTACACTCAAATCTTAGAACCCAATAGTGCCCTTCTGGTTCTCAGTTGAGGATATACGCTGGATTGGGGGGGGGGGGGGGTGGAGGGGCAAAAGACTTGACAGCTTAGACTAGCTTGTGTAGGCAAATAGGGAAAGATGGTATGTTTCAGTTTTGTGTCCCTAGGAACATACAGGTGTATAAGGCTGGGAGAGAGTTGCTATTTATAGATTATATTACCCAGTCATTCAACATTCATGTTTCAACCTCATAAAATTTTCATGATGCCCCCAATGTCTCTGAACCTCAAAATGCAGTCACACAAGCCAACATATCAACCAGAATGACTCTCTGGCAGATTCAAACATCAACATCCACAACCCTTTCTCTGATGGGTGATGTTTGTTACACCAAAAGCACATTAATCTGAAAAATGAAATAAAATTTGTTATTTCGAAACACACAAATTCTATACCTAGATGTTCCTTGATCTGAACATTTGTGGTGTTATTCTGAAGGTTCGTAATTCTGAAAGTTCTTTAGTCTGAAAATGAAATAAATTTTGTTACTCCAAAGGTTTTTTCATCCAAAAAATGGAAAAAACATGGTACACTAATGACCCTTTGGAATAAT